>CM042319.1:5996935-6664435 GCA_023566125.1 Zingel zingel
GAACCTTTCATAAGCACTGTTCCATCTCGTGCTGACATCAGTCTTAAGTGTATGGGTCAGGAGCTGTAACATTTTCTGTTTTTCCTCCAAAGTGTGGTTTGCTAGTGTGCATCTGTTGAAAAAGCCAGTTATTTGCTGTACTCTCCCCATGAGCCTGGCCACTGTTGGGAGATTTACCGCCCGCTGCAACGCCAGATTCAGCGTGTGAGTGAACACTTAACGTGTAGGTATCCCGCTAACTGAATGCAACGGCCATATTAGAAGCATTGTTGGTGACAACCACCAGGTCTTTGTCAGCAATCCTCCATTCCCATTCTGCATTTGGCAGGAGGTCAGCAATGTTCGACCTGGTGTGACTTCCGTGTACTGCTCTAGTTTGGAGGACGTGAGACAGCAGTTGCCAGTGTTCTGTGAGATAATGAGTTGTAATAGTCACGGATGAATGGATGACAAGGTAATTCAACCCGTTCTGCTGTTCTCAAACTTTCTTCAACGTTAAGCTTCACTTCTCTGTAGAGCTTGGGTACGGCTGTGTCTGTGAAAAAATGGCGTGACGGAGTCACGTACTTCGGTTCCAGTGTCTTAGCAAGTACTAAAACCCCTCATTTTCCACAACGCTGTATGGACGCAAGACTTTGCACATTAAGTAGGCGATAGCTTGAGTTATTTCCTTCACTCGCTCTTTATTGGAAGGTAGTTTTGTCAAGATAAGCGTGTCCAGTGTTGGTTGGTTTTTCGGTGGAGCTGATTTAGCATTAGTTTTACCGTCCTTGGTTAACGCTAACTCTAGATGGTGGCATGTGAGATGCCTGATGTTCGTGGTATTCCCACAGTATTTTATTTTCATACGACAGTTCTTGCAAATCCCATGAGTCATATCCATCTCCAAGTCCATACATTTGATTTAAACGCGGACGGTGCATTTCTGACTTCTTTCCATAGACAGTATATAAACTGGACCAACAGATCCCGTTGCTCTGGATGGAGACCAGTGAAGGATATTAGAAGCACTTTTCCGGTGAGGGCTGAGCGTTACTGCGCAGCCTCCAACTGAGCTCGAAGACGTAAATGTGATGTGAGCAACCTGTGTCTTCTGGTAGCTGTGCCAAGAGAATCTCAATCATTCCCAATCTTGCAGAGACGGAGAGCGTAGGTATATGTAAGGAGATAACATAGGCACAGGCTAATTATTGCTAACTAAAATGCTAGTTAATAACATTAGTAATTAAACTTAAACAGCTAATGGAAGTCGAAACTGCCTGCGAGCTTCTCCTGTACTATACGGTAATTCCTCTACTATGCGACAGTATGTCGTGTGGTTATGACATAATCTTTAGCCTATTTTTACAAAAACGTCTGCTACGGAGCCATAACGTGAGGTACAAGGTAATGGAGCCTTTTATACATTGCCGTGTTTCTTTAGAAATAAACAATGGACAAATAGAGTCTTCAAACGCTTCAGATGTAAAGTTATTTGCTGTCAAAGTGGCGCCAAAATGAATGGCAGTCAATGGAATGCTAACGGGAGGTGATGGCTTTGTAGCATCAAAATGGCGCCATAGGAGCTATGCGTTCTGGGGAGAGGATTACCCCCTTGCTTCTTTCTCTGATGCCGCCATCTTTATTTTACCTACTTTCTCCTGCATGCTGACAGTAACCCCTGCTGACCTCACCAGAAAACAAACAGCACCATCTAGTGGACTAAAAAAGCTATTGATTTTATTATTCTAATACCAAAAAGTTAAATTCTCATGTGAAATTTATATAATAAAAGATTGATACTTGGCGTCCGTGTATCGATACAGTATTGAAATATCGCGATACTATGCTGTATCGATTTTTATGCTATTGCACCCCTATGGTTAAAATTAAGATTTGCTTCGACATTGTGTCCATGTCTCTATTTATCTTCATTAGACAACGATCAACAGGAATCAGCACCTGTAATAACACCAATTTGGACAAGAATTTGATTTTCCTTTGTTTTCTCTTCCAAATAGGTTTCGCTAACATGGGAGTTTGTTTAAAACCTGTATAATTGTCTTCCCGCACATATTTTTTGCCGTGTCTGACTTATTTTTTAGTGAAGTTGGCTATTTCTCATCTCAGCAATTACTGTAGTAAGTATAAGTATATCATAACTGATAGAAATAATCGTCAACACAAAGTATCAGTGGAGTTGGAGAAAAGACCCGAGCCAGACTCAGACACCAAACCAGTTTGTTCTGGGAATGTCATTAATGTATCTATGATTGAAATATGCATTATTTAGTAGAACACCATACATGTTAGCCTTTGAAAATATTTCCAAAGTGGTGTAGGAGGCGATTTGTTAAGCTTGACGAAGATGGTGAATGATTTAGTTTCCTTGGAGAAAAAGTGAAAAGGTCTTTGTGTGGGTGTGTGTTTTTTTTGCGTGTGTCTGTATATGTCTGAGTGGATAAGAGTGTATTAACCAGACCCTTGGGCTTGACATGTCTCCTTTGGAGGCTGTCTGCAGAAGCAGAAGGGCAGGAAAACAGGGACCAAGGCCTGTCACAGCATATTGAACTCCCACCAGCTTACATTAAAACCAGCCTATCTCTGCTCCACATAGACTGAGTTTAACGCTGCAGACTGCAACCAAAGGTCAATGTCTAAAAGCTGGATATCTGAATATGATAAACCAAAAGGAATGCAGCCACCTTTCCTAAAAATGTAAAACACAGAAAGCTGCTCTGGCTCGTCTTTCCAGTCACAGTGTGGAATTAATGCTTATTCCCTGATGTAAGTAGGATGTGGAAGCTAACTCATCTAAATGCTAGGTCAGGCCTTCACCATCATGGCTGTTTTTCCACCCCTGCCCTCATCGTGATCTGGCACTTTCTCAGAGTTTACTTCTTTAAAGCTCCATTGAGCCTCTTCTGCCGTGGAGCGATTGGACCTCTTCTCCAGATCACACAATGTTGCCTGTCCCCCTGAAAAGTGTCCATTTATAGGTTTTGGGGCCCCGTATGTTGTCATTCATCCTCTTTTCCTAATCATGCTGTGCTGTTTTGCCAACGGTAATGTTTCCCTACATCTGTTTTTGATTCCTCGGGAGGAAGCAGGAAAGTAAATGCATCTCTATCAGTAAAGATTTAGAGAGAAAGGGTAACTGAGATATGGGTTTTAGGGATCAGATTACTTGTAAAAGCCTTTATTTCAAGAAAGAGTAATGGCTTGCTTCAACTAATTTTCTCTTATTTTGATCTACAGTACGTATGGTGTTTGTAAATCATTTAGTTTCACATGCCTTTTTTTTGCCAAACTTTACGCTCTCTAGCTTTGTCCACTTCAAGGCAGCCGAACAAGCTGTAAACACAACATTGATTAATTTGGAGTCAAAAGTGTTGCATGGTCACCCGAGTCCAGTACTCACCCTCCCTTTAGCTCTGTTTTGGTCTCCACCAACTCCTGAGGGAAATATCTGCCTCTTTTTTTGCTTTTCATTTTTGACAGACAGCGAGGTAGAAAGGGGAGAGAGAGAGAGAGAGGGGGAAGACATGCAGGAAATCATCACAGGTCGGATTGGAACCCTGGACCTCTGCATCGAGGTATAAACCTTTCAGTATATGTGCGCCTGCTCGACCCACTGATACAACCCGGCCACTTCCAAATTTATTTCTAATAAACAGAAGGAAATTGATTATTATTATTACTAACCTAGCTCCTGGGAGCTTATTCCCCACAGTCCTTATGTTTTTTTTTCGCCCAGCATGTTTCCTGGATTAGGGTGGCACCAAAATCATGGTTGCAGCTGTCGCTGTGGTCCTGCTGCAAGCCCTGCTATGCCCTGTTACACCCTGCCACGCTCTGCAGTGCCCTGCAGTGCCCTGCAGTGCTCTGCAGTGTCCTGCTGCATCCTGCTACGTCCTGCTACGTCCTGCTACGTCCTGCTGCATCCTGCTACGTCCTGCTACGTCCTGCTACGTCCTGCTGCATCCTGCTACGTCCTGCTGCATCCTGCTACGTCCTGCTACGTCCTGCTACGTCCTGCTGCATCCTGCTACGTCCTGCTGCGTCCTGCTGCATCCTGCTACGTCCTGCTGCATCCTGCTACGTCCTGCTACGTCCTGCTACGTCCTGCTGCATCCTGCTACGTCCTGCTACGTCCTGCTGCATCCTGCTACGTCCTGCTACGTCCTGCTACGTCCTGCTGCATCCTGCTACGTCCTGCTGCATCCTGCTACGTCCTGCTGCATCCTGCTACGTCCTGCTACGTCCTGCTGCATCCTGCTACGTCCTGCTACGTCCTGCTACGTCCTGCTGCATCCTGCTGCGTCCTGCTACGTCCTGCTACGTCCTGCTGCATCCTGCTACGTCCTGCTACGTCCTGCTATGCTCTGCTGTGCCATGCTGCATCCTGTAACGCCCTGCAGTGCCCTGCTATGCCATGAACTACTACAACTACTATTTCTAGTCACTGTTCCATTATCTTTATTGTGACAGTTATTGCCACTGTTCATCACACCCCCAACCGGCACCGTCAGACACCGCCTACCAAGAGCCTGGGTCTGTCCGAGGTTTCTTCCTAAAAGGGAGTTTTTCCTTCCTCCTTTGTAAATTATAGAGTGTGGTCTAGACCTACTCTATCTGTAGCGTCTTGAGATAACTCTTGTTATGATTTGATACTATAAATAAAATTGAATTGAATTGAAATTATGATTATGTTTTTAAAAATGAATAATGCACAGTTAAACCAATATAATGATGAGCAAATTAAACTTCATTGATAATCATATTATGTATTCTGTAACTTACAGAATAAAGTTAGCAATAGTACATTTAATTTTTTTGTCAAATCCCATTAAAGTACCAAGTAAAATCATCAATGCATTCATCCATTATTCAGTACTTTCCAACCGTATCCTTTGCTTCTATATCTTGTCCTTTAACTTATTTTTATAAATGACTCATGGACTCACTAACTTCAAATTTGGGATGAGAGAGGTCAAGGGTACTGCATGAGGGAAAACTGGGAATAAAATGTGGAGTCTTTCTGCTGCAGACCCTGTTGTGCATCAGCCAAAGTACTTGTGAAATTTTGTCACATACAGTACTGAAAACAAGGCACCTTCGTTCACCACTGTCGTTTGATCTTGTATTTCTGTTTGGGGCGAGGTGATTGAATTCTTTGGTTAGAGTGTGTACACTAGTGAATTATAAACTTGGATGGTATCAACCGCACCACCCTGAAACCTTCACATTGTGTGAATTCTCGGCAACACATATCAGGCCTTGCTACTGCATCACACTGCTAACATTGTGGCTCATAACTTTACTCAACAAGTTGTTGCCCTGACGCCACATGCACATCTGTATTTGATGATGCTTTCAAGCTGAGTTCAAGGTAAGGCCACTACAAATTACAAGAAAGGCCACTACACATTATTACAGAATGACAACTGGTATTTTAACTGAAGACAGTGAATTATAGCCATGCCTCCCATAGAGGAGAATGGCATTCCTGTATTATCTTTTATTGGCCATTAGGTATTTTACTCTGAGACCAGAACACTAATTTTAACTAACCACTGCTCTGCCCACATTATTTCAGCAGAAGTATTGCAGTATTGGGACTTTAGCCAGTCCCCAAAGCATCCTGTGTGACTTCCCTTGTGGAACAAGTGTTGCTTCTAATTGCACCCAGGAACATGGGTGAATGAAGGGATTCAATAGAGCATTATTAGTTGGTGCCCTTCGCCAAACTACTAAATTTAGATGACATCAGCTTGTTCATTTTAATTTCCCTCTTATCCTCTCTGCTTTGAACAAGGCTCATGCTAATCCTGGCAGTAATGGGCTACCATAAGCGAGAGTAGACAAGGTTTAGGCTTGTTCGGGTAATCAACCAGCTGATGAAGAATGGAAAATCTGGGAGAAGGAAAGTGGCAGTCAACTCCCACGAGGCCTGCAGATTCAGTAATTCTGAGTTTGTTTTCTCAGTGTGTTAGGGTAATGAAGGCATTGAATCCATCCAACTGTTTGTCAGTATATACATCACTGCAGAGCAAAGGACATCCCTTTGCTACTTTCATGAGCAGAAGGATCAATTTAGAAGCAAAGTCATTTCGATGAAAAACAAGTGAATGATTTCTCTTTAATGGTGCTTTTTTTAATTTTATTGAAGAAAAATACAGCAAGATTTTGAGTTCAAGCACAAGACTAATTTGACTTGTTAAAGTTACATTCCTTAAGATTTAACTTCCGGATTTGGTAGTTAATTATGGCAAATCTATGAAAGTCTGAAAAATACATGTCCCAGAGTTCTATTTGGAATGACACGTTTATTGATCACTGGGGACAGGAAGAGGCTTAAATTACCACTTAAAATAGCCAATTCAAATTATAATAAAAGAAGTTCAACTTATGTATTTGTTTACATTGCACTCAAACAAAGCCCGGGCTCCAGGGATTCATCACATTACACTGCTGTAAAGACTGTTTGCTTAATTAAAACTAAAGAAAACTAGACTAAAGAATTATTTTATGCACATGTGCATAAAATACATGCACTGTGCACGCTCTCTTTTGAATTTCATCCAGCACTTGCATGCATGAATGCCTTGTTTGTTTTTTAAAGATAATTTTTTGGGCTTTTCCACCATTATTCGAGAGGACAGTTGGAGGTATAAACCTCCAAGTATTTGTGCGCCTGCTCTACCCACTGACCCAACCCGGCCGCGGTGAATCCCTTGTTTTTGTGCACACCATCTGAATTCTGTGTGGGAATGGCGGACTCCGCCGCTGACAATGCAAACTACTAGTTTATATATAGCGGTAACTAATGAGTGTAAATACATTTAATGGCTTTAGCAAAAACAATTACATCCGAGTACCTTATTATCAAGAATTGGGTTTGATATGTTAAAAATATGAATTATTTACATAGCTACAACTGAATAGGAGTAATTTATTCAGACTCACTTCGTAAGAACAGTGTTGAACCAAACCCAAATGCTGACATTATGTCAAAATCTTCTGCATCGCTGTTGCGTGCGAGCACTGAGACAGTTTGTTGTAGAGCTGCAGAGGAAGTGTTGAGTGGCAAATTCTGATTCAAATTGCACGTGAATTATTTATTATTTTCAAAGCTTGCACAAGGGTATAATGGGTTTAATGGCAGAACCTTGCTCTGTTCTGTTGTGCAATACTATGTCCAATACTATGTTTGGTAATAAATGTAAAATACATTTAAAGAATTGTACTTTTGTGTTTTTAGACAGCTTTACCCATTGTAGCTTTGGTACAAAGCCATGTAGCTGTGCATACAGAAAATAAAATTGGAAATCGCAGGAGGCAGGCCAAGCACGTGCCTGCTGTTAAACACTGCTTACAGTGTGGTACCTTTGATAGATAATGGAGGCTTTGACTTCAATTCAGCACTTTGTAAAGGAATGCCATGCTGCTTCTGGTGAGTTACAGCCTAGTTTTACTCTGCCAAGGCATGACGTGCACTGTACAGGGGTTACTGTGGTTTAAAATGTAGCATTCATGAATGGGCTGTAGTTTAATAAGCCTAAAAACAATATACATTAATATTTTAATTTCTTTGTTCATTTTGGTGTCGGTGGAATTCACGTTTTTTTGGTAAATCTTACACAAAATAAATAAATATGTGGTGCCATACTGAGTGTTCAAATCTCAAAAAGGTTTGTGGGTTGTGTGCATTTTCATCATACTGCAAAGCATTCATTACATGTTGTACTGGCCTCCTCTGCACAACGTACACTGCACACTCTGCTTTAACTTCAAAAGGGATGAAAAATGACAAACATTTTGAGTTGGCCGAAGAGCCAGAAAAAACACACAAAGTCCATTGAAAAGAATAGGAATTTGAACTCTTGGAGGTCACCTCAGATGATATCGTAACAGCTGTATTCATCTTCAGAGTGAATGTGTGAGGGATGCGCTCTTTTGAAGTGTGAAGGGGAGAGCCAGTCAGTCTTTGCAGGTCAAAGTAATTACAGAGTGGCTTAAAAAGAGAGGCCAGAGAGGTCAGAGAGAAGTACCTGTTCTGGCCTTATAGATTACTACCTGCTACAGCCTGACAGCACTCCAGAGGTTACAGTTAATACTGTAAACACCTTTATGTTGGTAAAAACCTTGTTTTACCATGATATGTCTTACTTTGACATTCTGTAGAATGTTTTTGATTTACACATAAAGGACTATTTGAAATGAGATATCTGGGTCTACAAAGGTGTGAAAACAGTGTAACATTGTAACCTACAGAAAAAGCAGCCCTCACACATGTAACTAAGATCTAGATTATCTTAAGACGTGATCTGCTTATGTAGCTAAATAAAATTAGAATTGTGTGTGTGTGTGTGTGTGTGTGTGTGTGTGTGTGTGTGTGTGCGCGTGCGCATGTGCGTGTGTGTGTGTGTGTGTGTGTGTGAGAGAGAGAAAGAGAGAATGTGTGTGATAGGTCATAACCCTGCACTGCCCCAGATACCGTGAATAGTCCTACGACAAAAAGCATTTTAGCACATTCATAAATCATCGTTAGATCAATACAAAACTGTTTGTTCCTGGTTTCAACATCATTACATGTTTTCTAAAGCATGTACATATTACTATAGGGTTTATCTGTCACAGCCAAAGTACAGCTTTTACTTGTTGATGGTGAACTCACTCTTGGGCACCATTGCAGCTGAGACATTATGTAGTCCTCGTCTGTTTTTCTGCAGCTCTTATTATGTGAGGCTGAGACCCAGAAAAGAAAGAGCAGGTCTGGGCCTGAGATGAAAGGAGATGTCAGTCAGCATCCGCAACAAGGCTGCCCACCTGCTCCAAATACCACACAACCAGATAGCTAATGATGAGATACCTGACTGGATTAGCAGAGGGATGCTGGAATACAGTATTTCATTAAGGGTCACTGATGGTTTGCTGATTTCAATCCAGCTCTGGTATTGAGCAGTAGCAGAACATGGACGCAGGACAATGAGGTGATTATCTGTCATTCGATAACGCTGCCAAATACCAGCAATGCCATGTTGATTGAGCTGCTATCAAATGCCAGGATCTGTGGCTCTGGGGAACAGGTGGCAAATGCTTATCAGAGCACTGCCCCCCCCCCCCCCCCCCCCCCACCAGTCGGCGGATGCTTATCTCAAATAATATGTAGCTCTGTTTTATTCTTTTTTGAACTTTCACTTTATTGGCTGCATGGACGGGCAGAGTTACCTTGCTATAGGCCATGATGTGGTTATGGAAACACAGGTCGACAGGATCTTCTCAGTTCTCAGGTAATGAATGAGTAGCTGACCATGTTCAAAGATAATACTTCCTTAATCATCAACCATCTTCATTTTCAGCACTAAGAAGCCAAATAGGACAGTGTGATGGCTTTACTTTGCAAGAGATGAGCAGCTAAGTCTGCAGATATGAACAGGTGCTCCAGCCTAAATCCAGCTCAGACTGGGACCTCTACTCTGCTCCTTTAAACCCCCAGGAAGTCATTACTTACAGCTTGTGTATGTGGTAAAGAAGTGTTGTTCTCTATCAATTACCCTGGAAACATAACAGTTGTGTAAAACCACATCATTAAGCAATTGTAACCAAAACAGACTATGTTTTATTATTTGAGACTTTTGGCTACACTGACAAGCTCTATGAACTAATGCCACCCTGGAGGAAAGTATGAATACATCTACATTTAATAACAATAATTCTCTACTGCTGCCTGCCTGAACGTAGAGGTGTTGCGACTTGTTTTATGTCACTTCAAACTCAGAGAAAAATACATGAAGACTCCGATAGTAAAACAATAGTGCAATCATATTGTATTAACTCACTAGTGCAATCACTATGTGTCCATGTTGTCTTTAGGTTCCCCTAAAGACATATATATATATATATATATATTTATTAAAGCTGTCAGTATTAACGCGTTAATTGCGATGTGATTAAGGGCCGAGCATAATGCGTTCATTTTTTTTAATCGTATTAATCGCATGCTGCCATTTATTAATTTATTTTCACTTCACTCGGCTTTGCGTCGTGCCTAACAGGCGACTATTTTACTTCCTCGTAACACATCCTGCTGCTGCAGGAATAGCAACGTGGATTTCAGCGCCTCATTCTGGTGCCACTGATATGTCTGCTCTTCTCTCTGATGCTCTGAAACGTTAGACGTTACAGGCAACAGAAACATTACTGCACGTGACGCTAGTTAACACTATACTCGACAGCAGCTAACGTTAGCCTACCGCTAGCTAGTTAACACTATACTCGACAGCAGCTAACGTTAGCCTACCGCTAGCTAGTTAACACTATACTCGACAGCAGCTAACGTTAGCCTACCGCTAGCTAGTAGCTGGATTAAACACTGTTACAATGCTGACAGCTAACGCTAAACGGTGTAAAGTGTGTCTGTATTTCACTGTAGATGATTCCAACACTGGGATGTAACAATCTGCAGCTGCTGTTGTTGGAAAAACACAGACGGTGCGTTCAATGAAACTGGTAATTTACAACCTCATGGTGCATTCAAAGTTGTTGTTGTTAAATGCCCTTTTCCCATCTGGTGGTTGCTTTTGTCATTCAACAGCTATTTACTAGTGAAATAAGTTGTTATAGTGATTACATTATTATTAAACATTTAATTTTGACGATATGGCCTTAGCAATAAACAAGCCATTCTTTAATGTCACCAACTGTTTAGTACCCTTCTTTTTTAATTTTTGGTTCAGGCACCGTTTTTTATATATATATATATGCATTGTGGCCACACATGTATTGGTACTGTATCTCCCTTACTTACACACACATTTAGGCATCCTGATCATACACCTCAACGCTGCTCTTAAACATGTCTGCTCATGGTCAGGCTGAATGTTTGCTGAGATGACAGCGAGGTCAATAATAGCCGTTTATGAGAGGCGTATCATCTCTACAATACACAAGCTGTAAATTATTATTATTATTAGGAGGACTGTATATGTACATGTCAGGACAGACACTATGGATTTGTATTGAACTGATTTCACGTCAGTTGGATGTACAGAACCCTAGCTCTACGGTGTGATTTACAGAGCAAGTCTGTTGGTGTGTATCAAATCAGGCATGTGCAAGAGGACATTTATAAATACCCATAAACCCATGAAACATCTCTGATAGCCTCTTATGTTTAGAGAGGGGCACCAGCTATTTATGGGAGCTGTTTCATCTTGCTAGTGAAAGTTTGATTACTCTTTTAAAGATGTAGTTTTTAACTGTCTTCCCTTGATTAACAGATGTTTCAATCTGTCATTAATACTTCTTCTAAGGAGTTTATTTTTTTGGGTTCAGTTTGTTGGTTTGTTTGTCAGGATTATGGAAAAAAACTACTGGCTAGAAGGGTGTACCATGGGCCAAGGAATATCCTATTCATTTTTGGAGCTGATCTGAATCACACTTTTCTTTTCTTTTTTACTTTCATTAACATTGCTAGATAAGGCGTTTGTGCTGCATTCATGTGGTGTCGGATTAATCGGAAATATTAGTTGACTGGGAAAATTCGCATTAAATTAACATTGTGAGATAGTATGCCTTGGTGGAGGTCTGCGCTCTCCGGGTGCCCTTCTAGTTCTTATTTAATTTAATGCAACAACAGCACTTGCAGCAGCCAACATAAATTAGCTGTATCATTATTTTGAATTGCTGTAGGCGCATACAGTAGACTGGTTAAACCCAGCTCGATCTGCCTGCAATTTGATTTCGCCCTGCAGCTCATGGTGGAAACCTGTACATTATTCTATCCTGCTTCCGTTACATATTTGCGGGGACCAATCACAAACTGGCTTATCCACCTGGTGCGCTAATGGCAGGTTTAACACGATGATGATAGAGAAGCGACCAAGCAGCTTTTTGTTTACATTCAACATGATGGCCACTGAATCGCAGCAACCCGTTGATGCCGCTGTCGCTGCTACGTCACCTGGATAGTTCGTCTGATTGGTTGAAGGACTATCCAATTGCGTACAGAGTCATTTGAACTATGCCTGTCGATCTTGTGCAGTAGAAAATACAGAGCAGACTCCCCAGACTAATGTTCAATCTTAGAAGATTGAGCTTGATCTGGTGATAGCCAGACTACGCATACAGTATACAACTGTGCAACAATGCTTGAAACAGTGGTGAGTGAAGTATAGCTGCTCAAAAAATAATACTTTTCTTTAAACACACTTATGCTTGTCACACACAAACATAAGTATTCCAAAATAAGAAGATAGATTTGAGTTAGCAACTTACCAATGAAACTAATATTGGTTGTCAAATGGCAAAAAAAAACCAGTTTCAATTATTCACTTGAAATTTCAAAATTTGGTTCCTTAAATCTAGTAATAAATTTAGTAATTTTGGCATTGCTCTTACAAACAAATAAAAAACAGTGTAATTTACAATCGCAGGTTGCTGTGCACTTGACAATTAAAGCGAGGCTGAGCTGAGTGCTGCTAATACTGCTGAAAGTAACATTAGCATGGCTCTGATCTAGCACATGAAAGCGAGAGATGGGCCAGACTTGCTTCATCCAACTGGAGACACTCACATGGTCTAGACACACAATGCTGGCAGAGATTCCCTCCCTTTAACTATGGGGTGGTCACCATGGATACCACATACTCATCACCAATTTCTATTACTCTCCACATGGCACTGTGCGAAGGCCACACTACATCAGAAATCCAACTCAAAGCATCAAAAATGAAAGCTTTGAGTCTTCATGCCTGGTGATCTATCACAGGATGGAGGTCATGATCAAACTGACTGTTATTAATGTTATCTTGTCATGCATGAGCCACGAGTATGGCTTTGGATATGGTGAAAAATTGGAAGTGTAACTGGATTATGAGGGATTTGAATTTGACTCGATCAGACACCTTCAATATCAGAGTCCATGTGTTACTACAATCCTGCATATACCCTTTCATTCATGAGGTCTCCCACATGAAATTGTGCATAAACACAATCCTATGCACACACTACAACCTCAAAATGTATCAATAATTCACAGCCCAAAGTTTGTTTGCCTGTTTCTCCTCTCTGTTTTTATTAGATATTCCTTTTGCTTGGTTGCTCTCATGGGAGCAACACTGCAGGGCTGGAGAATTTCAATGTGGTTTATTAATTTTCCCCCCTTCCATCTCCATATCAGTCTGAATCAAACAGTGGCATTTCTTCAGCACCAACTCACCTAACCTGCCATGGCGGAAGTCTTTTTTTAAGGGCTGGCTTGGTAGTTTTGGAAAGCATCATCAGCATGGCTGAGTCCAATTATTGACCTTCCATACAGGGCCTTTGCAGACGTCTTATTTGCTTACAATCATCATGTCAAGTCTGCAAGGGCACTGTACTGCAAGGACTGTAAACATACATCAACACTAAGGGCCTACAAAAACACTGTACTGTGTAGACTGCACTTAGGCATAGTAATGCTTTGAGCTAAGTGTTAACACCAGTATGCTAACACTCTAACAATGACTTGCATGTTGATGTTTAGTAGGTGTGTTTACCATCTTAGTTTGGTGCCATGTCATTTCTCCGACGCTCCACTGTTCCGACCTCTCAATAACCCGAAAAATTCCCTTTGGTCCTACAGCCCACTAGTCCGACGTCCACCAACGAATCCCACTATGGCCACGCCAAGACCCGCCCTTCAATAGCATTTATTGGCCAGGCATCCATGCTTACGTTAGGTAATGTAACCCCATTTGTACAGGTCCTATCCCCTGACCAATCGACTATCCTAACCTTAACCACTCAAGGTCAAATGCCTAACCCCAACCAATCAAGCTGCTTCGTAGGGCGGGTCTTGGCGTGGCCATAGTGGGATTCGTAATTACGCCACCAATGGGACGTCGGACTAGTGGGCTATAGGACCATAGGGAAGTTTTCGTGTAATTGACAGGTCGGCACAATGGAGCATCGGAGGAATGGCAAAGCACCCAAAGTACAGCTGAAGCTGATGAAAAAGACAAGAGTTTTTGCAGGAAATTGACCTGATGGTTACACTAGAGGTAAAGTTAAGGCATCACCAAACTCAATAGACTTTATCCTTTGGGAATCATAAATGTCTGTACAAAGTTTCATGGCATTCATTTCTGCTCCTTTATTGTCTGTTCAAATGAAATTTACCAACAACAAGAGACCTGGCACATTATGTAAAAGCCAGCAGACAAGCTTAAACACCTAGAGGCAGGAGACCAGTCGGCAACAACTGTGCCTGTAAGATGTGTTGTTCCTGGAGAGACACTTTAACTGATCTGAGTGTTGCTGTTAATAATGCACAGTTTCCTTGTGACAGGCACATTTCCCCATCAATGGACCACCAGCGTCCTGCAGCTGTTTGTGATGGAAATACCCACAGCAGGAAAACCTTGGGGTGAGGTACAGGTAGTGGTCGAATGAGTGTGTGTTTGCATGTTTGTGTGTGTATGCAATGGGGATGGGAGTCTGTGTATTTGCATACATGTGCATTAGAAAGAGGGAAAGAGAAACAAAGAGCTAGAAAAGAAATGGTTTAAAGAGACCGAGCAGAACTCCTGTCAAGCATGAGCTGTGTAAGTCACATCGGGCCAGGTCAGAGTTCACTGAGCAGAATGCTCACTACAACCTCTGATGATGTTTGAAAGTGTTTGTTTGCTCAGGCTGATAAATGATGGATGGGTTTGTTTCTGTAGACTGAGGGACATTATTCTGCACGTTTAAAGTAGTGTGGTATTCAGTTCGATCAGCAGGTCAGCTTATAGTTAACCAAATCCAAGAAGGCATAGCAAAATGGCTACATCATATAGTACATGGTGAACACGGTAAACACCTGCTAAACGTCACCAAAATTGTGATCATTCTATTCTGGCTTTTCCTGATGTTAAAATCAGCAAGATGAGTTTAAATATGCTGAATGACATGCTAATCACACACTGATATCAACCATGCAGTTATTTCTCGAGCAGTAAAAAATTAAATAAAAACACAAAGTGGTGCAGTTTTGTGTGAGACATTGGGCCCTATTTTAACGATCTAAGCGTACGTCGTGAGGCTCCTGGTGCCGGTGCGTTTAGGGCATGTACAAAGCCACTATTGCTAGTTTAATGGTTCAAAAAGGTTGCACTTAGTGTCTTAATTAATCATAGGTGTGTTTTTGGCGTAACATGCAATAAACCAATCAGAGTGACTCCCATTCTCTCCCATTCTCTTTAAAGGCCAGGCGCGTTAGTACCTTGGCACATTGCTATTATGATGACGGATTTGCTAAGCAGGAAGGAGAGATTTTCAGGAGAAAAAACGGATCTGCTCGTGCGTGAAAGCACCAGTAACCATAATAACATGTAATATAAAATATATAGATATACACAATAATACTATTTCACATTGTGATACTTGTTATTTTGAATCTTTTGCATGTTTCTGTGCTGCTGCACGTCCCTGTGTGTGTAACAAGTATAGTGTCCGCGCACATTTTACTAATGCGCTGTTAAAATAACAATGAAATGCTGCGCTATTGACTTTAGACCAGGTTTTTGTTGATCAATGGCACGATCACTTTCCGCTGCCTCAAGATAGCAATACGCCAAGAATTCACCTGAACACACCTCCCTGTAAGACCATGGGTGCAGGTGCATTTGCTATTTAAACAACGTGGGCACTGGACGGGAAATTGACAACCGCGTCGGTCATAAACTAGCAAAGACACTTGCGTCGGGCTTTGCGCGGCGTTGCGCTGCGTTGCGCCGCGTTACGCTGCGTTACACTACGCCGGGTGCAAGATAGGGCCCATTATGTTTAATCTCCTCTTCGTCTATCTCTCCTCTCTCATCGCTAAGCTGTGTGTCACTATCCAGACCTCCATCAGAGACGTGCTTGCTAATACTTGAGTGTGCTGCATGCTGGGATAGGGGGATTATCTCATCACCTGTTCCACGCTGCATTCCCTCACTCTCTATCCAGGATAGCTGCAGGTTTTAGTTGCATGCGGGGTTTTCCTCTTTAGACCTCCCTCTGTTATATATTCCCTCATTACCTTTTCTCACCTGCTAAGTAGGGACAGTCCACCAATTACTCACCATTGAGGGTCGCTATTGACACCATACATTTGCATGCATCCCTCCAGGTATTTCTCATGAGAAAACTCCCGATGCAAAGGTGAGGAGTCCTTCCATGGCCAGAATTGTTACCCCAGGGCCCAACAAAAGATCCTTTCATCCTTTCTTATTCAAGAGGGAAATAGTCTGTGTGCCCTGGAGACATTTGCTAACACGTTCCTGTAGTGGGTCATTTCCTACTTTAGTTCTTACAATAAAGACAAGCCAGTGGTATTAACATTTAAGCCAGATGGCAAACTATTCACATTGGAGCTTTAACAATAGCAGTGCCCTCTATTTCTGAGTCAAATATCTCCCCTTTCACACATGCAGTCTATCCCTGAAATGTTCAGGAACATTTCCTGCATGGTGTCATGTGTGAATGGGAGAAGGCATTGATATTCAGGGAAATCTGTACTGCCAATTTCCCACCTCAATTTCTAGTAACATTTCAGGGAAAATGTGTAAATGAAAGCAATAACATTGCAGGGACAAGCCCATAAAGGGTTATGTCTGTCTGACGAAAGACGCTTTCACGTGGAGCGAGCGAACCAATCACAAGACTGCATCCAAGCATCCAACAATATTCCATTGAATGCGTGTTTCTGATTCAAGTAGATCACATGAAAATATTACTTGCGTCGCAAACTTGTTAAATATTAAATACATTATAAGGCACCAGACAAAAACAGCTCCTCGCCCGCCATGTTCCTAAAAATAATAAGAGCCGTCTTCCCCCTCGTACACTTACATCCGGCCTTGTCCCCCACATCTTCTTCTTCTTCAGTTGAGTTTTATGGCGGTAGGCATTGAAAAGTGCTGCATTACTGCCATCTGCTGGAATGTCCCTTGCCCCATCTATTCCGGCATTGCCATGGCATGTGTGAAAAGGCGCAAGATGAAAATGTTACTGAATGTAATGCATGTGTGAATAGTGAATACTATTAGTGGTGCCTGGAAGGTTATCCCAGTAATTTACCAGAAACTACTGTATGTGTTAAAAGAGGCTAAAATCTATACACTGCATTCCAAGCTGGGACAGATCTTTTAAACGTGCACTCCAAGACATGCAAACAGCGATCAACCCTTAAATGACGACCAGGCCAACATGCTTAGCCATTGGCTCCAGTCTGTACTGTTGTGAGCTGCTCATCAATCACGTAACAACTAGGTACAACTCAGAGGAACATTCTTTTTTGAAGCTGGGTAGGCTACTGTTGTATGAGTCAGACCAATTAACACAACATTAAGTAAAATAGATTAACATCGGCTATTGCCAACGGCGCTTGTCACCGTATTTGCCGATACAGACTGATGACAGTAAATAGGGCTAGGGTTGTTACTAGGGATGCACCGATGCATCGGCTGGACATCGGATGATTCCGATGTCCAGCCGATGCATAGTAACAACTTAAATGTCTGATAAGAATAGCCACTCTGCATAGCAGATTTATTTTCCTTTTTATGAAGCGTCTATGAAGAGTGCTTTGCCTGTCATCAATATCGCCTGCAGAGAACTAACAGCAACAGATCCAACCTTAATAAGCAATGTTTTTGAGTGTGTTCCATCTGTGGCCTGTTTTAATGACATGGCACCAGTCCGACTGGGTGACATGCTTACATTGTCCTCAAAATTCCCTCACACTGTATACCATAATTAAACATAAACTCCTGAGGCAGTTGCACAAATATGTTTTCCTCATGCAACACCAAAGAGGCCGCTTTGAAGTTAAGTATTTTCTAACTGTGGGTGAAAGGGTGTCTTTCGAGCATGAGTCATACTAAAAGTTTCTTTTGTGCATCAGGCTAATGTTTGATGCCAGGGAGCAGATCTGTGCTGGAAAACCCTCTTGATGTGACACTGCCAATAAGTCGTATAAGGAGAGCACAAAAGGGTTTCAGGAAAGGACAGAAATCCAGCCAAGCCTAGAAACCAAAACTGTGTGTGGTTCAGAAGGTTCATGCAGAGTGCTGTTTGATGAAGTCTCCTGCTCATGTTTTAAAAAGAATGAAAGCCAGTGTCATTTCAAACTGCGCGTTACTGATAGGATTGCTGTGTTATTGCTAAATTGAAAACTATTAAAGAACATGACAGATGGTGTTTAGGAGAGCAAGGGGGTCCTGTTTGGCACAGGCCTTCACATAACCTGCTCATATATCATCTTAGTAGAGGATGAACCATTGTGGCACTCAACACTACCAATAATCACAAGTACATACAGTAAAACCTAATGACTTTGTCCTCCACTCACATCTGAACTAGCTTTCAGTGATTTTTTTTAATTTTTTGTTAATGGAAAAGAATATAAATTTACCGAAATTAGAAACTAAAAGAAAAGAAAAAAATGTTTTTTCCTAATGTAGAAATATCTATCGATGCAGATGGTTTTATTTGAACAGGTTTTGAGATTTCTGTTGCCACACCAATACAAGGTATCTCCAGGTAGGGAATGAGTCCTTACCCCAAGTGAAGGAGTTAAAGTACCCTGGGGTCTTGTTCGCGAGTGAGGGGACAATGGAGCGGGAGATTGGCCGGAGAATCAGCGCAGCGGGTGCGGTATTACATTCAATTTATCGCACCGTTGTGACGAAAAGAGAGCTGAGCCAGAAGGCAAAGCTCTCAATCTGCCGGTCAGTTTTCGTTCCTACCCTCATCTATGGTCATGAAGGCTGGGTCATGACCAAAAGAACAAGATCCAGGGTACAAGCGGCCGAAATGGGTTTCCTCAGGAGGGAGGCTGGCGTCTCCCTTAGAGATAGGGTGAGAAGCTCAGTCATCCGTGAGGAGCTCGGAGTAGAGCCACTGCTCCTTCGTGTCGAAAGGAGCCAGTTGAGGTGGTTCTGGTAAGGATGTGGCATCTGGTAAGGATGCCCCCTGGGCGCCTCCCTAGGGAGGTGTTCCAGGCACGTCCAGCTGGGAGGAGGCCTCAGGGAAGACCCAGGACTAGGTGGAGGGATTATATCTCCAACCTGGCCTGGGAACGCCTCGGGATCCCCCAGTCGGAGCTGGTTAATGTGGCTCGGGAAAGGGAAGTTTGGGGTCCCCTGCTGGAGCTGCTACCCCTGCGACCCGATACCGGATAAGCGGACGAAGATGGATGGAATACAATAGAGGTGAATTGAATTTTGTCAGCGGGGTAGATCTTGTTACATTTTAAATTACATTTAAAATGTTTTATACCAGAAACAGCAGCCACAGAACATACTGACAACAATGTTTTGGGTAAAAACTATTTCTAATGAAAAGAGTAAAAGTGAGGTCTGTGGGTTATCTTGAGCACTGTGACCCAAGCGGGGCACTTACTTATGCAGAGGTGGCATGAAGTACCTAACCACACACACACACACACACACACACACACACACACACACACACACACCCACACACACACAAAAGCGTTGATTTACCATTTCTGTCTCCACTACTATATTCCTACACATACTATGTCAGTGTCTTGTGGTGGAATGTAACTAAATACATTTGTACTTTACTTGAGAGTCTTTTCTTTTCATGCCACTTTCTACTTCTACTCCACTACATTATTCTGACTGCTTCAGCTACTAGTTACTTTAAAAATGTATATTTTTTGCACACAAAACAAGTGTAGTTTATAAAATATGTTTTATTATAAATCAAACTGCCCAACAATATATAGGCCTACAGGTACAGCTGAAATGATTAGACCATTAAACACTTAAACACGCTGATTCAGGGGTCACCAACTTTTTTGAAACTGAGAGCTACTTCATGAGTACTGAGTCATACGAAGGGCTACCAGTTTGATACACTCTTCTGAAATAACAAATTTGCTCAGTTTTCCTTTAGTTATATATGATTATTAATGATTAATGATAGTCGTCTATGTGAAGACACTGATCACGTTAATGATTTCTCATTATCAATAATTATCAACAATGACTTAACAAGGTGGGAAACAGATAATATCAATATTCAATTTTCATTTTCAGAACAGACCTGAGGGCTACTCATGTGGTCCTTGGGGGCTACCTGGTGCCAGCGGGCACTGTGTTGGTGACACCTGCGCTGATTGATAGAACTGTTTGGTTCGTTTCCAGTTTCTAAAATATGAGGATTTTTCGGCATTGAGTACTTTCACTTTTAATACTTTAAGTACATCCTGATGATACTTAAATACTTTTACTTAAGTAACATTTTCAATGCGGGACTTTTACTCGTAACAGAGTTTTTTTACAGTGTCGTATTAGAACTTTCACTTAAAGTGACTATATGCAACTTTTTTGTGTTTCTGGAACTCATTTTTCATATAATGATCTTAAATGACCTGTAACAGCAGTGAAAAGAACGGTATTTTTACATAGCTTTTATAAGTGCCGTTGCTTGGGTCCGATTTTTCCCGCAAAGTCACAGAATGATTTGCAGTAGGTAGACCGGCTCTACACTAACACATTCTGATGGTTCACAGATTTCTTTGTAACACCGGAAAAGCCTGTGTTAGCGTATCCAGCCAGGTAAAAGGTAACAAGAGATTTCTTAATATAGGCCTAACCCTAAACCTTTTGTCCAAACGGCTGCTAGAATCAACACAAACTGAAAGTTACATATAGCCACTTCAAGTAAAGGATCTGAATACTTGGTCTTGCCGCTACCTGAATCAACATACCCACACCAACACAGCCCCTTAAGTTTTTTTTTTTAATGCAGTGCTGTTTTTGGTCTGAATGCCCGATCATTTCTTGGCACCTTTAAAATTAATGTGTTTTTTAGAAAAGTGAGAAACGGTTACTGAAAACATCCAGGGGCACACAATGTTCAGCCCAGCAGCCACTCTCATGACATCATTTAACGTGGGTTTAGTTCACACCCAAACACAATTAAGGATTAATGCATTAAAAAGGATTGATCATGTTTGTGTAAAGTCCGCAAAAGTATATTGTAGTGATTAAGGATAAATCCAAACTTAAAACTGTTAAAGTATGTGTATCGTTTAGTGATGTTGACAGTGTTACTCAGTTCCCAAAGAAACTAATTCAATCCAGGCTTTGGCCTTTAGTGCTGCTGGCGCTGTGTAGTCTACAAACTGAGAAGCAAAGCAGCCCAGACATGCAGGGCTAACAGCCCCTGCAGCACTATAGCAGACAACACAAGTAACTCACATGGAGAGTTTTCACTGTACTTATAACACAATGTTACTAAGTCTCTTGTCACCCTGCCATGCAGGCTGTATCTATGCTGTCCTATACACTTTAGGCAATGTGGGGACAGCTAAGTGTACATACACCATGCAAACGGATACAGTCGGAGATAGTTTTAAGTTACGTTTGAGGATGACTATACAAATCATTCCTGCTGCCAGTCTTTATGAGAATCTTGCTGAGAGATTTATGGGTGAAACTGAAGTGCCAGTATGCATGTTTTTGTTATTTCCTCAGGCTCACACCGACTGTATCTCAGTCACAGTAGCGCAGCAACAGAGAGATAACATGAGTCACCATACTTGGATTTAACACAGGAGAAAACAATTGGTATCAGGATGAAACGTCTTAAAAGCTTTGTATTAAGAAGTGAGTTTCCATAACTATTGGGTGGTGTACATGCAAGTCACCCACTGTTTTTTTTGTAAGGCACACCCTTGAATATTAGAGCTGTAACCATGGCACTGGTATCCTTTGAGCTGGTAAAGAGGAAAGAGGCCAACGTCATAGGGAAGGGGAAACAAGGAGGGTACAAGTAATTGTCCTTGGGTTTCTTGAAAGGCACTATAAATAAAAGTTATTATTATTATTATTATTATTATTATTATTATTATTATTATTACTTAAGCATCCTTACTTTATTGGTTTAGTGAGTGATGATAATTAAAAGTTATTAAGACATATTTCTGGAAAAGTAAAATCTATTGTGTAGGAAACAGCCTAGAACTTAACTTCTGCTGCTTCCAAAACTATCATTTAAATCTTTTTGTTTTATCCTCTTTTGGAAAATGGAAAAAAAAAAAAAAAACATTTCACAATAGCAGCTGCTACACAAAAAGCAAATACTTGTATTTAAACTTTTATGTAGACCCACACTGTTTTATTTACCTCTACTTTGGTTTGATGTTTCCTCAAGTCTTTCACCCACTCCTTGAGGACATTGCTGACCTTTTTCCAGCTGGATGTTGGCTCTTCATTTAGGTGGAGCCAGTAACCTTTATCTGAAGAATTGCACTCTGGTCTATTGAGGTTGATGTACTGTAGAAGAAGTGAAAAAGGGGGTAGCTCTGTGTCCGTTCTACGTTGGTTGCAGTAGAAGATGCCAAAAAATAAATTCAGAAAATTATATATGTTTTAAGTTGCATTTACGTGTGTTGTGCTGGTCTACCAGCAATCAAGTCAAATGAATTAGGTTGAGATTCTGAGGGTGTTTGTGACTTCATGGTGGGATGGGTGAGGGTGTGGGAGAGGAAGGGAGTATCCTGTCTCTGCAGAAACAATAGTTGTACAGGTCAGTATTGAGAGTTTGCAGGATAAGTTCCCATGGAGTTTAAGATAACCTTTCAGTGGCAACTCCCAAGACTTCAACCAGGCTTAACATGGTTGGCATAGAAATAGAGACACAGAAAACAAAAGTGGTACCACAGTTGTGGCTTTACTGAGTGGGTTCATTCCACTGTTTTACCTTCACTTCCTTGCGGAGAATGTCAATGGATGTACGTATAGATAAACTAAAGCAGAGAAACTTAGATGATGCAATGTTGCATTCTCCTTTGAAAAGTATGAATGCTTTTTGGGGCAGTTAATTAATAAGTTTAACACTGAGTCACATTATAAAGTAGTGAATTGAATTAGAATTAACACTACTAACACTAACAAATGCTGAGTTAAAATATTTGCAACATTCAGGTTCAGGTCTCCCTTTACTCTCCTTTCAGGCATTTCAACAGTTAACTTTCAATCGATCACCTGTCTGTCTGACGGCGTTTCATTACTTGTAGTATGTGAACAAACAATGTTGACATTTGTTTAAACTCACCTGTCTTTGCTAATTATGTCTACAATCAAATCTTAACATGCACCAAAGGTGCAACTGGCCAAGCAGGTTTGAACAGTATTTAGCTTCAGTGCAAACGACAGAAGCTCTGTCAGATTAGTAGAACTTGAATATGGGTTCGCTTGATGGGGTCATGACCTCGGCGTCCTATCGCAAGGCAGGAAGTGGACAAAAGCTGAGAGGAAGTATTGCACTCTTACCCACTAGGAGAGCCATGACATCCTCAGGAAGCATCCATGGAGCGGAGCAGTGCCAAGTCAACAGCACAATAGATAAAAAGCCAATGGGAGAGAGTGCACAAATTGTTCTCCATATCCTTGGTCTCCACCTCTGTGATACTGCATTCACACAAACACACTGTGCTTGTCAACCTATAAGCAGAGCACCAATACGTTTCCCTTTGTAGAAGAGAGCTCATTACAAGGAGTCATGCTTTTCTATGAGCCAGACTGTTAAGCCAAAAAGGACGCACAATACAACAGAGGCAGAAAGACTGTCAAGTCAAGTCAAGTCAAGTCAAGTCAAGTTTATTGTCAATTCTGCAATATGTGCCAGACATACCGAGCAATTGAAAATACGTTTCTCTCCGACCCACGGTGCAATAAGGACATGTACAACAAGTATAAAATAAAAGATAAGAAATATATACAAATAAAGATTAAAAAAGATAAGTAATATGTACAAATAAAGTATCTACAATACAGTAATAAATTCTAAATAGTGCAAATGTAAGGCAAAAGCAAACAGTACAGAAAACTAAATATGCAGCTATTTGAAATGTGCAATATAAAGGAAGAGTTCCTGAGTGGCCAGTGTAGATCCTGATGGGGGGGGCTTCAGAGTCCAGAGTTCTTGGGGGGGGGGGGGAGTGTTGAGCTTCCTGACTGCCTGGGGAATAAAGCTGTGTGCCAGTCTGGTGGAACAGGCTCGAATGCTTCGGTACCGTCTCCCAGATGGAAAGAGGCTAAAGAGGCAGTTTGAGGAGTGGCTGAGGTCACCCACAATGCTGGTTGCTTAGCGGGTGAGTCGGGTTTGGTAAATGTCCAGGAGTGAGGGGAGTGAGACACCAATGATCTGCCCAGCAGCATGACTGGCAGTAGTTATTAGTGTGGTGGTTGTGTAATGGGTTTTCTGGTAAGTGTTTGAGATTGTAGTAGCAGCTACTGCAGCTGTGGGAACAAAGTGTGTATCATGTTGCCAGCTTTTTAATATGAACACAAGATGAGGAAGCACTTCATCTCAGAAACATGGAATAAAATGACCATGCCCTAAGCCTGGCAATGAAACAACCTAAACTAGAAAATTAAAGATACCAGTATATAAACAATCCAAAGCTATTTGTTTCAATTATTCGTTTATTACTTTACATCAGTACATGTATTTTGAAGCTGGAACCAGTAGCCAGTTATCTTAGCTTAGCATGAAGACTTGAAACAGAGAGAAACAGCTAGCCTGACTCGGTCCAAAGGAAACAAAATCTGCCTACCAGCACATCTTAGGCTGTGGTTACACTTGTCTTTTCAATGCAACTTTTGTGATTGGATCTGCCAGATCGGACCTCAGCTGTGTCCGTGTATGTGTGTGACACTTTACTGTGACCTGCCTGATCAGATAGTGATCAAATATATTTCCACGCGGATATATTCCCGCGCAATAGGTGCATCCAAAGTGGCACTTTGTACAAGAGAGAGCCTTCCTTTTCTTCATATTTCATTTTATTTTGTAATAGTGGCAGGTCCCGTACAAGATGCATGTTTGCACTTTGTTGAGGAGAGAGCAGCGGAGACGAGTGATTAACCCAACTACAATGACCACAATGCTATAAGACAGCGGGTCTTAGCTGAGTTCCAGCCCCGGTTTTCCTCCTCCCTTGCCTTTGCTCTCGCTCGGGAGAGGTACTCCTGTGTGGCAGCAAGATGACCTACTTTTGATAAATTGTCTGTATTGTACCCACGTGCTGTCCACACTTTACTGAAATCTGAACTCAATGTGAGCCAGGCCGCCTCGACATGTGGTCTGGCTGATCGGATCCCAATGCGAGCAAGTTCTGATCTCGGAGTGTACAGATGTGAGAGTTGATCGGATGACAAAAGTCGCATTGAAAAGACAAGTGTAACCATGGCTTAAATCTTACTAATAGACATGTTATATCTTGGTTGTTTAATCTGTACTAAAACCGAAGTGTAAAAATGACATGTTGTGACTTTATTGGTGTTGTGTTTGGGGACTATTTCTGAGTTGGGACCAGCAAAGACTCCAGGAAGTTAGTGCTAGAAAAAGTCTGGACCTTACCCGAAATTTCATGTTAAAGTGGCTATGAGTAACTTTCAGTTTTTGTGTTGATTCTAGCGGCCGCTTTGGACAAACGTGGTAGTGTTTTAACCACACCTGCTGTCATAAAGGTCTTTTCTTTACGGTGCTGTATTGCCCACTGTAATTACTGAGTTAGCGTTAGCGTTACCGGGAGGTCATGTAGTCGCGAGTAGTTTAATGTTTTGCTCAGACAGAAAATCATTCATTTACAATAAGGAAATACATTGCAGATGCATCGTTGCATTTCAAGTGTTGCATACATTAACTTATCCTACTTTGGATGTCTTGTGAGCTAAACCCAGTATCACTGTCACTGTAAAAGCACAAGAGATTGTTGTAGCAACCAACATAATAACTTAGATTAATGTAGCGCATTTCAAGAAACCCAAGGACGATTTACGCAGGTACAGGGGGACAAGGGAAAAGAAAGTAGGCCATCACAAACACGGACTAAAAGGAATAACATGTCCGCGCTAAATGGAAGGGGGACGTAATTTAATGTTGGCTACTGACGTACAACCACATTGCGCACTTTAAAGTTATTTTATGAATGAAATAGACATATTATATACCTGAAAGCCAATTTGGGATGTTTTTGAATCTGTTGAAATGTGACTCGTGATTTCGCCTGTTGTCTTTCACTTTCCCTTTTAGCTTTAAGTTCTTCGTTTAATTTCCTTTTTTCCTGTGTTGGCCCTGCTCCAGTATCAGCCATAACTACAACAGATAACTTCTAACATAAAATTAAAATACAATTAGGCCTATATAAAGAAATCTCCTGCTCCCTTTTAACTGGCTGGATACAATAACACAGGCTTTTCCGGTCTTCAGCTGAAATCTGTGACCCGTCAGAATGTGTGCTCTGTAGCGCCCTCTACCTGCCTTAAATCATTTTGTGACTTTGTGGGCAGAGGGGATTAATAAAAACTAAATAAAAATAGCGTTCTTTTCACTGTTAGTCTCGTTTACTGTTACAGGTCATTTATGATCATCAGATGGAAAATTACTCAGTTTCAGAAACATTTAAAAGTTACATCTAGTCACTTTAAGAATAGAGAAATTCAGTGAGCAGAAAAAGTCCTGTTGGGGAAATACTCCAATCAAAGTATGGAGCATCAAGCATCAGGGAAAAGCAGCTAATCTGTTTGGGAAAATAGCCCTAGTCAGAGCCTTTCCAATTTTTCTGTGAATTTGACGGTTAAATTGTCCTGGGATGGTAGCAGGACCTCGCAGACAACTACTTTTACAGATTCTGATACATAATCATTGTATGTGTGAAAATGATTTCTCACGCATACGTATCTAAACACTTCAGTGGCTCAGTGATGTAATCCAGTTTTTACCTCCCCTATGGATACTAGCAGCACAACATAAACTCTGTCCTAGTTCAGTACCTCCCAGAAGGTTGGTGTAAAGAGGAAGTATGACACATACTAAGTATGAATCATATATGACCCACCTAGAAGACTTGGTACTGTTTCTTTTTTTTATATATAATCAGACCCAGTCCTCTGCTGAATGAAATCACCATTCAAACTTGGGTAGATGGATTATTTGTTCAAATTTTGCCACTCAACTTTACAGTGACAGCCAAAAAAAGACCCCAGACAGCTAGCCTTGGAGAACAGAGGTGTATTGAGAATCTCAAAGTGGGTTGGCTGGTCCTCCCCAGGCTGATGTCTCGGTTTGTGATTTTATTCAATTACACACTATTTACCTTTCACATAATGTCAACACTGATGTAGAGCAGCGGTGGGTAGAAATTAACTCACCTGTACCTCACATTATGTCGAACACACACCATTTAACCGACACAGAAATACATATGCGTGAGCGCGCGCGCACACACACACACACACACACACACACACACACACACACACACACACACACACACACACACTTTGGCATGAGTTTGTTTATCCAGCTCGGTCAAGAACAGCATACGGTCCTCGTCCCCTTCCCCATTTGATGTGTGAAAAGTGGAAGGAAATCAAAGCCATTTCCTTCATTCCGGCCGCTGTGGGTTGTGTTTCCCTGGGGTAGGAGAGGCGAGACTGGCAGTAAAGTATCGTTGAGTCTGCAGAGTCTGGGAATTGTATGGAGCACCACATGTTGCCAAAAAATAACAGAGGAAACTGTTGCTCAAAGGTACCAACCGCAGGTAGGGGAAAAGGAAGGTGGTTCAAGTGAACTTTGCTCCAAGGAGTTGCTTACTTTCATTCAGTGTGATCAGAGAGCCTGAAATCCCCTTCCTCCCTCCTCTCCTACCTAATTTGTTCATTTGCTTGTTTAACTGAGTCACTCACTCACATTCAGTCACTCACCTCAGGAGATGAGAAAAGTTTGTTCTAAACACTCTTAAATTGTTAAACAAGTTTTTATATTGTTGAAAGTTTCCCTGTGATATCTAGATATTATGTTTTTCTTTTCTCATTTAAATGCAAATAACTTTGAGGACATCATCACAGAAAATGCTGGGAGCAAAGCTTTTCCCCTATCTGGTCGCAGCACAAGGTGAGCACCTGCCTGCTGAATGTGAGATATTACTAAGTCTTGTTGGAGCAACAAGGCAGTTTTAGCTTTGTTTGAAGACTTTGTGCATGCGTACATGTGCACAAATATGTGTGTTTGTGCGTGAGAGAGTGTGTTAGCTGTAGACATAATACTTTTAGGAATCAGAATTATGTTGAGATGTCTGGCAATGAGGTAGTCGTAGCCAGTGTGAAACAAAGAGCATGTTGTGTTTTGAATTTACTTGAGACTTGAAACAGCACCTCAGGTTGTGATCGGAAAAGCATTAGCCTACTTAGTAATGCTGCAAAATGTGATTGGCTTTTTTACAGCGACAAGTAAGGGTTACAATTCTAAATTCAGTTATTACATTACTCATTCCAGTAGCAATCCTTTACTTCGACAATTCAGGGCTTGATTTGTTTGCTGTCTTACCAGAGATTTGATGGACAGTTGATATTCTGAGTTTATAGTAAAGACTGCTACCAGACATGTTAGCTTGATGCAGAGGTTAAAGGTGTGGAAAGGTACCTAGCCAAAAAAGGAACCAAAAGAGGATAAATGTGCCTCCTGGTAACACAAAACGTCTTATTTACATGCTGTGTCTTCTCAGCTGCCAGCTAGCCACCAGTAGCTTTGCCTACATTCATACAGTAGTCTATGCTCCGTTTGCCGCCGGAAATTCCACCGTACTTTCCTCTTTCTTTCTGTTGGAATTTTAAACTCCGGTGGATTTATGAGAACTATGGTTAACTGCTCCTCAGATCTCTGCAGGGTAAATCCAGACAGCTAGCTAGACTATCTGTCCAATCTGAGTTTTCTGTTACACGACTTAAAACAATCTTTGAACGTACACATGTTCCACCAAAACAAGTTCCTTCCCGAGGATATTTTGCAGCGGTTGTGATTGGTTTAATGAAATGCCAATAAACCAGAGCACGTTTTTTTCTCCCAGACCCTCCTCCGCAGCGCTGTGGAGGAAGGTCTGGCAATGCGAGACTATTCATAGAGTGACCAGATGCCCTGGTTTGTCCGAGATTGCCCCGGTTTCAAGCAGGGTGTCCCGAGTCCCAACAAATATTCGTAAAACAATCAAATGTCCCGGTTTCACCACAATTAAAATAATAATAATAATATAATAAAAGATAGGTCTGGCAATGCGAAACTACAAGTAATGTAGCTAATTACTTTTCAATGACTACTATGTAACGAGTAATTGAATACAAAAAATTCAACACTGGTTGATATTTTCAGGTTTAACAGAAGTACGTAGGAAGGATGATCAGAAAGTTGTAAAGAAGACAAAACAGAGCAACAGCAACAGAAGAATCTCGTCACCACATTTTCACCTCAACAGCCCAAGATTGAATCTGAAACCTACACGGTTCAACACAATACGAAAACACAAAGCAGCCTGTACAGAGTGTCACGTCTCTCCACACATATTGGAACTGGGATTGTGATACGAATTATCTTTTGAGCCGTGTAAGAATTGCAAATGCTGATATAACACCTGGCATTTGTTAATGCCCTGCAGGCAGAGCCCCACAGAGAGCACTGTTCACACCTCAGCTGGAATGCAGGCTCTGCTGCAGAACATTAAAACAACTTCATACACCACTTAGATAGATGTCAACAGCAGCTTGGAATCGTGCACTGGCAAGATTTCTTTATCACAAATATTACAGTTAAGACCCACTTAGGAGCAAGAAGTCCTTCTGGGTAATGTACACAACTCACCCTTGATTCCCATCAAGCAGAAAAGATCGACTATAAGCAATGAGGGCTGACAGCTGATTTGTTTTTTCTTTCGGAAAACTCCAGATGAGCTTGGAAAAGCTGAAGGCCCCGCTTCTCACAAAATCTGCCGTGTCCTTACTGAATAGATAACTTGTCCTGAAGAGGAGGACGTCTCATCAAACTGATCCTTTTCTAGCTCTGCCAAGTCACTTTAAAAAAGAACCTTTATGTTGGGTGAGACTGCAGAGTAAAACAGCTACAGTGCCAGCGTCATGGCTTCATATGGAAGAACATTTGAGCTTGACAGCTTCTTTTGACCTCACTGAGCCAAAAGCTGAACACCTTACAAACTTTCTCTCTAATCCCAGACGAGTTTCATGGTGAATCGAGTACATGCAATTTAAAGCTTCAGATTGAATGAGGGACAGATAATGCAGTTGTGAAAGGACACTGAATGGGATATGATTAAAAATGGGAAAATGTTTAAATTTCTCAATGAGCTTTAGAAAATCTTTACAGGCGGTAACTCTGTGGCTTTGAAGCGTCCAATCAGTGTTTAAATAGACGAGCAAATTAAGCATTTTAATCGACTTTTCCGTGTACCATCAACTGAATTATATTGCTCACCCTTTTTTTCAAATCAATAGGTACATAACCAAGATAAGACTTTTAATTTCTGATAAGTTGGACCAGACAATCATTACATTGTCTGTGCTCTAAGTGGCTAAAATGGACCTGGGAGGTCAAATATTCAACGGAATAAAATGAATGTAATGCAAACTTGTATAATTAAACTTTTACCCAGGGAATGGTAAAGTTAATCAAAGTTATTTTATCTTTATAATGCTCACTTTTAAAAGCATAACTCCGGTAAGTAAAAATTAACATGTGAGCATGTAAAAAGGATTTATTTTTAGGCCACTCACTTGTTGATTGAGAGAAAAAGAACACTGAAGGCATCCTATAAGCCAAATCCTTTCCCTCCACACCTCATGTGTGGGTGGCAGATGGTAGCTCGCTGGTTGTCACAGCAATAGAAGATAGAAATACAGGCGACTGATTCAAAGGAAGCAAACACCCCCTTTGTGAAATACACTCTGCCATATACTACCTATACATTCACACAGGAGCTGATGTTTTTTTTCTGTTATCACTTTGAATCAAAGCACAAGTTGTTAATGTCCTGATAATTGATAGATACACATAAGAACAGCAGTGGCATACACACTACATTACTTCATGCTTCTTTTTAATAGCCTATATGTTTTCTGGGTAACTGCTGGTGATACTGCTACTAAATATTTCTGTCATCATCTCTCCGCCATATGAGCTGTATTTCTTTAGCCAGACTAGCCATCAACAGATCCAAAATGCTGGATTTATAAAACAAGAATGTGTTTCTTCCTCCCCTAAACAGTTTACAACTGGTGTTGTTGAAGTTGAAGTTGAAATGTCTTTAATGCCCATAAGGGGCAATTTGATTCACAACAGGTAGCAAACACATACACATTTGCACAAAAACACACAAAAAAATGAGATATAGATAAGAGCATAAATACACATGTACACTACACATGGACAGGGATGGCAGATGACCTATAGTTTGTTGAGAAACCCAACAGCTGATGGTACAAATGATCTCAGGTATCCGTTAGACCTGGCACGTTTTCAGAAGGTATACCTCCTTCCTGATGGTAGGAGGAAAAACTCAATGTTTTTGTTTGTTATGTGACATATGGATTGTGGTAATGTGTTCATGTTCTTCTCATTGCTTCTGTAGCTTGTAGCATAACGCATTCAGCCATTGAAACTGCTATAATCAATATTTTCTACATCACAATTGATCAAATGATAATGTGTTATGTGAAAGGTGTGGCTTGGAGTGACAGACCCACAGCTAATTATCACCGACTGCAGTTCCCCTCAGGTCCACCGAGTGTTTCAGCATCTTTCAGCTCATTGTCTTGATTTTCCGGCCGACAGTCATCAGTGTTTTCAGACTTCAGTCCAATCAGTGAAAATAATCATCATAAAAGTAGTCCAATTATTTTATTTCCATTTAGAAAAGGGATTTTGTAAAGTACACCTCTGTTATGTTCTGTTTTATTAGCATAAATTAGGTGAACCCAAACCATGGTTACAATAATAAAAAATGATCTTCACTAATTGTTTTGGATAACATTAGATAACATTATGGCCACAAAGACTTACAATGATGTTTACAGCTTATTTCCGTGGCCCTAAAATGAGGTAATGCAGGTTTAAATGTCATAGGTCTGCTACTTCATCACCTCCATAAACCAGTAGTATACTTGGATCTGATCAGCAGATTTTAACTTGATTTTGAAGATTTTAAAATGTGCTGATATGGGTAACATTTAGTCAGCTTTGACATATGTTTTTTGGGGGGGGCAAGGGGGCTTTTTCACCCCCTTTATTTCAGAGTGACAGCGGATAGACGAGAGAGAGGGAGATGGGGGATGACACGCAGCAAAGGCCTCAGCCTACATCGGGCGCACGCTCTTACTGGGTGACTTATTATTAATTAACAATAATAATGAAATTTGAAATTTATTTTTACATAATCATGGTTTCTTTGTTTAACCGCAATTAATTGCTAACATTAGCTAAGGTCCTAAGGTATGACTGTTGATGGTAATTGTTGATTTTTGTTTAGATATGCCAAATTGTAATTATATAAGTGATTATTGGTCAGACTGTTGAGCTAAAGCTATGCTAGTTGTTGGCACTTGACGCTACACATGTTCATAGCAACAAAAATGAAAAGGGGGATACAAAATGTTTTATGACAATAAAGAGGCGTTGTTTACTTTATAGGCCGTGTACCTATCTTATTATATTATCTGGGTCACATAACAGCGATACATAACCAAAAGATGTATTCTGGAATTCATTCAAAACTTTAATATGTTTTAAAAAGTAATAAATAAATACATGTTTTTAAAATTTGACTGAAAGAGACTATTATATTGTTAATCAAAGTTATTTCTACAATAATTGTTCAGCAAAGCAACGCTCTAGATTTGAGTCCTTTATTAATTTGCTCTTACATTTCTGCAAGGTCTGTGGCTCACTATTTAAAAAAACCCATGGGCATATTAGATTTATAACTGAATTATTACCAATTAAAAAGGAGAAACCAATGAGGTTTTTCACAACCTGGCAACCTACATGTTTCCCCCTTTAAAATAGTCTTAAAACTGATACATAAAGCATACTAATTATAAACTATTGATTAGTTACATCCTTAAAGGTAGCCTTATTTTCCAACGTTTTGCACTTTGTGTAATAATAAAGATCATTTAGTACATAAAAAAATCATGATACTATTAAAACTTCAGTATGGGTGGCCGGGCTGGGTCAGTGGGTAGATCTGGCGCACATATACTCAGAAGTTTATGCCTCGACGCAGAGGTCCAGGGTTCGAATCCGACCTGTGACAATCTCCTGCATGTCTTCCCCCCCTCTCTCTCCCCTTTCTCACCTAGCTGTCCTGTCAAATAAAGGCGGAAAAAGCCCCACCCCAAAAAAAAAAAAACTTCAGTACTGAATGTGGATGAGTAGTATCCATCCCCCCCCCCCCCCCCCCCCCCCTCTCTTCCGTGACAGCATACAGTGGTATACGACGGTAGTAAATCACGTCTCCTGATGGGCGGCTCGGCTCAGAGCTGCCCGCCCTGTGGGTGTGTTTAAGGCAAATAGGCCTGTGCATCCACCTGCTAGCGCCCTGCCTCCCTCCAGTCAGGAGCGCCCAACTTTCCTGAGGAGCACACGCTGCGTGCCTGGACCTCTCTACACCACCGGGACTTTGTTACCTACTGCTTTTTCCCACGAGATGTTGATTGTGCTCGTGCGAGTATATCTTCTCGCCTCGCGGTCTCGCAGAAGATTGAACTAAAATAAAAAAAATAAAACATTTTCTCCTTTTTTTTTTAACTGCCTTTTTCTTATTGTGCACTGACAATTCCGGGGCCAATAACCACGCAGGTACAGACTGCCCTCCTGAGCAGGGACTGTACCGGGATTTTCTGTTATTATTGATTTCAACTTGGAGACGAAAGTGACCGATCTGTTGGAATTGGTTTGTTCAATGACTTGCAAGGTTGGACCTGAAGTTACATTCGGAAAGCTGTAACAATAAGGTAAGCCTTCTTGTGCTGTTGCTTTATGCTTATTATTTTGTATTCAACCTGCTTTATTATTAATGGTTAAAAAAAAAGCTTACCTGTCTGCAGCTGCGCGCTTTTTTTTTTAAATGTATTTGCAGCATGCCTCTAATGACTGTTTTGTTTTCTATAATCTGAACAGAAATACCTAATCATAATTTCAATTTCCGACAAACCAGATATTTATTTAATTGCTATTTATTTTACCATGCGCTCTAATACCACACCAGACTGTTTACAGTTCTGTCTGCCATGTGTAGCCAAGGCTACCTTTTTTTTGCATACATTTTGTATTCTTCATTGCTGAAGAATTTAGTGATAGCAATCAATGAATTAAGTTTGATATAGTTTCCATTGTCATATTTTCAGAAAGAGGCTTTTTATTTATATATTTTATATATTATTATTATTATATTGGGAAATGTGACACATCAGCAGGGTTTTTGTCATTTTTTATTTTCCTCTGAATAAACCAGCAGGATTTCATGAGAAGGGTTATGTTGCCACTGACAACTTGTGGTTATTAGCTGTTGTCTTTGACTACATGTAGAAGTTTAAAGATTGCATTACATTTGTCCAACGTGTGGCCGTTAATAACTTGCAGACACAAACAATGAAGAAGCTGAGAGCATCAGTGGATGTGATATCTTCTGGAGTGTGATGATAACTTTCCATAAAAGGTCATTTTGCAAACTTCAACTTATGTCTTTATTTTGTGACACAAAATGACTGAAGTAGAGCAGATATATTTATCTTTACAGCATTGTGTGAGTGGACTGTGTCTCTCAGTCTCCACAGTGTCATTTGGGAGCCTTGTTTGATTTCATCTGCATGTGTGAAGGACTCGGCCTCTGTCTCAGAATAAACAGCTGGATGGTTAACAAATTGTCAGTAAATAGCCAAGGTTTAAACAGCTGGGTTATGCCAATAAATCCACCACAGCCAGCCAGTCTGAGGTCTCTTTGGCTCTGCTGATGTCTCCAAAGGTGTGTTTGGGATGGAGACCTGCTCCGAAGTGTTCCATGTTTGTAGTCCAAACATGGAGGGGAGAAGAGCTTTGTGTCCAACCACTGAGGTCAGGTTGTTTTGGGAATAGAGTGTGTTGCAAAAAGTTTCATCCATCCGTTAAAAAACACAGACAAGTGGCAACATGGTAGAGATGATTAAATTAACTATTGATGGATAATGTCCAAGGGCAAGAGGTGGCCTGTTAGACAAGTCTCTCTGAAGATTTGTGACAGATGTGTGGATCACTGTGGTTGCTCCCAGGTGTCTATCATTCATTAACTGGAGACCTTATTGATGACCACCACTGCATTGTTTGGAAGACTTGCTTAACTGTTCCAGTTAGCGTTTGAGCCCGTCATCATTTGTAACCCCTTTAGCAAGAAGTTAATATTTTATTTTAGATTGCCCCAATCACAACTTTTTTTTGTCTCTTTCTCTAGTAAGCATGGGGACATGGTATAACCCGCTATTAGGTGAAGCTATAATTACAGAGCAGCACACACACACGTATGGTGTCATGGTGTCAGGAATGTGTATTGGGTGCGTGGAAACGAGCAGAAGAAGAAGAAGAGCTTCTCTCGCTCAAGTCATCGTGATCTTCCCATTTGTCACCAAGGCACACACTCCGAAAAACAAACATAATTCTTCCCAAATGGAAGTGTGTACACATCTCTAAAAGCTTGGCACATCTCCATCAGGACTAATCAGTTTTGTGAAGCTCCCGCAGATCTGGGCGTAATCTCCACACCTCAGCGCTGCATCGCCCAAGACTCGCAGGGACGGGGCCCTTGGGAGCCGTTGATTTGACACGTCACATAAATGAATAAATGAAAACAGACTTATTGTGGCAGATATTTTTTTGCAGCGCAGAGTTGAGAACGCATTTTCTCGTCTCACGTGTTTGTTTTTGTCCCTGCAGAGATTTATTTAAAAGACTCTTTGTGCTGCTGGAGGTTGGTCGACCATGCAGCTGGACGGTCTGTGGACGGTCCATGCCCTCCTGGCACTGTCCAGCTTTGCTCTCGGGAACCCAGTGAGCAATGAGCCATTGGCCGCACCCCGCGTCTTCATCTCCTTCAAAGGTAAGAACCTGAACCTCATGCGTCACTCTTTTATACCCACCTGCCTCTCATTCCTGGTTTGCAACTGGTGTTCTGACTCTTCTAATTCTGTGCCGGTTTATTAAACTCTGCCATGTGTTTACTCATTGTATGACTGATGACTTGACAGTTGTGTAATTGAAGGGATTGTGGCTTTGATAAGTGCTCTGGCTTTTTGCAGAGGAAGAACTTACAGCATCACCAGACTCTCATGTTACACCGCAGAGCAAACCGCAAACAAATCATGCAATTCTTATGGGCTGCCCCTTCCTCAGACCTCCAGGCATTGTAATAACCACCAGATGCTTCTTCTAGCTTATATTAAACAATTAAAAATGCAAACAATGGCGGAGCATATGCACATATTGAAGATATAGTGTGTGTGTGTGTGTCTTGTTCATACTCCTTTTGAAACAATATACATGATTATTGTTTTAGTTAATCAAATGCAGCGTCTTTATCTTCAATCATCTTCATTATGGAATCCCTAAATTGGAGCCACAAAAGAGAGACGGGATAATAAGGAGCATGTAATAACTCCATGGCCATTATGTGATTATTCCCTGGTGAGGCAGTACTTTAGAGGTCTGTGTTTGTGCGTTCCAGCGGCCGTACAGATTAGGTGAGATGGGTTGCCGGGTTTTTGAGGGGTGCAGAGTGAGAGAGGGTATTATCAAGAGCAAATTGCCAGGATCAGCCAAGCAGAGCGACGTCCCCGAGGCCTGTCCTGCTCGGAGATCAAGCCTTTGATTAGCATCCAGAGAAAAGCTGAGGGAGCGAGCAGCAGCGCCCCTGTTTGCTTTGCTTTCCATTTCCCAGCGCTCCCTAGTACAAGTTGACTTAATTAAGTGGACTGGCACAGTTCATTGTTGAAGGCGTTTTCCTGCTTTAATCAAGTTGGATTTACCACATCAGTGAACACACATCCAGAGCTCAGAAGATGTTGTTTTTTTTAATTTTCCAAATATCATTTTAGTCAGTTCTTTACACAAATGCTGGGTTGTTATAGATGACTGTGTAAATAGTTGTTTATGCTATAGGATATTCTGTGAACAGTCTCATTGGCTGCTTTTGTGTAGGTGCATCTTTGGATGGCTGAACTCAGTAGAAATATATTTGAAAGCAGCAGACTACAGGCACTGTTTTTTGGCTGACAAGCAAAGTGGAAAGAGCTCGACTCTCCTGCTTACCTGTGTGTGTTTGCCTCTCCAGTCAATATGAATTTCACAGTCTACTGCCGTTGCCTCTCTCAAAGGAATGCACCCCCCTCTCCGTTCAATATTATGACTCTCTCTCCCTTAATTGCTTTTTGAGAGGCCCATGTAGTCCTTACCTTGGCAAGCAGGCTGTGCTTCCCCTGATGCATCGTGTTGTGTTAAGTTTTGCTTGAGTTGTTTGGGATTGCAGTTTGCCTCTGAGCAGCAACTTTAATGGAACACAGTTTGACGACAAATGTGGACAAAATGCAGTTTTTTTATGAGACTGAGGAAAAGAATGTGCTAATTATCAGTCCCCTGTTTATTATTATTGATCATTATGGCAGCGTGTCACACTGTGAAGAAAAACTTAAATTGCAGCTATAAAGCTGAATGTTTCTCTCAGCGTTGAACTACACACAGGTTCCAAACTGATTAACTCTGTAGCTGAGGAGCGAGGTTCAGAACCATGACCTCCATCTGGGAGGCCCTCACTTCCCTATTAAAGCAGGTAGAGTAAATCATGGGACCTAATTGCTATGCTTTGGCTTCATGTAGTGCGCACAGCTTTTATGACAGGGAGAACACCGTCTGTGGTATTTCTCAAACTATTCAGAAGATATAAGGTGAAAAAAATGCATCTACTTATACATCTACATTTCAATAAGATTAGAGTTTGTAGAGTCTGAGGGATAAACCTTGGAAGTAGACTTTGTTCAGGCTTATCACATTCTCTGTGCTAGTAAACTGAGTGAGCAAAAAGAAAGATGTCTGCCTCAGTTCAAACAGAAAATAAATGTAATCAACTTCAGATGAGAACTGGGTTTTTTGTAGAATGAGGGAGGGAGCAAAGAAAGTCCTCCGTAGATAATCAGTAGACATTAGTTGACACAAGACCGCTGTCGCCAGAAACCCCCAAGAGAGGAATCATATCCAATAGTCGACCTGGAACTGCTGAGCCTCTGCTAGTTTGAGGTAACGCTCACCCAGAGTGACTCATGGCACGACATGTAAGAATACATGACAAAACCCCAGATCATTCAGTTTATTGTCATGTATGACAAACAAAGCATCAAATTGTTGCATTTGAGAAGCTTATGTTTGGCAATTTTGCCTGTAAAATTACTAAAGTGGTTAATCGATCATCAAAATACTTTTCTGTCGTTGACTAATTGACTAATAGACTAGTCGTTGCAATTGCATTTTTTTTTTTTTACAAAGAGGCAGCATTTTGTTATTAAACCTCTCATTTTGTCAGTGAAATAAACAATCTGATGCATTTGAAACTTTAATCAGTTCTGTACTTTCTCTAGAGCCATGTAGGTGTTTAAATTAGTGACCTTGATTTTTCTTTGTGTACAGGAGTGGAGATGTATGGTAAAGCCGTTCAAATTGCCGCCAAATCAGTCCATTTTTAAAGCTGTCCATCACTGAAGTGGAATACTGAATTTACATGTGAAAGGATTGGGTGAGAGCATTGACTCTTCCCAAGACTCCTAAGTCATGCAAGTGCCTTTGTAGCGTAAATCCATTAAGATGTCGACTGATTTATATGTGCAGTTTCTTTTATTCTTGCTTCTGTATTACACTGTGAGGTACAGGAAACACCACCATTTTGAATGGACGAAACACTTTCGAGGGAGGTTTTGCAAAGAGTGTAACATTATTGCTGTTGGCCCCGATGCCTTCTATGACATATTGGAGTTCATGCAGAAGAGAAGATCCAAATCTAAATCTCGCTTATGGCTCTGCTATTTCTGGCCGTACTGTATACCACACATGAGTCTCTGCCTCATCTGGACTGCCACAACTTCATTCACTCCCAAAACATCATTTTACTACAGTCCATACAAAGTCAAAGTAAATCCATGCTTTATATGCAACTGTTTACATATAAGGGGTAACTGGCAACTAAAAGCCTTTAGTGACATTCTAGAGATCTTTAAACAAGGGCTTTTCTCAGTCTGCTCAGATAAACAGACAGCAGGTAAACATTGGTTCAGAATAAACAGAGGCACAGGGCCAAGAATCCCTACGATAGTACATTTTCACTTTGAAAAGCCATGCCATGACATAATCTACAGCTGAGGGTGGAGCCATGACTTGCGCCACAAAGACCATGTGAGAATTACAGTAACATCTCACCTTTTCTCAACGGCTGCTTTGACAACTGCAGCAATGGAATTATGGTATGTCAGCACAAAGGAAATGTTATTTAAATACCATAACATCATAACGATTACACCATGCTCCCCCCTCATCCTACTGAGTACATACAAGGCCAAATCCACACAGACAACACCAAAATGGGGGCCAACTTTGCCACAATACACAAGCTCACCGCTGCCAGGGCAGGTGGCGGTAAAAGAAAGCAGCTCTGGTTTGTCATTATTCCAGATATTTATCATCTGCACGCCATCCTGTGAAGGGCTAACAGCAGGCTCCTATTTTTACTCCTCAGCAAAGTCTTTAGTCTATATCGGGTGTGTGTGTGTGTGTGTGTGTGGGTGGGTGGTGTGGCTGAGTTCGTTTGTGTGTGTGGGTGGCAGCATAGAGGGTTAGAAACTCCCCTTTGGGGTTAAATACCAAGCATTCTCATTTTGGCCCTGGTTATGCAGTAGTTATGTTTTTTTGTCATTTAATGGCCATGAATAACAGATGAGGATTCAATCTGACAATGTGAGCTAAAAAGCAGTTTAGGAGTGTATTCATACAGTGAGGTAGCTGTTTTGTCAGTCAACAGTTTGCTATCAGTTCATCTCTGGGTTTGCCCAATTACTGCCGTCCTGTGACTTATACTAGTAAATGTTTAAACTGTTATTACTGTTGTTCACACAATACAGTCCAGTGGTCACTTTAGTGGTCAGAATTATTTTACGCCATGTATCAGTGCTAACCTGATTGTCAAAAAGCTGGAACAGAGTGTTTACTTAACATTGACTGTTTGAAGGAACAACTATAATGTGGTTTCTATGGGAAATTTGCATCCAGACCCCTTTTTACTGCTTTATGAAGTAAATGCAATGTTACTCGTATATTTTCTCAAGGTGATCATCACTAATAACTTCCTGTTTATAATATCTGTAATATCTGTAATATCGCAGTATTGTTGAACCACAGGCAGAAGCCACAAACCACTGCCCCAGTAATCTGGCACCACTGCTGTGATCTCTATTTACCATTTGTGAGGTCTTATTTCATATATCCTCACAGCAGCAAAGTAATGACTGACAAAGCATTGACAACCACTATTACTTTGGCCATGTCCCAGAACTCAGCTTCTCTCCACAGCAGCTAAGCTAGGTTATATTTAGTGTAAAACTCTCTTCTCCCTCAGCAGGCCCACAGCAGTCATTTGTAGCACCGTGGTTAACCATTGAACACAGTCGGCAGGGTGGTGACGGTGGTTTAAGTGCAAACGCAGCTTGGTCCGGCACAACTTGCACTCCGTTGTGATCCAGCTGTCGAGAGTGTCACTTTATTGTTAGGTACTGGTTGGCTTGAAGCCATCCTTAACTGTGTAAAATATTTGAAATGTGACTGAGTGGGTGTAGAGAAGAAGTGCGTGTTAAGGGAAAAGGAGAGTGTAGTGTGGGGTCTAGTCTGAGCCCAGTGTTCAAGAAGCAGTGGTAATCCTTCACTTTGGTGCACATAACTTAAGAATTGCCGTCCCTTCTGCCTAATGTGTGAGCTCTCTAACCTTTGGAGTGGAATTTGTGTTACATTTACATGTAAATCCATACATCACTGTGGAACAATAAAAATAAAATGCATGGCACAGATGCCTTTACTTGTTTAGTAGTTCAGGGATTAAATCCTAAATTCATGTCTGAAATTAATGTATGTTTCCTTGACAAAGCTAAAGTCTGAGCATATAGTTGTATATCTCGAACTTTCATGGTTCATCATCATTGTTTTTCAATCAAAGTCATGCAACAATTGGGAAAAAATTAAATGTGATTGCTGACCAGCTGCACAAACTGACCTTGTCCAAACTCAGGGCATGGATGATCATCTAGTCAGAGGTAATCGTTAAACGACTATGTCCAATAGTCTCAGGTTGACAGGACAGGAATGAGGGATCGATTATCTATCTGCCTGTGACCTCCTGTCACATAAACTATGTCTCCTATTTGGTGGATGACTGATAGGACCAAGATTGCATTTTATTTCCGGACCAATTGGTTTATTGTTTGCATTGGAATGCAATGAAGATGATAGTGACAGCTGAGGGAAAAAAAAACCATCAGTGCACTTTGGTGATTGGTCACATTTAAAGCGTGATATCAGTGAAATTCTATAAATGTATTTGTATTTCAATGTGAGCTTCAAACAGTTTTGACACAAATTCTGCAGTTGGCATGTTTTACACAAGATAGTTTAAAGTAATGTTGTGTGTGCAATGCATGATTGCATTTGAATATGGCACAAATTTGTCTCCATAAAGCTCTGCAGTTAACCTAAATTATTACATCTGTCAGTCCTATAGAAGGCAGCACTGCTGCTTTTCTCACCTCTCTCCATGTCAGGTGTATGTGTGGGACAGACGTGTTATATTCCACAAAAAGATGAGTATGTTAGCACCTTTCAGCACATTGAACCTGAATCCACAGTAATTCCGTGTACGTCTCTGATGGTGCTAGCTTCCTTCTGCAAATAAAATCGCGGTCACAGTTTCATCTCATAGCTGTGTCAGCCAACCATTAGCGCTGTCTGCGCCTCCCACCCAGCGCTGATGGAATATCTGTTTTATTCTCGCCTTCCCATGGTTGTTAAATGCACACAACCCTTTCTTTATGACGGCCGATGAATCGAGTCATTGTACTTGAGTGTTATAGAATATAGCCACTTGGCACCTTGCTCTACTTGATTCTTATGCCATATGGTCGCAAGGTTGTAAAGTGTATCGCAGGCAGTTTGGGTGGTCCTAATGTTTGATAAAAGAGGAAACGGTATTAGTGCTTGTCTCTTGATTCCTCAAAATCTGGCCAATGGCTGCTGGATATATTGTATGTGTGCAGGTGCAGAAGTGTAAGCAGGTAACAAGGCTCTTATACATCTCCAGGGGATTATTGTGGGCGTGGGACACTGAAGGTGACAGAGTGCCAACTAAATATAGTCTAACTCATCTTTGAACGCTCGGTTTCCTGCTGCAGTTCTGTCTGTCTTCCCTCTCCTGCTCATTTCTCTTCCTCTGGCATGGGAACAGCAGTAAATGCACGGGGCCCAGGGTGTTTTGGATTCCTAGCATGAAAGCACTGCTCTCTTTTAGCATCTGCAGAAAGAGGGATATGTTGCGTTGTGAGCATGGTGTTCTCTCATTGGTCAGGGTTTCACCTGTGTAACAGCCTCCTGAGTCAGGTTACGGGCTCTGTCAGTGCCTCGCCTCCAGTGAAACCAAGGTTGCCTTTCGAAAAGACTGAAGACCCAGTGTTGTCTGTCCGTCTTGTCTTTCACAGGCATGTTGTTGCATCTGTTGCTGCCCCCCTTCAAAAAAAAAAAAAAGAAAAACTCTCCACACCAGACTAGAAATACCAACCAAATTGTCCAGATACTGTGAATCACTTTCTCCCACCAGTGCAGCATCTCCTTCCATATGTTTTTTTTTTTTTTATGTAACTACAATTGTACTTTTTTACTTTTTTATTTTTTATGTCTATGCAGAATGTAGGTAACCATATTGGAGCTGTAAATGATTCCACATGGCCAAACGAAGGAATAGGAAAAGTTATTCCCTGTAATCACAAAAAAACGGCCAGGGTAAGGTTTTGCTCTCACTATGGTAGCTGGGAGCCCCGTCGGGTGTGATTAAACTTTATGAATCTTTTCAGTGATGTGGAGAAAACTGTCATTCACCGTCTTTTGTTATTATACTAACCCATTGTACAGGAAACTGTTAACTGTGACTTGGTATCTAGTACACCTGCCAAGCTACAAGGTTGGTCCTTTTTCTAGGTGGCATAATTAAGACTTCCTGTGGGATTTTGTTTCTTTTCTCACCTGTGAAAACAGGACATTAGTGGAGACTGGATAAACAGGTTGAGGACTCAGACTGGCTTTGTCTCTGTACCGCCGCTGGGGCTGAACACTGTATATTCTTAGCGCTAGTGTTTCTCTTGTGGCAGATTAAGGTGTCAGGTAGACTAATGGTCCTGGCGGATTAGATGCGTTCGTGGATCCAGCTCAAACCTGCGCCCCGGGTTTACACTTTAGAATGTGATCTACTGTGATTTAGTTCCTAAAAGTGTTACTTAAGAAAAACATAGTGAACTAGCAGAAAATAAGTGAAGGAGTTGGTAGAGGGAAGAATATGAAAGGGAAAAAGGAATTCAGTGGCCACATAGGTAAACAACTCTCAATTGAACCCCTATACTCGGAAGTGTTGGACACAGGGGTGACTTGACTGCCATTGTCCACTATTTAGCTACTCACAGAGAAATTAGGTTGTCTTAGATCAGCAGACAAGGAAATGCACTTAATATTTAGTGCATGAAAATATGATGGTATTCAAGTTTTAGTCATTTCTGTTCCTGTCAGGGCTTCAGCAGGTCCTTCATAGCCACCCTGTCAAAGTACTCCCTTCAGCCCCTGTACAACTCATCCAGAACAAGGCAAACTGCCTGGTCCTCCACCCCTGCAGATTCTCCCAGTATGACCTCCCTCCCTCCACTCGCTCCACTGGCTGAACGTACTTTGCTCGTATCATATTCAAAGCCCATGTTGGCATACCAGCCTTTGAAGGGATCTGCACCCCCGTACTTCCAGGCCTATGGCTCCAGCCCTAGACAACACCGCCCACTCCCTGCTCTGTGTTAAGGTACAAGAAGGCGCATGGTTCGCTCTTTGCTACAAAAAGCCAAGTCATCACTTGTTCACTCTCGTTTCTTCCTTCCAGCTCCCGAATGGTTAGCACTCTGGTTTGAACAGCAAAGTCACTCCCTTTCTGCAGTTGTAGGCTTAGAAGTCATCTCCTCAAGAACTACCCTTACATCACCTTTGTTTATCTGAATCATATCTGCGCTAGTTGCTCTGAAAATACTGTCTTACTCTGTTCTTAGGTCTGATTTTATTCATTCATTATCACGCATCACACTTTTTTCTTACACAGCGTGTGTTTGTGTGTGTGTTTGTGTGTGTGTGTGTGGGAGGGGGGCATAATCCTGACTGCAGAGGTCAAGGCCACTGCCCCCCCTCTGATCTACAACCTCAACATCATTTCTCACCATCTGTCAGTGAGGGATTGAGTTTCAGATGTGTTACGCTGCATCAGAGGCAGGCCCACTAATGTGCCCTCTCTTCTTTGAGGTCTACAGTAAATACGCCATGACTGAGTTAGTGAACTGTAGCTTAACCTCAGACTAAGGCAGCAAATAATATTGTGTTAATTTACAGGTCACACGCAAATGATAGTGATGGCAATGCATTTAGCAAGTCCAGCTAAATGTGGTCCAGGAAAATCAGTTTGTTCTGCGCTGTTTCCAACAATTGAACGTTTTCTTCACTTGAAATAAGAAGTCTTATTATTCAGTCATGTTGGTGGAATGGGATGATTTGGTGTTTATAATTATACATGTAATATGTACAATATGGTACTATATAACATGTAAACGCCAGCTGAAGGGTTTAAAAAGAAAGAAGCATATGTTTGGATCAGCTGCAGTATTAAAAGATATTTTAGGGAACCAAATCAATAAAATAGCTAATAAGTTATTTTGAGCTCTCTGGCACTTAATTTTTGTTTTATGATAATGTTAACAAAGGTTGTAAATATACTGATTACCAAAGTTATGTAAGCATGCCAATCATGGTGATGCAATTTGATGATATTAAGTAAGAATTAAAACAGCAGAGTATGTTAAAAAAAAAAAAAGAAAGGATGCAAGAATAGAAGCCATGCATCTCCAACATGTTCTGCATGTATGATGTGTCAGTATTGTACAAATCAGTAGTTAACCTGTGCCGTTTGCGGCATTGATTAGGTTAAGTTATGTATCAGATCAAAAGGTGAAACAGGGACTCATCGGAGCCAGACTTGGCTACAAGTCTATAGTTCAGATCATTTAAATATATAAAATGCAGACCCAGTGCATCATTTTGACCTTTTCTACTCGGTATATCAGACCAACAACGGTTTGATAAACACAGCAACTGGATGCTATACTGATCATTATCTTAGCGCTCACTGAAACATATTTAAGAGTAAATTGCAGTCAGCATTTCACTCAATCCTCCAATCCTTTCAGCATGTTTGTCCCTTTTTCTCACCTTCTCATCTGGTCAATGATGAGGTCATATACTATTCAAGTATACTATAAGGGGAAATAAAGGGAAATAAGGCTGGAAGACACACTGAAGAGTTTAGCCCATAAGAGCACTCAGACATATTACAATGCATGCACTTTGATGCCTTTGTAGTGGCGTGGTTTTGAAATGCTGATTTGGATATTTCCCTATTGCTGCCTCCTGCCTGTTGGTAGAGTAGGTGTTAATTGCAATGTGTGGGGATGGACTCTCATTTACATGCATTCAGGCCGGGCCGGGGCCAGCGGTGAACCCCCCCAAAGGCGTTTTTTTGTCAATGACCCATCCTTTCAGGCCCCCTCCTGCGGCGGTGCCTCCTCTTGATTGGTGAAGGAGTGAAAAAGAGGAACCCTGGCTTGCAATTCCCCTTGTTGTTGTTGTTGTTTGGCGTCGCCCACACACTCTTCCCCCTGTGAAGGTCCTATAGCTGCAGGGGTGTTTGTGTAGGTTTGCCTCTTGTTCACAGAAGTCCGTTCACATTCCGGGAGACCTAGGCGTGGGCGTCAAACTGGCATCAGGCCTTTTTTGTCAATGAATGCGGCGCACAGCATCCCGCTGGCCTTTCTCTGTGCCGCCTATAGATTTCTCAGTCCAGGTCCTAGGAGTACCACTGTGGAGCTGCAAAGAGAGGACAACGGTTTAGAATGGAGGTGAAAAATGAGGTCCTCGAATGGAGGGAAAATGAAAGTCAAGAGGAGCAGAGGGGATTATTTACATCCTCCTCTCCAGCCTGGCATACTGCCAAACCAGTAGTGGGTGATGTGTTGCAATATGAAAGCACAAGGATTACGAGTATTAGGGGTAATGTTTGTGAAATCTATTTGGTAATGCCCCAATGTTGCTCACTATGTTCAATCACTCACCCCCCCCCCGTCTGTGATTCTCTGATCTCCCTGCTTGTCTAAGCGGGATGTACATGCTCTTGAGCTCTGTGAATCCTCTCATTGTTTTGTAAATCTTAAGATGAGAACGGGTGGTGTGACTATGTGCGCTAAGTCCCTGTTTGACTTATTAACTCAGTTGCTTGTTTTGTTTAGGCCTTCAATAGAGGGTTAATGAACACTTTATTGCCACTTTACTGTGTGGATCTTAGTGGAGGTATTTAATTTCCCTCCAGGGACGTCCTGTGGCGTTTCCCAGAGTTTTGGAGCAGCCTACTTTGCATTTCCTTTCTGTGAGAAGACAAACGGGCCAAGAGTCCAAGATGAACTGCTCTGAGAGAGGGAGGGTGAGAGAGAGAAAATGGGACAGACAGAGGAAGAGAAGCAGGCAGAGCGCAGGCTAGGATTTCACTCCTACTTCTTTCCCTCCAAGCTCTGAATCAGTCCAAAGTCTCTCTCATGGGCTGCAGTGTGGATCGGGTTTTACCCCCTCTCCCACCTTCCCAGTTTTGACATGCTTATGTTTTATCATGCCTTTTGGAAATAGAAGACAGGCAGCAAGGGTGCTCACTGAGGAATGGAGTTGTAGAAAGTGTAGAAGAAGTATTTTTTCAAGGGTAAAAAGTCCTGTCAGTAATTGTACACTGTTGGACGCGTCCATATTCTGTCAATTAACTGGAGTTCAGCTCCACCAGTGTGTAATCAGGCAGCCATCCATACATTTGTCACCATTGTGGTTGTATTCCTGCCGTCTTCAATCCTCTTCACGTCAGGTAATGACTGATATCATCAACCACCTTTGCAGTGTTTCCCTTTTTCTGCTCATAACTTTGTCAGATGGAGCTCAGTATGCAGCTCAACTGTGACGAGTGTTTACTATTTTTAAAGCCTGTAATTAAGCCAGTTAAACTTCCCTTTTCCCGTCGTAGTGCATTACCAGACTGGGGTTCCAGGGGGTCCCATTGCCCACCTTTGTCACATGTTGGACCCAGTGGTGAACGATGGCTTTTTAATGGAGGTCTCCCTGCAGAAAAAAGGCCCTAGCTAGTGAAACCAACCTGAGGGAATATTTAAAAGACTGGCAAAAGAGCAGTAATAAATGAGCCGCTCTTCCTGTTTTCTTAAATGTGGAAGCAGCATTGAGTAAAGGTAATTGATCGTGACTAATTAGCGGTGGAGAGATAAATGATGGTTAGGTGAGATGCAGCCCTTTTAATGACACGCTGTGGGGATGGAATGCACTGTGGAGTTGACTCTTCTGTGAGTCTGTTGAGGCTGCGAGCCCACGGTAAAGCTCAGTCATGTGTTTGTGTTTGTGAGTTAATCTCCAAGGCACCTTAGGCCTTGTTGACTGCACTGGAGCATGTGGAAATAAATCAAGTGAATTTTCCGACATGACTTTTGAGCTGTTTTTGAGCAACGATAAGTTTCCGAAATAAAGTATTGCATTCAAAATAAGAATTACTGCTGGAGTGTCTGTTTTGCTTGTAGGAACATGACAGGTGCTTACAGTTTCAAATTCGGACACTTGTTGCATGTGACAGTGTATAATCTTGCTGCCGGTCGTCAGCTTTGACACAGGAACAATATGCTACTCTGGTGCAAGTTGTCCTATACCTCTCCATGGCCTCTCACCAGCAAGACGTTTTGTTTCAAGGTGGGGACAAACACTGCATAAAAAAGTACTACCATAACTCAGACGTAACTTTATGATGACTCCATTTATCATGATATGCATGGTTGGAAGGAAAAACAGGAGTGTCTTCTTGCTGGAGCAAAAGCACAAGAAAGCCCACTGAAATTAAATCAACAAGGGAGCATACACCGTGAGTTTTACCTTGTCAAAACATGGCAGGAAGAAAACCTCTTCAAGATCCAAGTTGTGTCAAGTTCTAAAATAACTCGCAGACACCAGAATCGCTGATAGATGCAGCGATGATGACTCTTCTCGCAGCTGGGGCCCACCTCTGCTTGTTCACCTTTCCTAGATTAACACGTCCTCAGTTCTCTCTCTTAGCAACATGCTTCCGCTGCTTGGCAATGGTTGTCTCTTGAGATGTCAAGAAAATTCACTTTCATGCATTAACCAGAAGGGGAAGCTCTGAAAAGAGCTGTCATGACCCAGGACAATCGCTGACACACCTGATAGTTTACCTGTCAAAGAGTTTCCTCTCCTTTTTAATTCTCCTTTTAATTTATTGTGATTGCTGCTTTCATGTGATATTCAGTGTGTGTTGATAAGCCCGCGGACATTATCATTCTTTTGTCAGTGGTTTGTGTGTCTCACGTAAGGTGAAAAATCTCCTACATAGCAATCCCATCTGATTAAATGCTATTTCCACAGGAGATGACAGATACAACACTAAGCCAGTACCATTAGGTCTTTATTCTCTCTAATGTGGCACACAATTCATTTAATCAGACATTAGGATTGGCAAGAGATGAATGTTATGAAGGGAAATGCTACTGTTAAATGCTCCATTTCAGTGGAACTTGAAGCTGCAGCCTCGGCTCAGACTTCATCCTTCAAATGCTTGTTAGGACATAAAAAGGCCTTGAGGTTGATTGTGATAAATATCATCTGAAAAACGAGTCCTTGCTGGCAATGCATCATTGTTAACCTCACTGGGCTCTGGACTGAGCAGATATTTATGACTTCTCTCTCCTTCATGTCAGAAAAAACACTTTGAAAAACTGCTATCAAAGCTTTATGTATTGTCTTATGGTGTAGAGTAATAATGGGCACAGCATGTAGAAATGTATTTTTAATTCATTGTCTGCATAATAATACAAAAATGAGTGTTCCCAGATCTTTGCTTTTTATGGTGCAGGGCAGCTCAACCACATTATATTGCTGCCAAACCATCCATTCATCCAACCACTTTACTGCTGACCATAGGCCAAACTATAATGCAGCATTTATAATGTGTTTGTCATGCTGTACCTGTCAGACATTTACCAACATCAGTGTGGTTAGAGAGTTAATTGAGTTAGTTGGCAGTTGAGAGTTAGGAACTTACTTCTGAATAGCAACCTTTTGACCGCAAGAATCTGTCAGATTCACATCTCAAAGTCTGTTTGCATATATTTTGTCCAGAAGTTGGAGGTTTTATAAAAATAAAGCGTTATCTTAACTGTCATTTTTTTTCAGCAAGTCTCAAGACTGTGCTAAATATATTTTCATACAGAAATTAATGAAAAGCTGCTTGGAAGTAGACAAAATGATGATCTAAAAAAAGGAAAATCTAATAATCTGTTGTGTGTTTTTTGGGGGAAAAAAGGTTGTCACTTATCTAACACATACATAATTGGTAATAAACGGGCTAAAATATGCTGTTCCCAGTGGTGATTATAAAGCAGATAATCAGACAATATTGCCAAATATTTTCTTTGCAGTGAACTCTCTCTGGCTGAGATACAAGCCATTCTTCTCTGAGGAATAGTCAACGTTCTCGAGATAAACTTGCCTGGGGAAGCAGATTACGCTCTCCTCACATAGAGGTTCCAGAAGAGCTCTGTTTTGACTTGTCTCACTTAATTGCTGTGTCAATTAAAATGTTTTTCAGAAACATCATGTGGGCAGGGCAGGGGCCAGGAGGATCGCGAGAGGCTCTGTCTTGTTCACAGCTGTGGATTGCCTGCAGTGTTGATGCAGAGAGAGAGAGAGAGTGAGAGAAAGTGAGGTTGGGCTGCTGGGGTGCGCAGCCAAACACAAGCTTTAGGTGTGTTTTCCTGTCCAAATCAGATTAACATATTCTGACATAGCAGTAACTGAGAGGCACCTTTATCAAGATGTAAATGAGAGTGAGATAAAGCTTGGCTGAAAGTGCTGTTGATTATCGGGAGTGTAGCTCTACTGTTAAGAGATGATGGACTTTTTTTTGAAAATGTCAGAGATGGAGACATTTTTAGCAAATTGATAATGAAATGAAATGATGAAGTCACTTAAACACTGTCACCTCTACAATCTTCCTTTAAGCATGCTTTATTCAAAATGATGGGAAATGATGTGAAAGCTATGCATCAATGGGGCCAATGCTAACATGCCATATTAAGTGCTTACACATTGGAGCTGAGTTTTGTTCTGTTTGGCAAAGTGTAAAACATCTATCAGTGTTGTCTTTTGGGACAAGAAGGACTCGACCCACGATGGGTTTCATACCAAATTGAGGGTTAATTGCCGAGTGCTGCAGGGCCAGAAAATCCAGTGTGAGAACGAGGCAGTTCCCTTCACAGTGAGGCTTGCTGGATCTTTGGTACTTAATAGAGCCTAAAGCTGGATTTAGATGTGTTTGTAAGGTAGCTGTAGCCATGACCATTCTCTTTCACAATGCATGAAACAGCATAATATTATCATATCGTCGCTGTCGGGTGAAAACCTTGTATGTGCAAAACTGTTGTTTTTCAGTAAATGATAAAAAAAGGCTAATTTGAAAACATTGTATTGAGCTATTTACCTCAGACGAAGTCAGACAAAATCACCTCGTCACTGTTTAAATACTTGTAAAACCTACAGACAGACATAAAGGATGACCAATAGCATTGATTTATGAAAAAAAATAAAAACAACGAAATATGGAGATACAAGGTTTCTGTCCAACAGCGATGATATTCGGTAATGAAACAAGGCCCACCATCGCTTGTATCAAAAAGTGAATGAAAGAATGCAAAAACAGTTTGAGGAATATAATTAAAGCATGATACAGTAGAGGTGCAGGGTTGTCCACCAGCAAAGTTGAACCCTGCTCACCTTTGCCACAACACATTGCACTGTCATCCAGCTACACACTGCGTTGGCATGTTAAATACGTACAAGCACACATTCCTGGAATATTCTACCATTAACCTCATGATAGCTAAGAAGTAGAATAATATTAACGCCACAGTGGTGGATAACTTCCCACAGAGATTCTTCTAGTAATATAAACCACTGTGCCGTGGTTTGGCGACTATTAAGCCTTTAAACGCATGGATCTATCACTCAAAGTCAACTTCCTCGAGGATCATATATATATATATATATATATATATATATATATATATATATATATATATATATATATATATATATATATATACTGTATATATATATATATTAGTGCTGTCAAACGAATTAAAATATTTAATCGCGATTAATCGCATTAATGTCATAGTGAACTCGCAATTAATCGCAATTAATCACACATTTTTCTCTATTCTAAATGTCCCTTGATTTCTTTTTGTCCCATTATTTTTTCTCATTTTAATGAGCATGTAACATGCTCTTATCAACATGTTACAACGATACTTTTAAATGGTCCCTGAACCGAAAGATTTATATATATATTTATATATATATATATATATATATATATATATATATATATATATATATATATATATTAGGGCTGTCAAACGATTACATTTTCTTAATCACGATTAATCGTTGAATTTCTATAGTTAATCGCGATTAATCACATGTTTGATCACATGATTAAAATTCTATTATTTTGCATTTCAGAACAGTCTTTAAGTACATATTACCAATGGAAAGCAATTCTTACCAGTGTATCGTGATTGGGAATCAAATGAATGCAAAGAAAATTATTTTAAGATTTGTATTTGTTTATTATTTTTTTCTTTATTGTAAACTAAAGAAAACTGTGTGAATCTAGTCACATATTTGAATCTAGATTCAATATTAGGGTTGGGTATTGTTTGGTTTGGATACCGGTGCTAAAGCGGTACTTTTAAAATGGTACTGGTGCTTTAACGGTGTCTGAACCGATACTTTTTAAGAAAGTAAAAAAAAAGAAGGGTACTAAACAGTTGATGACATTAAAGAATGGCTTGTTTATTGCTAAGGCCATATTAAATTAAATTAAATTAATTTAAAATCGAGCACCTTGTTCAATTGTATTTGTCTGTTCTGTATGTTTAAAAATATAAATCAATAAAAAGTTGATCTAAAAAAGGAGCACAAAATGGCGAAAACAACCACTGGATGGGAAAAGGGTATTTTACAATAACTTTGAATGCACCACAGGGCTGGCGAGGCGAGGCTGAGTCTGTGTTTTTCAGACAACGGCAGCTACAGTCTGGTGTTAGAATCCTCTCCAGTGAAATACAGACACACTTTACACCGTTTAGCTGTCAGCATTTTAATCCAGCTGCTAGCTAACAGTAGGTTAACGTTAGCTGCTGCTAAGTGTAGTGTTGAGTAGCGTCTTGTGCGGCGATGTTTCAGTTCCCTCTAACGTCCGTTTAGTGGCACCTTAATAAGGCACTAAAATCTGCGTTGCCATTCGGTCCAGTAGATAATGGTCGTGCCATATTAGCACCGGGTCTCGGACCCCCCCCCAAATAACGTGGATGACATTTTCCCATTCAAAACGCGACTAGTTTGCAGGTATGTACTAGTCTTTGGCCGGCTCGCAATTCCAAACAAGTGTGTCTGTTGTTTTGTTTCCGTTCTAGCTAGATCCGGTGTGGTGTTGTAGTTTTCTAACGTTACTAGTTGTTGCAACAGCATGTGAAAAAAACTACAAAGTTTGCTTGGTCAAAAAAGCGTTAATCTCGCGATAAAAAATTGACGCCGTTAAAATGGGTTTGCCTTAACGCTGTTAATAATGCGTTTAACTGACAGCATTAATATATACACTACCGGTCAAAAGTTTGGGGTCACTTAGAAATTTCCACTCCATTACAGACAGAATACCAGCTGAGATCAGTTGCATTGTTTTTTTTAACCAGGGCAGCAGTTTTCAGATTACATTATGTGCTTACATAATTGCAAAAGGGTTCTTGACTGTTGTAGAAAGAAGTGGCTGTTCTCCATTATCAGCAAACATTCATCCAATGTTCCAAATGCACATTCTGTTTACTAATCTGATATCGATTTAAAAGGCTAACTGAGAAAACATTGCAACTTTTGCAATTATGTAAGCACATGATGTAATCTGAAAACTGCTGCCCTGGTTAAAAAACAATGCAACTGATCTCAGCTGGTATTCTGTCTATAATGGAGTGGAATGGAAATTTCTAAGTGAACCCAAACTTTTGACCGGTGGTGTATATATATATATATATATATATATATATATATATATATATATATATATATATATATATATATATATTTTTTTTTTTTTAACCTTTATTTAACCAGGAAAAGACTCACTGAGATCAAAAATCTCTTTTCCAAGAGTGTCCTGGCCAAGACAGGCAGCAGTACAACCACACACACACACACACACACACACACACACACACACACACACAAAAACTTAAAAAACATATTTATTCTTCTCCAAACCTGTCGTAACACGCCCTCACCAACACAGACCCTTGTGTTTTTTGAACACCATGCTATTATTGGTCTAAACACCCACTAAGGACTTAGCTCCAAAGATGAGCCCTCAAGGTCCGTCCAAAGCACAACTTTGCCTCAAACTGGGATAAAGCAGAGATAACTGCAATTATCTCAGTTACACTTTTCTCTCACTGAAAAAATCTTTTTCTGGGATGTCTCCTCCTCGCTTGTTTCTTGTCTTTACCATCTAGGAATTCACTCTGAACAAAAGCCGTATTTTAGCCACTTTGCAATCTATACTTCCGACCTCTCCCGTAGCTCATTACTTGCTGCCAGAACTGCTCAAGAGGAGGGCTGCAGGGTCACAGAGTAGGATATCCTGCCTGTCAGTCAATGTCAGAGCTGTCAGGTGTACCTCGCTGTTGCAGATTTAAACCCAAGTGGGGGAGGAAGAAGGACTAGTCATTAAAATCTCGCAGGGAGGCCGAGTTTTGATTTTTGCCAAAGCTCAGTATATTTCCACAGCTGTCTAGCTGTCTTTATGTCTGCTGCCATGTGTGGATGTCACTGCAGGCACGACTGAGTCGAGATAGACAGCTTTCCTCTGAGTTAATGAGGAAGAGGGATGTGGATGGGGGGGACAAAGATGAGGAGTTTTGGATGAGATGTGATCTGTTTTCTTTATGTAGACCCAGTGTTGCCCCCGGGTCATATGGGATTAATATTGTGACCAGTGGATGGCTATAGAGAAATTTGATTAAATTAAGATTTTCTGCACCCACGGTAGATGCACCACAGGATTTAAAGTGTTTTTTCAGTGCAGTGACCCTAAAGGAATATGGTATTGAAAATGGAAGAATGAACCAAATGTTTATTTGGGTGGCATTTAACAGCTTGAGTGAAACGCACCCATCATATCGTCTACAGTGTTTGTAGTTATGGTTCTGTGACTAACATACGTTCTACCTGTAATCTCAGTCACACGGGCCAATATGGAACGCTGACAGGGACATGTCGTACAGGGAACCCTTTTGAGGTTCTTTTTAACACTTTTCATCTACTATTCTCCTCCCGTCTACCCTCTCCTCCCCTCCCACTTACTGTGTTCTGCTGTCATGCCAGCCTCAAAGGTTATAAATGACTGTGGATTTGGGAGCCTTTCATGGGTTTTTGTAGAGGACTCCCTTTGTAAACTTCAAATGTTTGGGGTCAAAGCAAGGCTATACACCCAGAAGAATTATGGATGTGTGAAGTGTGAATTTGTTATTGGAATGATAAAAGGAAGACTTAGAGGGATAGTTTATCATACCACTCCAAAAAAACAACAGAATGGTTGTTAGAGGGAGTGTGGATCCGTCAAATGTGGAAGGCAAGTGTTCAAAAAAGATTCATACAGGTTTTTTTTCCACCTGGTTGTAGTGCAACACTACTGGAAAGCGGGAGCACTGACCTCTATGTGCACTCAGTCTCTCGGAGAGATTGCAGCCTGTGACAGACCAAGATGCCGCCCATTAGCTGAGATAAGGCAGGCAGGGATTGAGAAGCTCAGATCAATGATTCATTATGGGGAGTGCAGATCCGTGGCCACAAACGCTGCCAGAGCAGGATGCTTATAGTTGTGGCTTAGCGGCAACGCAGCCAAGCAATTCCTTTAGCCGCTTCCCACCAGCCTGTAGTGAGGCCATCCTGGAAGAAAAACCCAGCAGGATTTTCTCCGGATTAACGGTTGATTCCATGTCGAATGTGCTATCCAGGAATGATGAGACAGGGCATCAACCTTTTCAACTGACACATTTCAGATTGCCAGAGCAGCCATTATGTTTCTCACCTTGACATGGTTTACTTTAATTCTCATTTATGGATTCTGCTTTTCTGTGGAATGCAGTACATGTAAGGCATGGCTCTTTTCTTTGTACCGTGGTCCCAGGTGTTCTTTCCTGTGAAAAAATGATTTAGCTTATTGAAAAGAAAACTGAATGAGAAAAGATACTTAAAATCTGTTTCTTTTTAGCTGCATTTCCAGCATTGGTATGGTATCTTAACCTATAAAAATAATGGCCAAACTACAGAAATAATAAATGGTTGTAATAAATGTATGATCCTTTACTGTGTATACACTTCCTTTATCAAGCTCTTCCTCTTGTGCAATCTGTGGTAGTGACAAGCTTTTCATAACAGGTAGGGCACTGCTGACCTCTCATAATGGCTCTGACCATTTGTTTAGTGCTCATAATGAATAGAAAATGTAGGATTCACTCTTAACAGAGACGCACCCAAGAGAGTGGACAATGGCCACTTGTTGGCGGTCATCATGTGTGACCAACATTATCCTTACACGCTGGTCTGTTGTATCCCTGCGTTGGCTGGCGACAGCAAGATAGATGCAGGAAACACATCAAGTGTGTGTCTTTATTTTAAAAATGTGTTTGGTGCAATTGAATGGGCTGTGTACTGAAACCCCTCCCTCATCCCATCCTCATGTATAGGCTGCCCATTTAAAATCTTCCCTGAGGCTTAGTGCTCCCTTAATAGCCACTCCTCTGTGTTACTCTCTGACTACATTTTGGCTGATATTGATCAAACTTGAAAGAGGAGCCCTTAAGTGAATGTTTAAAAAGTCCTGGTAATCAATGATTGACAGTTGATGTTTCGCTCATCAAGGTCACTTTGCTAATTTCAGCCCGTAGACGAGCTGCAGAGCAATCAAGTGACAAGTGAGAACGAGGGTTTGTTTTGTCTCTTCAGATTTTGCTGTACCAGAGGGAGGTCAAACTGAGAGAATGACTTTCAATCACAGTAGTACTTCAGCTCCAAGAGCAGGACAGAGCACAGCTGAATTTGCACCCGGCTAGATATAACGCTGCCCGGATAATACTTTTTCAGTCCACCAATACAGCTACAGTTTATTGAACTGAGACACAACCACTGTGCTGTTTTTGTGCATTTAGGAATGAGGAAATCACATTTTGGAGTGTGTTATTCTTAGCCATTTGATTCCTGTAATATAATATATAACATTGTTGAAAGAAGATGTATAACCCTGTAGTTAGAGCTCAGCGAAGGCAACCTGTGGAGTGGCATTTCACCCCAAAAAGTTAGTACACATTTCTGTTTAATCTGGTTGCAACTCAAGTCAATCAAATACATTTTGACAAGCATATTTCCTCTTAATATGTTTAAAGGTCCCACCTACTGTATTCAGATTAATTCAGTTTGACTGAGAATGTGAGAAAACAGGAGAAGCCTCCCCTGATTTAGAAAGCATATTGCCTGCGTTGGGGAAGCAATGAAGTGTTTATGGTGGGGTTTAAAGAGGCCGTACTGAGGGGGTTTAAAGGAAGAGAATGAGGATGCTTTGGCTGTGTGTCTTTTTTTTTCTCTCCGAGGGCTGAGGTTTTGGTCAACATTGCCAAAGCAAACACCTCCGTATTCCACCACAGACGAACCGATACGAGCCTTTCACACGCTTCTTGCTTTCTGTACCTTCCATCAGGATTTACCTAATTTCTGCTTAGTTTGCTTGTTGATTTTGCATGTGTAGAGGAACTGGACACTTTCAACTTGTATCCATTACTTCACTGTTACATTGCATCTCCAGCTGCCGCCTGTCCAAACAATCACGAGTCACACTTGTTGTGTGCGAGGTGCTTAGCTTACGCGTGTGCATGCTATGCATATTATCTGGACGTGTGTGTGAGAGAGACAGAGGGATGAGGTCCACACACACATCTCTCTTTCACCCACTCTGTCTGCTTCTCTCTCTATCCATCTCCCGTAGTTATCTGGCTGATTGTATCACCCTGTTAGCTGCAGGGAGATTACCAGTGACAAACTGGGAAAGCTAAATCGGCTTGGTAAACTCACTGACCCTCCAAATACACCCCCCCACACACACACACACACACACACATACACACACACTTCCCCCACTATCTCCTTAACGCAACCTTACATGGACATAGAGAGTGCTCTGCCAAAATAACAGTCTTAACACAGATAACACTTGGAATAACTCAAAAAATCCGGCTGATGTAATGCACTTATATCGTGCAAATTACTTTGTTCAATAGAGGAAATGAAATGGACTTTTTCAAAAACTATTGTCACAAATTATGGTTAGGGTTGTGAACAACAGGCAGGTAATAACATGTAAATGTTCCTTAACTCTGGATTATACTTTTAACATTTTTATATCAACCATAATAGAAGCACGAAAAAGACCCAGAAACATAAATTGGTCAAGTGATGACAACCTCTACCAGCAGATTGATTCCTCACGTCTTAAGGGAGCCTATTATCTCGTTCTGACTCTGAAAGAGGATAAACGTACAGAGCCTTGGAAGGCCCTTTAAAACGACCGTGGTTTACGAACAGCAGGCTTACAGCAGAGAGATGGAATCAATGACTTTTGCTCTTCACTCTGTTGTAACCTCTGAACGGGTCTCGGCTGCAGAACCGTGCTGGTTCAGAAGCGGTGAGGGAAGGATTATGCCTCAACAGTGCTAGTTTGCACAATGTGTCGGAAATCAAATGTGTTTATAGCTGTTCCAAACGGCCACACTGGAGGCTGGAGTCATAGATGGAGGGAGACAGTCTGTCCTGGAAGTAGTGTTGTGTTAGAGATGCAGACCATTTAGGGCTTCTCCTGGCTGACAGACCCAGTGAGGCAGCGACAGCCAAAACAGAAAGCTGTTTATTAAAGGCTAATCGCCTTAATTTCAGATGAGCGCCCTTTGAACAGAGAAAATAATTGATGAGACAAAATGCAATGACACTGCTGACATACGCGTGGAAAAATGGGATTTGTCTTCTAATCCCACTTCCTGTCCCCAAAGCCTGGGAATCAGGGGCACATCGGAACTCAACTGATCGCCTGCCTCTGTTCAAAGAAGGGATGAACAAGAGGGATGTCCCGTGAGCCTCCTGCTTCTGTCAACATCATCTGCCTCTTGTAGAGTATGAATGATGCCAGACCAGAGAAACTCTATATGGCAAATAAAATGGTAAAGAATTCCATGGACAGACACACAACTTCTCCTTTACCCCCCAAGGAACAGGAAGAAAAGTGCTGAGGTAGCACCACATGCACTTACACAGGACTGAAGGAGCAGTGGGAGCCTGGTGGGAGGAAGAGACCTGGAGCAGAGCCACAATGGCTGCTGTCACAATCTGTCCGGCCTTCCTGTCATTCTCAGGAAGGGGATAGAACAACTGGCCTCCCACACTGTGACCCCACACTGCTCCAACAAATAAGGCATTCATTACTACAGGGCATGATAGTGGGCCACTGGTGTCAAATACATTAGGTTGCTATATCCTGTGTCTTTTCAATTGTAAATCTCCCACTGGCCTGTCAGGATGCACCTGAGAGACACAGAAATGTATTGTCGCATTGAGACAGTTTTCAGCGCTGCCTGACATAGTTTTGTCACTAGTGGATTCAAACTGCCAAGAAAGATTTTTATTAAATCCACTGTTTTTACGAGAATATGTTACTCCATTGTTACGAATCAAACCTTATTTGTAAGGAAACTATTTAGACGGCTGAGGATGCAGATATAACTTTATAGGAGCACAGCGTGGAAATAAGGTTGACGTTGAGTTAATAACAAAAAAGAAAATTTAAAACCTCCGCTGGAAGTCAGCCTGTGGCAGCTTAAGCCTGGCTTTTTGATGTCTTTTGATGCAATTTGTTGTGTCTGGCTGTTGACATTAACATAAGATATTCTCTGTCATACCAGGTATATCACAAAGATGAAACCGTGTCATTCATGTATATATTCAAAGTATATATTATTCCATGGAAAGCCCTGAGCAGACTCCTACAAAAAGACAGATTGAGCTATTAAAACAAATCACTTTGTTGCTGAAATTTGACAACAGCTTTCATAAGTTTGGATACAACTAAACTTAGAGGCTGAATTTGTGTTATTAAGAGCTGTGATAAGTGGATTTATTCAACTCTAATAGGCTACGCTCCTTAAACAATCTTTCAGTCTTTCTCCTATGTCTAGTCTAGTTCTGTGTTTGGTACAGCATAGCAGGGTTTCAGTATTTGAATTTTCTTCCCACATTCCCATAGAGTTTAAGACCTGTCCATTTTCCCGAGCTTTAACATTTTACAGAGAGAAGGATACTGAGAGACAGCGAGATCCATCTTCATTACAACAAGGCTGTTCTGGACTCATAGCTGAGTGTTCCTTCCAGCTGTGCATTTCCTCGGGAACCAGACAGCAGAACCAGAGGCGGTGTGTCTCTGCCCCTGAGTGTGTCCACTATGTGGGGATTATAGTCTGACATGATGCTGAGAAATGCAAGGTTACAATAAGGAAGGTTAAAAGTAACAGAGCTCTTTCAGTCAGGGCTTTATGTTTTGTCTTTGTGGCTGCTCCCTCATAGTTCTTCTGCTAATTTTGCAGTGCTATTCTTTTGTTCTTCTGATACAAACACTTGAGTGCTTGCTTGCCTGCTGTCTCCTCTGGCTTCTGCACCAAATCAGCATTAAAATGGATTTAACATGCTTAATGTACTCAGGAAACCAGAAGGTATGCGCATACTGTAGCTGTGGCTGGACAGATACCATATACCAGTGATTCATTGGTTCACGGGGTGTAGTAATTCACATGTGGATCTCCACTGAGCTGGAACTCAGGGCTGGGAAGTGTTAGAGTGATGGCAGAGAGGTTGCAACCCTGAACCCAGTGAGTCATGCTCAACATACACTTTCTCTTCCCTTTACCCCTGTTGAACACAGGCTCATTGCAATTCTGGACAGGCCATCCAGTATTGACACTTTACCTAAGGCAATCCCTGTTTCCTGATTCAACCCAGGCTGAGAAGAGATAACACTGACCCTGAGCTAATCCCAGATTAAACCAGAACATACAGCGCTGCCACTGCTGCCCAGCGACCTCTGACCTCTTCATGTCTCCTGGCCGAGGCTGCAGAATCCATGCTGACCATGTGCTTGCAAAAAGCAGGTTTTGTCAAAGGTCAGGTTAGGGCATTTGTGCCATTTAAAATCAGATTGCTTAAAATGGAGGCAGCCACCAGTAACTTTTCAGTAGAGTCCCCTGTGACTGAAAAATGTAATTCACAACAACAGTCAGTATGTAGAGGCTGAAGAAGGATTGACATGTGGGATGGGAACTAAGGCAATATGTGTCACTGCTGAGCCGGAGACTGTTAATAAAACACATGTCAGTTAAAACAGAGCCTTGTTTGTGCAGATGTGTGCGATTAGATCTAGACTCTCATGGGAGGATCTCCTTCCATACTAGTTCTCCACATTTCGCATCCTCCTCAGCTGGATCTCCACTTTTATTCATTTTTGCTCGATTGAGGGAGAAAGATGTTCATTTGTTTGGAGAGAGCACTCAGGTCCAACTGTGAATATTATTAGCTTTATTAGATTTAAAAGAAGAGACAGCAATGGCATGTGTGACTTACGTTTTGGTCATTTGATTCTTCATCGCCTCTTGTTCAACCTATTCTGTACCATCACAACGGTCTGCTGTTACAAGAGTTTACATGAAAATTGAGACAAATGTGTACCTCCTCCCCACACCCACACCCGCCCCTGCCCACTCTCTGCCTGTCCATCAGCGCGCTGGGCTTTGCAGGCAGAAGGAGAGGGGCTTAGATGATGGGAGCCAGAGGCCCTGTGATAAGGCCATTTCTCCGCATGAGAGCTCATCAGAGCTGACAGTGAATACAAATTGGTGCCATTAGCAAATGGGGGTGGGTTGTACAGAGGAGGGGCGGGGCACTACAGTGGCTCCTAATTATAGAGTTGGTGAGCCCCCAGGGCGGCAGGGGAGTGGCAGGGTGCGGGGGTGCGGGGGGTAACGAGGTGGCGACAGTAGTAAACAGTAAAGTGTCACATCTCACAGAGCATCATGGTGCAACTTCTGGATTATGTGAGGTCAGAAGTGATGGTTAATGATGTGTGATATGGGAGGGCTTTTAGTGCCATTTAGTATCCATTATGACGGATCACATTCAACATGTGTTGAGACAAGACAGGGTCACACCTTATCCCTAGCGAGTGGGCTCACAGCAACAGAATACAAACAACATGCCATGCATTGCGAAGTAGCTTCACTTTATTGTGGTTTATAACAGCTGGCGAATCCCAGCAGGTAGTCAAATCACTGATCATGTATTATCATAATCCTGTTTTTGGCATTCATTTTGCACTGTCAAAGTATGTGGGCTTTGAAAAGCCCCTCCCCCAACACCTTACCGCCATTTGAAATGGGGCTTCGTCTAAAAATGTTGATAACTTTCCCAAACACGCCCACTTAATGCAGCAATTGACCACGTGTGCGAAGGTGATACAGTATGCAGGATGGTGCTGTCGCTGACAAAGGTATATCTTTTCCATTCAAAATATACAGTACAATAAAATAATTTAATATTCCTTAAAGAGGCCCTACCCACTATTCACAATTTAAAAAAAAAACAGTCTGAACCCTGACACCCCTCAAGGGCCTAGAGCAGTGGTTCCCAGAGTGGGGTCAGGGGTTTCAAGGGGTGCCCAGCAAAAAGAGGAATCATTTATTTTCTCATTAATTCCATCCATATGTAACACTGACAATGACATGACTATTTGGTCATGGGATTCATACACACTCTATAATAAACATCTAAAAGCAATCCTATTAGATGGGGGACCCTGGGACAAAATCTTCAAATGGGGGGGTCTGTGGTCTAATTTGTGTCAGTTTAGTGGTCCTTAAAGTGAAAAAGTTTGGGATTAAAGGACAAAAGGTTTTCTGTGGAAAGGATACATAACACTATAAAAAATGACAATGATTACTAGATAGTGTGATGCATTTTTTTACTCTAAAAAGTGGATTTAGTGTTAAAGCTATAGTGCGTCGTTTCTGTCGCCCCCATGAGGAATTCTAAGTAATGACAACAACACTGTCGACGCATCCACATGATACAAGCCTTTGGTGATTGTGCACACGCCCCCACCCCTCCCCCACGCAGTTGCTAGTAGCCAAGGAGGACACAGATGATTAAAAAACATGATGGACTCTTCAGAAGAGGTCATTATCTTCACTCAAGCTTCTGCGCGGTAAAGTCACCGTACGACACAATCTTCTGAACACAGCCATACCGAGAAATCCAGAGAGAGTTGTGTGGAGCTGATAGTCTTAATTAGCTTTGTAGCAACTCATTTGGCAATGGCTTGAATGTAACACACGTTCATTAAACTGAGAAAGGACTATGATGTGTTTTCAGTTTTGCAATAACTGAGTGGACTGTTGTAATACCATTCATGTTGTCATGTTGTCATGTCTTGCTAATTTCACCAAGTTTAAAGAAAGGTGATAGTGAGGAGAGGTGCTTGTGCTGATGCTTTGTACTGTATGGGGCAGGTGTTTGCACAGGTATGCTGTTTTGTCTGTGTTCTCTCCTAGCAGCAAGCTGCAGAGCCTGTCTCTCCACCAAGATGCAGACAAACACACACACACACACACACACACACACACACACACACACACACACACACACACAAACACACACACACACACAGAATTCAGCGAAGCTTGACCACTCTGCTGAGAGCACATCACAAAACATTACCATTCCTTGTCCCTGGCTCTTTTGCATTACCAGTGGGTCAGATCATATCTCCAGATCCTGTGCCTTTGCATTTTTGTTATCTGCTGAATGACGCGTCCTATCTGATGTGACACAGTGGCCTAGCCTTTGACCGCTTTTATTATCCTCCATCCCACAGAGTGACTAAGTCGAGGCGAGCAGCTGCTGTGTTCACATGCTGTTAACGTTCCTTTTCATTTAGCAGCACAGCTAACCTCATACCCATTCTCCAGTAATCACACAGGCATTCTTGAACAACTGTGTCACTTCTCTACTGGCATTGAAGCGTGCAGCTTATACAAACCCAAATAACTCATGTAAATGTTTGACACAAAGACAAGTCGTGTTGAATGGAGCTGTTGAAGAAGAGTGAAGAAGGCAATGTGGGCCCGGAGAGTCGCTGATTAGAAGTGACTCTGCTAACTAGATATCAGTGCAGGTGCCAGTTCAGCGGCCACACACTTGTCCATATGCAGAAGAGGGTCCTTTAATCTCCATCTTCATGTTTGTGAGCTCAGTGATTGCCCCTATATTAGGCACTTTCTTATCTTGCAGATACAGGAAATCACTGTGAGAAAGTTTTGCTAGATTAAGATAAGAGATAGAACCACAGCCGCTCTCATATACAGGTGTCTGGATATAAGCCAACTAGACTCTTACTGTGTGATCTCAGTAATAATCTCAGACTTTTATTAATAAACAAACTGAACTTCACATTTTGTAAAATGTACACAGAAAACATAAGATACTTTGTTTGTACGAAGGTGCAAATTCATTTCGACCCAACAGTAAAATACCACACAAAGTAAATAGTCAAACATTCAAGTTATCATCATTAATTTGTTTTAACTTAGTAGTCGATTCCCCAACTTATTCAAATCAGACTAACGCATCACTCACAGATTATTCTCTGACTAAGAACGATTGGCATGTTTGCTATAGATAAATAATAGAAATCTGATGAAGCGACATTGGAAGGAAATGTTACAGTAGGACGAGGACAGATTGACATAGTCCTCCCTGATCACAGCAGATAGCAGCCACCAATGCGCCCAATCTTACCCTTTTTCTCAAATTCACATGATCAGCCTTAACTGTGCTCTAGAGAACAAATGCATCATTTTACAGGTACATGGGCAGCAGACACTTCTTAAATATTTCACTCTCTAAGACTCATACAAATTAATGAGAAAGTCTGAAACTTCCATAAGGTAATGCATGCCATTTCCAGCAAGTCTCTTAAACCTGTGGCACTGTCACCTGTGGCGTCTCAACTCATTACTGCTCCTTGTTAAAAGTTGACCCAACTACCAACTAGGCAACATTGCAATTTTCCAATAAAAGCAATGCGTCTTTTGTGCAGAGCTCCATAATTGCTATTGAAATGAAGTGTGCCTTCTGAAAAATAATACAACTTATTACTGTTACTCTGGAGTTTTTCTCCTCTGCATTGACAGCATTCAAATGTTTTGGCCAGGATTCCTGACAAGTGCTGCCTTTGATGTGAGAGAGCATGCCACCTCTCCCGCCCCCTCTTAAACACCCTAATTATCACTCCTGTCACTTCGGTGCATGTGAACGAACACACCTCTTTCTGACGGGTTGGAAACTGCCTCAGGACAATGCTCAGGTAGCGCAGCTTGTTTATGATGCGCCAGGGGCTAACGGGGTATTTATGTCGCTTTGTTACACAACCTCAGAAGACAGAAGCAAAACCTATTCAACACAATATTTTTTAGTTCAGTGTTATTTCAGTATCGTAGCTTATGTGTTCCAGTTTTAGTGGTTCACTGTGATCTTTGGACAGAAGGACTCCTGGTGCAGCGGCTGCAGTTTCTAATTATCGACTACACGTTCCTCAAGGGAAAACCACAGATCCGTGAATCAAGCAGGTGATTGCTACACACTTCGCTCAACATTGCTCATCGCTCCCTTCCTGTTCTGTGTCAAAGCAACAGACCGCAAACTTTTGTCTCTTCCCATCACCATCCCCCATCTTTACAGGGAGTAGCACAGGCTTCAAGCAGCAACATGCTCTGCACTGTCATTGGCAGTGGCCTGCAATTTTAATTTACCCAATTTGAAACCAGAGAAATATGCAGTGGGGTGGAACACCAATATCAGTGTCATGTAGTGAGTGTGCGCTGTGCTGTCAAGTGCCAGGATGTGTATTTACTCCCTCTGAATTCTCTCTCTTTCTCTCTTCTGTTTTGTTAAAACACAAAGTCTGGAGTTTTCCATGATCCAATCACTTCCCCGACACTTCTTGTGAATTTGCCAGGAAAGTTAGGAGCGGGGTAGGCTTTGTACTGTTAAGTCACACTGAATGCAGTAATCGTTTCTTAATGAAAGGAAGTTCTGATGTTACCGGTGGAGTAGGATGCATTAACAGCTGAATATGATACATAAAATCCAGTCTTCTCTTTCCCTTGTGTGACAGGATGGTGGGAAATCATGTCATTTAAGAAGGCATTATCCAGTGGGCTTTCTTATTTCTGGAGATGTGATCTTGAGAGTGCACCGCATGCCAGTGAACCTTTCCTGTCCAAACATATTTCCAAAGTAAACTCGGCCCGTTGGCTATTAATTTAAGATGGAGAGATATGCTATAACATGCAGGCCTGCAGCCCCGAAGATCACCGTCAGCAGCCAAGTATTCTCTCAGGAGGAGGAGGGCTGGCTCAGTCCGACAGTGAGGCATGTCTCTTCTCTATGGTTCTATACCTCATTTAACCAGGCAAGCTGGCTAAAATACAAGTGTTATTTATAATGGTCTAAAGAAGGGGCTGCAGTCGGATGGTGGGGCACATCCAGTACTTCCCAGTACAAGCACTGTGTTGTACCACTGGCCGCTGACCAACTCCATTGCTGCAACTGAGGGTTTCTAAAAAACACGCTTGCACAATTCTACAAACATGCATGCAGGGAGACAGTGTTTCATTTACCAATGAATTTACAGTGAATGAAGAACTCACAGCAACCTGTTTTCAATCTTAGAAAATAAATCTAATGAATACAATAAAAAATACATTGGCCAATAAATGAAATAAACCATCCATGTTCTGTTTGCTATTTGGCTCATGTTTTAGTGTTGGCCCAGCTTCAGTGCTACTAGAAAGACTTCCCTGCTCAACAATATTTTAGCGGTTGAGATGGCCCATGTAGTGATGGCTTGTGTGTGAGACGTTTTGGGCATGATGTGTGTAAGGATACAAAGCTTTTTAAAAGGTTTAAGTGCGTAAAAAGTCTCATGAGTATTCACTGGATGCATCAGTACATGTATGCACATGTATGCCAAAGGCCTTGAAAAGACCCCAAACCATTAGAATTAAAGTTGGTGCAGAGAATACATGTTTCCAACATTGGACAATGAGTTAGTTGTGGGCCAGTGAATTTGACTTTGACATTGAATATGCTGGGATTGGCTCCAGTCTCCCATGATGTTGCAAGGGATAAGTGGGTGAAAATAATGGATAGATACAGCCTATCATTAATGGCCAAAACTCAATAACCATCACTTTTTTTCATGCTTATCAATAGTACAAATGCAATAGACCTATACCCATATGTTGTTGCTTTTGGCTAAATTCCACTTCAATCTTCTAACCAGCAGATTTGATTTAGGTATTTTATTTTCTACAGGAAAGGTCAAGCTGCTTATTTGGGGTGGTAAACAAACAAAAATGAGTGGTGTCAAATGTTTTTCCAGCAGTGATTATTGTATCAATCACATTAGAAGAGCTATGCACCTACCTTACCAGAAGCACCGTGGTAGTGTCTTGATTTGTCCCTGAACGTGTGTGACCTGTAGCTCTGTACATCAGTTAGCTCTGATGCTGACATTAAAGTAGAATGTGGTCAGGACTCATCTTACTCAGCTCCCTGTTCTAAAACACCGGCAAAAACCTTTCTCATTGCCAGAGAAGAGTGTTGAGTTGTGGGAACCGGCAGTGGGCTGTGTTACCCAGCAGCACCTTGAGATGCTGGGAGAGAGGAGAGGATTGTCTGTGTTCAGCAGACTGAAGAGAGTCGCCCGGATTGCCTCTCACATGTGGAATGAGAGCTCACTCCTGTGTAACCACTTAACTTTCTGTGTACTACTATACCTTTGTCTATAAAAGATTGAAAATGAGAAAAAAATGAGAGAGGTCTCATAAACTGACTTCTTAGTTGCATGCAAGAGCATGCATACTAATGTGGAAAAAAAGGTAAAGGGAGAGACATTGAGTGCTGGGATCAGATTCCCTCACCGGCTTACTTTCACCTCTAATAGAGCCATTGCCATTTCCCAGGGGGAAGCGGTGCGTTCCCGAAACAAAGCCTTCGCTGTGTGTGCGCAGACCCCCCAGAGTGAACCTAAACCATACAAGCAGTAATGGGCTACTTTAAGAGTTTATCTGGCTCTAATAGACACACTTGTACACTGCTTCCAGGCTCTAAATCTCAAGGATAAGTCTGTGTGTACGGCAAATGCTGTCATGCCCTAATGTGGCTGACAAAGAGCATAGTAGTTCAGCCACTCTAAGCCTTTCCTGTTCAAAATTGTAATCTCATACTTAGAGTATGTAGTTGTGTGTTGCAGGAGGAACAGTGGGTTTTATTTCATTTTTAAAAACAAATTATTTAACCTTTATTTAATCAGGCAAGTCATTATGAACACGTTCTTATTTACAATGAGGCTTGGCCTGGCAAAAGGCAAAGCCTCTTGAGGGAGGGGGCTAGGGGCTAAAAGAGAAATGTCAAAAGTTAAAAAGACAGCAGCACACATCCAAACATTTCCAACACATCCACTACTTATATATATATATATATATATATATATATATATATATACTGTACATGTACAATCATAACAAGCATTACATGTGACAACAAACGTTACATAAATTACATACAGTCTAGCACACAAGCATCAAGCAATACAACTATAGAATAAGTGTAGCATACACAAGCAGTAAGACAAACAAAATCCAAATTGGAAACCAAATACAAGCACCACCAGGCAGGCCCTTAGATAAAAAAAACCCCAAGGCACAAGTAAGAGAGGCAGGCCCAAGGACTGAGTGTGTTGTCCAGTGTATCTGTGACTGGTTGAATAGATCAGGGATCTTTTTGCAAATGTAGGGTTATCACCTAGCAGCACAGTCTCTCTGCATGTCTTTCCAAGCTGGTTGTGACTGGCTGTTTGCCTGGCACCAGTTTCAATCCAGAGACCTGTTGGTCTTGTTTTCACAGGCAGCCTGACCCTCAGGGCAGTGTAGCAGCCGAGCTCAGTCCACTGCCATAATCCGTCTTCGATCAACATTTCATAGGAACACAATGCCATGTGCCCCTGCCTGAGGCGAAGGTTGACTTTGGGACTGAGCTGAGAAAGGCTAACAGAATAGGGAAGGATGTCTAATAGTTAGAATTACTTCACACTTTTTGTACCCAGATTCCAGACTCCTTACTTCTTTCTTTGTTTTTTAAACTCATGGTGAGAGGTTTCAACAGCTTCATTCTTATGGTATCAGAAGACCCAGTGGTATTTAGCCTTTAGCATGAGCTCCATATGTAAAACAGCTTTACTCAGCTCTGATTCATTCTCTCATAATGAAACACCATTTCTCAAACAACACCATCATCTGATAGGCATATAACTCTGTGATGCAATCTACATTACAATTAGATATGGAGGATATGGTGTGAGGAAAGATATTTAATTACGGTGTTGAGTTTTTGCTGTGATGTAAAATTTGGACATGCTGTAAAGTACATTCAGACCCGACTATCTCTGTGTTATTGTATGATTATGAGATTAGATTACATAGGTTTGTTTCTTAATGTGCGGCCCTCTATAGGGTGTGTTGTTGCTATGCACTGCCCACATTCCCTCTTCAGCTGACAGATGGTCCCATCCAGCTACTCTGACAACAAATACACACTGAGAAGTTGCTGACAACCTGCTTCAGGAAGGGCTTCGACTGGCCCTCGGAATGTGTGTGTGTGTGTGTGTGTGTGTACTATGTGTACTTATCCTATGTTTCACTCTATCCGCACACACATAAACACAGAAAGAGTGTATGGGGAGTCATCATTCAACTTAAGTCTCCAACACAAATAATCACAGGGACCGACCACATGTTGCATCTCCTCTGCTGTGGGCTCTGACAGCTGTCAATCACTCTGCTGACCTGTAAACATTCCTTTGGTGGGCACAGTTATTAAATCAAACTGTACAAATATAGCAAATCTAATGCTATTAATCTTTGCTTATTGACGTAACGTGGTGTTAAATTTAGATCTGGCCGGAAAGACTGGTACTATCAGATTCCATTGGGAGTCTGTTTGAAAAGGTCTCTTGATGGTGTTTATTTTAAGGCCCAATGGTGGACATGTTGATGGCTTTGCATGCTTTGGTGTCCAGACCTTGCAGGAATGTTTCTCAGTCACTTCAAACATACTGAACATGACTGTGCATACAGAGCTTGCAAAAAAAAGTGGTTGTTCATCAACTGCCCGAAACATTTTCATTGTTGACAATGAAACTTGAAATGATTCTTATTTTTACAAGTCATGGGTGTTGCTTTTAAGGTCTGACACCCCACGTTGACTACATTTCACACTTCCTTCTTTTTACTATACACTGGCACAGCTCTGTTCTGATATATCATGTGTGACAAAATAACTAACCTCAAAGTGTGGTTCCCTGTTTCAGCTTTCTGTGGTCTCTTGGTTGTAGAATAAAGCTAAATAGTGAAACGGGACTTTCCTGCTGTTTGAGTAAAACCTCGGTGTTTGTCCAACAATATGTGAGGGCCACCCTCTAATGCCTCTCCCCTACAGATTGTGGAGGAGTGTGTTTGTCTATGGTGTGGCATGGGGCCTTTGCTGTCTTAGCAGTGGCCTCTGTGCCCTGCCTGTACTTGGTTGCTGAACCAAGAAGAACATATCAAACAAACACTCCCAACACAGAGCTATAGGAAGATTGGGTTACTCTCGACATGAGAGGACTAGTTGACTGCATTGTATTACCAAAGGCACACACCCCTCTGCACTTTAGAGAGTGGTGTCCAACAAGGGATGGATCAGTTTAAACTCAGTATATCCACCCATAATTTATAATTTGTAGTAAACATCATATTTATCTAAAATGTCAAACTACCATGTCCGTCTTTTTTGACTTCCGACTGGTAGTCACAGACAGCCATTGATGACTTTCTAGAGCCTCTGATCCACTCAGGCGGTATTAAGCCATCAACACAGTGTGACAGACACTCAGTAGCACTTGTCTCTAATGTGCGGTGTTAAGTTACAACAGTGTTGGTGGAAAACCATGAGATAACTCCACACGGGTATGCAGGAGTGGCATGAAGAATGTGTCAGTTGTGCATGCATGTGTGTGTGAAAATGTGCATGTGCACCACAGCTGTCATTAATGGGTATGTTTTTGTCTCCATACAGAGCTAAGATCCACCGGTACTGCTCATCACTTTGCCTACCTCCTCAACACGTCCGACTACCGGATCCTGCGTATGGATGAGGACCATGATCGCATGTACGTTGGCAGCAAGGACCACATCCTGTCCCTGGACCTCCATGACATCAACAAGGACCCACATATTGTAAGACCATTCCCATGCTCTGCCTCCCCCAAACTCTGGCCTCTCAAATTGGCCGTTACACTGTGATGAAGCAAGAACTACAACAGCTGCCCCCAGGGCAAAATGTTCTGTTCTATTGCCCCAGCAGCAGGCATTTTGGTTAGCTCACATCTAGTTTTTGCTGGAGTGCACTTTTTCTGGTGTCGGGTCATTAAAACACTGTAATTGGGTTATAACAATCCCAACAGGACTAATATTAGCCTGGGTGGATATCCCTTTTGCAGTTTTAGTCCAAAAATCTCCTAAAAGCCAGTGATGTATAACGGGTTGGACTGTAACTATAAAATGTCTTCTGTTCCCCCATCGCAGATCCACTGGCCGGTGTCCGAACGAAGAAGGATGGAGTGCCTTGTGAGTGGGAAGGACGCCAATGTAAGTACGCCTGTTGACAGCAATCTTAAGCTCAGCAGGGTCGTGATAGTCTAAAAAAAAAATTGTTTTTCAAATGCATGGTCTGAGAAGCATAAAGCTCTCATCATTGTGCACAATGGTTTTAATGTGAGGAACCTGTAAAAATCACCTGTGAGGTTCATATTTGGCCCAGTAAAGACCCTGGTTCCCTTCTGTCTCGCCAAAGAGACGGGATAAGCCCAGTCTGCCGTCCTCTTCTCTGCCAGGCCAGGGTGGGCAGCACTGACAGATAGTTTGATATATTGTCCAAATATATAGAGAGTACAGTATTACTGGTTTATTTCGAGACACCCAGACTTAAGTAAATCTGCAGGAGATGCACCAGTAAAATATGGCTATGAATGGCTATTCATTTAGATGTTTATTGCAGTTTAATTGACTCTGGTCTTTGTGTCTCCAGGAGGAATGTGCAAACTTCATCCGTCTGGTCGAGCCATGGAACCGGACTCAGCTGTACGTCTGTGGAACAGGAGCTTACAATCCAGTCTGTACCTTTGTCAACCGCGGACGCAAACCTCAGGTTAGAATTAAAGTCTTGAGCAATGCACAAGCCTGGACGGTCATCTCTCGGTAAATCAACTCAGCAAACATAAACAGCTTTCTCCATCTGCATCATGTATGGCATAGCTTGTCCTCTCCTTTTTTTTCTTCTCTTACCCAAGTTCTTACTCTCCATCCACCTTATGCTAGGTTCCCTTTACGATTTTCCTCCATCATTAAGCCTGCTCGAGGTACCATATCTCCACGTCTGGCAAAGCAGCCAGCACAGCTTCACCAGCACACAGCTGTCATCCCCAGTGAGCTGTTAAAGCTACTCTGTTTAGTCTCAGCCTTTAATGGGACCTCTTGAATTTCCTAAACCAGGCCAGGCTTCGCTACCTCGCGTTACTCCCCTTTAACACCTTACTCTTCCTTAAATATCACGCTTGTTCCCTAATGATGACCAGGGGACTTTTTAAAAGTGGATAAATAAAAAGTAAATTTCCCATTGGGTTCTCCCTTGAGATATACAGTACGGTGCAGAGAAGTTGCAACGGCAAGTGCGGCTTGTATGAGTCCCTTGTTGCATACGTTTCCTACATGACCCTTTACTAATGAAGGGCTTCCATCCATCCACTCACCTATCCAGCCACCCCTTCATGCATCTAGGCCACCCGCCAGCCTCTACCATGTGAGATGTCGGGTAATTGGAAGTGGGAGATCCCATTATGGGGTGCCAGTGGAATGTTCCAGTTCTAGTTCATTAATGAGAGGGCTGTTTTTTCTCCGTCACATTGAACAGACAGGTCTGAGTCGTCGTCCCGTGTCCACCTTTCTTAGCTGGGCTGGGCGGTCACCTATGATTGCAAAAACATGAAATGATACTCTCCACACAGATGCATGCACACACATATCCTGACACACATAAGGAAACTTTTTTGTCATTATTAATTCAACATTCAGATAGATTGTTGTCATTTAATTACACCACTGCAGGGTATATTTTTAAGTTCCCCAGTGCTTAAAGAAGGAGCCTTGTAGCTTTTGTAAACAGTAACAGCTAAATGTTTGGCTTTGGCAGCAGCTTTGAGGGGAATGTACTGTATGTAGCATACTGTGAGAGCCTTTATTGACTCAACCACAGGATAGGCAACCATCTGGTCAAATAAAGCTACACACATTCCCTGCACAATCTTGCACACATACAGTATATATTTTCCTCATGCACTTGCATTTTAGTAATTTCAGTAGTATTGGTTTGGGGAGTTTCTCACTATGTCTTGAAGTCAGCACAGATTCAAGAGATGCAAGCGGAGGTCAGGGTGGTCCTTGATCGTTCCACATCAGTGGCGTAACATCCAGACTGTGTTGCTGTCTCCTGTTTTAGACTTCCATGTATCTGCAGATGGCCCAGGCCAGAGGAAGGGCTAGCCGCGCAGCTGAACCCAGCGCGGTGCACGAGACACTTGGACTAAAGGTGCGATGTGGGCCTTGTCTGCACTGCAGCCCTGCACACTGCCTGGGCTTGTGGTCACCAGCAGCATGCTCCCTCTCTTTGTGTCTGAGCACATTTTGTCATCACCATCTTTAACCTGGCCATCACTTGTTTATCTCCGTTACATTTGGCATGTAATCTTTTCCAGTCCATGCACAATCTGAAAATTTTGTGTAATGTGGAATAGCATTTAATGTCATCTCATTTTGTTTCTCCCGTGTTTCCCTCATACTTTCTTTGTGAAAGCCTAATTGTCTGAGCACCCTTTTGTATCCGTCATTGTCCATTTGTGCTTTGCATTTGTGCTAAATGTCATATTTTGCATGAGAGCTGGGTTATCAAGTGGAAATGGCTTCTCAAGCTGCTAAAAAATTCTGTTGACTTTTATTCGGCTCAAATTTAATTAAAAAGGCTTTCACTGCTGTTCAATGCATGGCATATTCATTTTTATTTAGCATATATTTAGCAGCGCCCGTGAACAACAGATAACCGAATCATTCATCCTGCTTATCTGAGATAAGAAGTCCCACCCATCAGTCCTTCACCGCACCAAGCCCTCCACCTTCTGTAGGAATGTGGTGCAGTCTTTCCCACAAAGGCAGCAGGACTAGTCAGCATCTGACCCACTCCCACAGCAGGTTCTGTTAGCCCAGAGCAAACACCAGCCATCTGTAGCCAACTAGCTGCGCAGCAAAGGAAATAAAAGAGCCACATACTTGAACATGTCTCTACTGTTTGAGCTCTCTAAGCACTTTGAAACACACAGAGAGACTCTTACAGGACATAAAGGCTTTAGGTGAAGTGGGACACTTTGAAAATGATGCAAGTTTTTTCTAGTCAGATTTAATTAGAAATATGTTGCAACTTTTTGTGAAGGGTCATATTTTACAGCAAGGTTGTAAAAACATGTTCAGGGCACAGGTTCCCTCTGGTACACATAAATGTTTGTGACCTTTTTTTACACGTCAACATCTGGCATGGCTGGGAGTGAGCTGCCATCACCTCCTTATTCGCACAAGTGGTGATTTTAATCAAAGATGAGTAGGGAATTGCACAAGGGTGCGTGCATGATCCGATGATGTAAGTTTGGCACGGTGCCATATTCTCTCCCCTGCTTTGGTGCTGATGGACAATGACAGAGATGTCTCCATCTCTGTACCCGTTGGGAGTGAAAAATGGGGATTGGACATGCTCTGGTCTGTGAAGCAGGGCTACAGGACATGTCATTGCATGCCACTGATTCATTTTACCCCACTCTCATACGCAAATTCCTGCCAATCACCTCTCAGTGTGTGTGCGCAGGGATGCCAAGGGCAGTGAGCATCAGTCATCCAGCCTCCATCCTGGCTTTGTTTTTTTCCACTGTGCTGGATTACAGGTGTCAGCAGTAGGCCTGTACAGCCATAGGCACCAAGAAGCTGAGAGATATTTGGCATGCAGGTTATTATGCTGAGAGAAGCAGCCCACGACACATTGTTTTCCACAGTAGAGTGGCATAGAGATGGATTAGAAATTCCTTGCTTTCCCGGCATGTATTTTTCTGTATGAACGAGCGCTCATTATTCTAATGCTTGATCTCCCATAAGGCTGTATAGGTCCCACAGGAGTCAGAGGAAGCACATTCCCTGCCTCATTTTCCCTGCACAGGGGAATCACAGTGACAAGATGAAGAGTACTGAATTTATTGCCGTCTCCATATGATTTTTCCATTTCAGGAAGAAATCTTCCATTTGGAGCCAGGCAAAGTGGAATCTGGGAAGGGAAAGTGCTCCTACGACCCGAATCTCAACAGCGTGTCAGCTTTGATCAGTGAGTATAATCTGGGTTTGGTCACATGAGGGCGTGGGCATGGGTACAGTCAGGCCCAGCAGTCTCATCCCATTTGGATTGTTCATCTTTTATCTCCTGTTTCTTTACATGGCCTTCTTTCTGCTCACAATTTATATTTTTAGCAAACTTTGTTAACAGAAGATATTTATTGTATGCCATTGCACAAGAGGTCAAGAAGGGCAGGCCAAGGTTCCTTTCCATTCTGTAACTATTTCCCACACTGAGCTGCTTAGTCCAAACGCCTAATCATTATATCCTAAGGAATATGTCCTTGTTAGGGTTGAGATGGGCACAATAATATGTGCCTATTAATATGTTAACCCATCACTGGGGAATTAGTGGCTTCCAATCAAAATACTTGCTTTTCAGTGCTTTCATCACTATTTTAAGAGTAAAATGATCTGCATTCCCAAATTTACTAGGGATTACTTCCCACGAAGCCTGAATTATTTGCACATGCTTTAATAGATAAACAATCATATACTTACATACCATTATAATTGTAATGTAATTAACTGAATAAATGAGTGGAGAAACATAATGAATGCAGACTCAGTAAATGGTTTGATAGGTATGAAAATAATGTGGAAGAATCATTCAATGAGAAAATATATTTTTTAAGGATTATGTTCATTCCTTCCAGGTGGAGAATCAATTCCAATGAGCATGAAAGCTGTTCTGGAGGCTTATAATGGCCTAAAGACACTTATGTTAGGTTCATAACGTGGGTCTAATGTTGGAGAATATTCAGTGAACCAAAATATTGAAAATAACTACAATAATCTACTTTACTTCCGTAAGGAAGTGTTTTCCCACTTATATTCCCTATCTATCCATCCTGTTATATTACATTTACATGTATAACGGCTCAGTTTAGCTCATCATCTGTTGTAGCATTCATGAAGGCAGTGCCCTCTGTCCCTTCGCACAGGGTCACTTAGTCAGGTCCAGAACACACAGTTGCCACCAGTGAAAGGCAATCTTCTCTCTGTGGGGTGAGACAGCGGGTGTAAATCACTGGCACTGCTTTCCCACATTAGCACAGTGCCAGCTGACCAGTATGGAACCAGTACTGTCATCCAAGATGGATTTATCTCCCACTTCCACCAGTTAGCATCATAGAAGGAACACTGTAGTTATTGCTGATAAGGATTAAGAACCCTTGTACCACAACAATAGATTTAGCACTGACCACTGACTGCTCAGCTCTCCACCACATTAGACAATCCATCGTCCGTGGACATTTTAATGATATTTCATCAATCTTCATACAGTGCTGATGAGGACCATGACATTGAATATAATGGTGGTAGGACAGTGCGTTTTGTCAGGAAGTTTGAGCACTGTTTTCGGTAACGCTTTATTTTACCTCTAAATTCCTAGTGGTTTCGTCGGATTTCCTGGAAAGAACAATATAAGTTGATACTAAAAACAAGAAAATATTGTAAACATCCATATATTTATTTTAGCTTTTAAGAGCCAGAAAATGTTACAGTTCTTTAATTGTTGGGCGGGGTTTACAACTGGTTGATTTCCACAGGACGTTCCTTGAAAGAAATACTAACATGTTAATAACAAAAGTAAATAATTAAGATCCATTTTAACCCAAGCTGATTTATTATTGGAAACTTAATTGTCTTTCTTAATTGACTGTTCAAATAACATTTCAATCACAATTTTGTTCATAATCCTGTACTATACCACTAGGGGTAACTAGATCTACCCTGCAATACATAGACAATGATGTTCCATATATCCATGTCTTCGACATGGAAATGTTTTGCACATGTAGCTTTAGCATGTCTTCAGTCATTTAGCATTAGCTCTATTACATACAGTATGTAGCCATCTTGCACATATTTAGGACTTTTTTACTGACTTCTCGTTTGAAATGAATTAAATGGAAACTAGAGATGGACTTTTCAACCAAATTCTGTTTTTTTGCATTAGCTCACACTAGCTAAATGTGCATAATTAAATCTGCTGATGACAGTCATCATTTCAACTGACAGAATCCACGGTAGTCGGCTTTTGTTAAATTCTGTGTGAAATCGCTGAATAGTAGTGCCTGTAATGACTGCGAATATCTAGTGGTAAATTTGCCTCGTAACCAATGTGGACAGGACTTGGCAAATAATCAGTTAAACAATGTTTCCATTTTAAACAAATTACACAGTCCTTTCCAGAAACATTCTACCAAATTACAATTGCATTATCCATTCTTTTAATTTCGAGGATTGACCACTTGCATCTTGAGTGAGGGATAATATCAACCTATCAACCTTACCACGTTGGGTCTAAATGAGATAAATGTGTAGATCATGACTTTGTTACGCTGAGCTTCTGTATTGTGGAATAAAGAGTCCTGAGATGTTTGGTTCTAAATATACATTTTGAAATAAAACTGAACTATTTTCTCTCTCTCTGTCTCTCTCTCTCTCTCTCCCTCTCAGATGGTGAACTGTATGCTGGGGTCTATGTTGACTTTATGGGAACAGACTCAGCCATTTTCCGTACTTTGGGGACAAAGACTGCCATGCGAACAGATCAGTACAACTCCAGATGGTTAAATGGTAAATGTCCTATTTAGCCTATACATGATAAACCCGCTTTCACCCAGTGTGTGAAGCCTTCCTGACTGCCTTTTCAATATACAAACAGGGTTTCAAATGTATAGCTAAAATGAAAAGATTCTGGTGTGTGCATATATGTTTAGAATCCCTCAACAAGTGATAAACAGGAAATGCTGACAGTTTATAAAAGGTTTCAGCCAGATGTTTTCCCAAATTTATCCTCCGCCTGACTCACCACCTCTTCTCCCCACAGACCCCACTTTCATCCACGTACAACTCATCCCCGACAGCGCAGAGAGAAATGACGACAAGCTGTATTTCTTCTTCCGGGAGAAGTCCTCTGAGATGGGCCATAGTCCTGTGACCCAGTCTCGCATAGGACGCATCTGCCTGGTGTGTACACAGTGAGAAGCATGTTTGTTTTGGGGAATAAACATAATGAAAAGAAAACCTGCATCGATATGAAAAACAGGTTGGAGACTCCCGAGGCAAACTAGTTATTTGGCCAACGCTGACGTGCTGGAATCCACATGTGTTTTTAACCTTCCTGTCTACAATGCATCCCTCTGTCTGGAAGTTGCCCTCTGACCTCTGACCCTGCGATCTTCTGACCTTGTCTCCCTGGTAGTCCTAAAACACTTGAGCTTTTTAGTGTACATAGCAGCGGATTACTCACTGCCTCTCTCTTTTAGAGTCCTTCTCAGTTAAAGTAGACTTCCTCCACAAAAGCCGATATAAAAAATGCAAATATAAAGTGAGCTGAGCAACAAAAACAAATAACAACAAATGGCTCTTGGAAAGCTCAAGGGGGCATCGTATAGTATGTAGGCGTTTCCTTATGGATTTGCGTGCATATGTGAGTGTTACAGCGGGTGTACGAGCACGGGTATGAGTGAGAAAATGTGTCGTACGTGTGTCCGTTGCCTCAGCTGTTCACCGTTGTAATAATTTGAAGGGGTCAGGTGCTGACCCGGCACACAAACACTCATCACCATCACAGTGGGCTCTACCACGGCCTCCGGAGACCCGGTCCTGTCATTCTTACCTCACCACACATCTGGATACTCTTACTGCCACTATCTGCACCCTGCACATCACCAAAAATACACTCAGCCGTATACTGGAATTACACTGGAATTACACTGGAATTTATGAAAACATTTCAACTCCCAAAATGGGATTCATCAGAAGTGCATGACAAATGTGAAGCCTACGACTACCATTTCAAATGAAATATCAAAACATACAGTACAGTACATGCTTTCTCCAAATATGCTGATTATGGAGGAGGACTTTAAAGCACATACTGGTCTCAGCTCTTTTTTACTGGGATAGATTCTGGCCTTGCTCCACCACAGATGGAAGAGTCTAAATAGGAGGAGACAGTGTTTACCATCGCCCCCCCCTTCCTTTTAGTTTCCTGGCTTTGCAAACCAACATGTACTGTATAGTGTGTGTGGGTGGCTCCACCTGTTTTGTCATTGACAGAGGAGGATGTGAGTTTGAGCGAAATGATGGAGAAACTGTTCTGTGTCACCGCCCTCTCAAATACAGAATGATGACGGAGGCCACTGCTGTCTGGTTAACAAGTGGAGCACCTTCCTGAAGGCCAGGCTCATCTGCTCTGTGCCAGGGGCCGACGGCATGGAGACGCACTTTGATGAGCTCCGTGAGTACAAAGACCTTAACGCCTGTAAACTGAGATTATGCTGTGGTTCTCTTCCCTATTTTCAGTTGAAGTGGTGATCTGTAGGTCAGTTAGTGTGGGTGGGGGTGTTGTATAGACTTTGTTGTCAATCAAACGGGCTGTCAGCCCTGTGATGTCTTCTCCTCCTGCTTCACTGCTCTTTCACCAGATTGCATCCTACATATCTAGCCCTGCAACTAATTATTGTTATTATTGATTAATCTGCGCATTATTTTCTCTGTTGATTGAGTGATCATTTTGTCTATTAATGTCAAATTGCTTGCTTTATCTGACCAACAGTCCAGAACCAAAGATGTTTAGGAAGGCATCAAATTCTTACATAAAATTCTCTTATTAAAACATTGTGTCAATCTGTAACATGGAATAGCAAAATTCATCTTAAAATATAAATTCAGCTTTTTGCCAGAAAGATTAGTCTTACTAAAGTCAAGAACTTTTGTTACACCCTGTTTTTTGAAAGAAACCGTAACCTTTCTTTGTGCAGTTAATCATTTTGACAGTAGGTATCAAATGACAAAGAAAAAAGGCATAAATGACACAACTGGATTTATTTGAGACATATTCTTTTTCAGGTTCCTGTCATGTATGATCAAATCTGAAATGTTAGGTAGAGAATAGTCTACTGCAGGGTCTGTTTCTACTGCAGCACCTGCCAAGAGTGTGCTTACCAAACACACGCACACCAGAGCTCAGTCCCTGGCCCATATGGCAGGCCACTCCATCCCATCACATGGCCCATACAGCATACTGGAATGAGAATGACAAACATAATCCCACCACTGTAGTTGTGTTCTGCTTTCAAGATGTCTTAAATAAAAGTGTGTGTGTGTGTGTGTGTGTGTGTGTGTGTGTGTGTGTGTGTGTGTGTGTGTGTGTGTGTGTGTGTGTGTGTGTGTGTGTGTGTCTGTGTGTGTGGGGGGGGTGGTTCTGATGGTGGGCAGATCAGATCACCAAGCAGGAATGTCTGTGAGTGTGAGACTATAAGCCTCTCCAGGGGAAGCTCTTTCCCTTTCTGTCTCACTGGTTTAAAATAGAGCCAAATAGTGATAGGGGACTGATGCGTGAGGCAACTGTTGCTCTTGAACTAATCTCAAGAATGAAAAGTGCCATGCCTGTTGAATTTGATGATAGTTTTTTGTCTCTTTATCTTTCTGACACATTCCTTGCTTTTATCTCAACTTGTCTGCAGTTCTAAAAGCACTGCTTTGTTTTTACAGATGACATATATTTTATCCTGCTTTGAACAATTGAAAAAGTGACACACACTTAAAATCTTTGTGGCCTTTTTGTGTGCGCAGTCACTTCACCTAAATGTAAGATGTGAGAGCGGTTCTGAGTGCGAATAAGCTCACTCTGTCTATACAAATGAGGGTTCTGTCTTTACTGGTCAGGTCAGTGTTGACATGGCGTGCTGCGCAGAGTGGTTCTGTGAGAGAGTTGGATAGTCGCGATGGTTTTACGGATATTGCTTGAATAAGGCTGTAAATCTGTAGTGGAGCAGGCTTGTGAATGACCATGACAGGGTACTGTAGACATGCCCAAAGAGAAGACTGCACATGTCAGTTTGCAGAGCAGCCGTCCCTGCCAAGGACTCCTAGATGGGACAGTAAATTGGGTATGATTGAGTTTCATGCTAATAGCTTCACATTGATGGAGTGATTTTGTTTACAGAGGGAAATGGAGATTTTAGGATTTCTCAAGGGCAAATTGGTCTTCAGCTATTGCACATTGAATGCACATTAAATATAGGAAGGAATAGTTGGACATTTTGAAAAATAAAGTTATTCACTTTCTTGCTGAGAGTTAGACAAGAAGATTCATACCACTCTCATGACTGTGCGTTCAATATGAAGATACAGCCAGTAGACAGTTAGCTTAGCTTAGCTTAGCTTACCATATCCAAATGCAACAAGATCAACCCACCAGCATGTCAAAAGCTCACTAATTTACGTTATGTGTTTTGTTTAATCTGTACAAAGCATTCAAATTACAATGTTTTCCAGGATTCCAGTGCCAAGAAATATTTCCCCATATAAGTTGTTATCTTTTTACACACCTGCTGGGCTTTAAAGGTGCTGAAAGGAAAATGTGTTACCTTTGGATGTAGCAAGTCTAGCTTCTTCACCCTGTTATCAGTATGTATGCTAAGCTAAGCTAACTGGTTACTGGCTGTAGCTTCATATTTACCCAGGTATGAGAGTGGTATACATTTTCTAATCGAACTCTTGGCAAGAAAGCTTATACAGTAAGCTTCTTTAAAGGTGCACTATGAGTTCCTGCATGGTCACTTCTGTTGACGTTCCAAGTAAATACCAAACAAAACAGAGCAAGCTCGCCCCTCCCCCCATGTTTCCGTAACTGTCATTACTAACTGACTAACTGTCACTAACCCCCACCCCCTCCCCCAACCATATTGTCGGTGATTGGCTGGAACGTGGTTTGTTGTATTTTGGTGCCTATCCTGTGCCTCTAGTGTTTGTTTGACGTTTACGACCCCTGCCCCCTGAATACACTGTGAAAAAGCGTACAATACAGTCTCCCAAGACCGGGCTTTTTCACAGTGTATTCAGGGGGCAGGCAGCTAGCGGATCAAGGAGAGATGCCTACGATTTGAGACAAAAATTGAAATCGCGCTGAAACCATGCAGGAACTTGCACCTTTAAGAGTCTACATACGGCATGTAGTAAGGAGGCACTGTAGATGCATCACACTGCACAGCTGAAGATTGTTTCAAGCCAGGACAAGTTCAAAAAGATCAGTTAGCCATGCTTCTCTGAGATTCTTAAACTTCCCCCTTTCTTTAAGAGTTTTAATAAAACAACTCTACAAGTCATTACTAAGAAATGTGTTGAAATATCCAGACCAGCTGTATTCCTGGTGTGGTAGTCTTATGTAGAAATGCATTATGGCAAAGCACGCCTGAGACCTGGGGAGTTTTTACAGTTGGTATATGTAGCACTTATTGGCTATTTTTTATTCACTAACTTATAAAAGGGAAAAAAAGGGGGGTGCTGCATTTTAGATGTGGAAAGCTTCAAAACAAGTCTATAATCAATAGCTAGAGTGATTATAAGGCAGATAGCAAGATAAAAGAGACAAATTGAGAAGAGGCACAGACAGCAGATTTAGAAAAACAAGAAAAAAAAAACACAAAGGCTGATAAAGTAGAAAATGAAATCTTTTTAGAGGAAATGGAATGTATGGCGGCTGAGATTTTATTGCCATACAAACATAGGAAAAAGTGTTGGATCTTTTCCAAACAGAACATCCCCTGGAGCTAAGTCATCACTGCTCTGTCAGGATAGCTTTTACTGCAAATCACATTGTTTTTTCCATGTTTTCTGAAGGCTTGATTTGTTTTTAGCAACTGTATACCATCCATGACAGTAGCTTTATCTTGGCCTCGGAGGTATCTTGTCTGCATATATGCACATTTACCTGTTCTGGTGTGCATATTGCTCATTTCTGCAGCTGTATGTCATGACAAGGATCATCTGTTGTGTGACACCCATGGCAGCCAGTCGTGCTACGTCCATGCTACCCCATGACCGTTTCACTGCTGCGGATGTGGCTGCTGTGGAGGACGGCATGTTGGTGTGTGTGTGTATGGGTGTGACTTTGGGGAATTTGGTAGCTACGGAGGAATAAGGACAATGTGTGCCTGCTATCTCTGAGCTTTATGCTTTTCTCTAGGAATGAGCTAAAGGCTGTAGACAGTCCCCAGAGGAAAGCCAGACTGTACAGATTCACTAATGTGGACAGGAGCAGAACACAGCAGTTCAATTCAAAGACAATGCTTACTTCCTCCATATATCATTCTATCTGCATAGCAGCATGACAGCTAATTTCTCATGCTGGTCTTTACAGAACTGCAAGTGCATACATCTGAATGGGTATACTTTTTTTGGATGCATAGATCAGTTCTCCTTCTGTTTCCACACTTCACACAAGCTCTAATAGTCATATTTTTTTGCTTCATCCCTCTGTTTTTCGCATGTTGACTCTCACCAATCACATCTTTACTCCGTTATTTCCCTGCGCAACTAGGTTGGGAGCACATTCTCCGTTTCATACCGAAGACCCTTGTCCTATTGTAGTCAGTCAATGTGCCTCCTGGGACTTGTATTTAGGTCAGGTACTGAACAGGAGAGAGTTTAGCTCCTCTATTTGTTTCTGTGGACATTTCCTTAGTATCAACGAAAGGAATATCAAAATGTCCAATGTCAGAGCTCTGAGGACAGAGTGTGTGAGTGATCAGGATTTAGAAACCTCCAGAATGGCCTCGGAGTATATGATGTAGTTCTCTTTTCGGATAGAAGATATATTTCCTTCCCATCGAAGTGGAAGACATGAACTATGAACGCAGGAAGAAGAGTTTAAATTTTCTCAGTCCTTGGGAGCAGTCTCAGGTGGTTCAGCAATCACGTTGTTCCAGTCTAGACTGTAGAGAACCAGACTGTTTGATACTCTGTGTCTGATTCCTGGATTGGAATGCTTTGTTGAGGTTAGATGATAACACCTCTCAAGACTGAGTTGTGATGTGGTATCTTGTCAATGAAACCTTCACATTATGTGTCCTTCCTGATGCCATTGTTCAATTTCCTGTTGCACAAAGTCGATTGCTGTGGTTTTACACTTACTGTTTCCGTCTGCAGCATATGAGAATGGCAGGAGGGCTGTCTGGATAGAAGAGACTCAACAGTATCAACATTTTAATATGTCCAATACTTTGGTTTGGGACCAAATACCTCCTAAATTAATGTGATTCCCATCAGTGTCTGCTGTATATTGTGGTTTGTGCTAATTAGCAAATGTTAGCATGCTAACACACACATTGAACCTTCCAAGAAGCATATTAGCATTGCCATTATGGGCGGGTTAACATGCTGACATTAGCATTTAGCAGGATTTAGCAACAGAGCAGGCTGTAGACTCTTAGTCTTGTTATGAACTATTGTGGCCAAGCTGAAGGCAATTAGTCACATTTACACATTGACATTTAATACACAAATTCTCACATGAACTCCTGATCTTTACTCTTTTGATGCAATTATGGATTTCAGGGACTCAGTATATAAGTTTTATATAATTAACTTATATTATTTTATAAGTATAAAAAACTAACACAAGATCCTACTTTGTTCATCAAATCCAGTAATGTGTGTTCCATATGTTTCCAGCAAAGATGAAGTTTTAACTTCTTTGTTAGTGCATTACTCCTTCCGGAGAGGTGTAACCTAAAGGTCTCTCTGGCTAAGAGAGGTTGGATTGACTGAAAACTGTGTACATATTACTAAGAGTGCTTGTGCTGTGGAGCGAGATGTTTCCTTCACCCGTTCTGTTTGCACTGACGTGATTTCTCTCGATTCTGTTACAGGAGATGTTTACATACAACCAACACAGGACACAAAAAATCCTGTGATATATGGCGTCTTCTCTGTCTCTGGGTAAGTATACTAAAATGCATACTGTATATGCACAACACCTGTAATAAACTCTGTTTGAATATAGATTTCCCAAGTTGATTTTTTTCCCCCATTATTTTGCAAGATACATTTTCCTGACCTTTTTCTTCCTTTACTGTCTTTTCACAGCTCTGTCTTTAAAGGCTCAGCAGTTTGTGTTTACTCCATGGCTGACATCCGCATGGTCTTCAATGGACCCTTCGCCCACAAAGAGGGTCCCAATTACCAGTGGGTGGCCTACACTGGGAAGATCCCCTACCCTCGACCCGGCACGGTGAGTTTTAAATCCACAATGACCCCACACATGAATCCCACAGCAAGTAGGCATAACAGCAGCTTCTCACTGACTCAGACCTCAAAGAGAAACCATCTGAACAAGATGCAGGCATCAGTATTACCAAACTCAGAATAACACTGTAAGACAGGCTCTCAAATATGCTTTTTAAGTGATTATGTCAATTATTTTTCATGGCTTACAACCTAAGTTCAGAATGTTAACACTTCTAATTCTCTTTCAGTGCCCTGGAGGTACGTTCACCCCCAACATGAAGTCCACTAAGGACTATCCAGATGAAGTGATTAACTTCATGAGGAATCACCCTGCCATGTACAATGCCGTGTACCCAATACACAAGCGCCCCCTGGTGGTTCGAACTAATGTGGACTATGAGTTTACCACCATCACTGTGGACCAGGTGACAGCTGCAGATGGCAATTATGAAGTGCTCTTTCTAGGAACTGGTGAGTGTTTTGTAATACATTTGATGTTATATGATAGTAATGAGGAAAGGAGCCAAATCTCTGTTTTTTTCTGCTTATAATAATCATCACAGCTTTGTAAGGGTTCTTTTTTTACGTGCCAGTCTGAACCCATGAACCCTTTGATCAGAGTCAGAATGGTGAATGACTGAAAGCTGAAAAATGGAGAAAAAAATCCCCCTATGGAAATAAATCCCATGTAAGTGGAGGGCTTGTCTCCCCTGCAATCATTCATCATTAAGAGAAAAGCATTCTTGCCTTTTGTGCTTGAGTGGAAATTTAACCAATCAAAGGGTTTGTACCTCGCTCTATTCACATGAAGTAAACAACAGGAGATTTGTACCTGGAGGGCAGGGGTGGATCAACAGCGGGAGGGAGAGAAAAGAAACAGGGGGTAAGAAGAAGAGAAGGAGGACATCCATCACCTTAATCTTGCCCACTGGTGTAAGATAGATTATCTGTCTGTCTGCATGCCTTGAACCTTTAATAAGGCCCCAGTATGACAGCAGCAGCCACCACACAGGATGCAGCCCTCACATATGGCATATGACGCCTCTTCTTTGTTCATCTGTGCATTACGGGGAGGAGACTAATGGGTTTGTGTGCAATGGCGGGCCACTGTGGAGGAATGTTTGTCCTTTCAGCTGCTGTCAGAGGCAGCCATTTAGCCCTACATTGCGGCTGAATGCAGAAGTCATAATACATCTCAGGTATCCTGCTCACAGGAATGTCTAACTCTTTACAGAAATCAAACATGCCAGGGAAGGCCAGGGGATGTTTTATGGTATCCAGATGATTAGTTCAAGGCAAGAAGGGAGCTGAGGATTATAAAATAAGTTTGTCATGGTGGCGACAGTGAGAAGTGCACTAAGTGGAACAGAGCTTCATGTCATTGAGTAAAGGTTAAAGCGAAGATAGCCACGTAACAGAGGTGAAGAGTACAGTGGAGCCTGTTGATATGAGGATTATCCCTTGTTGGAGGCTGCTGAGAGAATGAAATGGAAATCCAAGGGGCTGTTGACAGGCAGAGGGGTGTGAGATTGCAGGTATGTATCTGACAGGTGTGTGTGTTGTCCTCCACAGACAAGGGAACAGTTCAGAAAGTCATTGTTCTGCCCAGAGATGACCTGCAGACTGAGGAGTTGGTCCTTGAGGAGGTAGAGGTTTTCAAGGTGAGCTTTTATTTCCCACTTTTCTTTCTTCTTCTACTTTTATACATTGTCTTACCTTCTTTGCACTTCCATTTATGTTCTCACACCCACACCTTGCACATTTTGTCATAAGTTCCTTGTCCTTACTCACAATGTATTCTTTTCTCTATCAAGGTCCCTACTCCAATTACAACAATGAAGATCTCATCCAAAAGAGTAAGCATGTCTGTGCAAGTGATTTTCTTAACCTTTGCTAACATAAAGAGAAAAGAAACCATCTTCCAAAGACAGGGAATTAGATTTATGCAATTTGGAAAGGTCACATACCACATACATAAGGATGTGCTTAACTCTTGCTTCCCTTTATAATTGATCAAAAAGCTGTAAGTCTGAGGGAGAAAATGAAGAGAGAAATGTGGGAAAGACACTTAGAATTTTGCATTGTCTTTCAGCGTGATTAAAATACTTGGCCTCGTCTACATCCTATGACATCATTTCACAGAAAGAGAGTTTTTGTTACACACAGCCTGCCAGATACATTTCAAACAGCTGATTATAAAAATATGACGGCAACCTGATAGATATGAGCTCAATATTCTCCTAGATGCTGTTTCAGCACAGTGCAGGATAAGAGTTTACACTTAACTCTTATTACATTCATCTGGGTTTGTGAAGTGTTTGTATGGAAGCAAAAAAGTCAAAAAGATTTGAATCACATAAGCCATTGAAAAATATATTTTTATTAGGGTTCACAAACTCGGATAGAACATTCAAGTACCCAGGCTTGATTGCTCATCCCTGGTATCCCAGATGTCTAGGACTAAATCTCATATATTAAAGAATATTAGTGTCTGAATTTGATCAAGCCAGTTTGAGCAACCAGATTTTGACTTGACTTGCATTTTGAGATCCCAATTGAGCTTCTTGAATTGTAGTGATTTAAATTTAGTTTTTGAATACTGGGCACTTGAATTTGTTAACCCTTAAATATACAGTATGTATACTGAAAATTTGAGTATTGAAAGTTTCAACTATGGCCATTAATTGCCTCCATTTGGCTCTGCTCAGTGCATCTGTCCTAAATAAAACTCAGGATGTTTTCTCTTTCCCTTATTTCAATTTCAATATCGATGTGTACTGTAGCGTTGTGTATAACACCATGTTCCGTTCTCTCTCTCTCTCTCAACAGCAACAGCTGTATGTGTCATCTGTGTTAGGGCTGACCCAGCTGGCTCTTCACCGGTGTGATGTGTACGGCGAGGCCTGTGCTGACTGCTGTCTGGCCAGAGACCCTTACTGTGCCTGGGATGGCAAGTCCTGCTCCCGTTACTCCGCATCGCAGAAGAGGTGAGCACCAAAAGCAGTTTTAGCATGAGCTACACTAACATTATAACTAACTGACTGACTCAAATTGGTGTGTTAAATGACGATGTTCAAATTAGACTGCCTGGATGGCTGATTGGCTGTATTAATGTGTTTTGTAAACTGTGGTTCACGCTCAAATAATAAATAATATACTTGTCATATTAAAAGTCTATCCAGTAAATGATGTAAATTCACATACCTGTAATAACGTAATGGGATGGTGGTTTGTGGTTGGATCCATTTAAATTTGATACTTTAATGGCTTTATGTATTGTGGAATGGCTTTGAATGGCTTGCGGTTGCTTTATGTTTTTTTTCTCTCCTTATTCGGCAATACTGGTCTGACCCCTTTAGACGTAGCCGGAGGCAGGACGTCAAGTACGGCAACCCCATCCGCCAATGCCGAGGCTTTAACTCTAATGGTAAGAAGTCTGTTCTTCAACCTCCTGAGTTTTCTTTATGTTGCTTCTACAGTATTGGTTCAGTAATGAACTCAGAAGGTTGAAATGAATGACACATCCCATTATTGCTGCTCCTAACGGTTCACGGTTTCATTGTTATGTGACTGTATTCTGGCAGCTTTATGGTAATCTGTGACATCCGTATTGTTTTAAAGACTTTTGATTTGGGAAGATTTTGGTTGTAAAGGAGTTTATGGTAATGACTGTTTTGGTTGCCATGGAAATCCCCCTCTCTCTTTCTGCCCTGCAGCCAATAAGAACACTCTGGAGATGGTGCAGTATGGGGTGGAGGGAAGTAGTACCTTCCTGGAGTGTCAGGCACGCTCTCCTCATGCTGTCATCAAATGGCATCTGCAGAGAGATAACAGTGACCGCAGGAAAGAGGTGAGCCGCCACATTGTGTATTTCTCAAAACAATTCTGGTTATATAAGCGTATTGTATTAGTGGGCATTTTACTCACATTCATATTTATCTAATATAACGCACAATATAAACCTCCCGAAAGTAAGCAATTGGCTTGAACTTTACTGACATGGGTTAGCGGCAGATGAGCATTTCACCAGATGAACATGAAAAATGTATTTTGGACATATCCATATGTGGTAGGGGCCAGTATTTCTTTCTCAGTTTATTACTCTGTTGTCATGGAGAGATGGAGAATTATATACAGTATGGCACATTTGAAAAATGACTCCAGTGTAATTCTTTTCCGATTCTCTGTTAACACCATTAAGTGATTCAGGCTCTGATTGAATGATGCCTGATTTCTCACACAGACCCCTGACTGTCCTCAGACCCAAGGGAAGGACACATACAGGGGAGCTGTGAAAAAGCCCTCTGCTATGAAATATATAACCCTGAGGCAGTAGTTAATGTTTTATTGTGAAGCAATGTAGTGTTGCTGCCTCTCTTTTATTGACTATTCTGGTGGAACGTCTCTATTCCCACAGGCAGAGCCGACTTTGCTACTGCCTCGCACTTCTGATTCTGAGCTAAAAAGCTGTCATCACCTAATCAGATTCCTGGGTGTGGACATACAGATAGAGATGGATTAATAGAGTTACACGTAGAGTAACTGTTTGATAAGATTTGAATTGAATTTTTTTATGGTGATTAATTCACCGTACAGGCCAAGGCAGTATGGAAGAAACAGATGTAACAGATCAAAATTTCAGAAGTTGCACTTCTCCCCTCACTGACCTGTCACTTGAGAGACACAATTTGCTATAACAAAGTCTCACTACCCAGAGTCATAACTCAGTCAAATTTGAACCCAGAGACATCATACACACACCACTAATAGTGCATTCCATTTGTACTCTGAAGTCAGATTTTCTGAGGTCAAAGTCGCGTGCATTAACCGTTGTGAAAGCTGTAGTAACATGCAGATATCAACACTTCTGTCTTATTTGTGTCTCACTAAATCAGTTGTACACACAGTCCTATCCAACTTCTATCTGTGGACATGTTGTTATGCTGTTTGTATGTAAAAAAAACAGCATAATGCACTGTTATCAACTAGTATTGTTAACAATGGTTAACCTGGCTAGAGCTAGTGAAAACAATGAAAAGTTCCGAGGTAAATGGAACGCACCATAACTTACTCTTTACAGTGGTGTTAAGATCTCAGATGTTCGTAAATTTAATTTAGAAATTAGAGAAAAAGACACTCCGTATAACTTCTGATCTTGGCTCAAAGTCATCAGATTAAGACTCTTTTAACAACTTTTATAGAGGAGACACACCAGCCCGATAATCGGCCGTCGGACCGTCTGGCGAGGTCGGTGACTCGAGTCTGTTCGGTGTGTCCCGTGCCGTCGGCCGTCTGAGGAGCCGTTGGCCTTCATTTGGGCCGACCTGACATGTTCAGTCGAAGACAGGGGAGTCGGGACTCGCCCGGAAATGGGGAGCTCAAAATCTGACGAAAATCTTTTAAACTGACCTTTGTCAATCTGAAATGAAGACAAGATTCAGAAACTGCACGGCCTGTTTCTCTCTTAAAATGTTTTCAGAAACACGTTTCGGTGAACTATTTTAGTACAATATGAGATCGGATTCTGAACAAGCCGCCATGACAGTCTGACTGTGAATTTCCGGAGAAAAAAGAACCACGTGACGCGTTCGTCTAATCAGTTTTCATTTTCTGGGAAATAATCAGACTGTTAATGGAAACAATACAGAGCAGCGCCGCCTGCTGCTATGGAGACGTATTACGTTTTGCGCACGCTCAGAGCGTACGCTCAAGTCGGCGTCGCCTCAGTGTGTTTTGAGGCATTTTTTGGACCTCGGGGACCCGACTGATCAGTCCGACTGCCTTTTCTGCCGACGGTCAGCCCGTCTGGTTGGTGTGTCAGGGCCTTAAGCTGCACTTTCACTATAAATCCATAACATATACAAATACAGAAATGCTTATCAATTAAACAGATACATATAGTAGCTTTGCATTATACCCATAATGCACAGGATGTCACATCACAGGTATTTTAATGAGCTATTTTTCTCTGCAGATGCGTTCGGATGGTCGGATTTTGAAGACAGAGCAAGGTCTACTCCTGCGGTCTCTGCAGCCCTCTGACTCTGGCATGTACCAATGTACGGCCACGGAGAAGAACTTCAAACACATGCTGGTCAAGCTGCAGCTGGTGGTGCTGTCGAGCCGGGCCGTCAACAACGTGCTAGTGGAGGGCGGAGGAGGGCTGGTGCCATCTTCTCTTCACTCCAGCAGCACCCAGTGGACCCCCAGCTCAGGCCAGTACAAGGACCTGCTGACCATCCTGAGCCAGCCAGAGATGAGCCTGATCAATCAGTACTGCCAGGACTACTGGCAGTTCGGAGACCCGCTGCTGGGTGCCATCAAGGCCAAAGACCTGAAGGAGCTCAAGGAGCAGAAGAAGCCCCGCAACCGCCGGCATCATGGGGAGGGGGAAGGGGAGGGGGAGGAGAAATATGAGCAGGAGGAGCAGGAGGAGCAGGAGGAGCAGGAGGAGGCAGAGACATGAGGAGCCCAGTTTTGTGTCTGAAACACCCTCAACCACCCTTTCTCCCACCCTGTGAAAACTGGGAGAGACTCATTGAGAGTAGCAACGTGAAAAAATCCACAAACCGAGAAAAAAAAAACTGAGAAAAAAGAGGCTTACAAACAAAACCCCACATACATCCTTTTAAACAGTAAGATATATGATACACAGTATTTATTGTAGGTTGTATATAGTATCATTCTGTGGATTTCTTTGTACTTATAGAAAAAAACATGCTCTTTGTGTATAGGTACCTTTGGGGCAAATATTATTGTTATTAATGATGTTGTTCATTTTATTGTTGCAGTTACTGTTACAAAACTTATCTGTCAGCATCATATGACCTCGGCGACTGTTTGGAATGTGTTATCAGGCATGTAAGCTGTTAGGAGCGAGCTTTGAAAAGCTCTACCGGGGAAACGAGTTGTTGATAAGGGGTGATGGGATCTCTGTTTTTTCATGCTTGCTTTGACGCGATGCCAGGACTTTTTTATTTCTGGACACTCCAGGAACTCCTGTGGTGCAACCCCCCATGGCTGCATGCGGACAGAGACTTAATATTGCCAGGGGACCATCGACACATGGTCCCAATGATTGTTGGGAAACAATCCTTTCTTCATGGAAACCCAGACGTACAGATGACTGTTCAAATATTTTCACTGGTGTAATTGGGCCTTTTAATAGGAAACTGGTGCTTGCCACCTTTTATTTCCTTCCTGATTGGAGGATTGATTGTAAAAACGATGCAGCTTCTTTGCTACTTCCCAGCCCAGATACTAATTCTGATTATTTAAATCTCAATTGTACTCTACTTTGAGTAACCTGCAGCTTCTTCTGGCCATGACGTTTAAATACATAGATGACATACACATAAATAAAAAATAGCAAGCATCAGATCAGTTTTGAATAAACCTATAAGGAAATATAGTGGCTGGGTTATTTTCAAACGCAGACCTCCTTTGAACTGAGATTGAGGTGCAATAAAGTGTCAAGGTTTTGCACGAAGGGCATTATTCTTTTACTTTCAGGGGACATTGGCTGGGGCCAAATGCAGCAAGCACACCGGCAAGATATAGTTGACTTCTGTAAAAAAAAAAAAAATTCAATTCAAGATGAAAGAGGTGCCCAGATCAGGCAGCAGTTGTTAATTCTGAGAACTCCAGACATCTTTTGTTCTTCCTTTGACATTCATGTGTGGAAAAAAATGATTGCCCATATACACAACAGAGCATTGTAACAATGTTGTGACACTAACCAAAATATTGGGAAGCTGGCTTTCATTATGTGCATGATCCTGTATTTGTACTGTAATTCTGATAAGATGTGTGGTCGTTTTATTTTTTTTAAATTTGTTTCATCTCTAGGGGTGTACAGTATGGTCTCTGAGGGACACTCTCATTACAGGGAAATAGGGGAAACAAATGCCCTTTTCAAATATACCCTAATGCATGATGCATCTTTTTATTGACATTTATTTAGACTTTGGCAGAGTATTAAGTGAAATGATCTCACGTACTGTATGTGTTTGGATAGCACATAAATAGGGAAAGTATCACACAATGGTGTATCCATTATGCAGACAAAGGCAGTTTGGATTAAGATGAGAGGGTTGTTATTAAAAACATTAGTACAGCTGTTCTTCAGCAAGTTAAAATTATGACGTATAAAATATAAAATATTTGACAGGGAAGAAAAAAATATCTGGAACAAGGTGAAAATTAATTAACATTCTGACATTTCAAGGCTTTTAATACACCTTGTCTACCTTGTATTGAGACTGTCTTGAATGCCTCTTGGAAGATGCATCCATAATTCATACAGAGGTATCTGTATCTGCTCCTCAATTTGGGATGTCTGTCTGCATTCCCAGAATCAATTACAGCTCTAGATTGTCTCCTCCAAATGAGACCAGGGGTTATACAGCAAAAAATGCAAAGAAAGGTTGTACAATTTGTTGGTATTTTTAAAAACGTGTCTGTAGTTTTTGAGTGTTTTTGTTTGTTTTGTATTTTTGCATCATCAGACTTTATGGAAAAAAAAGAAAAAAACTAAATGCACAAAGGTGATGTTCTTGTAATGACTTGTGTAAATTACTCTATCTTCCCTTTCCATTGTTGTTGCTGACTAATAAATTAAAGCTCTATATTTTCTAAGAATGGAATGCTCCCCCCCTTCATTGTGATTGGCTTGATACTGGATGTTGTCCATGTTCTGCCCAGAAACCTCTGGATCCTTGGAATAAAGTTGTACCTGTTAAAGAGATATGTATGCACATTTGTATAAAATATACACATTGCATTTGTGTTTGTAATGAAACTATTGGAAGGTAAAACGCCTGCAACAAAAGGACACAAGAGGAGATGTGCAATCTTTTTCTATCATTGTCTTTACCTCTGGTGTCTGATCGGTATTGATTATTCATGTTCCTAATCCCCATAATCAGTTATATGTCCAGACAAAGCTTCATCAGTACTTAGAGAGGACAATTCCGGCGCAAAACGAACCTAGGGGTTAATAACAAATGTGTACCCACTCGGTCGCTCTCTGTGTTTTCATGCTAATCGAATGTGTTTGTAGCTTGAAACAAGCTAGCGCGGACTGCTGATTAGCTTACAATGCTAGTATTCGGGGCACAGGGAAAGTAAAAACAAATTGCATATTATACCACTAAAAAGGCTCAAAATATCACCACACTTCAAAGGTAGCATAATGATGGTCCCTAAATGTTAACCGAAGCATTGAGAACATTGTAAGTGTACAGACAGTTTATTAAAAAGATAGTTTAGAAAGACAGTAGGTCCCAAGACGGCGGCCGCCTGCATACGAGAACGCGACTGTCTTTATTAATGTGTCTTATAATGTCTTTACAAGTCTGGCTCACAGCACCCAAGGGGAACAGGCTGTTTTCAGGTCAGAGTAGTGTGCTTCATTCAATCTCATCAGGGTTTCTGCACCTCATTAAAAGCCTAAAGGTAGAATTGGCCTTTAATCAGCCCAAGATTGACTCACATTCTCCCATAACAATACAGGTCAGGAGCGAGGAGGAGAGGAGGAGAGAAAGAGAAGGTAAAACGCCTCCAGGGAAGAGCACAGGATGGGAATACATGGAGTATTAGAATGTTAGAAGTTAACCTCATGTCAGCGCTGTATCCAGCACTAAAGGGTTTAATGCTGTGTTCACACAAAAATGTGATGCATGTAGATCCTTGTTTAGGGACCTGAATATGCTCTTCATGTAATGTGTAGGTTATCCCACGAAGAGAATTGCTCAATTTAGTGATGACATAGTGTAAAAATTGAAGATGAGAACATGTCTGGAGACACCATTTTACCCTAGCAGGGGTTTATTTCAGGACAAAGCAGAAAAAAAGATCAGATGGTTTGGAAAACCATTACAAGGCATTCCAAGCATCAGATGACATCTGGGTTTGAGAGAATTCTGTTGTCCCCTTTTTCGTTCTTTCTCATAGACAGAGCTTTGTTCACTTTGCTTATCTGATCCCTACTAAGGAGCAGCATAGCAGACGAGGAGAGTCATGGTGGGAGTTTGACGGTCCTGAATAGAAGGCACCAATATTCAGGGTCAGCCTCCCCCCCGTAGTGGCTCTTAAAATGATATCCGCATCACTTCAAATCCAGCCATCTCTGCCTCTAAATTCGAAACTGGCTTAAAACCAAGAGGCTGAGTCACATTTTGGAAATTCAAAACTACCCACAACAAAGGATGACCCAGCCGAATCTGATCAGACATTTCTGTGCACCATTCTTACAACACAACAGAGATGTATTTCTGTGGAGCGTTATCTCCACAGTGGCATATCACGTGACATAACGCCAAGCAATTGCATAACTACCATCATTCAATTGACTTTTGTCAGATGTGGAATCTGGGTCTGTCTTATCGTTGAGTCCAATCTGGTGCTAGGTGGCTCAGAGGGAGTCGTGGCATTCTGTGGTTATTTGTTTCATCTCTCCCACAGTGAGAGCCGTCGGACACTTACTGCATTGTTGCAAAATTTGGAGAGTGAGAGGCAGAACTTTGGCATGCCATGAAACTGGTTCAAAGGCATCCTTCTGAACACCTACAGACGTGGCCACTGTTAAATACTAAACTCAGTCCATTGATGACATAATGAGCTGACATTAATTTGAGGCCTCAACCTGGGATTTGTCACAAACTGGGTTACAGAGTTTAGCTCTTAAAGTGACTGGCTGTTTTATTTGATGCATCACCCCATATTCTGGCCTTGACGAACTCCAAGTTCTCATATTGTCAGAATTTCTCATGCAATAACCACGTGCAGATGAGACTCTCTGGAAAGTGTGGAATAGCCATTGTCGACCACCGGTGCCTTCTAAAATAAATTTGAGAAAAAAGGGAGCAACACTGCTCTCTGTTGCCTCTATGTAATCACAACAGCAGTCCTGCTTACAGCTGCATTACATGTTGTCAACCAGCAGATGGCAGGATATTCATTTACAAATGTGCACAATACAGTTTTTCTCAATTGCTAAAACACTAAAACCCATTGGCTGAACAAAGTTCTCAGTTGCATGAACTCATTTAGCTAATTGTGCAGTCTGTTTTCAATACCTTAAACCATTTCACATGGTAAAACTCAATTTGCAGATCTCAATTAGACTTTTCAGCAAAACTCTAAACATATTCTCATTTTCTAAACACATTCTGCACTCTAATGCACATGTCATCCATACTGGTAAACACAAGTGGCAACAATCAAATACAAATAGAGAACACATGTCATTGATTGAACACAGCCACTCAAAATTGATTTCACTTGTTTCAAATGATGTGACACAACCAGTATAAGCCAGTTCAGAGAGCAAACAGGTTGTTGGAGGTGGGAAGGAGAAAGTCTGAGAATGGATAGAAGAAACAATGTGAGAGGACGAGGACGAGTGCATATATCAACAAAGAACAAGAATTACAGTATCACAGAGACAAAGGACAAGTTTGTGAGATGCAGGGTACGGTACTGTAAAAATAGGGGTACAAGGAGGAGGAAGAACAAAAACAAATTGCAAAGAGCAAAGCAGAGTAGTAATTTCTGATCAATTTTGAGCTACTATGATGGAAGATGTTTTCATTCATCTATATTTACATACACTATACGCCATACACTAAGTATTGATTTATACAAAATACAATACAATAACATACATACGCGCCCATACACTAAGTATGAAATTGTGACAGTTTGTACCATGATGTTATATTGCTTGCAACATTTCTTGCAGAATAATATTTGGAAATAGTCAATGCTGGAAGAAGTACTTAGATAATTTATTTAGTATAAGTACAAATATAATGTATAATTATTGTATAATACATATAATGTATTTAAAAGTACTCCTGTGACTAATTAGATTAGTAATTAATTATATTAATACTGATGCAGAAATATGGTTGATACTGATACTGGTTGAGGTGGAGCTAGTTTTAACCAGGCGTCCAGTGGTTCCCAACCTAGGGGTAGGGTCCCCTCCAAAGGGTGAGAAGAAAGAATGTGGGGGTCATGGGATGAATTTGGATTTTTCTATAATCTTACATTTTTTTTGTTTGTTTAATAATAATTTTACCCAATTGGGCCACAAACAGTTATAGAGGGCAAACGTCTCATTGGTGGAACTGCTAATTTTGCTATTTTGTACTGAAAGGTGCCATAAGCCAAAAAGGTTTAAACTGAGTTCAACAGTGCCTGGTGTTTAATGTCACGTTTTTATGTAATATCTTAATCTGAAAGGTGAACAGTAACCAGTGGTGGAAGTATTCAGTAGAGCTGCAACGATTAATCGATTAATCGATTAGTTTTCAACTCTTAAATTAATCGCCAACTATTTGGATAATCGATTAGTCGGTGTGAGTAATTTTTTAAGACAAAAGTAAGATTCTTTGATTCCAGCTTGTTAAATGTGAATATATTCTAGTTTCTTCTCTCCTCTGTGACAGTACACTGAATATCTTTGAGTTGTGAACAAAACAAGACATTTGAGGACGTCATCTTGGGCTTTTTGGAAACACTGATCCACATTTTTCACCATGTTTTGACATTTTAGAGACCAAACAACAAATCGATTAATCAAGAAAAAAACCAACAGATTAATCGACTATGAAAAAAATCGTTAGTTGCAGCCCCAGTATTCAGACCCTTTACTTAAGTAAAAGTACTAATACCACACTGTAAAATATACTCTGTTACAAGTAAAAGTCCTGCATTGAAAATGTTACTTAAGTAAAAGTATGTAAGTATCATCAGAAAAAAATGTTGGTCCCATTGGTTTGGGAAAAGTTTCATTAAAACAGATCACTATTAATACACGTTAAATGTAAAATCTGTTTCCCAGCATCCTAATGCATATTGTGTCTTCTACACTGTCTTCTGCCACTGATCCTCTAAAACCTCATTTAACCAATCTGTCTTATAATACAAAACTTAATAACTGTAGGTTGATGAAAAGCTATGGATGCCTTTGGATTTTTTGACGTTTCAAAATTGAAGCTCTGTTCTACACACATTGATTACAGTTAATTACTGAAATAACTGTTACATTACTGTTACAGACGTGTTTGCTGAAGAACCTCCGTGGCATTGAGAGGCTGGGACAGTAAAATATAAGGGGAGTTGTTGTGATTGATTGCTTTTAACCTTTATATGCCAATAAATCAATGCTACACATCACATCCCATTCATCACTGTCATAATTCTTTACTTGAAATATTGCCATTAGTTTGCATCTGATGTCAGATAGAGTTACAGTGGTTAAACCATGCCAATCTCTAGGTATGGTGAAGGGGATGTGATGATGTGGGGCTATTTTAATTCCAAAGGCCAAGGGAACTTTATCAGGATGCAAAGTATCCTGGATCCATGAAATAACTGGCCTGCCTCTATGGGAATTTAACATAGGGGTATGTATAATTATGGCCCCTGTATTTTAAGGAAGAACATTTATTTATTTACGATACATTATTCATTCACAAAAAAAAAATTGGTGTCCTTAAAAGGTGAGATTTTTCCTCATTTTTTCTAATTAAGGCATTAAGATCAATTTCCAAAAGATGATTTTTTTTATTCCAGTACTGCTCATGAATACTTATGAGCAGCACTGTACATAAAAAAACATCAATAGAAGTGAATGGAAACACTACCAATGAGTGGTGTAAGTAGAATCATCCTTGCTTGCTGTCACTCAAGTACTATATATCGATTGCAACTACATTACTCCTACCACAATGTGCGGTAACTATCTTAGCTACTAACTTAGTTAGTATACACGTTTGGTTTTGCCAGGAGGATGTGATATTTTGTAAAACACTCGTTTCCTCCCGGCAAGGACAGACACTGATCAGTAGCCTTTCATCTGTAGATTGCTGGTTGAGAGAAACAGGAAACCGACACTTCTCCCATCCTACCATTCTTAATGAAGTCATCCAACAACACAGAGTATCCTCCTGAGCCCAGATGAGTGTATGGATGGCTGCATACCATTGTACAATGGGCATGGAAAAGAGAAAATCTCCCAAGAGGAAGCCTATTGAAACCCCAGAGGGCTTAGAGAGCGAGTTCTGTGCATCATTATTCCAACAAGATGCAATTCAAGTATCTTGGAAAGTGTCACCAAATGGCCCTGCTGGGATTTTTCAAACATGAGTTCACACCCGACCAGGATGGCTTGTGCTAATTGAGAGCGCGTAAAACAGATGCGCTCCTCCGGGTTAGGGGGAAAGCAGAGTGTGATGACACAGGCTGTTTCCCACATTTTCTCTAAATAATACTGCAGATATGCAGTGCTATGCACTCTCTGTCCACTGACTGTCTACTACGAAAAGAAATGATGAGGATTACAGATGAATAAACAGGTGAATTATAATTATTTTATTACCATCAAAGTCATCAACTCAATCAAGGAGTACAGTACAGAGCTCACAAATGCAAGACAGGACCTACAGGTGACCACTGGTCCTGGCAAACATCACATCTACAAATACACCTGTAAGTGCATGGTAAAATGAACAGACATGGAATACTAAATACAGTAAGAAATGTATTGGGGGGAAAAAGCTTGCTTTAAACTGTGTAACAGTGTTCAAAGAGTATTTATTTGCCATCTAAACAAAGAACGGACTACATGAAATAATCTATTCACATAAAAATCTCTGATATTCTTCTGTTTAAGCCTCTCGTTAAAATCTACATATTTATCTTAAACAATGTAAGAAATGATATAGTGGTATAATCTTAATGATTGGTGTGTCTACCAATCTACCTTAGCACAAATTAAAAGGAGATAGAGTACATGTATAAATAAAAAGACTGCAAAAACAAAGTTTAGATTCTACGGATTATAAAGGTGATACATTTTCTCCAAAGCCCCCTTTTTAAAATCTGAAATGTATATTTTCTTATAAATTCACAGGTGTTCATACTTGACAACAGATTGGGTAGAGTCAGACAAAGTGGCTGTGAACGAGCCATAACATATTATACTCTAATTATATCATCTAACAATCGTATTGACAATGTGGCTGCTGTTTTAATGAAAACCCATAGTTCCGTTTGGTTAGCACATGGAAATCATGTGAGGACTGACAGGCCAGAAGAGCAAATATGGTCTTATTGAGACCCCACACACACACACACACACACACACACACACACACACACACACACACACACACACACACACACACACACACACACACACACACACACATCTGACCGCAGCCATGTGTTACTTAAGTGGCCCTGATGGGCTTGACAGCTGGAAAGGACTATAGACTTCTACTTACAGGTACATCAACTGTATCGAAAGGACACCAGGAATCACAGTTTCTGCAGCCATTCAAATATTGCTCAATTTCCTCTAGAGTGATTACAGAGAACTTTTTCTGTAGCTCATTATTAATGCTCGAGGGGACCAGCGACAAGAAAGGAAAGATTGTTATTACTGTTTATCAAGTATAAGGAGAAACATCTATGGAATCAACACATGACTGAAAGAGTCAAAAAACAACAACAAAAAGAAATATGGCAATAACAAAATCCAAATAAATATACAATAAGTCATATAATGTCAAACATATGCTTCATATAATAAGGTGAGTTGGTGAAGGTGACCCTAGTTACCACAAAGTCAAAACGATTCATCTCTTCCCTAAAACGCCGCATGTGGTCAGTTAATGCACATTTTGTTTTACAGTTACAACCAAATACTAAGACATATGTGGCATTTTGAGTCAATAACCTAAGACGAAGGACATGATTAAATCAAAGTAGATACAAGTAGACCAAGAAAAAAAAACACTTATTGTCACGTGATGAATAAATATGTCATGGAGTTTCTAAAAATGAAAAGCTACAAATTAATTTGGATGCATAGAACTGCTATGTAATAAAGACTGTTTTTAATTTTTTTTCCATATTACTTACACTGACAGCAGGGGTGCTAAATGAACAGTGGTAAGAGACAGCATAATGTATAGTGCTTTTGAAAAAAACCTGTGGCAAGAGACGAGGGTGCTGTTTACTGCAATGAGATGAAGTTTGGCAGTAGCACATCTTTATCCACCAAGTGGCTGTAAATGTAAAACGAACAGCAAAAAGTGAGAATGCATGCTGTTTTGGCTACTTCTACAAAGGTCTCTATATACAGAATCTTTACACTTACAGCTATGAGGTTCTTTCCTGAGCAGGAAGTAAGCAAAGGAACATAGTGTTTGTGTGTGTGCTTATGTGTGAAGCTGCCTACTTCAAAATACAGTACTGGGCATGATAACGCCCAGTCACCAATCTCAGCATTGTTTAACGTACAATAACTGGTTAGTGTAGACAAGAACAAATAAGAAAGATAAGCATATTTTCCCTGTGACAGGAATATGTGATCTTCTTCATGTGTGAGGACCAGCACTTACTGAGTATCACGGTACAAGGTCAACATTTCAGAAGCAAAACTTTCCACTGATTCTAAGAACAAATACTGTAACTGCAAGACTGGCAGAGGGAAGTTTCCCAAGTTGGCTCATTAAAAAGGAATCAAAGCTGTTTTCAGCACAATTATGTCTTCCTATATTCTCTTATCACTAAGAGAAGAATAAGAAAGAAGACTTTAGCTGCAAGCCACAGCTCGACAGCAAATCTGTTTTTTTGCCCCATAAACTCAAATGTGCGGAGATAGACTTGTTTTATATAACCTGACATAAAACACCGGAGGGTCAGGGAAAAAAGACAATAAATGTAGAAAGAAAGCCAATGCAGCGCAGCACTCGGGAAAGGTAGCACACAGCCTCCATGAGATGATACTAATGCTGCAAGTGAGAGCGAAGCAGAGTCAGTGTCACCATGCTAGCAGGTAATGTACAGTGTGCAGGAGTTGGTGGGGACTGCAGAGGTCACGCAGGAAGGGGTGTGTGTGTGTGGTGGGGGGAGGGTCTAACCCTGCTCATCCCCTGCCTCAGTGGCTGCATGGAGAGCAGCCGAAGCTTCTCCATTGCAACGTGATGTGGGCTCGGCCTCCTGCGGCGCTGGGCTCGGTTCTTGTGGCGCCTCGGCTGATGCTGCCGCCCCGGCTGTAGCCTCTGGCGCCGGTTGACTTATCTCCGCTCCAGCAGGTAGCTCTGTGATGGCAGCGGGCGCTCCTTCAGGTGTTGTGTCAGATGAAGGTGCGGAGGGGTCGGTGGCAGCCTGGGGAGCTGCAGCATCTGCTGGGGCATCGGCTGCAGGGCTGGTTGCCCTCGAGTCACTCTGCTCGGGGGCTCGCAGTCTCTTCATGATGGTGGTGACCCGCACAGCTTTCTGTAGAAGGAGGGGAGAACAAACTGAACTCAAATAGGTGCTGTAACCTGAAAACCTGCTCAGAGAACATCAACGAGAAGACCTTCCTGGAAGAGCGAGCAGAAGGGCTTACCTTCCATTTAGCTCTGGCAAAGTTCTTCTCTATTTGTGCACAAACATTTTCCTTGATGTTCTTATCTGAAGCTGCACCGCCAGAGATCCTGTTTTAGAAAATGGGAAAAGCACAGTTTCACAAGAGCGCTTCATGCTTCCCTTATCTTTGCATGCCACAGGATGTAGCACACATTACTCAATCTGTTGTTCATTTTGTTGACTGGCAAACTTTAGCAGGAACTTTTTTACTGTTAAGGATTATTTTTTAAGCTTGGTTGGACCTTTTTCTTCTAGTTTTTGTCCCTGTGACAACTGATTTGTGCTCAAAATGTGTAGTGCCTCTGTCAGACACATCTAAGCGGGGCCAACAGTCAAACTGAGAAAGGGATTAATACATGCCTTTGTAATACAATAATACTCATAATAATAATAATGATATAATTACGATTTAAAAAATTAAAGTTAAATGTCTTTAAACAGTTGCAGTTGAACAACGACCAAAAAACAAACAAGAGATAATGAGGTGTGATTTTAATCTTAGTGTAACCACAATAATGCACTCTATACTAGGATACTCCAGAGTGCATTATTGTGGTAACACTAAGATTAACATCAGCCTGCTAACATAGTCACAATAACAAGGTTAACATGCTGATGTTTACCATGTTTCTCCGTTAAATCAGCTAAAATGAATAGTTGTATAATAGCATTATATTAAATGACAATGTGAAAACACTGTGACAGTGTGAAAGGGGTCGCTCTTAACGGTGAGAAATATCAGCTGAATCTTCAGATTCCTTTGGCTTTACGGAGCACCAAACTGCAGACAGACACAGTTAGCAACTAGCTAACTTCAACATAGCGGAGCATTGAGCAGCTAAAGAGCAAGATATTTCCATCAAGAGTTGATAGAAACCAAAAACAGAGCAAAAAGAGAGTCATCAGGGGGCTATAAACATGACTAATGAACGACAATGTTGCTCCTAGCTGCTGGATGTGTAAATACGCAACTGTTTGCTAAGAACTTCACCATAGCAACTTACAAAGATGATGGTATGTCAATGTTTCCACTGCCCCCCAAGTGGCTAGAAAAACCCGTTATTCCAGGTTTAAGTGTGTTAGCATTCTAAGATGTGAAAGTAAGCACTAAACACTGATTGTATGAATTTTATGGTTGTTGTTTGTTTGTTTTTATCTTTGGCCATAAATCAAAGTATCGGACAAAGTGAAATGTTGACCTGATGATGGCACTAGGTAAAAAGTCAAGAGATCATTTTCAATAAATCATTTCAGTTATTGCAAATGACCATGTGGGGAACATGAATTTCTGTACCAAATATAATGGAAATCCATCCAATATTCGTCATTACATTTCAATAGTAATCAGAACATGTCAACCTGCTGGTCAGTAGAATGCAATGTCTGGGAAACGATGACTCTCTGTGCTACATTTTGTGCCAATCCATCCGATATTTGTTTCAGATCAGACATTGCTATCTCTAGAGCCACACTGCTTATGTGACAAGCAGCTTTGATTTATTTTGAGTAAAGCATCAATATTAATAAATTAATAAATGCTGAGCACTTATTAAGGACAGTGATTAGCCTTTTAAAGTAAACTATGAAGTTTCTCAATGCGATTTTAAGGGACACATCAAACAAGAAAGAAAGTCTGCTCTTGTAGCTCTTCTGATCACACTGCTCACACTGGTTTAAATGGTCTGCACAATATATATATATATATATACACTCTGCTGCCTACCATTCATGGTTTATAGCCTCCTGGGCTGTCAGTCTCTGGTCTTGATCCACCTCCATCAGAAGAGCAACCAGACTCTTAGCTGTCAGAAAGAAATCACACAGAAGAAACTTAACAAAAAAAAAGGGAATTTGTTCTCCTGGTGACATGTTTGGCCACTCCATGGGTTAGAAAGGAGAAACTGTTTTGAATTTGAAATGTTTACCCAGCAAGCTGTCATTGTGTTCCTTCACAGTGTTAGAAAGTAGAAAGTACCTGAATCTGAGATTTCATCCCAGTACGGAGAGTCAAACTCATAATCGCCTGCCAGGATCTTTCGGAACAGGTTCTTGTCATGATTTTCAAAATCATCGTCGTCAGTTTCATCGTAGAAAGGAGGGTTGCCTGACAGCCTGAGGTAGCAAAGAAAAATAATAGCATCAGGAGTAAAAAAAAACCTCTACATACCATATTTAAACAAGGCCTGATGTATAATACCACGTAATGTATCATCTTTACCAATATCAAGTCTGCAGCCACCCAGAGACTTTAAATACGGTTTAGAGCTTTAAAAAAATAATCCCTATCTTATGTTGAGAATAATAATCTTCTCTCTTTATCTTAAATGTCACAACTTACAGTATGTACATGATGACACCTGTTGCCCAGCAGTCCACGGGCCTGCCATATCGCTGTCTGCCAACCACCTCTGGAGCTGCACAAGAGAAGAGAAACATCAGCAACATCTCTGTGAATTTGAAAGCCACAAAAGGCTGCCACATTGCATACTCTACAATGTCTTATTAGTTACTTGGTAAACGTATATGTATACTCACCCAGGTACTCTGGTGTCCCACAAGGGTCTTTGATTAGTCCGTTCTCCAGCTTGGCAAGATGGAAGTCACTGATGACTATTTTAGAGTGCTTCAGGCGATTGTAGTAAACCAAGTTCTCCAACTACAAAGAAATTGCATATTACAATGACAACACTTAAACATAATATTCATTATTAAGTTCTTTCATTTTCATAGTTAAGCATCTAGTGAACATTTAAGAGGTTGAATATCAGTTGGGAGATTTTCAAACATCTGAAAACATCTGAAAGATAAATTATAATGTGCACTTTGTGTCGTTTCATTTTGGGATTTTTTTTAATGATTGGACTAAAGCTAAATGCCTCAACCAAGTTTGACACATTTCCACTTTGCATTGATTTCATTTAAGCTGACAGTCCCATACAAGGAGATTTAAAAGGTATCAAGGTGGAGAAGCTAATCCAGCTTTTGCTATGAATAGTAATGACGCAACCACCTTCTCTTCTATTTCTCATTTGTCGTCTTGAATCTATATACGACAAACTAAACCATCAGTGACTGTCGTTTATCTCCAAATCAAAATGACTGTCAGTCTATAACACTAAAGAACACTCTTCAGCAAAATGCTTCTTCTTTTCCCAGCGTGGTCACTCTCTAAATGCATATTTAAGGCTGTTTGACTCCCTGTGGTCTGTACATGAAGAATCATACAGATGTTTGGAGAGGCAAACCTTGTTCTTCCCAGCCGACCGTGTTGAACTGAAAGCGCAGCGCACACAGTGGGCGCGTAGTTATCAAAAATTCAGAGGTGCACGACCACGTGCCGTGACAGCCTGCGGAGCCTTCGGGCTGGAAAAGACAGCCGTGGTGTCATTTCATGGCGCGCATATCTCGCCCCGGGAACACCGCAGCTACCATAAATTAAGCTCAAAGCTATAGTGCGTAGTTTCTGTCGCCCCCATGAGGAATTCTAAGTAATGACAACAATTCTGTCGGTGCATCCACATGACATAAACCTTCCGTGTTCACGCTTCACCCCCACCCCTCCTCCACACAGTTGCTAGTAGCCAAGGAGGACACGGAGGATTAAAAAAAACATGGACTCTTCAGAAGAGGTCATTATCTTCACTTGAGTTTCTGCGCGTGAAAGTTGCCGGATGACACCAATTTCTACACATAGCCATGTTGAGAAATACAGAGAGAGTTGTGTGGAACTGAAAGTCTTATTTAGCTTTGTATCAATTCATTTGGCAATGGCTTGAACATAATGGATATTCATTATTATAAAAAATGTTATGCACTAAAGCTTTAAGGGCTGTATTTACATAAACCCTGTGGGGTGGCTCAAAACACAGTGCACCCTGCCCAGTGCATCAGACAGAATATATATATATATATATATATATATATATATATATATATATATATATATATATATATATATATATATATATATATATATATATGTGTATAAGATTTCATGGCATCTAATAATTGAAAACATTAAAATTAGTTCAGATAGATCATGGCTAAAAATAACATTAGCGCTTCTGTCCAAACTTTACTAAATAGTGCTGTGTGATCCATGGCGGACATCATCTGCTAGTTCATGATCTTAAATTATCAAACCTGCAGTCCATAATGTCTTGCATTATAATCAGATGAAGCACATTGTTTAATAAAATTGTAAAACACATGAAATTAAAAAGCTGTTGGTACAGGTCACACGCTGACAATCACGGCGTGACACCAGCATTGCTCTGCTGATCTAGACCATCAGCCCCATGTACTGGCAGGTCGCTTGGTTGAATTAAAGTGAAATGACTTTGATGGGGCAGATGCTTGTGGATACTGTCTGTGTTTTTTTATTTTTCAAAAGTTGGGATTTATTGTTAGAGCAGCTTATGACAGCACAGAACATCACAGAGTGGTTTAGATGGTTTGCAGGTAAAAAAAAAAGACATCTAGCTACTACATAGACTACTTACTGGACTAATTAAAAAAAAAAAATCCCAGATTTGCAGCTTTATTCAATAACATTTGATCACTATATTTTCAACATATAACTGATTCTACAGAAATATCTGGACAATGTTTTTTGGTAAAAGTGAAATAATTTACATGGATTACAGTTGTATTGCTTGGGTTAACAGTGTTTATAGTTTATAATTTATTTATTTGACAGGGACAATGCAAACAGACATAGTGTCAAAGACAAAGCTTGTCACTGAAGTGCTGCATAAAAAGTTTATAGCAAATGCTAATTTTCAACTCCAGTCCCTGTTTGGGCTTTTATACAAAATAAAATGGACATACTTACAAAAAATTCAAAACATGATATATAAACAACTCCAATCCTAATAAATAGAATAATAAACATAGTATAAAAACATGCAAATAGAATACAATTATGATCCACTTACAATAATTAAAAATGAGTACACTTTTGGTTTGTTTTTAACCAGTTTTTGAGCCTGGAGGTAAACACTTTAAAGTCAGTTACAGTCTTGATGTCAGATCGTAATGAGTTCCAAAGTTTAGAGCTCTTCACAGAGAAGGTTGTCTGACCTAAGCTGGTCCTGCAGTATGGTATTTTGCAGTCATGATTTGTGGAACTTCTAGTGACTCTAGTGCTGCTCAGTCTCTCAACAAATGAACTTAGTGGCTTAGGTGCTAAATGATTAATGCACTTGTGAATTAATTTAAGAAAGCAGAAATGATGCCTCCACAGTATCAGCGTCTTGTTTACTTCAGCCTACAAGTCCTGCACTACATAGCGCGTTACCTTGAGGTTTCTGTGAACGATGTGCAGGGAGTGGAGGTAGGCGACAGCCTCCAGCACCTGGCGCACCACGTTGCTGGTGTCTCGCTCTGAGTAGTAGCCTTGGTCCAGGATCCAGTCAAATACCTCTCTGCCTGTTGCACTGTGGGAAAAGGGAGGACTGTAATGCATTACATGTTTTTAGGGCTTTTCCACCTTTACTTTTTGACAGGACAGCTAGGTGAGAATGGGGAAGACATCCATGAAATCATCACAGGTCAGATTTGAACCCTGTACCTCTGCATCCAGGAATAAACCTCTGAGTATATGTGCGCCTGCTCTACCACTGTTCCAACCCAGCCACATGCGTTACATGTGCGTTTGTTGTTGAAAGTAATGAATGTGATTTTCTCTCAGCATTGGATGATTTGCACCGTGTAACTGTAATGTTATCATTTTAAATCTGACTGGTAACCTTTCTGTCATCCCTCATTCTTCCCATGTGTCCATCTAATCTATATTGTCAGCTATTTATAGAAACTAAATATACAGAAATATAGAAACCTCCTACATTGTGTACTTATAGTTCCCCATAGATGTTTCTTTTGTGTTTGATCATTTTATTTCTAACCAGAATTCCTAAACTCGCAAATCTAGTGTCCCCGAAGGACAAGATGAGTATCGTGCATTTAGAATATCCATGGAAATGCATCAAATTCCCCAAGAACACATGCTGATGAGAATGGAGCAGCTAGCAAGCATTCATATCTGAATACCAAATGAGTGGAGTTCAGCGCTGTTCTCATATCTACGTAGAGGGCCTCAGGCTACAACAGCTCATTCCCCACAAGGGTATAATCAACACATGCAGTACAGCGCAGCAGGCCCGAGCTACCACAAAGACATGCAGAGAGCTTTTTTCCCCTGCTCATCAGACATCTGCACTCACAGTTCAAGGAAGAGGAAGTACTCTTTTTTGGTCTCGAAGACGTCCACCAGTTGGAGAATGTTGGGATGCTTCACCCTGAGGCGATACGTCACAAAGCACAAAACAGAGAGAAGAACACGAGAGAGAGAGAGAGAGAGAGAGAGAGAGAGAGAGAGAGAGAGAGAGAGAGAGAGAGAGAGAGAGAGATCACATAGGAGATGATGTCTGCATCAGTCATTCAGTTGGAGGAATAATGTAAAGGCCTGTTTTAATGCTCATAAATAACACACTATAGTTGTCAATGAGACAGAGGGAGCATGATAAGTTCACTTTACTTCACATCACTGACTTATACTGTATATGTGTGTGTGTGTGTGTGTGTGTGTGTGTGTGTGTGTGTGTGTGTGTGTGTGTGTGTGTGTGTGTGTGTGTGTGTGTGTGTGTGTGTAAAATCTAGTGCACATGGGCATAAAAGCAACCATGAAGCAGCATGGTGCTGAGCAGCTGACCGTGCCTTTGACAACCACAGCACCAGCTCGGAAACATAATAGTGAAATAGGCCCACAAGGGAAGAATATTTAAGGCTACAGAGTTTTGTTCCTGTCTGTCAACCCCCAGGAAGTTGGAAAATTACTCCTGCTCCCTTTAAGATACCATTTCTTAAATTGCACTGAATGTGGAAGAGGGTCCAAAAGGACTAATAGTGCTTTTCATTTACCTCGGAACTCGGAAGCCGAAGCTGGGAATGACGTCACACCCGAGTTGAATGAGTTCCATTTACAAGTCATATTTTCATTGTTTTTATTTCAGCTCTAGCCAGGTTAACCATTGTTAGCAATGTCGTTGCAGTTTATAACAACGCATTACGCAGTTTTTCTACATACAAACAGCGTAACAACATTGTCCACTGATAGAATATGGACCGCGCTGCGTGTACGACACAAATAACACAGAAATGCTTATAACTGTATGTTACTACAGCTTTCACAACTGTTGATGCACGGAGCAGCCATGTTGGATTTTTAGCTCGGGGTACTTGCCTGAGCTCCGAGCTCGGAAATCCAAGGTCAGAGGGAATGTTTCCGACTTTGACCTCGGAAAATCCGAGTTCCGAGTGCAAATGGAATGCACTATAAAGCTGTGCAGGATATGGCTTCCTCAATGTAGAAGACTCAATAGGTCAGTTAGTGAATGGAAAATTTAGGTTTGGGTCATTTATGCATCAGTTACATTTTGCATCACCACTGACAGGAGTAAAAATGTTAAAGTATCTGATATTTACTGTACTTAAGTATCAAAAGTAATTTTCTGATATTAAATGTACTTATTATTAGAAGTAAAAGTAAATAAAAACTTTGATTCTGAACTTTATTGTGGCTTCCTCATAGCATAATAGTCAGGGTTTCAACAGAATTTTTTTTTTTTAAAGAATATTTCACTCCAACGTGCAAAAACATTTCTTGCAAGTAACGAGTAACGAAGACGCTTAGGGAAATGTAGTGGAGTAAAAGTAAGAGTTTCTAGAAATACAAATAACATAGTAAAGTACAGATACGTGAAAATCCTACTTAAGTACGTGACAACACCGACAACGATATGGCATTTCTCTACAACCAATCAGGGGTTATTATCTGCAACCACCTGTTGTAATTACATAAAGTGTGACTGCACTGCAGCCATTTGCCAACACTTCTGTCAAACACTCTTTTTTCTTTCCTTACATAGGATTGGTCTGTTAATTTAGGTATTGCCAATATAAAAAAAAAATTGCACACAATTACAGATCCCCTACAGACATATTTAAATACATAAAAATACTCAAGAAATAAATAATTTTCCTAAAGAACTCTTCAAATTACATGGACTCCTTCTCAGTCATTAACAAATCTAGAATCTATGAATATACACGCATATATAGGGCAGTAGAGTCCTAGGGGGTTAAGGACGTGCGCTTGGGACTGGGAGGTCACTGTTTTAATCCCCAGACTGGCAGGGAAGGATGACATCTGGGTGTAAAAGTTGAAAAACCAGCACTTGTGCATGTAATTTGAAGATTTTTTAATGAGGTAATTAAAAATGTTTGTGGAAAAAACATGAGGCAAATTATTTATGTGTTGAGTACTTTTATGTATTTAAATATGTCCCAGCGCTTGTCCCTCCCTCATTACCACCACTGAGGTGCCCTTGAGCAAGGCCCTTAACCTCCAACCGCTCCAGTGGAGCTGCTCAGTGGCCAGCAGATCAGACTGGTTGTACTGGGCAGCTTCCAGATATAAAGGTGGAACTGTGTGAATGTGACAGGTCGTCGTTGCAAATGAGAAATTGTTCTCAATCGACTTACCTGGATAAATAAAGGTAAAAAAAAAATAGAGCTCAGAGAAATGTTTCCCCCTCAGCAGATGAATATGAAAATAGCCTTGTGTCAAACTCTGCACAACACCAAAGAACAATAAGCAAAACTTTACTTTAAATCAATGGTATTAACAGTATACAAACTCTTGACTGAGAAGGAACCAAATTGCCAGTACAATGACTGCAGGAGTACAGCAAGAAATAACAATAAGCATACGTACGAAGATTATTACTTGAATAAGCACCTCTTTTCTTATGTAATGCCTATATACAAACACGCTATATTCAAGACTGCATTTACTGTTTGCCAGCAATTATTCCCAGCCTTTGACAATGTCATCAGATTTGAATTTCCACTCAAACCCCGCACTGATGATTAGACCATAAAAAACAGGAGGAGGGCACATCCCTGTTATTGAGGTGTCTGAAGTGTAATTAGGAACATGAATTCATGTTTAGAGGCTTATAAGGCTTCTTATAAGGAAATCACACATTCATGTTCATCTTTCTCCACTGCTTCGCCTGCTGTCAGCGAGATATTGTTTGATAAGGCCCAGGTTATGCTAATGTGGGTTTTACCTGGAAGTCAGATCATCAGAGAGAAGTTGAGACAAACAAGGTTTTTAGAGACAGTGGCTGTGTGATCACTCAGCAGAATGAGGTTCACTTGACTTTTCATCAAAAGTTGTTTTCTCTTTTGTTTTTGTTTTCAAAATTTGTTTTGTCTGTGAAATTAGTATTTAAGAAGATGAAATAGGGAAAAACAAAAAAGCAAGGGAATTGACAGTCTCATCACTAATGCACTATTTAACACATCATTTTAGACACCAGAAAACATTAATCACAATGAATAACTTACATCTTTAAGATGACAATCTCATTTTTCGCTGCCTTGCGGACTTTCCTTCCATCCTTTTTCAGGAACTTTTTGCATGTATACATTTTCATTGTAGTTTTGTCCTTGGCCCTGAATATCTCACAGAACTCCTCCCTGAAAAAAACATTTTTATGGCTTGTAAGGTTCATTTACAGGGATATAAACACAGACATGATGGTTTCTCAAGACGCGATGATGCATCTTTCAAAAGTCAAAAAACTGTTGATATACTCACGATTTAACAATCTGACCCAGGTCATATTTATCTGTCACGTCCGAAGGATTGCTATAATCCTTCTTTTCCCCGATTGTTAAACAGCCAAATGGCATGGCCACTCCTGACCTGTGGTGAGAGAAACACAAAGAGAGACCGAAGAGGGAGAGAATGAAATGAATAATAACACTTTCATCAATCTATCAGGGTATTATGTCCTGGCGTCCCACCTAGCTGATGATTTCTCTTCAATTTGGCATCACACTGTGCCATTATATTACAATGGATGATGACTTAGCAAAAAATGGGGCCCTTCCTCAGACAAAAATGCCTCCAGTAATGCTGAGAAAGCATTTCAAAAGTGAGAGCTAAAGAGCCACCAGGGGCAGTATCAATGCAGTGGATTGTTTCACTTTCTGTACTTCACAGCGCTGTGGAGATAGGTCTGACAAGCAAGACTACACTTACTGTAACATAGGCTTTCCTGCACTGATAAAGGACTGCAGTCTGTATGCTAATATCTAACTTATATAAGTAATAAAACATCAAGGGGAATATTTTTTTGCACTAAAGAAGAAGTCTGGACTGAATATGCCAGTGTTTCTTTGTGGAGTGAAAGTTGCAGGCTAATATGGTCGGAGAGCCCAGCGAGGTAACCGCAGCAACAAGTGAAGCATTTCCAATAAAGAATGGGAGCCAGCAATTACAGGCACATCAACCCAGGACTTAAAGTACTTTACTAGTTCTGCATCACGTGAACACCTAATCGTGTTGCAACTTCTCTGTGCCGCATGGAGTGAAATTTGAAACCAGCCTTTGCAACTTTACTGCACATTCTTTTTACTGAGAATTAAAGGTTTTATAGTCATCTTAGGTGGAGTTGGGGTGTTTTTGTGTGTGTGTGTGTGTGTGTGTGTGTGTGTGTGTGTGTGTGTGTGTGTATGTGTGTGTGTGTGTGGCTAAAACCTAATATATTGTCTATAGCTCAATAGAAACACCCACATGCTTTACGATTTTGAGAGTTGGAACATCTGATAACAATATATCAGCCAATATCTTTTTTTAAATGAATTTTGATTTTTAAAAATCCCTTAAATTAACCACTTTATTTTGTATGACCAAGACATGTACTAAGCAAAACACGTGAACAGTAATACAGTTGAAAAATGCTCTCCAAACAACTGTGGCGGGCGGCTATGTAGGCAGGCTCAATAGCTACACATTAGACTTTGGATGTGGGGCAGTGTTAGGGAGTAGAGTTGTTTTACATGTAGTATTGCATTTCATGGTGGCTGTTGCATAGCTATTTTCAAAATCATTTTCAACACAGTACAACACTGCAGCCTTACTGACTGATTCTGTATGCGAAGCTGCTTGAAACTAAAGCAGGGCAGTGCTGAAAAATGATTGTGCTGCAAGATTCTTAAGATAAATAAAGGATACTTTTTTTTTCATTTCTGAGCCATACAAGATCAATCTGCGGTCTAGGTGATGGATGTAAATGAGAGCAGCCAACATAGAAGTATAGAGTTATGTGTAAGAAGGTCAATCTGTTCACTGTAGCTCCACGAACTGACTTGTAATCTGATGTAAATGAACAAGGTTCTGCACTGAGCTGTTAAAATAACAATGAAATGCTGCGCTATTGACTTTAGACCAAGTTTTTGTTGGTCAATGGCGCAATCACTTCCCACTGCCTCAAGATAGCAATACGCCAAGAATGCACCTGAACACACCTCCCTGTAAGACCAGCACGCCCATGGACGCAAAGATGGGCGCAGGTGCATTTGCTATTAAAATGACGTGTGTGCTGGACGGTCTTAAAATAGCAAAGACACTTGCGTCAGGCTTTGCGCCGCGCTGCACCAGGGCCCATAATGTTTATTGTCCCCCCATCTGTTAGATGAAATTTATGCCCATGTGTAAATGTATCTCTATGCTTTGGCTCAGTAAAGTTATGCTGCAAAAAAGAAAGAAAAATTCTGCAGGGCCATTGGCTTAAATGGAAGTAATTCTGAGTGAGTTTGACAGAAGAAAGGCATTAAGTAGCATGTAGGGAAAAATCTATATTGCGCTAGAAAACGTTTATATTCAGAAAGTAGCTAGCTATAACAGTCCACAAGAGAGTTGTTGCATTGTGGAGAGGTAAGGTAGAGTGAAAGAGCGATGCTGATGATGAGGAAATGAAGACATCCATCTGATAAACAAAGCCTTTGTGGTTTTGGAAAAGCTTTCTGAGCCCACTCAGTGGAGACCTTTATTTTACAGGTTCATGATGAAACTGTAAAATACGAGGCAGACTATGGGGACATGAACATTCACAGAGATCCAATGCCAGATTAGTTCATCAAAGATCAAAAGAGACAAAAGTATCTCTGACAGCCACTCCCATTTTAAAAAGTGTAACTTCCTCTAATGGATGAAGAATTTGTGAAGCATTTCAAGTGGAAAGAGCAGGCGGCGGTATCATATAACAGAGGCTGCATAATGGGCCTATTTAGACTGACCACCATCAGCAACATTCAAGCATTATCACCCCATTTTCTGACTGTTATCTGCCCTTTGAGAGCACCAATCGATGGCGTGTGATGCTTTATGGCCCAGTGTGTGACCTGGGTCTGCCAGCTTGGTATCACCACAGATTTATTTTTGCAGATGCAGTGAAGATTTACAGGATGGAAGATGGATAGTAATAAAGATTTATCACTATTGATTTGGTTTATTAGGCAAGCACAGCACCTCCTCCAGCCAGGCAAGCAGTCGAGCAAATTCGGTTTTTGTTGTGTCAATTAAAATCGATGAGGAACTCTTGTAGCGCTTGTGTCTGGGCGAAGCTTAGGATCAGGCTAAATGCTGCACTTATGTGCACTGTGTCAAGACTTTGAAACACAGCAGTAAGGGGGATTTTTTACCTGCTGCTGTGGTATGATGTTGGGCTACGCCTTGGGGAAATGGCTTGTATCTGTTTGGTATGGTAAGCCTTTACGTATGTGAGTGAGCAGTCGATTCACTAATCCCACCATGGAATTCCTCAGAGATGGAGAAGTGGTTCCTTGTTTTTTAAAATCTATCATTTACTGTTTGACTCTGTCTCTGTCCGTCTTTCACCCCTTCCCCCATGCTCCCCCTCTGGCTTGGCAGCTACTAAATGAGGATGCACAGTGAAGATCAGACCCAATGCATCACACTTGTGCTGACTGCAGGCCATTACAGATTTACTGAAGTAAACCTAAGCAGTGCTGAGCCTCAGTTATGTACAAACTGTATGTTTTCTATTGACAACATTCACCTGAGCTAGAAAAAAGGTATGATCAAATAAAACCTGCTGTATCAATTGTACATAATTACAAGTGTGTGTAATAATTGGTAAAAACGTTCAACTTTAAATTTGAAGTGAACATTTTCTCACAGTCCTGTCAAAGAATTTCTAATAAGGGAAGAAGTTCCACTCTCTCTATACTTCCGACTTCTGAACTGGTTGCAGTTCCACTTTGGTTCCACTATAGGGTGCTCACGAGTGAGTGCAGAATGAATGGGACTCAATGGAGCTATACCCCTCAAAATCCACTTTTCTCAGGATATCATTTTTTTGTCTAGTAATTTGAATGTTGCATTCGAAAATGGAGGCAAAGAAGATACACACTGCTGGATGTAAAAAAAATTTAAAGTGGGTTTTTTGTTCTAAAAAGCCTTTTAAAATGTCAGTGACGTCATACACATCGTACGGCCGGAGACACTGCTTTACGGCAAGCTCTGAGTCGCTTCCTTTGTTCTCTCGAGGCATTGACAACACAGCTGACAGGTTAGGCTCTCCCTGTCAATACACATGCTAGAAAGAGGTTTGCTAATGTTTTAAAGACCACGCCGAAATATTCACTCTGACATTCTGGTTCTGCTTCTGACCAATCAGCATTCATTAGCAGAATGCTAGCGTGTTATGGGCAACAACGACTTAACCTGTAAGAAATCGAAAGGACATAAGTACTCGTTCATTCAACTTTTGACCTATAATCCAGGTTGAACTTGTAAAAACTACAATCAAATCTGAGATTTCTCAATGACAATCAGGCAAAAGAGACAAATTTAGCCATCTAGCTCCATAGACTCCCATTCATTCTGCACTAGCCTGCGACCACCCCCAGTGGAACTCTGGTGGAACTGCAACCAAATTCGGTAGAATGGGGCTGAATAGGGAGTGAAAAGGCTTTCCGTAGACGGGCTTTGGTCCTGTTCTGTGTTGATTCCCCTGAGAACACTTTACTCTGTGTTTTGAAAAGCTAATAATTTTGTTTTGACAAGCCTCATCTCAGCCATCTAAAATATTATCTCTCTTTCTCTCTCTCTCTCTCTCTCTCTCTCTCTCTCTCTCTCTCTCTCTCGCTCAGTTTTTCCCTCTGTTCCGGGGATTCTGGCGATTGGTTGAAGCCTCAGACCCACAAGGACAGACTCGCCAGCTATTAGGGAATAAACATTCTTGACATTCATTTTCTTTCATCCCTGCTGATCCCCTGCAATTGCCCGAGAGACTGCGATAGTACTTTGTCTTCAGCTGAAAGGAGGAGATAAGGTCAATACAGATGGGCATGGCGACAATTCTGTCTAGGTCTTAAGAGAGATCAGTTTGAGAAAGATGCTCAAATAGGTTACTTCATGCTATCTTGGCGCAAGGAAACTATGCTTATTAAAGTTGAAGCAAACATAAAGACTGGAGGATGATAGAAAACAAGAAAACAAGTTATTGTTGGCCTGCTGCACATCATATCTGTCTTGACCTAAAAGCCCTTAACTAAGACAGTGCGGAAAGGAAACTAGGGTCAATTAATAGAGCTTTAAAATAATACCAGGATATTCAATGTAAAATGTTTAACCAGGCTCTGCAATCTGATTTTGATTCCGACTGTGACTGGAGAACTGACACTGTTCAGACAGCTTCCACCTGTGCTTTGAAATCTGATTTTCAAAGATGAATTTTAAATTCTAGTTACATGGAGAACTGCCAATGACATTTCCTGGTCAGATTGTGCTGCAATGTCAAAGATGTGATTTGAATAGCACTTTAGACACAAATGTGGACATGAATGTTGTAAATCTCATCTGACATGACTTGATTTTATTTCACATATCAGATTTGCAAAAGTAGAGATTTAAACTGCATTGACATTTTAAAGGCAGGTATTAACCTTAATTGTTCATCAAGTTTTAACACACAAGACATCAAGGTGGGAAGTGTGTGTGAGTGTAGAGAAGCCACAGTCCAACGTCCTTTTTAAATAACATGGAGGCAGCCCAGCAGTGATGCTCATACAACTAAAACCAACCATCTAATTCATTTATATATATATATATATATATATATATATATATATATATATATATATATATATATATATATATATACTGTCATTTTGCAGCTATTATGCTCCAAAGCTACAACAACAGTATATTCATCTATACAGTAACAGTAAAATCCCATTAACGTCAAAGCTGTCCAACTCTGAGTGAACTTTTATAGATGTAGGGCTGATCCAAGGGCCAAGAGAATCCATTAGTGCTGAGATTTACTCTATAAATGGCATATTCAAGGTAGACTATTGATGTTATGCAATTCATGTAAATCTGCCGGTACATGACCCTGGCAGTCCCAACACTGCACCGGAATACCTGGAATATTTCTATATAATTAGAAGAGATGGGCACCCAACAAGACCAAATCAAAGTACTTTATACGTATATTATTTTACAGTATACGATATTTACTGCATTAATTCAGTGGCGATTCAATTTATTCATGGAAACACTTCTCTGGGGAAGAAGAAATAACATTCTGCAACATCACCACACTGCCTCATTACTACAACTTCCAAGAATTATGTCTTTTTACATTTGACTTTAATGGGAATGTGTGGAATTTGGCTTCTTGGAAATGTTGACATAGAGGTTTGCGTCCACTGTCTTAGGGGGTTTTACCACACTAATTAAAGTTGCATTGCAGCATATTATGCTTGCTGTTTTAACCTTTGGAAATGAATGAAGAGATGGAAAGCCAATCAGCAGCATGCAGCATATGAACGGTGGCAAAGATTTCAAAAAGAGGGCGCATACACAATTGAATTAATTATTCATGGTTGACAGTCTCCTTTTCCACAGTGTGTCTCACTGGGCCTGTGGTTCGTGTCTTTCTTGTGCGCAGGAATCGCTGTGTCCCGGGGCGCTTGCTTAACGCTGTGCTCGGAGCAGAAACACGTCTGCTCTGGCAGCGCTGTAATAAATACCAGCCTTCTCTCCTCGGCCCTCATCTAATCCCAGTACAGTGCGCTGCACTGCTTGTCAGTGTCTGCTTCAGCCTCACACACACAGTAAAGCGCTCAAGAATCCATTACATCTCGCATTTATTTGCCAGACATGGGTTTGTATCTGACATTTATTGCTGCGTTCTTCACTGAATGAAAAAAACACTGCAGTGACTTCTTCAGCAGCACACAGTCAGCTTGAGAAAACCCTCACTCTTTTCTACTTTGCTTTCTTCCCTTCTGTCTTCCTGTGCCAATACTCTCTCACACTTGTAGCCCCTCTATGGCGAATCACTTGCAGCAACAAAACAACAGGCTTAACCTTGCTCTTTACAAGAAACACAAGGAAAATTACAGCCCCCTTTTACAACAGCTTCTAAAGAGGAGGTGAGACTGAAGGATCGTGACACACATACTGTACTGTCAGTTCCACTAGTTGATATATCGCTCGCCATCCCAGGACTGGCAGACTGGCCTTTCTACACCTGCTGCCCACCATACCATTATTTTTATGCTCCAGAGCAGGTACACAAAAAGCACAGCCTTAACTAGGAAGAACAGTACACAGGATTTTATCAACTATACTCAAGTGACTATAAGCCAGCTAACAGCTGCTCAGAGCCTGTGAGCATTACAACCTGAGGAAGCATTGTCTCAGAACTGACTAACAGGATGGCAACAGGCAGTGGCTGCTTTTTGTCTCTTATGGCTCAGTGTAATTGGCAAAAATGACAGAATAAGCTGACTAGAAGTGACTTTAAAATTTGGAACACAATTGCTCACTATGTACCTAATGCCTGTATCTTTCTTTAGTGTCTTCTTTAATCCTGTCAGCATCAAAATCCATCATCTTACATGTTTGTTCCACACAGGAAATGGCTGTAGAATACATATAAAAGACCTACAGAGTAGTATGCCAGCAGAAGAACTGTAAGAACTGTTGCTCCATTTTGTTTATTTAACCTGCAAGTCATGAAGACATTGTGACTATGACATGCTTTGGTTTTGTAACATAAAATATTAAACAGATTCAAGCTAGAGGATAAGCTGACGTTGCTTGCTTGAATGGTAATAGTAGGCTTGACTTGTCGTATGACATATTGACATGTCAAGCCATTGACTTGACAAGGCTTGACATATGATTTAAATTATTTTGTTTATGTTTATGCTCATTTACACGTTTTAAAAATAAGTAAGTCTACATAAATTAATAAATTAATGAACAAAGCAGGACGTGAAAAGCCCATTAATGCCCATGTTTGATGAGAATTGTTATTACCAACGTAATGGGCTGGCACACGTTAGGTGTTCAATGTAGCCAAAGTGTTAGGCAAGTTATTTAAAAACTGTGATAAATTAGCCTACATTACACAATGAAACAGTAATTACATTAGCCTACTTTATTAATCTCTTCAGCAATAGTTACGTGTGACATTAGTGCTCATCACTTAATTAATCAAAGGTTCCTTCAAACAACCCCAAATCAGCCACACCCACACGTGTCATATTTTGTATTGAAATTAAAAAAACACATAGGAATTTATCAAGAAGTCAGTTTGGAGTTAATTACTGACCATACAGCAGCTACGTTAGCTTAGCTGCTGGTAGCTGCACATAGCTCCCGACCTCAGCTGCCCATTTACACCCTCTAACTTAAAAAAAAAAAAAAAAACTGGGTAATTCCTGAATGTACACATTGCCGTGGCTAATGTTAGCAAGCCAGCTGAACACACAGCATGTGAATAAGACAACTTTGAAATTAACAGAAGTCACATTCGTACTCTGTTAGTAGAAGACAACAGAACTGCCTCGCCTCACCTCAAGCCCCTGCGCCAAGCTAGCAAGTCCCGCACCAGTCTATCAACTGAACGCAGGAGAGTGATTAAAAAAAATGTTACAATGGTGACTATATTTTGTTTCTTTGTCGTCCCAGGCTAAATATTCTCTGTATAAATTGAAATGTATTCATGGTATATTTCTGCACGTAGAAGTGCACATTCATGTATGCACGTGCATGTGTAGGCTAGTAACCTCCCACCCCCGAAAAATAGGGCTCCCCCCAAAGCCATGGTGTAATTTGAAGCAATGCACTGATTAACTACTAAAGTATTAAGTTGACCCAACTATAAAATAACCATACATATCATGGTGGTCCATGAGTAAATGAGCTTCGTGTTATAATGGAGGATGCCTAAAAAAGGTTTTAGATGTAGCTATACTCAGTAATGCTATAATTAAAAAATAAAACTCTTATAATGTACATAATGTGATCATAGTGTACAACTGAGGGTAGTGCCAGAAGGATCAGAAGAGTTAGGGAGAGAGGAGAGTTAGCACAGTAATGGATGGTTAGCTTTTTGAGTTTACAGGCTAATTTATCGGTTTATAGGCTAATTTAACAATGTACCCAATTGCAGCCAATAGTAGGAATCATAACTTGCTTCTACAATCTAATGCAAGTAATTATGTTTACAACGAGACACTGGCACTTATGTTGATGGCAACAGTTCCAGTAAATTGAGCAAATAGCTAAGACGCAATTAAGTAATCAGTTACTCTGCAGAAGCAGGAAAATAAATCCCTGTGACAGCTGAACCCTGCTGAGACGCCAAATTGTACGTTGAGAATTGCACACCACCCACGGCTGCATGGCCACTGTTGACCTCTAATATGGCTGCCTGAGAGTGCTTTAGTGTAAAATGGAAAGCCTATATACAGTATACATACACAGTGTACTCTTCAGGTAAGATAGGAGTGTGTGAAAACAAATGTTGGCTTGTTTTGATAAAACAGCTACAGACAATCCATCCTAAGGGGGAATATTGTGTGTGAGTGCATGGAAATGAAAAGTGTGAGTGCCTGAAGGCACAAATGCATGTGTGCATTACAGTGTGAATCCATATACTGCACTGTACTAAGAAAATATGCATACTTTCCTATTTGCATGGATACAGCCACTATTTCTATTTTTAGCCCAAGAAATGTCTCTGCTGTCGAAACTCCTGTACCTTTGTGTCATTTTTAGTCCAACGGAGAGTGCTGGTGTTAGTGCTGTGGGTCGCAACAGTCAAGTCAAGACAAGTTCATTTATATAGCACAATTCATACACATCAATTCAAAGTGCTTTACACATGAGTAGACAAAAGATCACATTAAAATAAAAGGTTAAAAAGGAAAAGTGCATTTGATCAGCTAAAAGAACAAAAGGCATAGAACAGTTGGGGTTTAAGTCTAGATTTGAAGCTGCATAGTTGGAGCACCTTTAATACAACCAGGAAGTTGGTTCCAGAGCTGAGCAGCATAGCAGCTAAAAGCTGCTTCCCCATGTTACAGTACTGGTACTGGACAGTCATGGTTGGTATTACCAACAGCGTTTTCTCCAGTGATCTGAGAGGTCTAGCATGCGTGCGCATTGCTGAGACAGATATTTTAGTACAAACAAGTCAATTCTGTGGCTTCATCAACTTTACCTCTGAAAAAAGACGCAAACTCGTTGCACTTATCACCAGAGAGAAGTTCACTTGTTACCTGTAAAGGGGACGTTGGTTCTTCTCGACGTTTGCAAAATCACACAGATATTGTTTATATTTCTACTGATAATGTTAGAGAAAACAGACTGCCTTGTGCAAAAAAGCCAAAGTATTGGTGAAAAAAAAAATATGTTTCACATATTTTTCAACCTAAAATAATAGGTTTCAAGGTTTCAACTTGAATACACGGTAAAAAGAAATTGCTCCACAGAAATTCCCACAATTACTGCTAATACTCTAGTGGCGTTGTTACGCTAAATTATGAACTACGCTTCTTAAAGTGTTTGGCAATATGAGTACATAATCATGGTTTTCATGTAGAATTCATACTGTTTCTAATAAAAGGGAATGGTATGTGTTCCCTTAAGCTTTACTTCTACTATTTTACTACTGTACTTTACTATTCCCATTTTATTCATTGTGTTTACTCTGTATCAGGGCTGTAAATGTGATGTTAAGTGTCAAATGAATGCTCTAGCGATAGTTTAGAATCTAAAATTTTATTTATTTTCATATATAGTTTTCAGAAATAAAAAGCAAGCTGTCTTAGTGGGTCCAACACAGGTTGAAAAAACATTGACTAGACCCATGGCATAAGTGTGTCTGCTATGAGGGGGTTGTCACTACCCGGTCTGTAACATCCTATCCCCTGACAAATGGGCTATTCTGAACCATTCAAGAATAAGGCCTAACCTCAACCATCTCTTTTTCTACAAACAAAATGTACTCCATTAGAAACAATTAAAGATGCTATCATCATATGCCAGGTATCCGTTGCAAATGAGAACCTGTTCTCAACAGCCTACCTGGTTAAATAAAGGTTAAATAAATAAATAAATATACAAGTTAATTCAAATACTGGCTGTAATGGTGTATTTTCTATATTTAAATATGTTGTTGTAGTGTTTGAATACATTAAGGTTAACAGCTATACATTATGTCATGACTGGTAGTTAAAAACTAATTTTTGCATTAGTCACATGATCAACTAAGTTTCACTTTAAATCTTCAGCTTCTTCTCTGCCGTGCAGAAGCCATTGCACTGCCAGCCTTTTCAGCTTTCACTTCCTCCATGCTGCTTCAGTGGACAGAAACTTTAATTGCCAGACATAAAATCGCTATTACATGAAATATTATCATCTAAAGGCAGGGATAAATAAAGCAGCCTAAGGTTTAATGTCGAGCTCACACTAATTGAAAGTCCCCTCAGAATGCTGACTGTGAAATTGATATCGCAAAAGCGAGCAGTAAATTAAATAATGAAACTGACAGGAGGAGACAGTAAATTGATAACATTTGAAAGCAAACAATACTATACCACGGTGAATGCCTACCCATTGTAGGAAGAAATATTTCCCGTGATAAACTTGATAGTCCAGTCATTTTAACACAAAATAGCGGTCAACAAATTGCAACAGAAGCAAACTCAACTGATTTTGTATCCTCAATATGTCCTGAGTAAGGGAAAAAAGCCCAGAAGAATCCCATTAGGGGAAAGTTTAGAAAAAGACCCAAATTTAGCCTACTGTTATATGTCAACAAGATTCAACAAGACATTTTCACCTGGCTATACCCAATGTTTAGATCTGTTGTGGTATTTATGCAAATTAGCACATACGCAATTAGATTATGCACCATTTGCCTATGTTAACAAACAATTTCAAAAAACTTGTAATACATTTTTTGTTTGTATTTTGATGTAAATAATCAACTCAGTCATTTTCATGGTGATATCTAAAGGTTAAAATGTTTACAATATTCACGTGAGAAAAAGAATGAATAGGCATATGAATTGGCTATATTTGGGTCTTTCCCCTAATGGGATTCTTCTGGGCTTTTTTTTCCTTACTCAGGACATATTGAGGATACAAAATCAGTTGAGTTTGCTTCTGTTGCAATTTGTTCTACCTTTTTTCATAAAATGACTGGACTATGAGGGAAATGGTGTTGCACTGTAGCTTAATCGCAGCAGAAGGCAATCTTAGCCTATGAGAGGCTGGTGGGCCACCATGGGACCTTATTTTGTGTGTGTGTGTATCTGTGTGTGTGTGTGTGTGTGTGTGTGTGTGTGTGTGTGTGTGTGTGTGTGTGTGCACGTGCGCACGTGCAAGAGTGAAGAGAGAATGACATCACTGAGCAGTTTCTCACAAAACTAACTACGACAAACTCTAACGTTAGCGACTTATAGTATCCAATGGTTTATCTGTATGAATCATGATTATGTTTCTGGTACAAAGGTTTCATATAAGATAATAATGTCTCATGAGAAAGTATAGCAGTACAGTGAGTAATGATTAACCTCTCAGTGGCGTGATCTTGCTGGGATGTCCAAAAGGTGGTCTAGGATTGGATGCTGAGGGGTTAACGAACTAAATGTATGTCCAGGGAGCCCCCCGAACTAGCCTATGCTATGTCAACTGAAATGTACCATGTTATCTAACATGTTACCTAAGCATACTCAATATATGCTGTGAGTCTTAGAGCCAGTTTTAGAGTACATTTTGGCCATGTAACTACTCTCCAAGCTCTCTGCAGGAGTTTGTAATGGATGCTGATCTCTGATGTAATAAACCTTTTATGATCAAGAACCGTGTCCAGCGAAGTTTCTCCTTCACACATCGGCAACGCAGCACTGCAACTAAGATACAACAGACTAACGTTAGCTTCAATGTAGTGAAGCTTCATTTAATGTAGAATAACTGAGAGCTAAGCTCACTAAACTTTCCACGTTGCTTGCCTAATACTGGTAATTAGTAATTTGACAACGTGATTAACATAATGTTATGTTTGTTTATAACAGAAACAAACTAATGGAGCTGTTAGTGTCTGACAGCAATTTAATGCATAGCCGAGAGGCGCTATGAAACAGATCACATTTCAGTAGCGGTGTGAGGGGGGGAAGGCGAGTGTTCATGTGTTTTTTGGGGTGACAAGACGATATGTGGCAGAGTCAGTCTTAGAATATAAAAAGAAAACTGAAACTGTGCCACCTTTATGGAAACATTTGGATTTTAAGCCAACAAAAGTGGTGAGCTGGAAAAGACAAGGCAAAGTGTAAACTCGTTCTATTAAACACTATAATTTGGGTCTCACTCATCAGTCTGAGTTAAGTGCGACACCTAGTGGTAGAATTCGGTAAACAGACTTTGTTGAGATATTTTAGTTTGGACTAAAGTGGTGGATTGATCTACTGGCTGACAGAGAGACCGGCCAACATTGGAGACTATAAATATGCAACAAAGTCTCATTACAGAAAAAAGAATCTTTCTAGCAAAGAGACCAAGGTCTTTTCTGCAGGCAAAAAAATAGATCACGTTTTCCCTTAACTCTAATACAACAACTTCGTCCCAGCACCATCCTCGTTGTGCTCTCACACAGTCTGTTGTGTTTTCCCTCCTCCGTGTAAAGTCACTAGATTGTATCTAATGCTCTCATTAGTTTCTGCTGTATCTCTGTGTACCATTGCATGCTGGCTCCATCTTTTATTCTCTCGCTCATTCAGTTTGAACAGCTCTATTCTCCACCGGGGAGAGGAGCCTTGTTATATCATCATTTCACTGAACTGAAAATTAGGTTCAATTAGTTCAGAGCATAAAAATGCCTTTGACAGAGGGGAGGGGGCTGCAGCTGCAGCTGCATCCGTTGGCTGATGTTTAAAACAAGGCAAATCTGGAGGGTTTTGTCTGAAGTCCAGCACAACTGAAACTGAATGTGCTAAGATGAATACTTTGCTCAGAGGCAATGCATGTGTGATGAAGATGTGGGTATCTGCATGGTTTAGATTCATTCTATGTGATGTCTTTTTGCTAATGAAAAAGCCTCAATCTACAGGGAGTCGGGTAGTGCAAAAGCTGCACTTTTTAGCAAAATATTCCAAAGCATGTTATGCAAAGGATAAAATTATGCTGAAACTTATATAAAATATGCATAAGAAAAAGCAAGCTTACAATAACATATAATTGTTCCAATTCCAAATTCAAATCAGGTTAATAATATCAAGTATGAAGGGAATGTTTTATTACAGATCTGCTGTTCACGGTCCTATGAATAACTGCCATAACTCTAGCTCTGGTGGAGTAGATTTTGAAATTCCGCTAAACCAGTGAGTCAGCAAAAACAGGAATACTGCAGCATAGTATAGTGTAGTGTGTATGAAATCGACCTGGCTCACTCCACCTCTTTTTTTTTTTTTTAATTTTTTAGCTATAATCCAATTAAATCAGCACAATGCCATTTAACCAGTTTAACATTGTGTTAGCTCTCCATCCAAGTCCAATCATGAATGCTATCTGCATGTTCATTTAAATTCTCTTTTATTCTGAGAGAGCAAATACAACTCAACAGCATGAAGAGGCTTCACTGACAGGGCGCCATGCCGCTGCTTGTTAGTAGTGTTTTATGAGGTTCTTGGAGGATATAGAAACGGTTGGGTTGGACTGCTGCAGAGCTGTTGTTGTCTTAGGGCTTGGTGTGAAATCAAAGACAAGTTTCTCTCTAATGCTTGCAGCTTTGGAGAGAAGCCTAGAAAATGGAACAATGATTTTGTATTAGTGCTTGCTGCATTTAATGTGATGCTTGTCTCAACTATGTACGTTAGTTGAGACTAACGATCATGTCATCCTATTTTAAATGTTTCCACTAACTTACCACTTCCAATGAAACATCTGTGAACTGTATGGACAATTTGTAACTGTCTGAGCTGTCCATGTGCATTGTGTATGTATGCACATGTGTATTCCAGCCATAGACTGTATATACAGATGGACAACGCGTCTCCACTCCCTTCCATAAGCCAAAAGATCTCAGATACAGGTGTTGCCATCTTGTAATTTTGGAGCTAGAATCTGTGCAGTAGTGATCGGTTGGTGGAGGCGCGAGTCAATCACAGCTGTCAATTATGACATTTAACCCTATTTTAATAGCATCAAATAATTAATAAACACCAAACTTACCAGAGAAATGAACACTTAAGAAACAGCGTGAGAAACACTGTAAATGGCAGTGGAACGTCGTCGATGTAGACTACACTTCCGCTAACGTTGAGGGGGCGGGGTTTATGACCTATACTGCAGCCAGCCACCGAGATGTTTTGGCTTCACTTATGCATCAACCTCTGATTCCAGCCTACTGTATAGAGATTGTATTGCATTATTGCTGATGAGGTAGTCTCACATTGCCAGACCTACAGTATCTCCACAGTGCTGCGGAGTAACGTCTGGCTCCTCCACATATACATTCCTGGATAGGAGAAAAAAAACGGCTCTGGTTTGTTTGCATTTCTTTAAACCAATCACAATCGTCTTGGGCGGCACTAAGCTCTGGACGCAGAGATGGTTGCTCTGCAAAATGGTCTCCGGAAGGAACTTGTTTTGATGGAACATTTGCACCCCACAAAAGAAAACGCCACATACATTATTAAATGAAGTTAACTGTTTACACAATACAGTAACGTGAGCTATATAAATTAGCTGGATACATGGTTAAACGTAATTTGCTCTTACCAGTGTATTGCCGTATATTCTGTAAAAAGCAAACCCACCGCCAATCGGTCCCAACACGTCCCAGTTAGACAGAAATTTCCATAAACATATTCTTTGTAAATCTTTCCAATGATTCCCCAAAAGAACCAAGCAGAGGCCTGTACTACGAAGCAAGTTCAACAGGCCCTGGATTTATATCAGTTACCCGGCTTCACTTAACCTAACAACCGCAGTCCCGACGGTGGTTAACAACTAGTTCAATCAACCCAGGGTTTCCCAATCCAGTGACGCGTGGCGGTGTTTGAACAGCACGACCAATCGCAAACATCTTCCAGAGCCACATATTTTACATAAAAAGAGCAAACTATAATTCTACATAAATATTAAGAACACAGACACGGTTTTACAGGCAAAACGCAATACAGTCGCTGCTTCCTAAAACAGAAGGAAAGCTGGCAAAACAATAGCCAACGCTGTAAATGAGTAAATCACAAGGGGGTAAGCCTCTCTCCACAACGCGTACCTCCTATGGCGCCATTTTGATGCTAGCTAGCTCTCACCCGCCATTAGCATTCCATTGACTGCCATTCATTTTGACGTCACTTTGACAGCGAATAACTTCATCTGAAGCGTTTAAAGACTCTGTTTGTCCATTGTTTATTTCTAAAGAAACACGACAACGTATAAAAGGCTCCATTACCTTGTATCTCATGTATGGCTCTGTAGCAGACGTTTTTATAAAAATAGGTCAAACGACTGTGTCATAAACACGCGACTTACTGTCGCATAGTAGAGGAATTACCGTATAGTACAGGAGAAGCTTGCAGGCAGTTTTGACTTACATTAGCTGTTTAAGTTTACTTACTAATGTTAACTATCATTTTAGTTAGCAATAATTAGCCTGTGCCTATGTTATCTCCTTACATATACCTACACTCTCCTTCTCTGCAAGATTGGGAATGATTGAGATTTCTCTTGGCACAGCTACCAGAAGACTTCCAACTTTCAGACAGGTTGCTCACGTCACATCTACGTCTTCAAGCTCAGTTGGAGGCTGCTCATTAACGCTCAACCCTCACCGGAAAAGTGCTTCTAATATACTTCACTGGTCTCCATCCAGAGCAACGGGATCCATTTCTTTAACTATGGTAAATCACAACGCTTATCAATATCACTTCCCCATCAGTCAGGCACAAGATCTGACATAATTACACTTGTGCTTTCCATAAACTGCTGTTGCTTTAGCCTATTATTCCAGCAACCCTGGCAGTGGTAAGGCATCATGAGAGAAAATAAAAAAATATAAAAACATAATTCAAACTGATGTGCGCATTGAAGCCGACAAATTGTCTATACGTAATTCAATCCGCTCAAAATCTATATCTTTCATAAAAATACCCATCAAGGAATGTTAACAGGGTAGTCGGTCTCTAAATGTTTTAACTTTTATGAGCGCAGCTCTCTCCGCGCACCGAGCTCCACCGGATCTTCTAAGAACAGTGACGCCGTTATCAATCATCAGTTGATTATTGATTGGTCAGCAGGCGGTGCTTTTACACTGGTTGATCTCTAAACTCCAACATAACCTGCTCCCGAGCAGGTTATGTTGGAGTTTAGGTTAGGTGTTCAGCATAAGTTACCACAGCGATTTAACCCAATAACAAGTGATCCACCGTCATGATACACACAACCCTGGGTTGAACCCGATGTTACCTCGTTAACGCCAAATCTTGCTTCGTAGTACAGGCCTCTGGTCTGCCTGCAAGTTTCTTGTTGTATCCAAAATAACCGGAGTTAGACAAAGGCATCACACAGGTAGCGGAGGGAGGTTTGCAAGCATGGTTGCTTCTTAAAGGTTGCAGAGTTCAAATCTTTTTAGAAAAATCTCTCCATTGTTTTGGTAGAAATGCTTCACAGCCCCCACATTTCAATGTAGACTACCAAGTCATTTATTTTTTATGGTTGTATTGGCCGGACTGGATTGACACTGTAACATGTTGGAGTAAATATTTTTCTACTACTACATAATATATGAAAGTCCACTGTTGTCAAGAAAGCAGAAATTGCTCATTATTAGTCAATGATATTTGAAATTAGAAATTAAATTTGAAATTAAAAGTGGGCATGCTTAAACAACAATGGTCTGTGTGCGAGTGTGTATAGCTTGCACTGCATTGTCAAAGTGTGTAACAAAACAAAAACATAACTGTAATGAGGTTAGCAAAGTCAGAAAAAAATATTTAAAAAAGAAATGGCCAAAGATCTGAAAACTAAACAAAAACAAATGTTCAACCAAACTAGCCTTGATCTTGCTAAACCTTTAGTGCATTAATGTGTGCTGGAAGAAATAAAATTATGTTTCCTGGAAAATATAACACATACGGCATTGCTCAGTCATGAAGTTTATGAGCTGAATTTATTTGAAGTATTTTTTAAACGTATAACTTGTTATGTCCCTTCGTCTAAGGATTTCTATTAAAGTTTTTCTACTGTTGAAAAGGAAGTACTGCGTGTCCTGCAGGCTGATCAGTATGCATGTGTTGCCGACAGGATTTGTAATAACTGTCTAAAGTACAGTACCTTGATCTGACAGCCGCACTCTCCCCTGGCACAACTGTGAGGCTGAGCAAAGGAAAGCATCACATTTTCAAATAAGTTGTTACTCTGTATTTGTGTGTGTGTGTGTGTGTGTGTGTGTGTGTGTGTGTGTGTGTGTGTGTGTGTGTGTGTGTGCGTTCGTGCGTGATGTGGGGGTGGGGTTGCTATCGTAAATGTACAGTATATTTCCAGGGTGGAGCTTGTGAAAATAATCATCTTTGCTACTCAGACAAAATACTGGGCATGACATAACTGGATGAATAAAACATAAAGTTTTACCTCAACAGTCATCACAAAATATGATTTGAGTAGCCATGTGCAAATGAGCCATCGGTAAATTGCCGCAAAGTCATTAATTAGATCAGATACAACTTGACAGAAGTTTCGCAGAAAGAAAGCTGCAGACATAAATGCCCAGAATGTTTGCAGAGGTCTTTAAAACATTGTCATACCTGATTTAGGACATGTGCAGTGAGAGCAGGTTAATTCTCTGGTTGTGTCATATTTGAGAATAATAAGTCCCTTCATGTTTGTGCATCATTTACAAAGCTTTGGCTGCAAAAGGACCACTCCCGTGGGATTAATACCCACACCAGTGCAGTCCTTAAAATTAGGATAGTATGATGCTTTTTTTCTATTTTTTTGTTAAGAAAATATAGAGGTTACTGAACTCTAGTTTCCACCTACAGTAGCTTAATATGTAAGCTAAGTCAGTTCTGTAATATTCTCCACAGCCTCTTCATATTTACAAGCTATTCTCACTAGGGGAGAAAAGCCAGCAGGATGAGGGATGCGTAATCTCTCTTGACAGAATGTTCATGAAAATTAGGTTTGTGTCACGGCTGTGTGCTTTTGGATACTTAGCAAGAGAAGCCAGCTTGCACTGAATTTCTAGCTGCTTTACAAATGACAGTATAGAGTGGAGCTGCTGTATTTCTCGCTGCGTGCACACTGCTGAGTAGCTTGTAGAAAATCAAAGTCATAATAGCAGACTGACTCACGCTGCAGTGCCTTACAAGTTTCAAATGAGGGTAAAATGCAAGACCACAGCCCAGTCTCCATGGTTATACAGAGGTCAGGTGAAGCAGCAGAAGAGGGGCGCCTCTATCTACTGTATGAGAGGTGGCATACAAAGAACTTTGCCTGCAGGGAGGACACGCTCTCGCTCCTCACAACGGGTGATTACATGTGTCGCAGCCCATTGTAAGCACAGACCCAGTGAGGGGGGGGTGAGCTGTTCTGCATATGGCCTTGATGGTCCCGGTGAAATTACAGCACCGCCTGCCCACCAGTCCCGATCCCCATGCTGGCTACATTTCCTGTTGTAAATACGCAAATACCAAGCTGCCCAAAAAAAACAAACGTCATCTAGTTTGCATTTAGCCAGTGCTTAAATTGTTCTAGGCAGGGACGTCACTAGGATTGAAAGACAGGGGGGGGGCTTAGCCCCGAGGCTATGCAAACCTTCCCTTGCAAAATCTTACTTACAAACTCTAGCTTTTAGATACATCAATGGGGGGTGGGGTTTACTTAGGCCAGACTGTGCTCCTGCTGAGGTCTTCTTTAGGCTAAGACTTAACCGCTATCTATCTGCAACTAGATAAGTTGCAGGTCAAAATAAGACTATTTACTTAATAGGGGTGTAACGATACACATTCGTATTGAACCGTTTGGTACGAGGCTTTCGGTTAGGTGCGCATTACAAACCAAACGATTCGTTGGACTAATCCTATTTCATTTTTTAAAAAAGAGCTTAAATTATGTGAAATATAATGTTCTCAGTGCCGCTGCACCCAACAAGGCAGCCCAAATGACGAAACAGGCAACATGCTGTCTGCCCTTCCCACTCCTAAATAAAAACACACTACTCCAGTCAGGCATGATACGCTGAACTAGCTCGTTGCAAAATGGTTGACAAGGATTTAAAGTATGTCTGAAGTTAATAACCTGATGGCGAGATGAATAAAAGTTCTAGTATGTATGTATGTATGTATGTATGCTCATATATAGCCTAGTCTACATTTAGGCAACATCTACATACTTGTTTAATTTATTACAGCAAAGGAATGCAGAAAGTTAAGTTGGTCAGAATCAAGCATATATAATAAATAATTTAGTTTAGGCTATGCCTTGGTGCCTCTCTCTCTCTCTCTCTCTCTCTCTCTCTCTCTCTCTCTCTCTCTCTCTCTCTCCTAAAATATCTTCCAGTATCCATTTGTTCAATGAATTGAAGGTTATACTGGTACAATAGCATGAACAGTGACACTATGATATTTAGGGACTGATATTGTTTTAATACTATAGAGATAGCAGGCTATATTAATGGTAAAGAAAAGAGAGCTTCGGATACCTTACTAGGCGAGCTATTTCTTGTATTTCACTCGTTTACACTAGCTAGACTATTGTTTTCTATAGCCAACTAAAATATTCCTTTATCTTTAAGTAAAAGTCATTAACAACAACTTACAATTTGACTCTGTATCACTCACTGTGTGTGCGGTAGTAAGTCCAGACCAAAGATTTGCGACGAGACAAGATAACTCCTGCAGCTCCCTGCAACCCAGCGGTCTGCAGCGTTCTGAAAGCTGCCAGTTTAAACCAATGAGAAGAGACGAGACGGTGGATCATCTTCATAGCCATGGACTCTTTGTACTTCTGTCTAACTTTCGACTTTCCGGCTTTTTTGTAGCTGGATATATTATTTGTTGTTTCTAATATAGAATTTGGATAACATTAATGATAGTGAGACACTTGCTGCATTTTGAGTGATAAATCGGCGAAACAACATTTTATTTCTCTGATTTACTGCTTTGTTTTAATGCTGCCTGGTACTCTCTCTCTCTTCAGTAACTCTCTACCTCGCTCGTCCACATACCGTTACCGTGCAAGCGGCTGCTTGTAAGCCTCTCTCTAAAACACTGCCACTTCAGTTGACAGTTCGTGAAATAAAAATAAAACAGACTGCAGTGCACGACGACACCAACAGATGAATGGTGAAGGAAGATTGATTCCACGTAGTGAGTGATACAGAGTGCACTGTAAAAAAAAAAAAAAAAATCTAATTATTATTTTTCTTATTATTATTTGGGGGGGCTTAGGAACATTTTGGGGTAGCTGCAGCCCCCCCCCCCCCCCCCCCCCCCTAAAATAGGCTTAACAATGTCCCTGGTTCTAGGCATTCATGCATGTTTCACACCCTCAGTATGATCACATTTGACCTTCTTAAACAGAAAGAGAGCCGGGTCCAAACCTTTACCGGTCTTGTGTTGCACTCCAACAGCTCTACTTACTGTACTGTATGTAGCCAAGAATGGTATCTCATAAATCCATGCAGTAAATTTCCTTTTTCATACTTTTTACTTTCAGATGAAGCGTCCCATTACACGTTAAATAGTCTTACTTTGCCAGACCTTCCTCCACAGCGCTGTGGAGGAGAGTCTGGCTAGTCCCCACAGTATTCCGGGATGGGAGAAAAAAGTGCTCTGGTTTATTGCCATTTCTTTAAACCAATCACAATCGTCATGGCGCTGCACGGCGCCATGGTGCCGCTGCAAAATAGCCTCGTGAAGGAACTTGTTTTGGTGGAACATGTGTACGTTCAAAAGTTGTTTTAGTCGTGCAACAGAAAACTCAGATTGGAAAGATAGTCTAGCTAGCTGTCTGGATTTACCCTGCAGAGATCTGAGGAGCAGTTAACCATAGTCCTCAGAAATCGGCTGTAGTTTAAAATTCCAACACAAAGGAAGTGTTAGGTATGGAAATCCGGCCGAAAAAAAGGACATACGGCGTAATTTCCGGCAGCAACGGGGCAATCCCGGAAGTGGAAGGTCGAGCATATAGACTACACCTAAAACACCTAAACTTCCTTTTAGGAATTTTATTTTCGGACAATAAAACCAGGGAAAGTAGAAGAAAGAGAAAAATAACCCCAACTACTTTATATTCACTCAGCAAAAAATCCAGGCAGGATGTGTGAATCATGCACACTCCTTCACCAGATTATCATCTGATCCCAGAAAACACCAGTGATGTTTACTTCATCAAGCAGAGCTGTCAACACCCCATTTATTTCTGTAGTTTCTTGCCTCCATATAGAAAAAAGTCTGTTGTGCTGAATGGCTTAAAATGTAGAAGCATTTGCTAAAAATATGAATTGTTTTGTCTTACATGATCAGGGCCATTTTCACAACATATTAACATGCACATATTTTTGTATGTGGCTGTATTATATACTGTACATTTTATATATGGTAGGTTAATGTAGATCATATATAGAAAACACATAGGTCCATTTAGTAGCTACCCTGAAGCTTTCGATCATGTCCCTTCAGATTTCCATTAATATATGGAGCTTGTCCTGTTGTCAATTTTTGTATTTTGTATTTTAAGATGTTCAGATTTCCATTTTCAGGGAAAAATTAGCAAGAAATGATGGTCCAGATGTCGTCCTACCAGTTTGTTCCAGACTGAAATATCTCCACCACAATTGAATAGTACAAACATTTATGGTTCTCAGAGGAGGAAAATCCATTTACGCCCGTCTAGACTACAAAGCAACCCCCGAGTTCTCAAACCAAAATGGGGGCAGCAGTGTTTCCAAATTTCTCAGTTTTAGGGACTGTGCAATGCCGGGGTAGTGTGAATTCATCAATATGACATCATGACTTTGCGTAAACATACACGCCACTTTCCTAAAGCAAAGAGGCGTGTTATCTGTATGCAATTTCAGCTGTTCGCGTGTATGTTTATGTTGTATACAGCTGACTGCAGTCTGCAACGTCTTTCTAAAGCTATGTGGCGTGTGGGGGTTGGGTTGAAAAGAAATAAACGGTTTGGATTAGGAAAAGAAGAACGGGGTTGGGTTTAGGAAAAGAACAAACTTGGAAAGGAAACATTACACAAGGGACACAAAGGAAACGCCACGCGCGGGACCTGTGTTTTACCCATCCCCCACCCCAACCAACCTCCTCACGCGGATTTTCGGCCTTTCATAGAGCGTCAATTCACATGCAATCGCAAGGTAATGTAAGTCGATGGAGGCCAAACGGCGTTGATAAACACGCAAAATAGCGAGGTCTTTATAACACGCAAATCATGGCATATGAATTGGCGTGTCATACATACGCCACTTAATGAGATAAGTCTGGAATTCATGGCGTAAACATAGCAAAAGACATTCGTTTTTACACCAAACGTATTAGTAGATGTAGCCTGAAATTTCCTCTGGTGCCACAATTAGGTTGATATTGTTGGTTTGAGTGAAGTGTCTCGACAACCATTATATGGATTGCAAATACATTTTGTACAGACATGGTTCCAAGAGGATGAATATTAATGCCAACATAAGCCCTGTGGTAAGAAAAAAAAAGCGGCCCTCTCATTCATTTGTCCATCTGCTGTTTTATGTCATATGTGACATGTTGCTCTGTTCTACTTTTATCTTCATTACGAAAATGTTCCTGGCAAAAATAACATGCAACTGTGCAGGCACAATAAAGCCAGTCTGAATTGAATGACTCATTTAAATCCATGTCCACAGCACAATTGTGTGCTGGAAAAATTGGAGTAGTAACACTGAAAGCCCACGGGGGTTGGTCCTCTGGTTCATGCTTGGCCTTTCTCAGATAAGGTAATGTGGCTGGAAGACTAGGCTCAATGATCTACAAAAACCTACTATCCACCACAAAGCTGGACCCGTGCTTCTTTTCGTCCCACATGAATGAAAAAAAGCCGTCTCTGAGGCCTTTCTGCAGTCAATAGTAGCAGTCTGTACCTAAATATACTTTCCTCTGTTTTCTTGCTTTGTCTAGGCAGTGATACAGTTAATCTACTCTTGGTGCGCTGGTGTGCTTCATGAGGAGAGCGCAATAGAGAGTGAGGGAGAGAGAGAATCTAACATACAACGCTGAGAGAACAAGCATGGAGGAGTGGCGAGGAGCCAGGTGACTCAGAACATGTGACGGGGTCAGTGCGGTGGGAGGTGGTAGATGAATGACTGAGGTGTGAATCCTCGTCGCTAATGGAGGCATCCACCTCCACCAGGCTCTTTTTTTCCTGAAATCTGTGATTAGCTCTTCTCCAGCCCTGTGTTTAGCTACATGCCTTCAGCCTTTAAGCCCGGTATTTAAATATTACTCTGTGAATTTGTACTTATATAAAATATAACCACAAACAGCGCAGATGCTGCTACAAGTAATATCTACCAAGGTGAAACAGGTTTATTTCAGCTTTTAATGCACTGTCTTGATGTAAGGCAGCTTGGCTGCTTTATGTAAAATCTGAAATGCTTCCTCTTCACACTTCACCGGCTAATCTGACCATTTTCTGCGCCTGTTGTTTGTTGCCTTGGTTACAAAGTCATTCAGTGTGGCATCAATGTACAGTACCATATCTGCTCAATACAGAGAAAAGCATATTTGCTTTGCAGGAGGGTGTATGTTGTAGACTGCATATTTAGAAGATTTATTTTTTCTCTCACTCGTCTTTTGGAGGTCCAAGAGGTTTGTTTATGTCTTCCAAAGCAAGTAGAGATAAATCCATGCACATTACCGCATGGATCAGTGTTATTATTGTCTTTCTTGCAAGAGGCGTAGGAACAGTTGTTTTGAATGATTTTTATTGAATGAGCTCATTAATGTCTACCACCTGTTCCCTCAGCCCAGTTTCCCTCCTCCTCATCTGTTAGAAAAAGATTTTGCAAAGTGGATCTCATTCAATGTGGAATTGCTGCATCTCATTAAAGCACATGTTAGTAAAATTAATGAATTACCTCCAGAGATGAAACATTTGTTTCTGGTTCTTATAAACAATATCTTACCCTAATATATTTCCCCTGTCACAACACATATAAGGGCAGACATAGTAAGAAGGTGCACAGGGCTTCAGCACAGTCCACTCTACTGTACACTGTTAGGCCCTGTTTACACGAATACGCTCGCGGGTGAAAACGACAAAATATTTTATCCAATGTGCCTTTCGTTTAGACGGTGACGCCATTGTTGGGGCTCAAAAACGCAAAAAAGTGAAACCACCCTCCACAGTGGGAATCTTAAAAATGCTCCACCATCACGTTCCCGTCTAAAGGGTAAAAACACACTGTGCGAGTGTGTGTGTGTGTGTGTGTGTGTGTCTGTGTGTGCATTGTTTGGAGCAATAACTCCACCTCCTCGTCTGTCCAGACAAAATTGTCAGCTTTTGTTGTTTGCTTCACGTTACTAGGGAGAGGAGAGGGAGAGAGGAGGAGGAGAGGGAGAGAGGAGGAGGAGAGGGAGAGAGGAGGAGGAGAGGGAGGCAAGTAGAAGGTTTGCAGGCACGCAGACTTGGTGGAAAAATCTTTCAGGGAAATATCTGACACCCATAAGGATGGCATTCCACTCTCCTTTAAGTAGATATAATTGAAATTTTTATGAAAAGAAATGTATGAAATGAATGCAGCTCCCCTCTGCTTTACAGAGATTTATAGCTAATTTCAGCTCATTGTTTAGCCTTCCGGCCTACAACTTCACTGTTTTGGATCACTCTCTTCGCTTTCATAGCGCCAATTTCAGTCGCAACAAGCAGCTGTTCTCAGTTAAAAAGCTCTATAAACCCACTACCTGCTCAGCACCAAACAACAGACAGACACATTTAGACACTAGCTGGGGGACATAGTGAAGCATTGAGCAGTTCAAGAGCCAGACATTTCCCAGAGGCTGGGAAAGACCAAAAACTGAGCTAAAAGAGAGTAAATATTGGAATTTATCAGGCGGACAGAAACGCGACTCCAAATTAATGATACAGTTGCTCCCTAATTGCTTTATGTCTAAACAAGTAACAGTATGCTAATATATTTCACCATATCAACTTAAAATGTGATGAAATGTCAATGTTGTGTTCACAACTTGTTTCTGCCGCCCTGTCTGTTGAAACAGAAACAAAAAGGTGGCCAAAAACAATCTGTTAATGCTGCTTTAATGCCCTGTTTTACTGAGGCAATCCAGATACTGGCAGGTGCCCATAAACATTATTTGTTGTGAACTTTAAGCAATAATTAAACAGTTAAATCATTTGTTTTCCTTTGCAAATCACAAATTTGTAATATACTGTGAGTGATCGAGCCTGCTGGGCAAATATGATTCATTTGTGTTCTTTAGAAACAGAAATTGATCCCTACTTAGTTTTGCTCCCTCTGGTGAAGCAGACTTTTAAGATTTCTGATTTAATTGCATTCTGTCTTTACAGAATTTACCTGCTCTATTACCAACCCCCTTCTCCCGATCATCCTCCTCCTCCTTTTTTGCCAGAAGCCAAAACTGCACTGTTGTAACTTTTTTAAGAATTGCAAACTGACAAAGCTTGTCATCACACTTGAAAACCAGCTCAAAAACCCAACTAAACACACATCATGAAGCCTGTTCAAACTCCAACCTGCTTCCCTGCCAAGTTGTGTATAAACAGTGCTGATGCCAGAGCGCCATTAAGTCGTGATTCAAGGGTCAACTCAAGACACATCTCTTATGCCCTGGTAGTTTGTCACTGGTGACAAACTACCAGGGCATAAGGAAGCAGCATTTATTGTAGTCATGCAACTGTCGGTTGTCTTCAAGGTCTGTCATGCAACTTTAATGAAAATAGATTTCCCCTGTCCTTTACCTGTGCAGCATGAAGCGAGGACCAGTTCAACATGTAGGAGCGACCATATTAAACAGGGTCGAGAATTCAATAACAGGACTGACACATGAAACAGGACAAACAGAATCTGTGAGTTTTCATTTCTGTTTTTCTCTCAGAAAATAATCTAATGTTCTGCATTACATCTACAGTAGCTACTTGAGTGTTTTTTTACACTGCTTTTGGTAACAATACTGGAAATTTCAAGACATTTCATCAGTTCCTTGATGCATAGAGCAGAACCATGCTGGAGAGTCGATGCATAAAATGTCACCTGCGACACTCAAATATCACGGTAAATGCTATCTTATTTCTTCAGGACGCAGTCAGCAAACAACGCAAATCAATAATAATGCCTTCCGTCCATCAACAGCCTTGATTGTGTCAACCCCTGTTACCTGTTGTGAATGAGAAAATGACAGAGCAGGCTGCTGGAGTGACAAACTAAGTGGTGGTGACAGCAATGCTCTACATATTTTAGTAGTTTATCTATTTAAGCAGGGACAATGCACATTAATTAACATGAGCACTTTAGTCCATCATGTAAATGTGCCAGATTTAGCTATACAGGCTAGTTTTCATCTGCAGTTCCTGGCAGGTTGATGACATTAAAAGAAAACAAATAAACACAGACATAAGCACAGATTATAGGAGACCGTAATATTTCTATACACCAGTAAAATATCTGCACATGATCATGTGTTCTCAGTTTAAGAAATCATATTTAGTTAAAATTTTACATAGGAGGCCCAAAACTTGGAATGTACGTATTAGTGGAAAGTAAAGTATTAGGACCACAGTAACGTCACTGCATGCCTTTGCATAAGCGACTCGCTCGTAGATGAAAATGTCTACAGTGGCAGCATGAATCAATGTTGAGGTGAAATATTAATCCACTTCCATTTAAAATTCCCCTTCACATTTTCTATTTGTGGATGCTAGGCAGGGTGGCTCTTTGAAGCTGCATGGCGTCAAGTAACCCTATCACTAAAGATGAGGTTTGAGGCCAGGAAACTTTCTTTTTTCTAGTGGACAATTATTAATCATAATTTATGACATTGATCTTTTTTTAATTGACACTAAATGTTCCCTTCTTAGAAGCAATACTAGCACTGCCACGTCATTAAAACATAACTGCTGTTGTATGCTCCCTCTGATATCCAACCAATAATAACTGATGATAGGGGGTAACCATTTTTGGGTATGTTTTTTGTTTTATTATTTTACACATCAAAGTCTGTTTACAGGTGTAAACTACTACTGTACATACGTGAAACGTTGTACAAAGACTTTTGTGGCTGCAGTGGGCGCTACAAAATCTAATAAATTAACCCAAGTGATGTCACTTGAGTCAGCGTCAGTCAGGACTGAAGACTACAAGTTTGAAAAGGACACAAATCTGGGGATGTGGAGTTAGAAAGAATTGAGCTTACCAGACTTCTGTAGCCTGCTCCTCATCTCTGCTTGAGGATAGTGGCTCGCGACAACATTAGCTGCTACTAGCATAACACACCTTAATCTCCGACCGAAACCATCGGCGGTCATGTTGCGTTGTGGGTATTGTAGTCGCCAGGTTTTGACAAGAAAAAAAGAATGCATGGAATTTAAAAAGATTATATCTCTGGTTTTGTGGCATCGATTTTGATTCCTTTTCTAACTGAAACTTTACATCATGAGTCTGACCAAGATATAGGAGTGCATTTTATAGACCTGAATTGTCTCTAAATCTGTTTGCGCGGTTGACTGCTCTTTTGTAAATTTGCCACTTTTTTTCTACATGCCTGTGGTGCCACTCAGGGGGGAGTGGGAGGGCCTGTGGTGCCTTCCGTGGTTTGATGACATCACATGCATTTCCTCAACTGGCAGATCAGGCCATCGTCGAGCTGTGCCTAGGCCCCCACCTCCTTATGGCCATCCACCAATTGGAAAATATTAATACTATTCATAATAAACTGATGTGGGTTGTGTGAACAGATGAATGGCTTGTGTGAAGCAGTGACATTTACTGACACATAATGATTAATAAGAAACGGGCAGAGAACAAGTCACTATGTGCATGATTGATCTCTTGTGACAAGGATGTTGACAATCAGCCAGTAATGTATGTATACAGTACAATGTATGTTTAGCGTGCTCACTTTTAATGCATCCATCACCTCTGTCACAAATGGGAGCATCTTCTCTTTAATGTTGAGACTAGCAGCTTAATGTCAGATGCTGCATGGCACGACTGCTACAGGTATCACTGCAGGATTTATTCACTTTAGTATATCCCCCCTCATTTTACTCTCACTTACTTCTTACAGCACGCTATTGATCCACACACGCATGGCTACAACAAGTAACCCATGTGTTGCTGCAGTTAGTCTCTGACTTCATTGCGTCACTTATTTTTGCTAGGCTGCTTCAGTCATGTGAGGACAGCGTTGGCCTGGGTTTGATGGGTGGACAGCAGCAGCAGTAAAACTGGAGAAGCATCATATGGAGCCCATTAACAAGAACATCCCACACTGAATCAGAGATAATGGTGGTAGCTTTAACATGTAGTAATGAATGTCTACATGATTTATTTGGTTAGTTTACAGGATGTGGTTTGCTCTGCAAAAAACTTTTAAGGCATCATATTCATATTTGCATGACATCACAATTATGAAACAGAATACATCTGCAGACTGTTTGGAAATGAGCAAGCATGTATCACGTTATTTAATTTCCTCTGTGCTGCAATGTAGCACTTTATATGTTCGGTTGTTTGTTGAGTGTAGAAAAGACATAAAATATGCAGTCTATATGGCAAAAATCTGTATTTATGAGAGTAATGTTGTATTGACTATGCAATACAACAGTCAGCCTCTGCAGTGGCTGAGTATATCCACACGCTTTTGATTCTCCTCTTCAAAGCGAGAGACTACACTCACAGTCCACACACTACAGTTCTCATAAAAAGAGCCAGTCCTGTCTTATTACTTTAGATCTAACCCTTCCACACTTGAGTGAATGTTGTCTCTGACTTAAGTCATTACTCTCTCTCCTCTTGTATAATACAGGTCCCTCACTCATACTCATAGCCTGCTATTCTTATTTTCTCAAAACTCTGGCACCAATATAATGAAATACTACATTGGGAGCATCTCTGGCACTCCAATAATCACTCCGATAATGCCAGCAGTGCCTCCTCCCAGTGACACTTCCTGTGCTTTAGTGTCAAAATGTATACTTCACTCTCTGTAGAGAAAATGATCCTGCCCACTCAGGTTGACACATAAAGGAGGCAAACAAATAGCATCACTGCATCCACATCTCCACATGATATCTGCTCTGCAGTATACCAATTTGAGCCCCAATATTGCTGCTCAGTGTGCATTTTTATTTCTAGTACAAGTACTCTGCATAGTACACCCTTTGACTATATCAGAGCACACATGGTGAAGTTGCCATTTGGCTATTGCACAGGAGCATAAGTGGCTGAGGACTCTCAAAGGTCCCATAACAATTTTAATGAGCACAAATAAAGCCACCTGCAAAGAAGAGAAAATATACATGTGTAATAGCTTAGAGACAACGGGTACCCATGCAGTACAATGTGTACTGCACTGTATAAGGAGAACCACTTGACTAGCAAAGGCAGAAAGTAATAAAAACATTGTATATTGAAATGTATTGGTGCAGTACTTCTAGAGAAAGCATAGCTCTGAATAGGCTTTTCAGAAATTGATGCCACAGCTATTTATTCAAGAGAACCCACTCCACTGTCCTCCGAGTTATTTATTTCCATTCATTTAAAACATCACTGTCACCCTTTTTATTTCACCAGTATTAGCACAATTGTACATCTGCAGTCACATTTTCAAAGCACTCCTCACAGCGCCCCACATTACTCTATCGTGCCAACTCACACAGAATCAGTTGCGAGGCTATGTGGTAATCTGCTGCACTTTCCTGTAGCTGCTGCTGCAGCTGCCACGGGGCCAGCTGAGGTCCACAAAGGTCTGGACCTCTTCTGGGACTGAACAAGTAATTACATACAGCTCAAAAGAGACCCAGTGCGCATCCCTAATCTTAAAGGGCCTTAAGGATGTGACCTGCATTAATGGCATCAACCTATGGTAGAAATGCTCCCATGGTGTGTTTTTTTTCCCCCATTGTAAATCCGAGTGTGTGGCTCAGCTGGCTTACTGGGCTGCCAAAGGTACAGCCCTGAATTTATTTATAATGAATGTCAAGAAGAAGATTGAGACTTGATTATTTTAAGTCTTATTCAATCCTGGATCTAAATGTCAGTGTCTGCTCTCTAATGTTCTTCTGAGGCAGCGATCATGGAAGAGTTCAGAGAGATTAGTGTCAGTGTCTCACAGCATGCTGATGGTAGCACGAGTTATTCCTTATGAACTGGAGCCTTTACAGAATGCACAACATTGATTATGGCACATTTCCTAAAAGCGAATTCGTTTTAATGTCTACAAAGGTCATCATGTGTTTTGCATAACAAAGTAATAACATTTTTGCAAGCGGTGTCTGATGACCATTTACATCAAAAATCTCAATGCTTTTATCTCATTACACATTTGAGGCGGAGTGAGAAGGGTATTCGATTTCCGTAAAAAGTAATTTTTCTTTGAATTCATATTTAGAGGTCTTGTATCATCAGCCACTGTTGAGCAAGGATAACATACCAGAGGTTGCTTTGTTTTAAGCCATCTTTTAACCCCGACCGCTTCTCACAAGAGATGACAACCTCCATAGGTGATGTCAGAGAACATTACTGACCTTTGACATTATAGTTTCTGCATGGTTTTTCACATTAAAAGTTTGCCATGTATGGAGGCTCAACATAAGTCACTTTAAATGATCCTCATATGTTTTAATGTTGCCGAGTGTTGTGGCATCAGCACCCCCATAGAGTTGCAGCATCAGCACTTAGATGTGTGTCTGTGGTGCCAGTAAAGACTTAGTGCTGTATAAACTCCCTGGAATATTAGAACTAAATGACTCTAATTGCTGTAAGAATTCAGGATGATGAGGAGGTCAATCTTAATTCATACCCAATGTTGCATCTATAAAGTTTACCAAGCCTACCATTTACAAAAAACAATTAGTCAATTATAGTCTCACTTTCAAGAAATTAGTTTTGGAAACATTTTGTTGCAACATAGTGCGAATCTGCAATGCACCTAGCCTATAGGCTATCTAAAAACAGATTTGTCTTTACCCAAATGGTGTAAAATCCATGTTTGTTTAAGGCATTTGATCTAATGGTGGGTTAATTCACGCCAGCGCGGTTTTTCATCAATTCATTGTTCTTTATTCCGTAAACTATTACGTAACAAACTTAAACGGTTCGGGTTAGTGTTATAAATAGACTTCGATGCATCAATAACGGAGAAAAACATATTTGAAGTCTTCGCATTTTGTGTTTTTTTGTTTCACACCATTGTGCTTTGAGTTCATTCCGAAATCTGATCGGCTATTTAGAAAACATCTCAACTTACCTTGACACCAAATTCCGCCTCTAAACGTAGGATCCAGTGGCTGTCAAAGTCGAGTTCGTCCTCCTATTATACTAAACGTTCCTGTGAAGTTTAAAGAAATAAAAGTACTTCTACATCAAATTCGTGCGCTCCTGCAGCCTGTAGTACTGTACCATCTGTTGTGCCTGCGCGCGTCGAGCTCTGCGCGGTGAGGAGGAGAGGCGAGGGAGGGAGGGAGGGAGTTTAGTGTCCACAGCGCACAGCGGATAGGACAGCGCACACAGGACGAGACAATCTGAGTCAGTTCAAATCCCAGCCTACTGAACATGCACTGTATTTTACAGTTTACGGATTCCGCGTGCGATGTGCAGCCTGGGGCAATAGGGGATAAAATCCGCACTTAGTGGAGGATGCACCTGCACGCACTTTCACTTAACCTACCATTTTAACCTGTGCAGTAAAATACAGTTTAAAGATGAATTTCAATTCACACTATAGTATTTAGCAGTAAATAACAGAAGAATGTAAAAGAAACAATACTATATCACCCAAAGGTTTGCACATACTGGACATACTAGTTTCATATTTATCCTGTCTGCAAATATAGGCTATAAACTTACTTCACCAGCCTGCGTCAATGACGGTCTGAGATATCAAAGCAGCCTTTGAGGTTAACCAAGAGTAGCTCAACACAGGGCATGGCAAAATTGCTATAGTGCCCTATTTTTGTAATAATAGGGCAATAATCTTGTAATAATCTTTGTAGGCTTGCTGTTTATGAGCTTTAGATAAATGCAGAAATGTGTTTGTTTTCAGGTTTGAAAAATGTGATTAAAAAAGTCAAACATCTGTTTTTCAGAAAATGTGTCTGAATGTTACCCTGGATAATACTGTACATAGAGCAAGCTGTTTCGTTTCTGTGCTGGCGTAGCGGAAGAAATCTCAGTGATGGATATCTCAAAACCTGGGCAAATGAAACCAAAATCAGCATGGCTCAATTCCAAGCAGTATAGGATGTGTGAGAATATATGTTTTTTTTCTGTAATTTGGGTAAATCAACCCTTTAACTGCCAAATCAATCATTTCCAGCTGGCCCATGATTGTTCTTGGAGATGAAGACATGCTTCAACATTCTGAGATGTAACCAAAGCCGCAAGGGAACACATGTCCACACACATTGTAAATGAAGCAGAAGGGAAAGCATACATAAAACTAGGAACTGAAAACAGTGGATGCTCATGGGTTAAGACAATATGAGCTACTCAGAGAGCAGATGGTTTTCGCTCAATGTGACAAATACTGTACGATGCCCCACATATGTTCAGGACGATCAAATCAAAGGTCAAAAGAATCCAGTTGCTACTAGAGAAACTGGACTCGCACGATAAGGTTTTCGATAAAATGCATTATAGGTTGCTAATTCTTTTTCTTCTTTTTTTTATTGTGTCCCTACCAAGCATAAATTAGCGCAAACAAAAGCCTCTGTTCCATCACCTCCTGCAAACATAAGAGGATCCCTCCTCCAAACACTGCTGCCTCCTCACCCACATGTGTTGAAATCTGCTGAGGCAGGTGAAGATGGAGCCTCCCATCCTGGATGAGTATTTCTGGCGGGGCACAGACAGAATGTTGACCCCTTTGTCGCTGGGTGCCATCTGCAACCACTGAGAGAAGCCAAGCTGCCATTCTGGCCATTTACAGCTCCTGCCAACTGATATCATGCTTCTTCAGATTTATTCACAATGTGCTCGCCAGGCTTGGTCACTCTCATGTGTAGTCTATATCCACGACGTTCCACTTCCGGGATTGTTCAGGTGCCGCCGGAAATTCTGCCGGATGTCTTTCTTTTTGGCCGGGGGTCCGTTACCTTCCTCTTTCTTTGTTTTGGCATTTTAAACTCCCGTGGATTTCTGAGGACTATGGTTAACTGCTCCTCAGATCTCTGCAGGGTAAATCCAGACAGCTAGCTAGACTATCTGTCCAATCTGAGTTTTCTGTTGCACGACTAAAACAATCTTTGAACGTACACATGTTCCACCAAAACAAGTTCCTTCTCGAGGCTATTTTGCAGCGGCACCATTGCTCCGTGCGCAGGTTAGCGCCGCCCAAGACGATTGTGATTGGTTTAAAGAAATGCCAATAAACCAGAGCACGTATTCTCCCATCCTGGAATGCTGTGTGGACTAGCCAGACCCTCCTCCGCACCGCTGTGAAGGAAGGTCTGGCAATGCGAGACTAGTCTCATGATAAAGTGGTAGAGCATCGTACAGCGGGGTCGCTCATTTCAGAGGGGCAGTGAATTATGTTCAGGAGACTTATAATCCAACTCACCCTTTTCAGAGAACCAAGTTATGGGGAATGGTGCAGGTCTTCTCTTTTTTTCACCTGAGGGGCTTATTGAAAGTTATTTAAAATAATAAGCTTTTGTTGAACTATTTCTTTAAATACTGATGATTAAGTCTTTACATGGGAACAGTTTTTGTCAAAAGTTGCTGCGGTCATCTATTTTAAGAGATCATAACTTTGCTTTGTTTGCATACATCAGAACAGGCTAATCATTCAGGAAGCAAAAGAAGTATATTTTTGATGACGAGACAATAGGCGTGTTTTTGTATTTGGTATTTTGTATTTTGTACGTATTTTGATGTGCATTTTCAAGTATCGCATTAGAAAACCTGAATGTAAACGGGAAGAATTTGATGAAAATTCCCTAATCGCGCAAACAAGTTTTCACGCTCGCTTAAGGTGGTTTTGCCTTTGTTGAGAAAGAGTTGATGCGCCACTTGAGATATTGAAATGCCTTTACCGAATAGGTTCTCACAGAGCGAACATTTATGACTATGAAAGAAATGTATTTACATGAAAGAACAATTACAACTTATACAAGGGAGGATCTCTCTCTCCATTTTTCTCTGCACTTTTTGATGTCTTATGTCTTAGATTCTTTTCTTTTTTTACTTGTGATATACAAATTGAATTAGCATTGTTGGAGGGAGCTTGACTCCTAAGATTTTCAGTGACAACGACTGCTTCTGTAATTGTAGTGCATCTGACAATAAGGAGCTTGAAACTTGAAACTCGGTAGACGAGTTAGATAGCCAAATCGACTTGTTTTGTTTCCGGTTTGCAACCTCTGCTTCTACCACTTCTGTTTACTAGGGGATTAAAGCCATGCGTAGCCTATGGTGCTGACTTCTGACGAAACTATGCTGTAGCCTTTATTTTGCTCAAAGCCAGTTGATGAAAATGCGCCTAATTTGCATTTCTTTTTTGCGACATTTCAAAGGTTTGCTTAAAATTTGCTTGACAATGAATGGAAACAGTGCATGTCTTTATGATAATGCACTGCCAGTAAAGCAAAACATCCACATCTCTACTGCCTGTCCACAAGCTTAATTATACAGCATACTGGCAGCTGTGACACAGGAGTTAGAGCGGGCGTCCACCACAAGGTCTGTGGTTCAATCCCGGCCCCTGCAGTCTACATGCTGAAGAGTCCTTGGACAATACACTGAACCCCAAATTGCTTGTGAATGATTAGGCACCTTGCGTGGAAGCCTCTGTCAGGTGTGTATGAATGGGGGTAAATGCTGTCTTGTGTTGTAAAGAGCTTTGAGTGATCCCTTAGACTAGAAAACTCTATATAAATGCAGTCCATTTTGCTGGCGGAATTGTAACAAGAATTGTGAAACAAGACAAGATTAGCCATGCCTGGTACTTTGAGTTGAAAAGTGTTCCCAGAGTGATGTCTGATGTGTTCAGCACTTACAGTCAGTCACTTTGTCTCCTGTCACGACCATATCTTTGATGTAATGAAGCAGGCAGTAGTTATTGCACAACATCGACAGCTGTCATCTCTCAACATTGGGACAGAAGAGACAGCTGGGGATCTGTCACCAGTAGGGTTGGGCATCGAGAACCAATTCCTACTTGGAATCGTTTAAAAAATTACGATTCCATCGGAATCGTTTCTTTATTGGAATCGTTTGGAATCGTTTAGAGGATTTGGTTTCAAATCCGATCATCGCTTCCCAATTTAACATGCGCAAGTTTTGGTTTCCATAGCGACCATGCGCTTGTTGTGTTGCAGCCTTGGAGCCCAGTAAGCAGCGCTCTAGTCTGGCTTTATTTTACGTTTAAAAAGCTGTAAAATTGCAATCCACCGTTGACTCAAAATAAAACTTTCCTCTTATTTGTGAAAATAGGCATCTGACCCGTTCCAACTCCACACCTCAAAGAATCGGAATCGAGAATCGATAAGAACCGGAATCGAAAGGAAGAATCAGAATTGGAATCAGAATCGTTAAAATCTAAACAATGCCCAACCCTAGTCACCAGGATGTCGTGTTTTTCAGGGCTGGTCCACAGTTCCTCATCGTGTCTCGAATTATTTCACTCATCACTTCTTCCTCCGTGGTTGATTGTGGATGGAGTACCCTCTCTGTGGTACATAGACCGAGACATGGTCATACAGTAGCGGATAGAGTTACTTATCAACTCTGATTGATAGCAAGTTCCAGAATTATGATAAGTTCTTCCTGTCAGGGTTGGCTGCAATGTGTGTTTTACCTCCTCTCAGTCCAGCCGCAGCTACTTTTTGTCTTTATTCACAAGATATTCTAGTTTGATTAATGCACACATTCTGCCGTCTTCACATCACATGGTTTCTTTGTGCTGTTTTTTTTAACCTGAAAAGTTTCTTTGTTGTTTTTCTGTCTCCAACCACCTTCCCAATGCTTATCTTTTATAGCGTTCCCAGTACTTTTGGTGACAGACAGACTGTGCTGTTTCACTGCAAACGCCTGATATCACAACGACATCCATGGCCTTGTAGCATCACAGCACTCAAGCTGGAGTTGCTATAGCAACGGGTGATCAGATGGGTTATTTTACTGTGTTTGTGAACATATTGAGGAGATGATGGGGAAAAGATGATTTTATAATCAGTCACCAGCTAGATTGCATTTGTTACTCACCAGCGGTGGTGGCATGTAACTTTAAGTGCAATTATACACTACTGTACAATTCTGGGATACAGAGGTACCATATATCACTTTGACATTACAACTACAAATGTACAACTACATTTGGAGAAAAATTTTGTACGTTTTGCTTCAGCTTTAGTTTCAAGTTACTTTGCAGATTTAGATTATCTATACAAAATATATATCAATATAGTATGATATATTATTATAGCTTAAACTACCCAGCAGTTTATGAAGTAATTAAATTATTTAATTTATTTAATTTAATTAGCCCCTCCTTCACCAGCTACAGCATTAAAGTGATTATATATTTATTTATTTATTTGTTTGACAGGGACAATGCACAGCTCCTTAGCAGTACCAGAGTTAGCTATAAGGTAATTTTCATCTCTAGTCCCTGGGCAGGAGACAGAGGATAACATCTCTGTCAGATGAACACATTAATGCATCACTAATCATAGTCCAGTAATATAATAATATATATATATATATATATATATATATATATATATATATATATATATATAAATCTGAAATGGAACATTCTGCATAATGAGCACTTACTTTCTATACTTTAAGTATATTTTGATGCTGATACATTTGTGCTTACTTGAGTACAATTTTGAAAGCAGGACTTTTACTTGTTTAAAGAGTATTTTTAGACTGTAGTATTGCTACTTTAAGTAAATGATCTGACTACTTCTCCTACCACTGTTCATAAATGAACAATGTCAGCTTGTTATTTTTCCTTGTTACTAAAAGGTGCCAGAAAGACTGACGTAATCATAATAATTTGCCCCTCCTCTTTTGGTGACCATCCATGAACGGATGGTCCCTCTGGCAGAAACCTACTGCATTACAGCATCGCCTGAAACAAGCTTTTAAAGAGGAGCCCTTCTGAGATGTGAAATCATGAAGGGCACAGATTTCATATCACCCCTACAGAGGGAGTGCTGCTGACACTTTAGTAAAGGTCAGGGCTGGAGGCACCAGCACCAATACAAGGATTCAATTACAATATGTAGTGAATGTATTTAAGTACTTTATGACCACTGATACATGCAGAATGTGTTTTTAAAATGGTTTATTTAAGCAAGTTACTAGTAGCACTAGTATATTTAGGTGTGTGTGTGTGTGTGTGTGTGTGTGTGTGTGTGTGTGTGTGTGTGTGTGTGTGTGTGTGTGTGTGTGTGTGTGTGTGTGTGTGTGTTTGTCTCTCTCTCTCTCTGTCAGCATACAGAATCCTGTATCATTATTCCTAGAGGTAAGACCGTATGAATGTATATGATTCCATTCCATGGCATGGACATTATTATTGCCAGTCACATCTATCCAGAGAAGGATAATTGTTTCCCCATTACTGCACTCAAAGCCCTCTTTAAAGCCTGCAGATCCATCCACTTCACTCTTAGCAGGATTTTTTTTTAGCATTCTGCCTCATAGCCAATGGTGGAATTAAAATTAAAATTAGAAAAAATGAGAGGCTGCCAATAGTAGGATCTGTTTTTACTCTGTTATAAAATACATCAGAGAGTGCTTTTGAACTATTTCGGTGGCAAAAAAGGTCAGTAGCAAAGGAATAATATGATATATGTTTATATATATATAGGTATAACTGGCTGACCTCATGACATATATTTTATTTTACTCGCTGTTTAATTTATATTAAATAGAATGTAAGACAGAGATTAGTTGTCTATATTGGAACTGTTGTTAAAATGTAAGAATAGAAATGTAGAGCTTATGTCGATCCATCCATCTTCGTCCGCTTATCCGGGGTCGGGTCGTGGGGGCAGCAGCTCCAGCAGGGGACACCAAACTTCCCTTTCCTGAGCCACATTGGCCAGCTCTGACTGGAGGATCCCGAGGCGTTCACAGGCCAGGGTGGAGATATAATCCCTTCCACCTAGTCCTTCCCTGAGGCCTCCTCCCAGCTGGATGTGCCTGGAACACCTCCCTAGGGAGGCACCCAGGGGGCATCCTTACCTGATGCCCAAACCTGCTTCTTTCGACACAAAGGAGCAGCATCTCTACTCCAAGCTCCTGATGGCGTGTGTCAGTTGTCAGCATCATTTCAATGCTTCCAATTCATTTCTATGGGAGCAGCTGTGCAATGATTTCTGGTAGCGTCCCGGGGAGTTCAAATCAGCCAACTTTATGCAAATGAGGAGCTTTCGGGCTCGACGCCTCTCAAAAGCTGACGAAAATCTTTTAGACTGACCTTTGTCAATCTGAAATAAAGACAGATTCAGCAACTACATAGCCTATTTCTTGCTTAAAATGTTTTCAGAAACATGTTTGGGTGAACTATTTTCGTAAAAGAGGTCGTATTCCGAACGAGCTGCCATTATGGTCGTTTTTTAAATCCGAGCAGCCAGCCCCATGTGACGCGTTCGTCCACTCAGCTGCAGCCATCACGGTTGTAGGAGGGTGGTGACTGTTTTCTTTGCTTGTCAGTGATAAGTGAAGAGAAACTGGTGGCAAGCCCACTAGCGTGCAATGCTGGGAAGCGGGGCAATCAGTGAATCAGTGAAAATAACGCTTATTTGGACACCTACCTTCACAGATGACTGAGCTTCTCACCCTATCTCCAAGGGAGACACCAGCCACCCTCCTGAGGAAACCCGCTTGTACCCTGGATCTTGTTCTTTAGGTCATGACCCAGCCTTTATGACCATAGGTGAGGGTAGGGACGAATATTGACTGGTAGATCGAGAGCTTTGCCTTCTGGCTCAGCTCTCTTTTCGTCACAACGGTGCGATAGACTGAATGCAATACCGCCCCCGCTGCACAGGTTCTCCGGACAATCTCCCACTCCGTTGTCCCCTCACTCACGAACAAGACCCCAAAGTACTTGAACTCCTTCACTTGGGGTAAGGACTCATTCCCTACCTGGAATAGACATGTGTCATATTTTTTTAATTCTTCAAATGAATTAGATATGCTGAATCATAAATGTTTCTGAACACTGAAAAAATCCCAGAGTGTCCCAGTATATCTAATATTTCCTTGGCAGCAAAGAGATTCTTACTTAGGATGAATGATGAATGTGTACAAATTTAATATAATATTGTGACAAAAGATAGTTTTGATATGCAAAAAACGAAAAGATGATCAAATAGACTAGTACTAACCATTCCTCTCTAATAAAGCTGATTACCTTCCAGCAGGTGAATGTGTTTTGAATCGAACATTTAAGTGCCGGAGTTCAGAGGATTTTTCAATGCGGGCATTTGGCCAAGTAAAGGAGCTGTTCCACGTTCAAATGTTTTCATGTCTGTTTATTTATGGCAGGTACAGTACTGGCCAAGATTCTCTGTGCTATTTCTGGCTCTCCTGAAATACACAGTAAGCTAATTTTTGTCAAAGGCTTTGAGGGCTTAGTTTAGATTATATGAATGAATACCCATGGTCAATGTGATGATAAAGCTCCACAGATTTACTTCTGTACCTTCGGAAACAGAGAGAAAGGCTATGAGGGAGGTGAAGATTATTCGGCCATGCTATTAATATCACAAATCAACTGTATTACTTAAGGCAATACTTCGACATTTTGGGAAATACCCTTATTGGCTTTCTTGCTGAGAGTTAAATGAAACACTTGATACCGCTTTCATGTCTGTAGGGTTAATATGAAGCTACAGCCAGGAGACAGTTATCTTAAGCCTTGTGTTGTCTTTGTTTCAACCTTGAAAAAAACACTTTTTTTCTGACATTTGTGACGCCTTTTTTCACAATTTGTTTTTGCTTTTTCCAACGTCTTAAATTTTTACATTTTTCTTCTACACATTTGCAGCGCTTATTTCTAAGTCCAATATATTTGATGTAAAACAAAAATTTAAAACGGGCCAATGTGACCTGAAGTCAACACAAGGGTTAAACAAAACAACTTTAACATAAAGACAGTAAACCGAGGGAAACAGCTAGCCTTCCTCTGTCCAGGTAACTAATTATCACAGTCTTGTCGTCTTGTAGAGTTTGGCAGGCAACCAGCGGAGAGACTCCAGGAAGTGACTTTGCACAGCCAAGACAAAGTTTGGCACATAACACCCCTTAAAAACTGAAATATGTATTTTTACACTTGAAGTTTTGTACAGACTAAACAAGAAATAACTTTAATTAGTGAGCTTTAGATGTACAGGTAGGCAGATTTTGTTAGGCTAGCTGTTTCCCACTGTTTCCAGTCTTTATGCTAAGCTAAGCAGACTTTATATATTACATAGCTTAATATTTATCAAACAGACAAAAGAGTAGTATCTTTTTATCTAGCTCTCAGCAATTAAGCAAATAAGTGCATTTACAAAAACGTTGAACTATTCTTTTAATTTGCTCTATATCAAAACATAATGAAGAACACAATTACAGGTTATGCTTTTAAATAATATGTAGAGAGTATGACTTTTATGTTGCAAAGCACTAAACTAAGGCTGGAACTAAGAAAACATTAACATGTTTTTTTTTGTATTTGTAGTATGTTTAAGTTTGTTTTTGTCTTAGGTTCGAAACATACACTATATATGAAGATAGACGACGTGTCTCCACTTCCTCCCACTCTACAAAAATGAAGCCAAAATAGTCAGTAGAGATACTAGTCCAGTTACGCAAGCTATGGCAGACTGGCTGGTTGGACATCAGTCTCATAGTTTGGTGATCACCTGTAAACAGAACTCAGGATCCCTGCAGAGGCTGTTCAGACTCCATCAGTGATGTGGTTAGAAGTGACAACATGAAACAAACGTATAGTAAAAAACAGCCACCACATAAAGACTTACTTACTTACTCACTTGCTGTGTGTGTGTGTGTGTGTGTGTGTGTGTGTGTGTGTGTGTGTGTGTGTGTGTGTGTGTGTGTGTGTGTGTGTGAGAGAGAGAGAGAGAGAGAGAGAGAGCGAGAGAGAGAGCATCTGAGGCTCGCTTCAGCTTGCATTAAACATGACAGGCATTACATTTCAGAGCAGTTTTCCTTTATTGTACCTGCCAGTGGCTCAAGAGGGAATTCATTAATGAAATTATTTTTCGTGGGGAATACTATTATTTAACAAAAGGACTGTTCAGATGCATTTTTTTAGTTTTTATAGTAAAACATGGATATGTAAATTGAAAAGTGAATACCAATGCAACAAGCAGGAGTTATTGCTTTTCATCACAATGTAGTTCGGAGCCTGTCAGTCGCTAGGTTCTGATGTTTGCTACCCATTGTAACTGCTCTGTGTCAATCATTACGCTAGCTACTGCCTCATTGTATTTTTGAGAGGAAAAGGAGGCCAGATGAGTCACGTCTAGATTTTGAACTCTCCCCTGCAATTCTGCTTCTACTGTGAAAGTCATCTGCAGTGATCTCCAGACTGACATCACATACCACACAATCGGAAGGATGCCAACATTGTTGTTATCCTGTTGTCTACAAGGAAGTAAGGCTTAATAAAGGCTTAGACACAATCAACTCCACTATTCTTTGTTGAGGCAATGCAGAATGGCCATACTGAAAGTGTTGCTTTATATCTCATACCTTAGTAAGATAATTGGAAAACAAGACCAATATTGATTACAGTAATGGGTACTATAAGTCGTTTTACGTGACTGTTCTTATAACCAAACGCTTCCAATATCAGAGCTGATCATCGTGTATTCTCATAGTGCACACGCTGGATACAAATATAAGCCCTTATTGCTCCTCATCTGCTGTTTTGATCATGTAACCACCAATTTTCTCATTCCTGTATGGTCAGTTCAATGTTTTGAACCTATTCCAGTCCCCTTATCCTCTTTCTCTAGCACAAATTTGCAGATTTGTGATAGCGCCCCGTACTCTGGAACCATAAATTTGGTCCAACTTCTTTGCTCGACGACCTCTCTGCATTCGCAACCCTGCTGTGCCGCCAAATTTACCTTATTTAAATGATTAAGGGGCCTGCGTTTTTTCACGCAGAAATAAAGTTTGTCTGAATGTGGCGTCAGTGACTCTCTTTTGTATTGTCTCAGGGCCCTGAGTGGATCAGGGTAGGGTCTGTAGCAGATATAAATAGATATACATGAAGCTTCTTGCTGGGATGTGATTTCACACCCTCTCCAAGCCAAAGGGGGAGTTAGCAGTAAGAAAGTACCACTGTGCAGAGGAATTGGACATTTAAAACTGAGAGAAATCCAAAGCTTAAGAGACGACACATTTGATTTGATTAAGCGAAGCCTGCAAGCCAGTTTAGGCAGCCAACTTGAGCCCACCACTATACTTACAGTATATGGCATACTTCTCTTACTGCAACAATGATCATCAATCATCCAACTGATCATGGCAGTGTCCTTGAGTTATCACTGCTCAAAGGGAGGGAAATTATCATCACTCCCTGCTGTGCTGATCTTGATAATTCCTTGGGGGAGTGGCGAAATCAGAGCCTAGACACAAAATATCAACACTACATATTTTACATTCACATAATAATACATACCACATATATAGTTAAGTAGTTCACTGATCTCAGGACAAAGGAAGGCTATCTTTTAATTATGATAAATTCAGGTGGTGGGAGTGGGGATGTGTCACTATGTCCAACCACCAAACATGTTTATCATAGATTAAATATAAAACTCTGAAAATCAGACTTAGGCTATGTTCACACTTTTTTTTACAAGAAAAAGTTGATTAGGTCACTTTTGTAGTGAAAAAAATGCTGGCAGTGTTTTTATTCCAAAAAGCTGCCGAGAGCGTCTTAACAACAGCTACTGCTACGGTATCCTAGCTAGAGCGCTATGTGGAGCGGTGCTAAGGTTAGATCAAACTAAGCGGTGGATCAAGCTAGAGAAAGAACAGAGAGAGGGAGTGGTGCTGGTAACGTTACATAAACAAAGTGCGTTCCCTGTACACGGAGCACCCGGTCATAACGTATAAGCGTATAACTCGCTGTGCTCCGACTTCATTTTTCTTGTTGTTATAAAAACGACAGGTCTGGCTTCTCCGCTTCTCATTGGTCGGCTGTCAAAAAAGTGCTTGACGTAGGGCTTTTGATCAGAAAAGTTTAACTTTTTTCAACTTCAAAAAGACGCTCTGAGCTGCAAAAAAGAAGTCGGCGACGGTGAAAACATGGTTTACTCCATGGGATTATAATGTAAAACTGACACTAGCAGCTTAAAAAAGACAGCAAGTGTGAACATAGCCTAAGAAGGCATGGAACTGTTGCTATAAATCAAACTCAGTAGGCCTTGTAATGGCAGCATTATAATAAGTCTAATTTTCACACTGATGTGACTGGTCAGATCTAGATATAACTTGGAGGGAACTTATTACTGACTGTAACAAGGTAGGTTGGGCATTAAATGTCATTTTAAGATCCTCAGTGTACAACCTACAACAAATATGTTATCAAACCCTGGTACATGCAGCTACTGTATGCAGAAAGTCTGTTATATGACAGTTTGGCTCATATCTGAGGTCAAGCCTGTGAATTTATAGTTAGGTGATCTGAGTTGCCCTACTGCGAACGACTTTTGAATCACAGCCGCCACACCAACAGAGGTGTTTAAACAGATAGTTTCCATGACAACATTATTTGATAAGCACTCTCAAAGCGAACAAAAGTGAGGAATACAAAGCCACCTACTCAATAAGTCGGACTGGTTAAAGCAGCTCTATCACTGCTTTGTGCAATTTGGACGTCAGTTTTGCACAATGACAGAGGTTTCTTCAGGTGGAGGGCAATTTTTTATGTCTTTGTGATTCAAAATCCAATTGCATCCAGTGTACACAGCATTCATATCGAGGTGCTGCCACTGATGTGCTGGCAAAATAGATGAGGAGAACAGATCACATAGAAATGTGATAAATGATAGTCAGTTTAGCTTAATAGATGGAGAGAATAAAAGTAATTCCCTTTTAACTAAAGTATTTTTTTTAACTAAAAAAAGTTATAATAAAAAATACTTTTTGTAATTACTTTCTTTTTACAAAAAATGACGTAACACACAAGTCTTGTGACATAGCTCATATGCCAAACAAATTACATGTTTATATACCAGCATTAGAAATGATTCATAAGTGTCAACAATTACATTAAATGCAATGATCATTGAGTGGATGACAGAACTTTACTGATGCAACCATGGCAACGTAGAGAATAGGATCCAGCATCTTGATAGGCTGTCACTGCTGCGACGAGGCAGCCTGGTTGCATAATGCTCTCAACCTTGACTTTGATGTGTTCCTCTTTATATCATTGTACCTGCAGTGAATGTTCATGTACTGTGTTTGGACGAATACAAAATTATTGCATTTAATGGTGAAAGTGGTAAAAGTGATACAGGACAGCCTAAAGGAAAAAGGGTCAAAGATCAATTGCTGTTTCCACTTCCTAGAGACATTAGTCTGCATATAAAATCTGCATTCTCTTCGTATGTTAATAATGTTATCCATTGCTCATACAGTACACACAACACAGCAAGAAAACAGTGAAAACAAATAGCACACAAATGACTTTAACGGTCTGTTTGCGTCTGTTCGCGCGTGCGTGTGTGTGTGTGTGTGTGTGTGTGTGTGTGTGTGTGTGTGTGTGTGTGTGTGTGTGTGTGTGTGTGTGTGTGTGTGTGTGTGTGTGTGTGTCTGTGTGCAGGGTGGCATAGCTGAAAAAACTTTGCAAACTATGCTTCCTGCAGACTTAGGCAGCAAAGAGAGTTTAGCTTCTATCAAAGCCATCTGGTGCTCCTTTAATAAAACGTGTTTGAAGTGTGTCTTATTTTTTTCAACTGGTCTCTCTGTTTACACAATGCCGCGTGGCATATAGAAGAGAGAACACAGCGCATGCTGCAGCGGCATGAAGAGAACAGGAAGACGAAAGGTGTGTGTGTGTGTGTGTGTGTGTGTGTGTGTGTGTGTGTGTGCGTGTGTGTGTGTGTTACAGCTGTTGGCAGTGGGCGGGTGTTGGGGGATGTGGGTGCAGAGAATGAGAGTATAAATGTCACTTTAAAATGCAGTGCCTTCTCTCTAATACATGACCGTCACTTCACCCGTTTACAATCTGGTTATAATTTGTCCCTTGATAGAGACACTGCGTGGATTTCATAATAAAGCGTGTTATGAATCATAAAAGAGGACAGCCACATTTATATATTTTCAAGGAGTCTATTAAAAAGTTAGAGACTAATCGTGACAAATTATACATTTTCTAAGATCTAAAGGTTTTACAGTGATGATAATTTCTTTTCTTTTTTCCTAGCAATATGAGCAAATGGTTCTTCCATGGATTTATAGAGTCCATACACAGCAAGCCATGGGAGATGCAGTTATTAAGAAGTGAGTCTTCCTGTTTGTGTCGGAGTAGGGATGAGGGGGGTTCATTGGTAAGAGGAAAACAGAGAGCAGAGGAGCGGACCTCAGAAGAGGATATTTTCTCTGCTCTTAATTACCAGCAATTCCATGGAGAAAAGATGTTCATCTGCACTGCTAGCACTGTGTCTTCTTTTTTTCTTTCTCCACAACCTCCCTCCACTCTTGCTCTCACACAGTATCACTGGAAAAACACCCTCAGCCCTTTGTCACGTCCTCATTTAATGAAGCTCCTGTGGACGGGAATTTTCACCAAGTTCCAGGGTTACTCATGAATATTTCAATGGTATATGAGGTATGTGCCATGGTCCATAGCTTGTGGAGAAGACTGACTGGATCAACGCGTTATCCCCATCATCTTCCAATGATGTTACAGCAGCTGGAGAAGCAATCCCCGTTCCACCAACCTGACTGGCTGTAGCTGTCAACCATCTCAGTGAAGGGAGAACATTGGATGCATGCTGAAGAGAGTGATTGGTGATTTAACTCACAGTGAGAGGGGGTCAAAAATGATTCCTACATGTCGACTTGCATTACCAAGACTTTCTGTATTACTACTTCTTATCTGTAGCATCCCACGGTGCCTAATGAGTCTCATTAGAAAGCAGTTACATACGGTAAAACATAAATATGTGTGCACAGATTGTTTTGGATGCATTTCAGCTTACACTAGATATGCTGGGAAGACCTTGTCACGCAACACATATTTTATACCTCAGCAAACTCAATATGGCTCTAAGTGGAATCAGTGTGCGGGCAAATTGCACTGAAGATAATGTATCAAATAACAGGCTAAATCCAATTTCACAAACATATCCCCTTGAGGTAAGATTCAGATAGCTTGACTGCTGATCCCTACTTGCACACACACACACACACACACACACACACACACACACACATACACACACACACACACACACACACACACATTGAGAGAGAGCGAAAAGAGAGGAAGCAATCCCTAATTGTATTCCTATAGATATCAGAGAAATTCAATTTTTAAGGGAGCACACATCTTTCATTTTGTCACAATCCATCTAACAATGGGTGCTTACAACCTATAAATTCACATCTTCCATAGCAGTCAGGCAGTGATTGAATTGAAAGCAACAAAGTCAAAAATCTGAGGGGGTCTCTCATATCTGAAGGTGTCTGCCATATGTGGCATTGTATTTTAATCCTAAACAATGGTCATTATCCATCCCTGTGTCTCTTACCATTAAAGACGTTAAATTAAATTATAAAATATGAGCCTACCCTTCGCTCATGAACGCAGCATGACTGCACTTCACCACCACACCACTAGGCTATGTGAGCAAACCGCATATGATCGATTTGACAGCACTCGCAAGTCCGAAGAAGTCACCTTGCTTTTAGCTTAATGTGCTTTTGAGGTAAATACCACCAATACATCTTAAATATAAATAAATCTGTAGCTATCCTCTGCCATTCAGAGCTCTGGAAAAGTTGTCACACACCTGTCAGCAATACAATGCAATCTCTGATGGCGGAATATTCAGTGAATAGGCTACTCGACAACATCTCAGTGCAAATTCCAAAATTGTTTGTCTATTTATTTTCACGGTTGAACACACGAGACGACCGGTGTTGTTATCACTACGTGTACATTACAAGACTAGAACATAGTTTGGCTGTGCAATGGCTTTAGTAATTTATTCCAGTTAGTGCATTTTCCCTGTGTATAAGTTAAAGACTACATGCATTATTGTGTATGACACTGAGGATATCTGAGACGGTGGTCTGTTTCAAATGAGATCTGTTTTAATTCATTGTGAAATTAAGAATGACACTCAGACTAAATCGTTTAGTCTATTTCTTTGTATTGCGAACTTGCGAAATGAAATATGGACTATTACAATCCATAATATGTTGAAATTAATTAAAAGGAATCCTCTGTCTGTTGTGTGCGTGTATCAATAGCCTAGGCCTACCGTGCGCATATACTGTGCAAAAGCGCCGCTCGCGCCTGGGCTATTTAATTGTATAGCCTTGTTAGGCTATGTGCGGGGTGTGCCCACTTTTTTTATGAGATAGAGAGACCCCCTTAAAGACAAAAAGATAATTTGAGCACTGCAGCCAGGCATGCTGGGGTGAAGTGCCGTTATTCCATCAGTAAACCTTTATTGGCTTGTTAATCCCAAACACATTGAGCTTGGAGTGAGGCATGAAGAAAGGAGATTACATCCCACAGGTCTCCTAGGTCAAATGGACACACACACAGATAACATTATACAATGATTTTCCCACTTACCTTTGCAGTTCACAATATACAGTCTTCTCACCAAAAGCACACAGTTCATGTGAATGACAGATAATAATGCAAAATAATATAATGCAAAATTGACAGATTAAAACACATGATATTTTACATGACAATGGGAAAAAGGAAATATACGTGCCCACAGGGCAGATTTATAGCTTTCCTATACCTAGTCTGGGGAATATACATTGTTGGTAAATAGAGCCTTTTCTCATTACACATTTGCTTGTCATCCACAAGATTGTTTGGTCAGTTATTGGTCCCTGATTCAAGGGTGGTGCCCCGTTTTGACTGTTTGTCAGTTTGGTAAAGTTATTAATACCCATATTCATAACTTTATTAATATTGATAAAACATCTTTGATAAATTGCCAATAATTGAATCTGTACCTAACAAGAGTAAAAGGAAATCTGTAATAACTGCTGTGCATGTCTCAGCGGATGTTCCCTCCAGCAGAAGTCCAGCATGTTTACCTGTCAGCAAACTGTACGGTACAACTCAAACTCCCTCCAGCCAAACACCTCAGTGAGGTAGTGTAGCTCTGTGTTTCTCCAGAATATAGAAACCCTTCAGGGCAGGATCTGGCAGCGGGCACGAATATGGAGTTAAACACCCACAAAGAAAGATGGATGACGTGTTCAGCAACAGTATCTTCTATGGATTATGCTTCTGAACAGTGACACAGCAGTAAAATAAATTTTAAGGGAAAGGCAGAATATCATCAAGATATCCACATCATTATATACTACACAAACTACATAGTCAGTGTCTACGTATCTTAAACTCACTGAATTGACTATGAAACTGAACTGAACAAAACGATTTGACTAAGCAAAGTGATCATACTTGTAATTTACACCTCTCTCAGCTACCATTGTAATGTTGTATCATAGTGGACCAAAGATAGTATATACTGTATACCAGATGCTATTGTTTATTGCTGGTTGGTCGCACATATTGCAATCCTTCACATAAAATTGATTTTTTAAATTATTATTTTAAAAAAAAGATAGTGAATTCTTGACATGAGATGTGACACTGTTCAAATAGTATTTTATGTCATTTAAACTGTATGTATATATTTTTAATTTTTTTTTCTAGCCCTCCTTCCCATTTCCGTAAGTGGCTTAGCCACTTGTCAGGCCGCCATTGTAAATAAGACCCTTCTCTTAATGAATTGCCTGAAAAATATAAAGGTAAAATAAAATAAATAAACATAATTAGGTATGATTGGCTTTAATTGCCTCTAATAGTATTTCCATTTTGTACCTGCGTGTACAATCACAAGGTCCTGCCTTCATGCTGAATGTAATTATTGATGTCTTGATCCCATTTAAACTGCCGGCTCACGCGCTGTTTCTGCATTTACTAAGTGACGTTTGTGCTGGCCTTGTATCTCCTCTCAGTAGAAAAGATAAATCGCTGAGAGCAGACTGTAGGCCGAAGGAGCGGAGGACACAATGGCTTAGTTAGCAAAAGCCCTGAGGAGAGCAGTGTCAGTCACTAACTCCCCACAGAGACCCACTGGACCTCAAAAAGCTCCCCACTGGGAACATTAGAGAAATAGGCCTTGTGGCTAGACATGCATGCACACACTCGCGCGCACACACACACACACACACACACACACACACACACACACACACACACACACACACACCTCTACTCATGGAAGAGGAAGAAAATGATTATTGACAAGGTTTGGCAAAAAGGGTTTGGAGAATATGTAACCATACATTCATGATCATATTTATCAAAAGGCAACAACTCCCCAGAGAATCAAAGGTTGTTTCTCCTTGCTGCTTGCTCTTCTGAGATAACCTTAGGATCTTCTAATGAACAAGTTAGACTGAACAAAACTATTCATAATGTATGTTGTGCAAGAACAGCATTGTTATCACACTTTCTTCAGGGAAACATCATCTATTATCCAGTGTATCTCTTTGTATTGCTCTGCTCTTTTCTTCATCTATTTCTGCCACAACACCAACATACAACTTCACCTCACATGTCTTTCTAACTCCTGGGTCCCCAGTATAATCTATATTAAGACACATAACAAATACAGATTTGCTACTGTTCTGCTGATATCATGACCTGGTTGACTTGTGTTTTGCTTTTACTTTTCATCTTCTGGCCACAAACGCTGTTGATCCCCGAGGCTGTCCAGCTGCTCAATGGCTGGTGTTGGTGGTGGAGGAAAAAAGCTTTGCTACTCTCTTCAAACATATTTTTGCCTACAGCTCAAGTCACATTGTGTATGTTTATTCTGTTGAATCACCATTTGTCTAGCATTGCTCATGACAGCGCACTGGAAACATATTGGTGTAAACATTTAGCAACAAATGAAAACAAGCATTGGCAACGTTTCACTGTGTGGACCATCAGAATGCAAGACCATAATAATTAAAGCTGCAGAATTGTTTGAGCAGAGCCACACCTCAATGGCGCCTCTTCCGGCATCCCTAAAAATACCAACCCGGTCTCACGCTAATGGTCACGTTATTTAGATTTATTGATTTGTGTACAGGTCACGATTTTCTCGTTTATTTAGTGTACAAGTCACGATTTTCTTGTTTATTTCGTGTGCAGGTCACGATTTTCGAACGTGACCATTTCGCAAACTGCCATGACACTGGGCTGCTCTGGGGGACGCAACAACGGGGTAATGAAACGCCACAGCGGGGAAATTATATGCCACATGCCGGCAACAACAACGGGACGGACCGCCACACGCGGGATGCGATCCCCGGGCGCAGGAACACGATCCGCGGTCTCTGTGGAACGCAACAAAGGGGACATGAAACGCCACACGCCGGCCACAACAGCGGGACGGTTGTGGTTAGGAAAAGAAGAACGCGGAAAGGAACCGTCACACACACAGGAGACGCCGACAACAACAGAACGGTTGTGGTTAGAACGTGGAAAGGAACTGCAACACGCGGCACGTGATCCCCGGTCTCCTTGGTGAAAGTCCTGTGTTGTTTGACCCATCTACCACCCCGACCAACCTCCCTGCGCGGATTTTTGCCTTATCAATACTACTCGCTACCGTAATTGATCTGTGATCACGAAATATGCTTCCCACTGAAATACATTACTTTAAAATTTGTGCTCACCACACGAAAATAACGACATTAACGTGTTCAGTATACAAATCAATAGATTCAATAACATGACCATTTCACGAACTGCCATGAGACTGGGCTGAAAAATACCCTCTCTCCTCTAAATTACTCTCGCATTCTGTGTCTAAAATGGTCAAATGTATCTGGTTGATGGTGTAGTCCTTGCTAGTGAAAGCCAGCAAATTAAACCCCTCACAGATGCTGACCATGTTATTTTAATGCCAGAGCTCACATGCAATTTTCTGTTTTTGTTTTACCACAGAGGCAAAAAGGAAAGAGAAAATAAAAGAAGATTAAGGTTATAGTGTGGGATGTTGTGTTTGTGTAATCATCACATTTTGATATGTGTTAATGGCATGATATTAAACATTCCCTTCAAAGAATGTTTTACTATGGCATAAACATAATCAATTGAGTTGGAGATATACAGTGCAGACACACCAAACCATAAAGGAGCATCTTAACTCCTTTATCCCTTATCCAACTCTATAAAATGATAAGCTTAAAAGCTTAAAGCTGTTAAAATGTGAACTGCAAGCATTTATAATGAGGTAAACACAAGTGGCTCCAAATCTGAAGTAGAAAAAAAAGCAGCCTGCTTTTTTAATACCTAAGACTAATGGGCAAATTGTTTTCATGAGAAAGTGCCAGACTCGTGGGCAGAAGATAAGGATTTGAGCATTTGTTGCGCTGTTGTAGCAAAATTCCAGCAGAAAAAGAAAAAAAAGATTTGTTGGAAAAGAAATAGTAAAATATTTAACATAACATGAATATTGATGTGGCAGGTGGAGACTAAACCAGAGTAATACAACACCAATGATTATATCATACAGCACCACACTAACCTGAATCACTGCGTACACCACCCACTCTGTTTTGAATATGATGTATAATTTCAGTACGGCATATGTTTATGTCTCTTGCATGGCCACTCCTTCCTGTCGCAAGTAACTTATCCAACATTGAATTCCAAACTTGTGATACAGTGTATATATATATATATATATATATATATATATATATATATATATATATATATATATATATATATATATATATATATATATATATACTATAAAGTTGTTGGCTTCAGTGCTGTCACTTTCAATCCTGCAGGGGAAATGCCAGCAACCTATTACAGTAAGATGAACAAACGCACAAATGGCAACCACAGGAGGTGCTGTTCTGTGTTGACCCTCTGAGGATGTTTGTGGTATGACTTGGGGACACAAATTCTGACAGACAAACTCCACCAGGAGCTTCTCTTTTCGACAAGTGGACCCCCTGCCACCCATGAGAGCTCTGATGTGCGTCAGTGGCTGAATGTTACCACGACCTCCTACATAGGAGCAAGACACCTAGACTGAAAGACACAAAATGACTCGAATTTTGGCATTGTAGTCGTTGTGCATCTTTTTTGTGTGTCAGTCTGCGTGAGCATCTCTTTATAGTCATTTTGTGTCTCTTTATAGACCCAATCACAATGTTTGTTTACAATAACTTCCTGTTAGAAAACCCCTGTGTCCCGTACATACAATTTAACGGCGCTGAGCAAACGGGGGCGAGGAACAACTGGTTATACTCTCATCTCATTCATCTAAAATGCATGTTTGATGTTTTCACAAGTCAACACTTTCCCTAACATTAGGTTGGAGACCTAATTTATCTGTTGGGCCACAGACTAAAGAAACGACACTACCCTACTAACACTACCCAAACTAGCAGTCAGTCCAACCGGCAGTGAGATGTCGCTGTTCGTAACGCTAGATTCAAAGATGCTAGCAAAGCAACACAGTACAGAAAGAAAGCACAGCAGAGACCTCAGATAGGTTAGACCACCGTGTTTACAGTAACTATATATCTTTAAACTTTACAGTTACGACTTACAATGACAAAAGAAATTAAAAAGTTGACCGATTTCACATAACTCCACAATTCAAATCAACTGCAAATTGTCTTCCCTGAAGTGATGTTTGTGTTAGCGCAACATCATTTGCACCTCTTTAAGTCATTTTGTGTCTTTTCTTAGTTTTTTTGCGTCTCTTTATAGACTTTTTGCTTATCTTTTAGTAATTTTGCGTCTCTTCTTAGTTATTTTATGTCTTTTGATAGTCATTTTGTGTTGCAAACTTCAGAGAATGTGGCTGACCCAAATGCAGACACATCAGGCAATGTCGAGTTAAAAAGGTTTAATAACCAAAATCCAAGCAGTGAAGACAGCTGGGCAAAAATATAAGCAAAAGTCCAGGAATCCAAAAGAAAAAGAAAACAAAAACCGGAGTCCAAGACAAGGGGTAGACTAACACAAACTTACACAGAATACCATGCAGAAAAAAATACAATACAATACAATGATCTGACACAAGACAAGGGGAACACAAAGACTAAATACACAGGGTAACAAGGTAACATGAGACAGGTGACACAAGGGCTGGGAAACAGGTGAAACAAATTAGGGCTGGGCAGAACAATCAAAAAAGGCGGGAAAACACAAGGCAGGAAGTAAAACAAGACAAGACAAGACAGAAAACAAGACTACCAAAATAAAACAGGAAACAGAAACATACACAACCATAACATTTTGTGTCTCTTTATAGTCGTTTTGCGTCTATTTAAAGTCTCATGCCCAGAGGCCGAGGGGGTCCAGGGGGTCAGGGGCCCCCCAGGTCGGCATGTACCTGTTTAGCCCGTTTAGGACATACCTACTGTAAGTGTTCAGCATATCCACCACCACTGAAACAAAACAATTAAAGTCCTGCAACAACTGTGTGTTTGATGTGGGTACTTAGATGAAAAGAAAGGCAAGAAAAATCAACATAGTAGCGAGACTAGATACATTGTAATAGTGAGTGAAAAACAAGCTGACATGTGAATTAAGCCTCTCAAGCTAGCCTGCTGCTCATTGCACCCCACACAGTGTCTGCATTACAAGCAGCTGGTAGGTGGTGATGAGCTGACGTCTGCTTGTGGGCAGATTGTAAGTTTTTTTCAAGGAGATGAGAGGTTCTCCATTGACTGGGAAGATGGACTGCTTTCATACAGCCAAAAGTTACAAATGATGATCTGCTGTAAGAAAATGTTTTTTCTCTTCTTCCTTCCTTACAATAGACCCAGACTTTCCTTAAGACTTACCGGGCTGGTTGCCATAGTTTTGGAAGGCAGTAGAAAAACACAGCTGAAAGATAAAATTATTTATAAAAGAACAAAACAAGTCTCCTGCGTTGAGCTCGACTGCGCACATGCACAGCAGAGTATGCTAATAACATCCTGCCTAAAAAAAGACAATAGACGGTGGATGCAAAAATTACATGGCTGCATGAATACATTACTAGTCGTTGTTTTGGATGCTGTCCATTCATTTCATTAATAGATTAGTGTATTTTTGGCTACATGGATGATGCCTTTGTTGAATTCTTAATACCATGCCTCCACTGAAATGTTCTGGCAACATTTTTAACTGTGTCCTTAATCCAAGATTCCAAATGGCATTCATCAATAACTCTTTTTATTTCAGGTTTATCTTTAAAACTGATAACCATGCATCACTGAGAACCAATTGTTCTGTGTGTGTGTGTGTGTGTGTGTGTGTGTGTGTGTGTGTGTGTGTGTGTGTGTGTGTGTGTGTGTGTGTGTGTGTGTGTGTGTGTGTGTGTGTGAAATGAAATAACAATAGAGTAATCTGCAACCCAATCCTCTTGACACAGATATATTGTTTGATAAGGCAGATTTGCAAATCTGGGGGTGGCCAACATGAATACACTTTCCCTATTTATTTTTTCAATTTGGATGATGTGTTTAGAAAATTACTATTCTATGCAAAATCTGGGATTATTTATGCTTTTGAGACGAACACAAAAAAAACAATGCTCTTGTGCTGTATGTCCCGCCTTGCTCCATCACTATTGGGGGTAGTGGGGGCAATTTGTAAATACTTAACATGAGTTAGTTTCTAACTCGTTGCTCTGTTGTGGTAACCAGGCAAAATGAATGCAGGACCTGCAGGCTTCAATTTGGTCGTTAACAGTAGTTTGATCACTAGTGACTGAATCTGTTGGCTGATATTTCACCCAGCAAACGGTTTTGGTTTGGTCTCAACCTGATGATCATTTTGTTATTGTACAATTTCATTCAGAAACACTACTTTTTCATCTTTAACCTCCGCACAAGTAGTATCATTCAGCGACTAACTGCGCTTACAGGTCAGTACAGCTCTGGTCAAAGTTATCCAATTATGAAATGTTGCACAGAGCGACTGCTCCTCGTACCGCAGACAACAACACATGCATAGCAACAGCCGCAGCACACCATATACACAATAATGAATCAGGTGCAAAAGCTGACTTTCCATAATAATGAGAATACTGCTCAATGCTTAGTACTTAACTTTTTGTATCTTTTTTGTTTAATTCATACACAAACGGAAATGTAAAAACAGCTATATCTGGTTTTAAGGGAGTTGTATAGCATTATAACCATTTCTAGACAAACAACAGATTATCCATCCGCCCAGCAATTCTGTGCAGCATGTCTGCTGGTTGCCTGGCTACCTCACTGCGACAACAAGCTATTGGGAAGTCACTGCACCCAGCTGTTGCTAGCCTTGAAATAAGGTGCATCTCAGTTTCCTTATATGACAGCTCCTCACCCCTCTGCTGAATCAGAAGTTGTTCTGTCCTTACTTTGTAGAGGTCGTCTCGAAGCTCTTATTTCTGCACCGAGGAGCGGAACTATGCTATTGAGACTTACTGAATCGTCTCAGCCTTGGAAAATCCATTTTAACGGCCACTGATTATGTCTTGTCATATGAAAGGTTTGACCATTCAGATTCAAAACAAAGTTTTAACACAGTACACTACCTCCTTTTTGTTTGCTATTTAAAGCCAGCAGAGTTAATTGCCCATTGTTCATCTGTTGCTGTGATTACCAACAAACATCTTGATATACAGCAGCTAGTATCTTATAAACAATTACTGATGTGTTTTATTCAGGAATTTATTTTGGACGGCTCTTCTAGCTCCTCTTATACACACTGGACTAACTGGGGTCTTCACAACCCTTCTCGATGACCTCTGCTGTACCATTGGAGAGGCACCCGTAATAGCAGGCTCTAAAGCTTCTCCCCAGCATACATTTTCAGTGGTGATTTCCTCAGTTGACAAGAGGCTCTCAGATCAGCCCAGATAACAAAGTGGCCACTCAAAAACAACAGGAGATGAGTGTCATCTTAAGCCCACATATAGAGAAGAGGATGTTGATGATGACGGTAATGATGATGAGCATGCGGATGAAGGTGATGAGGATCAATAGATTTCACAACAATAGATTTGGGTTGCGTGAAATCTATTGTACACTGCTATGGAAACAGTTGACATCAGCGGGGTCAGAAATGCAAGGAGGTGTGTGGGGTGTGTGGGCAGGTGGGTGGGTACTGGATCTGATGGTAGGCAGACCTGTGGAGCGGAGGTGGTGATTGTGGTGCTAATGGTTTTTCAGGAGGAGGAAGGGTTAGTGTGAGGGCCCTTCATTGCACTTCTGTCGGTTTAATGACTCCCCAGCATGATTCCTCAGATTAGTCCACACAGTTACATAAACCACCGCTCAGGTTTTCATGCTAAATGCAATGGTCCTGTTGCTGTGAAGTCCAGCTGGGGACATGATAATAGTATAGTTAGCTAATACTACTGTAATACTACTGCGTGACTTGAATGACTAGACTATGTATACAGTATGTTAGTCGTTTATCTGAAATTATCTTTTCTCGGGGATGATGTCACAAGCAAATACATTTCAATTCTTTGCGAAAAATGTGATTTTCTTTTTACCAACAAGTGCATAATCCTCTGAGAGCAAAACAATGTTCAACAAAACTCGATAAAAAGAGATATTACTAAATTTCATTTCAGACATTTATCTACTTTTTTTTTTATCATACATTAACACTACTTTGTGAACCTAAAGACTTTGGTAAACTCATTTCAAGCACCGAAACAATTTGTACAACACATCATAAGTTAAAGCAACACCAAAGATTATATTGTACCTTAAAATAATGTTTCCAAAATCGTTTCAGTGGTTCATCAACTCGTAAAGCAGTGTGAACGGCACTTCTGCATTCACTTTGCGACCCTCTATCTGCTAAAACCACACTGTGCTAGTTTGCCAGATCAGGTAGCGGATCTGTAGTTCGAATGACAGCGGTAATGGACAATTCCGCTTCCAACCTGTAGGGGGACCGAAGGGGAAAAGTGCTTTGGTGTTGCTTTAAGGTTTGTTTTCAAAAGAGATTTGAGGAATTTCAAAAAGCCAACATCAACGTTTAAGCTTTAGTGCCAAATTATCTCTTTACACATTGCTCTGGGACAGATTTGGGTCTTACTACACGGAAAGCAAAATGAGTTCTGAACATTTTGATATGATACACATGGGGATCAGTTTTATGCAAAAACCTTAAAAAGGTAAATTTAAGAAGATGTGTGAAAATGCCCTTAGACCTCAAATGGTTAATATATAGAGTCTAGATAGGGCTTGATTTAGGCTATGTTTAGACAGAGACAATCTGAAGAGAAAACGCAGTGGCGTTGCGTTCTCACTTTTTATTCCATGTTTAGACATTATGGGGGGGGGGGAATCTGTGTGCATATGGTGACGCAAAAGTGTGTGAAATGCGATGTAGTATGCACACCAGGCTGCTAGGTGGTAGTGTGAAGCACTGCCACACAACACCACCAAGTCCACGCGCCTGCGTAGAACCTTCCTTCTACTTATCTCCCTCTCCTCCTCTCTCCTCTCCCTAGTAGCGTGAAGCGAATGACAAAAGCTGACAATTTTGTCTGGACAGACGAGGAGGTGGAGTTATTGCTCCAAACAATGCACACACACACACACAAACACACACACACACACACACACACACACATACACACACACAGCACACACACACAGCACACACAAGGCACACACAAGGCACATACACTCGCACAGTGCGTTTTTACCCAGATGGGAACGCGACGGTGGAGCTTTTTTAAGATTTCCACTCTGGAGGGTGGTTTCACTTTTTTGTGTTTTTAAGCCCCAAAAATGCCGTCACCGTCTAAACAACAGGCACATCTGATAAAATATTTTGTCGTTTTCACCCACGAGCGTATTCGTGTAAACAGGGCCTTAGCAGTGGCGGTGCGTGGCAAATTTTACCGAGGAAGCCAGTAAGCTTAGTATGGAGATCATATTGCCTTACATAGGCGCCGATCTGTGTTTTCCTCCGTGGGTGCTCACGGGTGCACGCCCTTTAATTTCAGAACCAGGGCTCGACATTAAGGCACGTTATATGCCACTCATTACGTCTATGTTACCGATTTGAAAGAAATACATTTTTTTCCCTACAATCCAGGGCAGCGGACTGCTAACGTTAGACCCAGCGACAGTGGGTCAGCGGACCGCTAACGTCGGACTGACCGCTAACGTCGGACTGACCGCTAACGTCGGACTGACCGCTAACGTCGGATGGACTGCTAGCTGTTCAGCTCATTCTCTGTAAGCGATGCAGCATAAAAGCACGGCGGAACCAGCAAGCCAGCCAGCCGGTGTTAGTTAGCTAACATTAGCTTGCTAACTCCGCCTTAACGTTACCCCGTCACCACATCGTTCACAGAAAACGAGCCGAATACAGATGTCACTCGTGGCGATAGCAGTGTGCTTTGTGTGGATGAAGCATGAAGTTAATTTGACTCATTTAGCAGCTGGCTCGCTGACTCGTAACGTTACTACTCTGCTGCTCGTTTTTTAGTCAGTTATTGTAAAACCTCAGCTCCGCGACTTGCCGGATTAAATATCAGGTAATAATCAACTGTAAAGTAGCTGCACCTTTTAAAGGATCCCTTGGTAAATCAGCCTCTGTCGGGTAGAAAGTGACAATCACACTATGACAGACGCCAGCAGAAAGCCGGTTTAATTTAGCGCTTCCCGTTAGCCATTCAGTTTTGGCATAGTTACCATCACAAAAAGATCGCACTTTTCCCTTTGCTCTCCCCTGAGTTAGATCCAGCTTCGGTGTAGACCTACCTGTTTGTTTAACTTTCAGTTCTAGCTCAAAAACAAGTTTAGTGAAGTCATTTTTAACAAGAAACTCAAGATCGCCATCCATTGTGTAAACTTGCTGTTAACTGACTGTTAGCTCAGCTGACACCAGCCGGCACCGCTGCGTAGTAGCGTACTGTTACCATAGTTACCATAGTCTTAAGCATGTGATTGGTGAGAAGCCAGGTTCAACCTGGCTTCCCTGGTTTTTTTATTTACGGTGAATTGACCATTCAATGTCGAGCTCGGTCAAACCTAGCCTCAATCTGATTGGCTGAAAATATAATTTTTTTCTCTAAGGGATGCCAGGAAAAGCTGGCCTCCTTTGAGCGTTCGTAGCATTTTACTGGCCACTAGACAGAGCCCAGACAGGACTGCACCACCCATGCAGTGACAGAGGGGCGCTGTTTCACTCCACCAGCTATAGAAGAAAATGATAATTTAATGTTTTGATAAAGGAAATTACAAAATCAGTAAAAGACACAACTGTAAATTTATAATTCCTACGGTTAAAAATATAAAACATAATTTAAAATATACAAATATATTTTAAATTATAACATTTATCGTAAAAAAAAATTTTTTTTATTTTATTTTAAAATATATAATTATGTTTTATATTTTTATGGGGAGGCCAGGCTTCCTTTGGCCTCCTAGAGAAATCGCCACTGGGCCTTAGTAACAACTATATGGTAATGTAATGTACGAAAGCCACATAATATTATTTCAGGATATTCTGCATAAAATCTAAACCTAAGACCAGTATGATTGAACAGGGAGTTTCGTGCTCCCTTTACTTTCTAATAATAATTTCCTGCTATGACATCCTATCATCCTTTTATATTTTATTCAACGCTTCCAACACAGCTTTCACTAATTAGCAAACAAGAAAATTCTTGTGATGCGTTGTAGCAGTAATAGTTTTATATAAATGTGTGTCTCTGCAACGCTTACCCCTCTTTAGTTATATCATGATGAAACCGTTTCAGCTGTGTACAGTGTGGATGGTATATTGATTTGCCATTACCAGATGGGGGTTTTTTCACAGCAAAAATTGCCATTTAATTTTTCTCGCATAGAATTCTGTTTAATTTATGAGCTGTGATTAGTGCTGTTAATGGGTTTTTAAAATATGTAACCTGGTTTGACCTAAAGATATTCACTTGATGATGCATCTGCCTGTCAATCAGGCACACACCACATTTTGTGGTATCACCCATCCCTAGGGCCTGGACTGCATGCCAGAACTATACATTTCAGTTGGAAACTGCATGATGGCTTTAATTGGTACAGACTCAGTTTTTTGTAAATGATGTATTGCAGTAACTGTAGGTGTTTTCAATCCATCACATTTATGATGATTTAATGTACCTTTTCTGTGTTGTTGTGATTGCTTTAGTGAATAAAACTGAAAAGTTATTTATATAATTTAATAGATCTATTTCAAAAGATAGACTGTAATTAAGAGATTCAAGGTAGGCAAAAATTATGGTAAACACAACCTTAGGATTTGCCTTTCACCAACTGGGGGCACATGTCACATAATACTTGGTGTGAGTGGATTCAAACATCTGAGCTGACTCATTTAATATGCTTTAATGTAGTCAAGGGCAGTATGCCTCCATGTAATTTTAACAGGGCTCTGAGTAGGCCAAAGGGGGACCACTTTGCTTGTCACTCTCCAAAGGTCGAAAAGCTGAGAGCCAAGGAAGCTCCAGTACTCTGCACTCACTTTAATTTAAGACTTCTACTCGACAAGAGTTAGCAATTAGAGTGTCTCCTCAACTACTGCACTGTATGTCCCCAGGGAGGTGCCGAGAGGAACTCCCACACACCCATTAATGTTTAAATTGGCCTGATTGAGCTGAATTATTCAGTGAATCACTCGTCCTCTGTGCAGGCCTCTGGGCAGCAGTAGCTGTGGTGTCCTCAGTGGTTGGTGTTGTCACCGAGGGACTGTAAACGTAGATGGATACTGTGAATTGGGAAACTGTTTAAGCATGAAAAATGTTCTTTTGAAAATTGGTCAAAAGTATCAAGGTGCAGGAGTCCGGAATCTAAGATGCTTTTTAGTCCACTGATGCTGCGTTCCAGGCAACCCATAATATGTGTTTTCACAACCTTCTACCCGTGAAAGTGCCCTGGAACGGCAGTCAAACCCGTAACTTACTACTCGTGAACTCGCACCAGATCGTTATACTCCCAGTTACAGTTTTGACGTCACACACACATAAACAACAATGTCGACCCTTTTGATGCTGGCCATATGCCAGTAATTAACTGTGATAAATAGACATAAATAGGCAACGTAAAGTAATTCCACACATTGTAATCAAAACAATACACATACCATTGTGTACTACTACAGGTTATGTTTATTAAATTAAGCCCAAAATATGTTGCCGACTAGAAATCCTAGAAATTGTCCGCTAGTATCAACCAGCGCGAGCCAACGTCAACGGTAGGTAGCCGCTAGCTAACGCTAATGCTAGCTAACGCTAATGCTAGCTAACGCTAATGCTAGCTAACGCTAGCTAGAAGGGTTTGTCGTGACTTTGCCTGGAATGCTACCAAGTTGTGAGTCGTGACTTGAAGTCGTAACTTACAGGCTAAAAATTGTGTCTGGAATGCAGCATAAGTACACTCTTTGAACCAGGAATTCCAGCTTGTAACACCATGTAAAATCAAATCTCATAATAATTTCTGTTGAGTATATATTAAACAAACTAGATATGTGTCAATAAGTGATAGGGCTGCCCAATTAATCACATTTTAATTACGATCACGATTTTGGCTTCCCACGATCAAATTTGCGTGATCGAGCGATATTTAAAATGCATAATTCCGTTCATAGAACGTTCCGTATCAACGTTTTTTTTCTTTTTTTCTTGCAAAGCCAATCTGGCGCTCCGTAAACCACTCTCTGATCACGTGCCTCCATGAGCCAATCAGAGTTGTTCCCTGCACCGCACAGCTTAGTTTAGATGTAGACAGTCACAGAGGACAGAGTAACGTGAGGAAAATTCCACAACAGCTAGCAGTCGGTCATACGTTGTCACGAGGTTTACCAGTTTACCAGTAAACGTAACATTTAGGCCCGTCTGTGTTGTTTTTCAGACAACAGCAGTGACCAGTGCTAGTTTGAGTCTCTTAGCTCATAGCTTTAGCGGCAGACTGTTGTACGTCCCGCTGTTGGAATCACCTACAGTGAAATACAGTCACACTACACCGTTTAGCTGTCAGCATTTTAGCCGTGTTTAATCCAGTTACTACTGTAGCTAATGGTAGGCTAACGTTAGCTGCTGTGTAACGTGTTGTTAGTGTTTACTAGCGTGACATGCAGCAATGTTTCTGCTGCCTCTAACGTCTGTTTTTGAGCATCAGAGCGCAACGCAGACATTTAAGTGGCACCGTAATGAGGCACCGAAATCCGTGTTGCTATTTCGGTAGATACCGGGCACCGGTGCGCCGTTAACATGAACATGCGTCATTAACGTGAACAGAAAATTGCGTTGCCTGTATCTTTTCATGGTAAATACGCATGTGTGGAAAGCGGTCGCACAACAGCTGAAATGGCATACTCCTTCATAGTATCCTTCAACAAAGGAGGAATGTAGCACAATATGGATGTGAAAGCAGTTATAATTAGCCTATGTGACAATAAAATTTGTTTTGGTTAAAATCAACAAATGATCGTGATAATTAATCGTGATTTCAATATTGATCAAATAATCAATAATCGTGCAGCCCTAATAAGTGAGCTTTTGAGAGGCTGGTAAGTATAATTTGGAGAGAGCCAGGCATTTCCACTGCATTACTGTCTAAATGCCTAGCTTCACTAATTACCTCCTGGCCATAGCTCTGCATTTAAGCGACAAACTTGAGTAGTAGTATGGCCTAATTAGCCATAGTATGGGTTCTGGGCTGTACTTGAATTAGGCCAGTTCCTTTAATCACTGATACAGTTGTTGTTTATACTTAGTCCTCATGGCTTATGAACAGGCAACAGGGCAACACATAAATTGTTACATGTCAAATTCTTGGATTGCTTTGTTATGTCATTTACCACTTTATTCTACATTTTTCGGGGAAGAACCAATTTCATGACCCAGTGGAGCTTATGTAACATCAGCATTGCAGAAGAGGTTTTTGCCTGGGGTTCAGATTGTCCAAGCATGTGCAATATACAGTCTCATATTAGTCAGAATACAGTCTCATAAACACAATAACAACTGACTTACTAATGAAGTTTTTCTGAAAAATTGGCAACAAGGGAGTGGTGCATTCAGAATGTGCAATCAAGAATGGCCACATTTTGTTATAGTTCATTCTTTCCTATATGTGCCAATTGTAATACTTGTGGTATTTTTTTACCCCTTATTTTGACATTGTACAGCTCCACATGTTTATAATTTATTTAATTTTTAGATTATTATTATTTATTTTCATCTTCAGTCATTATTCACAACATTTCTTCCTCTCACAGAAGCAGTCAGAACTGCCTTTTTTGTCTGTTTAGAGAAGAAATTCCTTCACAAGTCAACTGACTTGGCTGCATGTCCTTACTATAACTGGAGCCGTTTGTAGTTCATATCCATTTTTTTACAAATGGGATGCAATGTGAAAGTAAACCCTGGGTTATCTATGTTAAACCAAATTCTGGCTTTGCTTCTGGCATCCTACACATTCCCATTGTGAAAACAGCAGTTGCCTTGGTAACAAGCACACCACAATAAGGGCATCTTAACAAATCGTGCTGTGCCGTGGAGGCTGGAGCCGTGTGATAGATTTACATAATCAAGGACATTTACTGTACAGCCACTCTTACTGTGATCTTGAACATCTCCATAGCAACACCCATAGAGGTTGTTCTGTTATATGGACACCTCTGTGTCTTCTAACACCTAGCTCATAGAGGCAACTTTAACTCACGTGTGCCTTTCCACAGTTTAGCAAAAAAATAATAAATACAAAGCATTGATTATATATATAATGCATGTACAAAGTTTCCTTAACAATGTAGCTGCACACCAGTGTTTTCCCCATGCATTTGTGATATGCCTGGGGCAATCTTTATGGGGGTAATTGGATGAATTTGTTCTCTTAAGCCAACAGATGTGCCTCTGCAGTCACATCTGTTAGCTTTATCTGGTAACTGAAGACTTTAGAGGAGATCTCAAAGCTGTTATCCCAATAGAAGAAATGTAAACGTCTTGCTTTGCGTCAATGGGCTGTGAAGAAAGAAGAGGCTGAATTTGTGGTTTGCATTTTGTCAAAGCTTGTACTATGCTTTGGTTTTTAGTGACATTAGTTTTTTTCAAGTAGCTGGAATTGTCTCCCTGGTTCTGTCAGTGTCATCACCTAGGAATCTGTTCTGGTTTCTACTCAAACCATCCAGCTCCAGAGTGGGCATCATCAGCAGCTTATCACATAGTGTGGGCTGTGTGTGTACATGTGTCCCAGTAAAAAGGGAGTGGCCTCATACCACAGAAACAGCCATGGCATGTTGTCGACCTACATTCTGTATGCCTAAAGGGACAGAACCCATCCACAATCTAATTACCCCCAACCTTGTTCCTCTGTACAACACTCCATCACTGAGAAAGTTCATCTTCAGCCCATCATCTTCTCGCCACTGGGGTATTTTTTTAATCTTTTCTTTCTGAGTTAGTGGTAGTTATCATTTTTATGTTACTATCTTGTGTTTACCAAGGGGCACATTAGTGTCAACACATGCTTTTGCTTGCTATACAAATTAAGTAGAAAATGTGCATTTGGACCTTTGTTTTTTTTCACGTGTACACCAAATGAAACCATTTCAAAGAGGCCACGGATAACCAAATTGTTACACATCAGGACCAGTTTACACATCACAGTTAACTACTCAGCCGTGAAAACAGTTGTTTTTGCAGTTCTGGAGTGAGCTATCTTAAGTCTGAAAAAATAACCCTTAAAATGTCATCAAGTTATTTTTAGATTTGATTGGGCTTGGAGACTCTAAATTCTTATTAGAATGCTTGGGTTACAAGGCAGGAGTTTGTAAGACGTAGGCAGGAAGAATCTAAAACATTACACAATTGAGCAGCATTGTGGGAGTATCCAGTTTATGGATCTTGACCCATACTAGGGACTAAAAGTCAGGCTATCTTGGCCTCTACTTATTAGTCTTTAATCATCCAGTGTTAACTATTTGCCAGACATTTCAGTTGAATCTCTGTTCTTAGCTATTATGTAATCGATATGTTGTCAATGGTCTAACTTTAAATATGTCAATTATACAGACACCTGCTGACGTTCTTGTCTAGTTCATTAATTAAGTAAATAAAGAAATTATACGATCAAATACATTTCTATGGAAATGGAAAGAATGTGGTAGATTTGTTTCTGACACAAGCCGTCACACTTGAATGCATCTCACAATCCCAAGCTGTATTTCAGTAATCAGAAGCTTACAGTCTGAGAAAGTGAAGTGATTTACAGATTTACAGTCTAAGCCTCTGCCCCTGAAGACACGACTATATTGGTTTAATGACAGTGACAACATGTAGAATTACAAGCTGTCAACTAATACAATCATGTTGAGGTGCTACATAAATGGCCTGTGCCCTGACCATGCCACACGTTTTTCCATCTTGTTCGCACAGTTGACGTGACCTGGCTGGAATCACAATAGAAGCACACTGGTAGGAAACATACAAACATATTTAGTGCAGTTATACTTTCAGAAAGATGTAAAGAGTGAGCCCCACATTCTTAGCATTCTACAGAAAGGTGATCACTGCAACCAACGCATACAGAATATGTGTGTTTTATCTGGAAGCAGAACAGTTAAGAGATAATACAACTGAAATGAAAATAAATACTAAGGGACCGTTCGGTATTTATGGAATGGACCACCGGAGGAAAATAGGGGAGGGTCATTTCTTTTTATTTTTTGTTGAGGGGAGGGTCATCCAACATTTTTTAGTCTGGGCGGGGGGTCACCCAGCTTTTTTATTCATGAAAAGAGCAACATTTAAAAGTGGCTTGCTTGGTGCATATTTATTCATGTAGCTCTCAGTCTCTGCCCCCTAGAAGATGGGTCTGACCGCATACACAGAGTTTGCTGAGGGGGCAGGAGGAGCACTGCCCCCTGGTGGCTGAAACGGGTAATTGTTTTGTTTAAAAAATGAGTGGAATAATTATGTCTGGCATGACCAGATATTTTATAAATATTTTAAATAACACAAAACAACTAAATGTTGGTAGGTAATACATCAGATTTCATATACTGCTTTAGTAAAAAAAAATATTACCTGGCTGACGATGGGAGCAGCAGGACGCAAAAAACGAAGGTTACTGTTGCACTAGTCTGGACATCTTGCCGTGCCAACCTTGCAATAAAGGTTTCCTAAATGCCATGCATATACATGTGATGTCAGCTTAATAATTGATTGCGGGTTTGTGTAGGTTTGGACTTATATACATTTATTCCACTTTGTTTAAACCTCGAAGTGGAGAGGCCTCGTTCTTTGGAGCTGGCTGGTGAATGTGATGCTCGTATTGGCCTTGCTGGATACACCGTGACTCTGTTTGTGGATCTACTGATCACTGTGGATTACTTTTTTCCGTGTCAGTGGATTACGGCAAAATACGGATATTTTTTCTTAACGTATCTTAACATTTTATGGTGAATTTGGAGAGGCATCTCAACAGACTGGAGGTCCAACACTGATTGTTCACCGTTACATTTTAGTTGAATTTAAGAGTCTGTCTATTGCATTCCAAAACAGCCGTGCCGCGATTGGATTTCATAAGGGTGAATTGTTAAATTGTTACAATGTAATTTAAAATCTGCTTTAAAAATAAACATACGTGTTTTGGAATATAATGTTCAGCTTCGGCACCTTTACCTATGTGCTAAAATATACAATGACGAAGCCTAGTGACCAGTCCATAGCAACCAGTGTTGAATTGGTGATTTCCCAGTGTCCTTTGCTGAATGGTCTCCATGTTTTATTGTTTTATTTCAAGTGAATACTAGTTTACTAGAGGAGGAACTTAGTATTTGAAGTAATGCAGTAATGCATGAAGTGTGCATTTAGTTTCCATGCTTATTGTGTTTCCACAACAATGTTAGTGAGTAAATCTACTGAAATGGCCACCACACCATAACAGAGGAGTGTGATGCGTCAGATGAGAATGCAGAGGTTAAATCCCGTACAGTATGACTGTAAAAATCAAACGGTATCTGTACCCATTTGCTAAGTGTAAATTAGCGCGTAAGGCGAGGGTCATACCTCTTTATCAAATCATTTTGCAGGGTCAAAGGAAAATTATTACTGGTGAGGGGAGGGTCAAGTCTTTTTAGGTTAGAGAATACAAAACTCCTCCAGTGGGCTCTTAATTAAATAACGAACAGTCCCTAAAATGAAAGGTCAATTGTTGATGGTAAACTTTGAGAAAAATGTGCTCTGTGTTGCTGTTAAGTCCATAAGAATAAACAACTCTGCATTGTATTTTCTGTCTGTGACTGTCTGTTTTATTAAGTAGTGTTTGTAATTTATATTTGTTTTTCAACTGAGTGTCCTGATTATTCAAACTCAACACAGTGTCTTTAAAGTCACATTTGAAGTTGGAATATATAATTTATCTAATTAAACTGCAAATATAATAGGAAGTCTATGGAAACTTTGCTACGTGAGTAAACATGTCAGTAAACTCGGTCTGCTTTCGTCTTACCTACAGCGGTATATCAACCCGTTCTCACTCCGAACTCATAAAATACGGACGTTTGGACAGTGGCTGTCAGCGTCTGAAGCGACAAAAAAAGTCTCGTTCAGCGTGTTTGTAGAACGTATCGGGGAGAGCAGCATCTACACGGGGTTTAGCGAGTAATTTATAAGGGGGAAATTCCGTGTAGGGAGGTTGGTCAGGGTGGTGGATGGGTCAAACACTTTCACCCAGGAGACCTGGGTTTGTGTCCCACGTGTGTCTTTAACTGGCCCGTTATTCCCACGTGTCACGGAAGCGTGAGCCCACCCACGACCTTTTCCTAAACCCAACCGTCCTGTTCTTCCCGCGAGTCACGGAAACGTAAGCCCACCCACAACCTTTCCCTAAACTCAACCGTCCCGTTCCCGCGAGTCACGGAAACGTAAGCCCACCCACGAGCTTTTCCTTAACCTAACTGCGTCAAAAAGGACGCCAATAGTCCCAACCAAGCGCGTTTAGTTAAAGCGTGTTATATGACGCTAAAGGAGACTTTTAGCGTTAATAACAACGACAAAGGCACCTGACCAAGCGTCTGTATTTTACGAGATGGGAGTGAGAATGTTATATCCATGAGAAAAAAACAGGAAGTTATCGTCTTCGTTCCCAGGGATATTCCTGTTATACGTCGCTAAAGTTTGCACTGACCTGGGTAAAAGGGCATTTAAATATTCTGCTCCCTCTGAATGATTTGCAAAATTGCCTGAACCTTCGTGAGTTGGTCTCACTAGATATTTTTAAAGACATTTTAAATGACATGGAGGCAGGCACATCTGGTTGTAAATGTTTTTGACCGATTGATCTGTTTGATCCCTGAATTAGTTGACTTCTGGCGAACATTGTTGAAAATCTTGATATTTTATGATCCTGTAATTTATTACGTGTTTTCATTGTTAATTGTTATATGTTTTATGTCTGAAACTCTGTTAATTGTGCTGCTGCCTGACACTCTTGTAAAAGAGATTCTTCATCTCAATGAGTATATTTCTGTTTAAATAAAGGTAAAAAAAAAAAAAAACATAGCAGCTGGTGGAAGGGTTGAGTTTCTCGGCTGGGATAAAGGCAGCATTTTGATTGGCTCATGTTGAGAACAACAACACAAAGCAGACCTCTGTTCTTTTGTTTTGTTTATTACCATCGAATACAGACTTTGGGGGGAAATTAGATGTGGAGCTGTCCGTGGTGCTGAACCTGCTGGTGCTGAAAATTAAACTAAAATCTTCTGGTCACATTATGGCATTTCCTGCGGATGTTAAGAACAAAAAAACATCACTTAGAAAAAGGAATCACTGGACCAACAGCATGAATTTCATGAATGTTAACAATTTGATTTATTCTTCTCTTCTTCTTCTTCTTCTGAGTGGGAATTTATTTTCTTTTTTTAATCAATATTGTGCCAGCTGCTCGTTGTGGGTTTTGAAATCATGTCCCACTACAGGCTGTTTATGTGGGCTCCTTTCGTGCTGAAGGCCATGCACCAGCACTGAATCTCTGAACAGACAAAATGATCACCTGAGTGGCTACAAGTTACAGTAAAAGGGAGCATTTACACTGCACATTGGCACTATATGTAGGCTTCTTTTTGACACATGTGGCTCACCGAAGCACTGACAATCAAGAACCACATAAAGGTTTTATTAAGAAAATATTAATTGTACACAATTAATGTAGAAAAAATCCTGCAAATCCTTCAGATGAAAAGAAAAAAACTATTCAGACAGATTCCAAACTGCACTGAAAGTAACAGATGGTGTCTGGAAATAGAATTTTAAGCTTTGGCTTGCATGTCTTTCACATGTAGTGTGGCAGTTTTTCTATAAAACTAAAACTACATGATTGATACTATATGATAGCTAACTGTTGCACTGAATGTGGGACATTTTTGAAATAGAACACAAGTAAAACCTTCTCTCCATCATCATCCTCTAAACTCCAAAAATACATTTGATTTGATACAACTTGTGAATCTTCCATGTTACAGTTATTTAAAAAAAATTTTTAAGAATAAATAAATAATAAAATAGAAGGAAAATATAGTGAACAGATCAAATTAAAAAGATAACATGGCTACTAACAAAGGCTCCTTAATGATAAGACTAACCCAAAAAAAACTTCCAAGGCTGTGCATATCACTGTGCTGAACTAAGAGTATAAGTCCATGCTAGGAGCTCTGTGAGGTACCTATGCAAAGTGGTGCTTTGAGCTAAATGTCAACATCAGCATGCTAACATAATTACAATGACCATGGTAACACTCTGATGTTTAGCAGATACAATATTTACCATGTTAATCAGCATGGTTTAGTGTGCATGCTAACATTAAGTGTTAGTACATATTAAGTGCCAATCCATCTCATCGTTGATGAGATATTTTAGTCTGAACTAAAGTGCTAGATGCACTGCCATATTGAGATTATCATCCACAGAGCCATGCCGCTAGTATGGCGAAAAACGCTCAACTTTCCCACTGTGTCATTCTTAATAACCCTCTGTGATCATCAAAGATCAGGAAAGACATATATAAACATAAAGTCAGAAATCAATGCATAGGTTATATGTTGAGATGACATTTTAGAGTCTGTTTCCAGGGAGCCAAGCCCTCAAAATGTCCACAGCTATTAAGGAGATTTCTTCCACAGATCCGTCCTGTGGCGGCAGGAGACAAGCAGCTCATCTTTCCCCATGATCTCATGTGTGTGTCCATTCTGCAATTTTGCAATAACAAATACCAGGACTGATTCCCATAGGTTTTCTGCACAGAGCTTTTTGATTGAATGTATCAGCTTCTCATAGAAATGTTATTTCATGGTGGAGCTCATTTACTTTTTGTCTGTCTAGGCGCGTCAGGAAATGAAGTCTCATTTTCACTTGTGATTAATGAACCAGATTGTGTTACATTAGTCTGCACTAAGCATCCACACTTAAAGTAATCATGGCACACACACTTCAATATTGTGCCATAAGCTGTAACCACATACTTTTATACAAAGCAAAATTGTGATCCAGAATGACACATCAGCACTAGATTGACACTGAAAATATTAACATTTAAGCTTATTCTTATAGAAAGTCTGTTTATAGATTGCCACGCCTCAATATATAGCGTGGCATTTGAAACCTTTTAACATGCAATGCTATTTAACATGCATTATGCATCACTATTCCAAACATAGTCCCTTTTTGTCATAATTTACGGTAATACTGTCCACAAATATGTAATGCTGCTTTCTCTAGTTTAGCTCTTTTTTTAAATGTATTACTGAAAGAGTGATTATGCAAGTCAGACGATTAATTTGACTCATTGTTACAGTAAGAATATTGACAAGCGCTTCTGTAACACCTACCAAATCGTTAATAAAGAGCCCATGGTTGGTAAAGATGCAGAGAACAATTCAGTAAAAAACCAAGGGTTCATATACAACATCTACAGTGTGATACCGTCAAACCCTCTTAGAACAGTGTTACCTCCCTCGAAAAATGTGTTTCCCAGCACTTTGATTTTCATTTTCAAATAAACTTGTGTCCAGCAGACCTCATCTTCTGACACATAGACAATAACAATCACTAAACGTTATGATTCCAATCAGCAGCTAAAAAAAAATTCATACAGTGCCTTTCTTCCGCTCCAATATCTCTTTCTTGGAAGCGTTACCTCATAAATTATATGTGCAGAATTCTTAAGCATTTCTGATGAGGACAGACAACCTTGTAAAGTTCTGGTTTTCACCGGTAGTTTAATTTTTCTTTTGGCTAGACCGTTACAAGCTGGAGGTAGAGAACTGTATTTCATTATTGTTACACTTTTTGTTTAATTTATTTTTTGGCCTATGCAAGAGAGAAGCAGGCAGGCAGGCGGGCAGGCAGATGAACATAAACTCCCAGTGCTTCGTAAGTAACATATCAGCAGCCAGATTTACAAATTGCTCGAGGCACCATTGAATTAACATGAGGAACAAGCTGGACTGCCAATTGTAGATGTCTGTTGCCTTGTCTAGACTCACTCTTTGTTTAAGACAGAGTTGTGAGCATCAGTTAGGGATGTGCTGGGTGTGAAAGTGGTAGGACTGCTTTCAAACAGTTGAGTAAAGTTGGCAAAGTTGGTAATAACAACTGAGATAGATTCAACTTTATAACCGTAATGAAGGTGGGGTTTACTGCATGGCTATTGTATTAGACCATGGGACTTTAGTTTTAGCTAGGTGTACCTAATAAACTACCAACTGAATGTCCATCTCTCCATTAATCATTCCTTTGTAATATTTGCTCTGGTAAAAAACAGTAATGTGTAGTTAATGAACAAAGGAGCTGCAGGGAATATTACTGGGCTATTTTTACCTATTGTAGCTTTTCAGAAAGCATGACTCTGTTGATATTGTTGAAGGCCTAGTGTCTGAATTCCAAAATCTAATTTAATTTTCAAGTTGAGTCTTGAAGAATTTTTTCGAGAAACAAAGTCTAATCTGTAAACAGTTGGGCCAGCAGTGCAGGCAACACACAGTAGGTGGTTTTAAAAGCATATTTATCTAGGAAGCAAAAAACTGATAAAATCGTTGCTTGAAGCAGCGTTATGGACCCACACGAGAGAATAATTGGGCAGATGTTGGGTCCAATTCACCCCTCCTGACAACCTGAACAGATTATTGTGTAGTATGAGGGTTTAATAATGTTAAAGTTACTGACTGCATCAGCGTTTCCCTGATTTAGAAAAATAGTGTTAAAGGAACAGTGATAGAATATTGAGCAGAAACCCGCAAAAGCCAATGACAGCGAGCTGACTGAGTAGCGTCACCAACCGGATGTTGCATACTTGTGTAAACATTTTCAGAATTGCACTTTTTAAAAAGTGTTCTAAAAACAAAACCAGATGAGCAATCCTCAACAATTACCATAAGAATAAACAAGAGTAAACCTACTGTATAACTAACAACTGTTGTGTTCTTTCTGTCTGAAACCTAGATTAAGAGGTCTAATGGGAGATTTTTATTTGGCTGCGGTTGCTGAGTGCCAAGCTAGTCATCCTTTTGTGATGATTGACGGGCGGGTTTTCAGTGGGAGATTAGAGGTGAGACTGTATGAAGCAAGGTGTCAGTAGAGCTGGAACGTTAAGTCCAACGTAGACGACAGAGGCAACGCTGCCAACACAGCACCCACAGGAAAGTGCAGCAGGAGTGTCTGTCTGTCCTGCTGTGCAGTTAAATAGGTGATGATCATCATCGATTCATGTGAAACCATCTGGTGTCATCTGTAGCTTAAAGTCATTGCCAGTTGACTACATACTGTAAGCAAGGTTAGGATCATGTGGTCAGTGACGGGGGACCAAGTTTTGAACTGCATTATGTTTACTAGTGCAGTGCCTGTTGAAAAGAATTGTAGAATTCATCAAAACCAAATTGTACCCCAAAATTACTTACAGAAGGATCCCAAACCACTTCATATGCAACTCCCCTGTAAAGCCTACTACTGACGTACTGATTTACCTGACAGAGAACGTTGCAGATTCAGAATGTAATCACAAAATATCAAAATGAAAATGTGGAATAATCAGACATTAGTCTCATGGCAGTGTGCTACCCACCCGGCCCATTATGAGAGCTAATCAGCACATAGCTGCGTTCATCAACCACCAGAACCGGACTGTGTGTGTGTGTGTGTGTGTGTGTGTGTGTGTGTGTGTGTGTGTGTGTGTGTGCGCGCACAGAGAGAGAGAGAGAGAGAGAGAGAGAGAGAGAGAGAGAGCTACAGTGTTGTCTCGTGTCGTATGTCGTATGATCGTTAATGAATTTAACATTTCAGCAGAGGTGTTAATTTCCATACAGGTTTAGTGGCTTGACAGTTAACGGTGAAGTAGGGGATTTGATTCGCGCGGGTATTTTGGCGACGGTAATGTTATTAGTTAGCAGTAGACTTAATTAACCCAGGGTGAGTCTGATGAAAAGTGCTGTGTCTGCCCGGCTCAGCTCTGAGATTTTCTCGCATTGCACAGCACTGTGAAGGAATAATCTCCAAGATTACGTTATGTTCTGTTTAGAAGTGGTGAATGTAGGCTACAGCTCACAGCAACTTAGTACTATATAGTGTCTGGCTTTTGTTTGATATTTAGTGTTGGCAAATGGCTGTTTGTTGAGTTTCCTCTTAGCGGAAAAATAGACGCAGAAAAGCGTAGCACCTTTTTTTTTTGCCAACCTTATTCCACACAACAGTCGCAATGTTCCTTCCAGCTATCTGCTCGTGCTCCAGGAAAGTGAAGAAAAGTAAGTTTGGTATATCCAGCAACCACGTAGCTAACGTTTGAAGCAGGAAAAGAGTTCTCCCCGCCCCCCACTTAACCGTTGTGTTGACTTCGGGTCACATTGGCCCGTTTTACATTTTTGTTTTATATCAGAAAATATGGGACATAGAAATAAGCGCTGAAAATGTGTAGAAGAAAAATTCAAAAATGTGAAACGTTAGAAAAAGCAAAAACAAACTGTGAAAAAAGGCGTCAAAAACATCGAAAAAAAAGTGTTTTTTTTCAAGGTTGAAGGGAAGACAATTGTTGACTGTAGCTGGTTGTGCTTTGCATGTGTGGGATTCTGGAACATCCTTAAATTTGGGAATTGTCGTTTGTTAATTCAAAGTCAAAGACAGACCAAAGTAGCGCTACTTTGCACATTCTTGTGGGTCTGAGGTGTATTTCACATTTTAGCTGCCAAAGCTCCGCTGCTTTCTTCAACCCTCTCTGTGTCTGGTCCTGTGTGCAGTGTGAGAGGGGGAGTGGCCAGCGGCTACAGCGGCAAAAGCCAATGTGTGCTTCTTTTACCTATATATTTAACGATATCTTTTGCATTTCTAATCCAAACAACATCAAACTTGGGACTGCACTTACTCAGGCCCGTAGCAAGACACCTGTCAAGTTTGAAATCCATTGAACTAATATTTCGAGAGATATGCGCATACCACACACACAGACAAACAGACAGATAGACAGACAGATGTTCCTGCAATTTATAGATAGATAGAACTTTACAAGACAGCGGCCCTGTATCATTTTTGTATACCTTCTTTCGATATTTTCTGATTATGTGTGAATATGTGTTCTACTTTCCCGCATCCTGTCTCCTCTTGTTTGGGTTCTGTTCATGATTTTTACCCACAATGCCTTTTAAAAACCACCACAGAACAGACATGAGTTTGTTGTATTAAATATGTTAGATTATTTGAAAGTGGAAAGAATGTATGGTGACAGTGAATTGAGTTTTTTTGGTTGTAACTAAAAAAAAAAGAAATCAGGTCCACTGAGTCTCTGGTGGGTGAATTGTAACCTCTGTCTCTACCGGCAATGATAAGCCAGTCTACTGCTGACAACATCTGACATTTACTGTAGCTTTTTTTCTGTTGGCAGATCTTATTGTCCCTCAGCTAGGAATATGTGGACCTGACAACATGTCATCTACATTTGGCCAGCTATATGGCATAGTAAAAAGACAGCACCAGGCAACTGACTTGATAATCAGACTTTTTTTTAGGTCATTCTTTCAGCCTGACATTTTGTTCCTGTTCTCTTTTTCTGTTTTGTCCTAAATTGCGAAGAAAAACTTCCGCACACTGTCTAACTTAAAATATATAAAGTTTGATAGTAGGCAACGTTTTGGTAATAGACCACCTTCAGGCAAAAGGTGTTACATCCTGAGAAGCCATCTTTTTGTGCACCAATCAACAACTTCCACATGAAATCAGGCATAAGTGCTTAACATTTATTCACATATGCATTACTATAGATAGAACTTCAATACAACCCCTCTATAGTAACCATAATAATATATATACAGTATATCATACCAGAGCAATCTGTACACAGATGTATATATATATATATATATATATATAATGAATCCACACAACAAAATATGTAGAGCATTCATATTCAGGCATACCTGCTGGTACCTTATCCAGTAATAGATAGAGGAAAAAATATCAAAATAAACACAAGAGTCCTCACAAAAATACTTTACATTACTCTTTCTGTTAAATCACATAAAATGTATAGGAAAATCGAAAAATAGAAAAAGTTAACATTATAAACATTGCTTACAAGACTCCACACCATCATACAAGTATAAAAAAACTCAGGGCCTCAGAAGATTCAAGCTGCTTGTTTAGTCCTAAAAAATCGGTAGCAAGTGATGTATCCATCCTGTCAACATGATATTCAATTGGCACGTAAGCTGCTGTAGTGGCTGCTAAAAGGAGTAGATCAAAGCGTCTTTCTTGAAGTTTTGATGAGAGAAATATGCCATTATGAGTTGTCATGTCTGTAAGTCGTCTTACAATTACTTGTACAGCTGCGTTGACGTCATTATCATTTGTTGACATTTTTTTGTCACTATTTTCCATTAAAGCTGTGGTAATGGCAGCAAATCCATAATAACCTTTCATTATATTGTTATCCACGTCGTCTGAGAGAAAACAAGACTTCTGCACTTCTGCTTGGCTCTGTTTTCAGGATTTAGAAAATCTAATCTGATGGGAGACTTTGGCCAATCACAGGTCACTTCAGAGAGATACAGCCATCTATTGGCTATTCTACAAATGCAGACAGAGAGGGGTGAGGGACAGCTGCAGTAAGAGGTCTCACTCTACTTGAAATATGGCGGGGTTTTTTGCTTTCTACTGCAACTTTAATGTTGCTCCGTAACTAGCTAGCTAGTTGGGCAGAAGATTTCCCCATTATTAACCCATTCTTTCTTTAATTGCTGGAAACAGCCTTTAAAAGTTAATTTGTGTCTTTTATAAAAAAAACTGTCATATTTGTCAAACTGTCGCCATATTCTGACAGTAACACGAGACAGTTAATCTGTGAAGAAAAATCACGTTCCTCTGCCTCCTCCTGGCGCTGATCCTGATGGTTAAAGGAAAACATCCAAATAGAGCTGAGAAGTCTATAAGACAGTGTCAATGACAGCTTGTGAACTGAGGTCAAACAGTAAAACTATAACCTGACTTCGCCAGATGGATTGCTTCACATTTGCTCGGCATATCCATCTGGGAACGTTGGAGAACTTTTGGGAAGGGGCGAAAATACTAGTTAGCTGATTTGATAAAGCATCTGTCTATCACTAACCTGACTCCGCCAGATAGCTCGCAAGATCAGGACGGTCTCACAAGGCTAATTTTATTTTTGTTGATATATGAAACTCTTGCCGAAACCAGCCGGGAGAAGAACAAAAACATATTTTCCTCCGAGAAAAGTCTCCAGTGCCGTTTTTTGCTCTTCTTTCAATGAAGGAATACTTTCTAATTCGGATAAAACTTGCGCGATAGCTACGCTCATCTCATCCGTGGAAGCCGCCATGTTGTTTAGACTGAACAGTCGCTTCTTGTTGCGTCACACCTAAACCCGCCTCAAAACCAACGCTGATTGGTCGGTCGTTTGGCGAACGGCTCCAAATTTTCTCTATCTCAAGATGCCAGACTGATCTGCGGGTGGAAAACTGGAGCTTGTGAGATCAGGACGGTCTCACGAGGCTAGTAAAACTAGGCAGCGCTGATCAAATATGAATCAAGGTTCTGTATTGCCTATTTCTCGCCTTAGTGTACTGTTTAGATGTAAAATGGGAAAGTTTGCTCCGGTTGGTCAGCCAGTAGGCGGTGCTTAGTTTTAGCTCGACTGTTTTAATATGGCAGCCGGGTCACAAACTTTCTTAATTTTACAGTTTTGGGCGCTGTGAAAACTTCCAAAAGCCTTTAGGAGCACCAGGAGGAGCCGGAGGAACATGCTTTTTTCCATATATCTGTCTCATGTACTACAGTCAGGATATAGAGACAGTTTCAACAAATAAAAAGTTACCAACTGTAGCTTTAAAGCAACACTATGTCATTTTTCCTGCTTCGGTCCCCCTACAGGTTGGAAGCGAAATTGTCCATTACATTACATTGTCCAGTTCATTCGAACTACAGATCCAAGGCGACCCAATCTGGCAAACTTGCACAATGTAATGTAATGGACAATTCCGCTTCTAACCTGGGGGACCAAAGCGGGAAAAGTTACATAGTGTTGCTTAATTAATTTTCTTAGCAGGGTTATCTCAGTTTGGACTTGGATGCTAGCAGAAAGCCTGTGTTACAAACTGGAAGCATGGAGTTTAAAAACATGGGTATTTAACATATATGCAGGGTCTAATAATGATTCATTTTCATCCTGGGAATCGTAGGGTCCAACATGGTTGGAGCTATACTAGGGTCTTAAAATCAGGATACCTCTGCTTTTGGTAAATTGATTTTGACCATTCTTTTTAAATGTGCCCCTTGAATCCCCCAACTTCAAGGGACAGATTTAATAAGTGCAATACTAAATCTCTGATAAACTCCATAGTGACATCCCTTCAGACACCCGTGGGCAGCTGTAGTATCAGGTAGCGGGACAGAAAACGGAGGCCTGATTCTACTAGGAAGAAGACGCAACTATTTTTACTGTACGCTAAATTATACTTCACACACATTCAGATGGCAGGGGTTTGTTTCGCTGTCCTCCCCCACTGCCTTTACTATGGGTTAATTATTATGCAAATTGCCATTAAAGAGCTCCAGGTTTTCATTAGCTTTGGAGATGAGTGCTAATTTTTTATTGGGTGGAAGCTTTGTATGTCTAATCTTGTGTATAGATGGATCTCAAATGCCTCTTTTACACAGACGTGTGCAGGCACTGTTGTTTTCAAGGAGCAGAAAGAGCATCTACAATATGTATATTGTTATTGATAATGCAACTGGCTGTTTTGTAAGGTCAAAGGTCAAAGCAGCTTCATTGTGAATAAACATATTGAATCTGTAAAAAGATTATGTCACATATTACATGCACATATTTGTTGCTGTAGTCCAGGTTGAAATAACTGCCAGAGACGTAGCGGAAACACAAACACACCCAGGCCCTTTGACAGGTAATTGTCTTTATCGTCCTGTTCACGCTGCCTGTCTCCATCCATCAGCTGTTTTCATGACTCCCACTGCCGTCCCTTGATCCTGCTGCAATGACTGGCATCTATGCTTGAAAGACATTCTTTTTGATTACACTCTCTGTTTGTGGCCATCTGCTCTAAAAGTGGACTCGTTGGACAACTGTCAGAGTAAACCTGCTCCAGACTAAATCATTTAAAACAAGCCTTAGTATCTGTTGATTTATATGCTATTGGTTATATGCATTTCATTCTCTTAGCTTTGTTTTACTATAGCCATCTCCTTAATGTATGAGCAACATGATTAATAAGTAATGTGTACAATTATGTTTGCAGGCATGATATAAAATTAGCATTCACTCCTAGTTCATCAACTGTATAAATATACTATGAAAATTCATCAGAGGATGATAAAAATGATTACAAAAATTTGTAAGAATTTAAAATGATTAATCATTTTAACTTATCTTTTGCATTTGGCTTGGATGAAATAACATTATAATCAGCTAATAACAAATAAGCAGTAGAGACACAATTTGCCTTCAGAATGGCTTCAGTCTGACTGGTGCAGCTGTCACACAACATCCTGAACTGTGTGTAGTGGATACTAGACCTTTTATCAAGAAGAGAACCCTCCAAAGCCATCACTGTGGTGTTCCCCGGAAACCACTTTTTCAGTTTGCATGGGAGCATTATCATCTGAAAGATGGCACCATCATAAGGGAACAATGTTTGCACCCTAGGGTGCTACTGGTTGTGTAAAATGGTCTTATATTCCTTGGCTGATATACAACTATGCAGTGTAATTATCAGACAAAATGATTTACTATATGGGTCCCCATTTCATTACCCATCCACTGCTGACAGTAGGTTGGAGAAATCACCCCAAGTGTAAACCTTTATGGTTGTCGGAACACACACACACACACACACACGTACGTACAACTAATTGATATGCAACTTCATGACTGACTTTGTTCTACTTAGCACCAAAATAATTAGGGATTGCCTCAGTGATAGCTGATGATGACTATATGGGACTCAAGTTACAACTTGTGCTGTATTTCCTTGAAAGTGTGTAACTGACAATATAAATCCAATAAAATGGATAGAAACAACATTAAGCAGTTTTCTAGAACAAAACAAAATGGCGATTGCTGTAAGTTGCTTGCTGGAAGAGAGCGGGCAAACACAGCTCGGAAGACGTTCTCCGGAGAGACGAGGAGTGAAGAGGAGGGGCCGTTAGACCCAGCGGCAGCGGGTCAGCGGGTCAGCGGACTGTTAGACCCAGCCCACTGTTTGGCTCATTTTCTGTAAACAGTGCAGCATAAAAACACAGCAGAACCAGCAAGCAAGAAAGCCAGCCGACGACTGGCTAGTTAGCTAACTCCACCATGCCCCCACGCCACACTAGTCACAGAAGTTAGTCCATTGCAATGGGAACGGTAGACTTGGCCACCGCTCTGACCATTCTGCTATGTTGATTTAAATGGAAATTCTATCCATTTTATTTCTATGGTCCATCAGTGAACATACTTAAAGGAATGGGCAACTCCTATATTTTGGGAAATGTGCGGAGTTGCTAGGTTTAAGTAAATTTACCAAAATTACACAATCCCATTATTCCTTTAAATGACCCTGTATATAACTCTCAATTGAGCTTGGAATGATCAAACACCTGTTAAACAGCATTTATTTCTTCATTGTGTCATAGACTACACAAAAATACAAAATTGTAAATTGTATCTTAATGCTAGTGCTAGTTTAGCAATTGATTGAAATGTAGTTACTGTGACATTTCATATTTACTGTAAAGGAAGTGCAGAGTCAATATAAAAATACCGTGCTGCTGTACAACAGAGAAAGTAATTGTGTAAAGTTTTACCTACCATACAGTAGGCTAGGTAAAACTTTAACCTACTGCATGGAAAACTGCAACAGTTTCATCCAGAGGAACTATATACACTGAATAACAAAACGCAGTTACAGTCATTTTGAGACAGAAATTCACAGTTGAAGGACTTGTTAGCATAACGTGGGAAAGAAAGGGCCTGTTGTGAATGCCTTATGTAATAGTCACCTAGCACTGCCACTCCACAGATGGTCCAGAAAAGGTAGGCAGTTGTACCAGCACATCTATTTCCACATAGCAGCAGTAAGAGCTCTTATCCTCTCTGCAAGCCCAAGCGCTGACAGGAGGTTGATATTCTTGATGAGCAGCAGCGAGGCCAGATACCATGATTAAAAATGGATGCTGATGCGAGAGAGAATGTCAGCATGATGCTGCTATAACATACTCATGTACAAAATAAAAAAAAGTCAGATTATGTCACTGGATGTGGCATTCATTGGTGGGTTATTGATAATGGTGAGTGAGCAGTGCTAAGAGACAGGTTGAGCCCCGGAGAGGATTTGCATGATTGATGTTTTCTTTACGAGGCTCGTAGCCTGTGCTTGACAACTAGTCAACTCAGCGAAAAAAAGACACATACTGCACCTGATGATAAATGGGAACTTGTTGAGACGTGATCTCTAAAATATTGAATACCATAGACCTACATAAAGTATACGACAGCATGAATAGGAAATAGTTCCTCATTATCAAATTTTTCCATGTCCGAGATTTGAGGAGAGGACAGCTTTAGTTTTCATGCATGAGAAATACAGCTGGCGCTGGCTTTTTCTGTATGCAGATCTGACACTCTCACACAAAGTTCTTCTGATCAGAAAATGGTGCAATGCTGACTCAGACAAACATTGTACAGATGATTGAGAGAAAAATTTCATATTTGCAGCATTGGCCTCAAAAACAAAAAATAACAAGACTGTGCCACAAACAAAGTCACATACACATTCAGTGCTGAAGAATTACTCAGATGTTTGGTTAAGTAAAAGTAGCAATAGACCATATTAAGTAGTCGTCCATTACAAAAAGCCCTACATTTAAAGCGTTCATATTATGCTCATTTTCAGGTTCATAATTGTATTTTGAGGTTGTACCAGAATAGGTTTACATGGTTTAATTTTCAAAAAACATTTTTTTGTTGTACTGCACATTGCTGCAGCTCCTCTTTTCACCTTGTGTGTTCAGGTCTCTATTTTAGCTACGGAGTGAGACATCTCACTTCTGTACCATCTTTGTTGCGATTCACACATGCGCAGTAGCTAGGTAAGGCTCACATCAGCTAGCTAGCTGTTTCTATAACTTCATTCAGTACATGCAGGATTAGCTGGGAGACTTCTTCTAAACGAGGGCTCACTTCCAACTTTGCGTGGAATACCTGCAGAACAGGGACATGTAAGTAGTTCTTTTGTAGATTATGGTGAACTTGTGTGTGTTGTAGCAGTGTTTTGCCAGTGAGAACGAGGGGGCTAACCGCTAGCGCTAGCATGCTAGCAGTTTTTTGAACAGCTCACCCGAAGACTGAAGGCAGGTTACATTCAGAAACCCGTATCTCACTCAAAACAGCATGGATGTGGTTTTTTCCAAGTTTGTATGCGTGTGGAAGCACCAGAGACACAAAATAACACTATAATATAATCAATATTCTTAATAATAACAATGGCTTAAATAATGTGTTATTTGAAAGGGGTCACTCGTAGTGATGAACCCACAGACAGATATCGAGCGACTCATTCATACTGTGTTTTACCTCGTTTTAACTTTATCCTTTTGGCTAACTCTCACCGCTCTTAGTGTCATCACTGTACACCCAGTACCCAACAGCAGACAGACAACGTTAGCGACTAGCTGGTGAACAAAATGTGGCAATTAGCAGATAAAGAGCAAGATTTTTGCCTCAGTAGTTGGTGGAGACCAAAACAGAGCTAAAAGGAGAGTGACCAGCGTACTTAAATTCATCAGGTGGACACAAGCAGCTCAAGACCCACCTTTTTTATTTACTTCTATTTTAACTTCTTCCTATTTTATGATTTTTTTATTCATCCTAACTCTGTATTTATGTTTGTTGTCTTATTTCTTTTTGGAAAGCACTTTGTGATGTTCTGCTCTTGAAAGGTGCTGTATAAATAAAGTTACTACTGTCTTCTGCTGTAGCTGGTTAAGGTGCAGCTAATTTGAACTACGTTATTGTCTGTTGGTATATATTTTATAAGATAACCTTTTTAGGTTTTACATTTAAAATCCTAATCTCCAAATTATAGCGGTCAAATAAATGTAGTGGCGTAAGAAGTAAGAAGTGTGCAGAAAGTAAAACAGTATGACATGAAAATTCTCTAAATGTTGTAGCCTACTTAAACTTGCAATAACTGATTATTGTGATAATTCTCTGTAGGTTCATCACTGCATCATAACTTTCACATGATCACACTGGTTTATTCAGTGTATTTTGATATGCATTTATGCTCAACATCGCATCACACCAGTTTAAAAAAGACATTTCCGAGAGGTTGAATCCTATCCAATAAACCTAAACCATAATGGCTTTATACATGCACTCTGCTGCCACTGATTTACTGCTATGATAATATGATTACTGGGGAAAATTGGGCTCTCTATCACATCATCAGTTCCCTATAAGTTAAAGGATTCAGACTGAAAAGAAAATTCTATCAAAATATACAAAGAGGCACAATAGCTGAGAACTTCCATTACCAATTGTGACAATTATACAGATGAGCCAAATATGTGCTTTCTCGCCTCCCATTGTGTTCCAGTGTTATCACCCTGGGCACACCTAGGCACAAATTAGTGATATGGATGTCCAAAAAGATGGGTTTATCATTAATTTTGCTATGTAAGAACAAGAAATACAATACAAGACTTAAGGAAAAGGACTCACACAAGCCTGCTATAATTAAGCTCTGCCTTTGGCTGCTGCTACCAGACTATTGTCCCACTGGATGAAATTCTTGGTGACTCATTCCTATATCAATGGTCAAACAAAGCACATATTCACCGTTTAAGTTAGCAAAAAAAAAAAAAAAAGGTGAATGGCAAAATGTTTGACACAGGGAATAGTTCTGGATTCACTTCGGCTTGACTCAGCTCTTATACTTTGGTCTAGCTGCTACTAGCTTTGTAGGACACAGGAGGAATATTAAGAGGAATGTTGATGGCAGTGAATTTTAAAGAACTTTAATTTAAACTGTATTGTCCCCAAGGAGAAACTCTTTTCCACAGCACTGTACACATCAGCCAACAACAGCACATATTAACATACAATGACATACATCAGTACACACTCAGGCCAGTTCAGCAAGGCCTCTTATTAATAATAAAAAAAAAAAAAACAGCGCGCTTTCCAGATTAAAAGATATACAGAATAAAATTAAAGAATCAGAAACCCATTTAAACCACCCCCCTGTTACTTTTTTCAGCATCACCTTGCATTCCACTCCATCAGCCTCCACATATGCACAGGATGGCATTGCTTAGGTTAGACTTGGTCTGGTAGGATTACCCACTGAGCCAACACATTTTCACTCCCTTCGCTTGGCCACGTGCTTTTGCCGTTGCTATTGACACTAAAAGTCTCCTTTAGCGTCATATCTAAAAGCGCTTTATCTAATGGGCTTGACTGGGACTATTCGCGTCACTCAATGGGGATTTTAGACCCTATAACACTTTTGCAAAGCACTGTATCCATGTCACATTCTCATTAGGTGCTGAGCCCCCCCCTAAAGGTCTGATCTTAGAATCGCCCCTGGCGTCACTTTGGACACTCTGGGTCGGGACGTACATTTAACTGACATGCAGCACACGACAGTTAGGCGTAGGAAAAGATCGTTGGTGGGCTTATAAAAGGTGACAGTTGTGTCTAGGAAAAGAAGAATGGGACAGTTGTGTTTAGGAAAAGAAGAACGGGACAGTTTAGGAAAACGTTTCAGTGACACGTGGGACTAAAACGGGACACAAACCCCGGTCTCAGGGTTAAACGTCCTGTGTTGTTTGACCCTTCCACCATCCCAGCCATCCTCCCTATGCAGAATTTCGGGCTTTCATACTACTTGCTACCATTGTCGCTCTTAATACTACGTCATCCTAAAGCGCAGTGGAGCTGCTGCTATGCCCGGTGCGTTCCATACACATGCTAAAGGGTGCTTTTTGCGTCGTATCTGACGCTTAGAGGCACTGCCCAAGCGTCCATATTTTAACGAGTTGGGAGTGTGAATGGGTTGACTGAGCACTTGCGCTACAGCGACTGATTTTAACCTTCCAAAAGAATACTTATAACAAACTTAGGACAAGGCTATATGCTAATATTTATCCAGCAAAAAATTCACCTTTGACCATAGTTAGGCTCACATGGTCATACTAAGTAGAAGCTACTTTTGCCTTCTGAATTATTTAAAACTTGGATTCAATGAGGTGCAAGAATCCTACCACAGAGATTTTCAGTCTATTCAAATGTGATGATCTCACTCCCTCCAAACGGGAGATCTGGCCACGATAAGTCCTTGTATCTGTACACAGACATACTGTATACTGTAAATCACAACCTTTCTCTTTTCAATACACTGCTGGGTGTTAGATTTTTTTTAAAGTGGCTTTTTTGTTCTAAAAAGCCTTTTAAAATGTCAGTGACGTCATACACATCGTACAGCCGGAGATACTGCGTTACGGCAAGCTCTGAGTCGCTTTCTTTGTTCTCTCGAGGCATCGACAACACAGCTGACAGGTTAGGCTCTCCGTGTCAATACACATGCTAGAAAGAGGTTTGCTAATGTTTTAAAGACCACGCCGAAATATTCACTCTGACATTCTGGTTCTGCTTCGGATGCCGTCAAGCGGGATCTCCGATCGTAATCAGTCCTTCACTGACCAATCAGCATTCATTAGCAGAATGCTAGCATGTTATGGGCAACAACGACTCAACCTGTAAGAAATCAAAAGAACATTAAGTACTCGTTCATTCAACTTTCGACCTAACATCCATGTTGAACTTGCATAACTACAATCAAATCTGAGATTTCTCAACGGCAATCAGGGAAAGAGACAAATTTAGCCGTGTAGCTCCATAGACTCCCATTCATTCTGCACTCGCCTGTGATGAACCCCAGTGGAACTCTGGGGAACTGCAACCAAATTCGGTACAATGGGGCTAAATAGGGAGTGAAAAGGCTTTCCGTAGATGGGCTTTGCTACTGTTTAATTATGTACCAATAAGACTAAAGAGTCTACTGATGGAGAAGCTAGGGGAAATAATGGGGGATAATCACAGTTTCATTATGCGTCATCCTCTGGGGACCATGTATATCTGTACCAAATTCCATAGTAATGTATCCAATGGTAGATGAAATACAGTTCAGTCTGGACCAAAATGTTCGACCCACCGACCGAATGAGCGACTAACATTGCCTGGATAAAGTTCCTAAACTGTTCACCTAATATATAAACACTTCAACTAAAGATGGTCAGCACTTCAACCTCATAGTCATTGTTTCATTTCAACTCATTGTTTTCCTTAAGTAAGTGTACTTTAGTATGTTTTCATGTCAGACTGATGACATGATACAGTACACATAATAAGACTATAAAGTAATTATTTTCTATTGTTGGATCAACCGGAAACCTCAGAGTAATCCTATAGCCAGTATGCATTCATGCAGTCATTTCTGTATTCCAGGAGGACCCCTGACCACTTTAATGCACAGTTTACACTTCAGTGAATTAATACACTCTGCACCCCGGCATAGAGGTGTGAATGGACCTGAAGCACTCTCTTATTTGCTGTCCTGTTTACAATTTACTACTATCTAGGGACAACTGAAAAGCCTACCACAGCTTGATAGAGATTAATGGGGGCAGGAAATCATTAATCCCTTTCTCAATTTTTGATCAGGACATACAGTGAGGAAAATAAGTATTTGAACACCCTGCTATTTTGCAAGTTCTCCCACTTGGAAATCATGGAGGGGTCTGAAATTGTCATCGTAGGTGCATGTCCACTGTGAGAGACATAATCTAAAAAAACAAATCCAGAAATCACAATGTATGATTTTTTTACTATTTATTTGTATGATACAGCTGCAAATAAGTATTTGAACACCTGTTTATCAGCTAGAATTCTGACCCTCAAAGACCTGTTAGTCTGCCTTTAAAATGTCCACCTCCACTCCATTTATTATCCTAAATTAGATGCACTTGTTTGAGGTCGTTAGCTGCATAAAGACACATGTCCACCCCATACAATCAGTAAGAATCCAACTACTAACATGGCCAAGACCAAAGAGCTGTCCAAAGACACTAGAGTCAAAATTGTACACCTCCACAAGGCTGGAAAGGGCTACGGGGAAATTGCCAAGCAGCTTGGTGAAAAAAGGTCCACTGTTGGAGCAATCATTAGAAAATGGAAGAAGCTAAACATGACTGTCAATCTCCCTCGGACTGGGGCTCCATGCAAGATCTCACCTCGTGGGGTCTCAATGATCCTAAAAAAGGTGAGAAATCAGCCCCGGACTACACGGGAGGAGCTGGTCAATGACCTGAAAAGAGCTGGGACCACCGTTTCCAAGGTTACTGTTGGTAATACACTAAGACGTCATGGTTTGAAATCATGCATGGCACGGAAGGTTCCCCTGCTTAAACCAGCACATGTCAAGGCCCGTCTTAAGTTTGCAAATGACCATTTGGATGATCCAGAGGAGTCATGGGAGAAAGTCATGTGGTCAGATGAGACCAAAATAGAACTTTTTGGTCATAATTCCACTAACCGTGTTTGGAGGAAGAAGAATGATGAGTACCATCCCAAGAACACCATCCCTACTGTGAAGCATGGGGGTGGTAGCATCATGCTTTGGGGGGGGGGTTTCTGCACATGGGACAGGGCGACTGCACTGTATTAAGGAGAGGATGACCGGGGCCATGTATTGCGAGATTTTGGGGAACAACCTCCTTCCCTCAGTTAGAGCATTGAAGATGGGTCGAGGCTGGGTCTTCCAACATGACAATGACCCGAAGCACACAGCCAGGATAACCAAGGAGTGGCTCTGTAAGAAGCATATCAAGGTTCTGGCGTGGCCTAGCCAGTCTCCAGACCTGAACCCAATAGAGAATCTTTGGAGGGAGCTCAAACTCCGTGTTTCTCAGCGACAACCCAGAAACCTGACTGATCTAGAGAAGATCTGTGTGGAGGAGTGGGCCAAACTCCCTCCTGCAGTGTGTGCAAACCCGGTGAAAAACTACAGGAAACGTTTGACCTCTGTAATTGCAAACAAAGGCTACTGTACCAAATATTAACATTGATTTTCTCAGGTGTTCAAATACTTTTTTGCAGCTGTATCATACAAATAAATAGTTAAAAAATCATACATTGTGATTTCTGGATTTTTTTTTTTTAGATTATGTCTCTCACAGTGGACATGCACCTACGATGACAATTTCAGACCCCTCCATGATTTCCAAGTGGGAGAACCTGCAAAATAGCAGGGTGTTCAAATACTTATTTTCCTCACTGTAGCTGTGAGTCCCACACCAAGTCCCTAAGTGTTGAGAATTAGAGGGTCATCCAATCTTATTTTCAATCATTTTAATTTGTAATGAAAAAGAAGACATGAGTTGAAAACTGCTGAAGGAGCTCAGCAAATTGTTCCTAAAGTATACTTACAGCCACTTGTAAAATAAATGTAAGACCACAAGGAAAAGATAATTTACTTGAACTTTGAAGCAGACTGATTTTGCTTGCATTTACATTTTTCTCATATACCACTTTTTTTGCCAGTGGTGGACAAGGTTTATTTGGAATTATTTGGAGATTGAAAGGTCTTTCACACTTTTCACACTAGTTTCTCCTTTCACCTTCTTCAGATCTATGCACAGTCCCCACGGATACAAAAAAAACAAAAAACACATCAGTGGTATATCTTGTCCTCATACAGTACTCCTGGGTGTAATAAGTCAGCCTTGAAGCTGTAAAATCAATAGCTCTTAACATCACTATATTTCAAGCTCAGGTACTGGACCAATATCAGCTTTATGGAGTGCATCTCCTTTCTGCTGTCAACATAGGCTGGGGAGAAAAAAGTTAGATTTTACTTCTCCCTATAAAAAAGAAAGTAAAGAAGATGTGTACATTATTAATGGCTTGTATTACAAATGCAGGCCAGAACTCTCAAGGGAGTGAAGGGTTATCCTCCTGATACGGAACTGACATCGGCCTGTTGCATTTGTCTCATCTGCTGCAGCAGAGCTATGACTGCTTAGAGGCTGAGGCTGCTGATGGTTGGCTTATATCTACACTGCCAGGTTATTGACAACATAACTACTGCAAGTCGCTTGCACAGTGCTGTTGCTGCACAGATTCATAACAAACAGGTCAACAGGTCAAGAGGCTAAGAGGTTTCAGGAACAGACTAAATAATATAATCTTCTACTTACCAATTTCAATCAGGTCAACACTTACAGGCAAGAGTTCTCTTAAACCACTCCTTTCTTTTCAAACAATCTGTTATGTAAACATAAAGCTATTTAACAGGGCATGTTTCAAATAAGCATTTCATATGGTGTTCCACAGGGTTACTTAATTGGTCCAGTCCTTTTACATTATACATGCTTCCGCTTGACAATATAATGTACTGTATATTTGTAATGTGTACAGCTATGCAGACGACACACAACTGTACATATTGCTAGCGCCCAATAACCCCAACAATTGTTTAACAGACTAACTTACAGCAAAAAGTTTGGATGTGCACAACATTTGAAATTAAAAGAGGACAAAACCGAAATGATGGTTGTTGGTGCTGATTCTAAATGAGACAAAGACTTAAACCTAAAACAAAAATGCATCAAGTGGCATACTATGATTTGAACCTTAGTAAACATATTGACTATATTAAGACTACATTTTTGAATGTGAGAAATATTGTAAAAATTAGACCATACCTTACTCTTCCTGATGCAAATTAATTATTGTTTTGGCTTTCTCTGGCTTGGAGCAATGTTCTTTTAACTGGATACAAAATTCAGCTGCCAGAGTTTTGACAACATATGTAAAAAAAGAGCACATCACAACCATTTTCGAATCTTTGCATTGGCTTCGTGTCTCTTTTGGAATTGATTTCCAATTGTATTACAAGTTTAAAAGGCTCTAAATCAATTCTAACTAAGCCGACTGTCTTTCCCTCTACATACTCAAAGCTGCTGCCAGTTGTAAGACAGCACGTTGAGCTGCATTGTATGAAAGATGCTTTAAGAATAAAATGTATAATTATTATAAAGAGTCACTATGCAACAATTAAATTAGCAAATAGTGCTCTATGAATATGTTGCAACTGAGAGGAACAGCCATGCCCCCGTACTTAGACATTCATTAACCTCATTTAATGTAATTTATGGTGTGTAGTGTATGGTCACAGGAAAACCTCTCAGCATACGGGAATATTGAAATATAGCAATATAAATTGAAATAAAGCAATGCCCTGAGCAAAGAGAGCGAGATGCACCAATTAGTTGAACATTTTACAAAAATATGTTTTCCTCTTCATGTCTGCCTCTAACAGCCACTACAAAAACATGAAGCCCCAAAGGCTGTGCAGTTTAATTATTTTTGAATGATTTCTGCGCAGGTCTCAGAAATTCACTTATTCACCGCTGTTATTTGTGTCTGAAAGTGCAAGGTTGCAAAAGTTTTACAGATTGTAACTTCTTGAGGTTTATTTTGCAGTGTGTTTACAGATGAGAGCAGTGTTGATCTTCAACTGAAATGTTCTTCCAGTAGCCAAAAATAGCTTCATCTTACCAACTTACTTTTAATGTCACAGTTTTCCTTTACTGCACATGATGGATGGATGGATTCAGGATCAATTGTAAAAGAAAAGTGATTTTGACAGTATTCAGGCCTGAGTTCTTGGGTTCATGAGGGGAATAGCAAAGCAAATTCCGACAGTGTCAAAAAGACCTATATTTCTTGCCATTTAAGCTGTTTCCTGCTGCACTGTGTAACATATGATGAGTATTGCTTTTCTGTTTCGATAATTTTTTTTTACAGGACTTATTTTATGCCAGATCCTACTGGAATATAATCTTAGAACTCCCAGTTTGGCTCCAGCACTTATTTGTGAGGGCCTGCCATCATCACATAGCAATGGAAATAATTAGCCTACCGCTTTCAAAAAAGTCTTGTTCTGATGGCCAATCTCACAGATTGCTTTCCCTCTCCCCTAACTTGACACAGCACTTGAGCACTGGTTATTCATGTTCCCTCTAATGAGGCTGCCATATAACACATGCAGAACAGACATAAATCGCACATGATCAACCAGTACCAACTGTCTTGTCCTTGTATTTGGTTTGGTCCACATAAACAATCTCAACAGAAGATCGGGAGGGAAAAAATGAATGTTAATGTGTATGAGATACATTAGAAGGCCTACGTAATGGGACCTAATGGTGAACCCAGCTCAGGAGAAAAGCTATAAAGCTTGAGATGGTCACAGCGATCTTTACAGGTTCTGCACTTTTTATAGCACAGATAATACAACAGGAAACAAGAGGAGAGAAAGGGAGTGAGAGAAAGGGGGGCAATCATGCTGTCTTGTTTCTTCTCTACTGTAGATCCTTTGGCCTTACACACACACACACACACACACACATATTTTGACAATGTAAGCTGGGCTCACTCTCTCTATATCAAAGGCCCCACCTCGCGGGATTGACTTTTGTTCTTGGCAGCATGAAAAAAGAGAAAACTTTATGATGTTTGTTTCCCTCTGGTTTTATTTGACTCCGGTTTTGTTGTGGGGAAGTGTGCTTGTTGTGTGTGATGTCTGTTTACAGCACTGGGAGTTGCTACTAGCGAGATGTTTGTTTGGTTTATTTGTGAGATTGACAGATTGTTTCTCTATGTTGGCTGTTTCTTAAACTCATTTAATTGAAAATGAAGTCATTTGCTCCTGCCAAACGGCTGAAAGAGAAAGAAAAGAAGAAAACATGCCTGCTTGGTATATTGTGCTGTTCTGGTATGCTTTTAATGTCTTATTGTAGCATCTAGAGGGCTTATTGGTTGGTTTTCAGAGATAGGGGGAAAGACATGGGTCATTCATGTTGCTATGCTACGGCAAAAATGATGCACACAGAAAGAATGCTGCATCCATGTTGTTGGGAAAATCTCCAGGAGCAGGTCAGTGGTGGCAACGCAGAGTACTTTTAACAGATTGCTGACCTCTAGTGGAGAATAAAACGAAAGACTCAGCCATAAGGCATTATACATTTAACTGTGTTGAAATTAACTGAATTTCAATCAGGAGACTTTGTACAAAGTCTTTGGAGATTAGACTCCATCGTATAAAATATTTTTTCAAAGGGGTAGAGAAACCAAGACACATTCCCCCCGATGGAGTCTAGACACTAGTGGTGGTGGTGAAGGAGCACGAAGACAGGACCAAAGGAGTCGATGGGAGTGGTCAGCCGGAGGAAGACCCAGGGTGCCATGAGAGATGATGACTAGAGGTGGAAGGGGAGGAGGAGGGTTGCACTCTTTGCCTGAAATAACAGCTGACAGCAGCAGAGGAGAGAACAGATTTAAATCAGGGATGTCATGCTGTGATTGGCTCGTGAAATACATGGCCGATTCTGATTGGTTTAACTGAAAAGTGAACGCCTCAAAACAGCTGATCAGTTTTAGGAGAGAGAGGTGATGAAGTTATAGAAGTCTTCCTGAAAGAATTTACGCTAAGCTTCATATGGCAGAGTTAGCATAAATTCTCCTATTTACTTAAAGTCCACAGCACAAAAACAAATCGATAAACAAATAAATATTTCAATTTATTACACTATCTCAAAGACATTGTGTCAGAAATACAAGCAACAGTGGGATGTCAGATTGCTTTCAGAACATTGTGGTCAGCATTGTGCGTTACAGAAGTATATAATATACAGAACAATCACTACACTGCAAAAGAATTAAAAGCAAATGTGGGGATGTCATACCTAAACATATATACACATCTGCTGCTGTAACAGTACACTGTTTTAGGTAGTAAAAGAAAAGCTAATGTGCCACTAAATTACAAGAATACTAATTTGAACACTCTTTGTATTTATAATGGCTACATTACATAATACCAGCAAGAAAAAAAGAGATACGTGAAATAGACTCCTGCAGTGTGGGAAAAGGTCAGTAGTAATATTTGGTCATCTATTTCTTTTGGCTGGACCGCAGGGGCCAGCCCATGGACATCATCACTGAATGATAAAGTTCCACCATTGGTCGGAGTGAGTGTGATGATGTGAGTGTTTGTGTTTCCTCGTTGGCCATTGCCTTTTTAAAATGTATTGGCACGACATAAGCTTTTATCTCCACTCTTGCCCATCAATCAACTGATTAACTCCCTCAATACATGATTGTTGTTGTTGTTGTACGCAGTGTGTGTGTGTGTGTGTGTGTGTGTGTGTGTAGTGAAAAAGGTTATTTCTAAATAAATATAGTGCATGTTTTTTGCAGGTTTTCATATTTCAACATGCAAGAATCAGAGGACAGCAGGAAGAGGGGCAGGTAAAAAATCGAAAGCCTTCCCATAGCTTTGCGGCGCAGTGTGTGCTGTGTGAACAGCACAATGCTTAACTTGGGTGCCGATAGGAAGCAAGGTGTGCGGTAAAAGATAAACTACTCAAATAACATAAAGGAGTAGGCCTACACATTATGAAGAAACGAAAAATCTTTCATATCTTTAAAACATCTTTAAAATAGAACCATTTGAGTGGCCGGGTTGGCTCAGTTGGTAGAGCAGGCGCACATATATAGAGGTTTACTCCTACGACGCAGTGGCCGCGGGTCCGACTCCGCCCAGCGGCCCTTTGCTGCATGTCATTCCCCCTCTCTCTCCCCTTTCATGTATTAATCTGTCCTATGGAAATAAAGGCCTAAAATGCCCAAAAAATAATCTTAAAAGGCAGCACAAGAAAATGCCAGTGGGACTTGAGTTTCACTGTCACTTTCCGGCAGAGATATTACCTTGGTGCACCGAAGAGAGCAGAGAGTGAAGTTGTGAGGTGGTATGCATAGTGTAGGTTTCAGTTTGTCCCTGAATAAATGCTGCAGCTCATCAAGACCAACATTTCAGGCTGTTTCATAATTGCCATGGGGTGCAACCTAGGTCCGGTTTGTTTAACAAAGCAACATTAATTACATAGTAACACTTTAGATGAGTAATCCAGAACAATATCTTGTTGAAAATAGCATGATTACATTAAAAAGCATTCCTCAATTATTTGACTCGAACATATCTTTACCATGTCATGTGATATACTTCAGTACACAACAAACAAATATTAATGGGACCACTACAGAACATTTATATCCATATTAACAGTATAGACATCATCACTGACTATCCGTATAAATCTTGTTTTACCATTGTTAGCTAGCTAGCTAACCTGCAGGCTAATTTAGCGTACCGTTGTAATGCCAATTAGCTTCTAATGGATAGGCTAACAAGCGTTAGCAACAAGACTTGTTTTATTTTCTCTTGCTAACAAGCTGATTAGATGTATCGTCAGTTACATCTGTTAGCAGAGAAAAATAAAACAGAAACTAAATGTCTATTAAATACTTTTAAGAGGACAGAGTTTGGAAGCTCAGACTTCACTCAGCTATTGTTGCAAAAGTGACGGACCTCCAATATGGCTGCCTGGGGGGGTGCTTTGGCAGCCGAAAGCATCTTACTACCACTTTCATGCATAAAAACAGTAGGCAGTCTCTGTGTTAGATGCTTTGTGGTAAGAGACACTGTTGCGACCCGGCCACTGTTGTGCTCTTGCTGTTAGCACCAATACCATTTTAAAGTTGAGAGAGGAAGAGGAATGGATCAGGAAGAGACTGAGCCTGAGTCTTCAACATCTGTGGAGTTGTATTCGTCAGCAGACTCTGTGAGGGCAGGGTAGGGCCGCGGCTGGTCCAGGTTGACGTAGGTGACATTCAGACTTATGTAGTGTTCTCCCTCCAGGCCGGACAGAATGGTGGAGACAGCCGACACCAACGTAGCAAAGCTGGGCCTCAACTCTGGATCAGGGTCCCAGCACTGGAGCATTATGCTATACCTGGAAAAAACATCGACAGATTCTGAGTCTGAGCAAGGAGAGAATGGCCAACTCAGTCCACTATATTATTGGCTAGCAGTAAAATGAACTATAATTAATCTCACATTTATTCATCATTTTAGACATTCCTGAAATTCCAGAAGGCCAGGCAACCAGGCAACCAGCTCAGGCAACCATGCAACCAGAAAGTTGATCCCAGTCAAGAAATAGTCTGGCACGGAACTTTTTCCACATATAACATGTTAACTAGTGAGCTATAGAGGATCTGGTAGGTGGGTTTTGTTACCTTTGGTCATAGCCAGGCTAGCTGTCTCCCCCTGTTTACAGACTTTATGCTAAGCTAAGCTAACTGTCTGTGGGCTGTAGCTTCATATTTACTCTACAGACTCATCTCATCTAACTTACGTCAAGAAAGCAAATAAAGATATTTCCCAAAATTTCTAACTATCCCTTTAATGACTATGTTGGTGTTGTATATGGGTTCTTGGGTAACACTTTTCCATAAGCCCTCAGGACAAGGGGTATGAATAGTTGATTTGTTCTCCATCAATCTTTAAGTTGGTAGGCAAAAGCTTAAAGTTCAAGGGATTAATCATTAAAACAGCAAAAACATGGCTTTTCCTTGTACAGTCAGACCACTGTTTGTGTATGTGGTTTTGTAAAAGAAGAAGTGTTCTTTGAGTTGTTATGTAGACATACACATTAACTCCTAAACTGCATTGCTTAACTGTTGGAATAGCAAGTAGTGGACAATTTACGTTGTTCGCACTACTGAGTGACCATTCTAAATCTTGTTGTTACTACTTGGACTTTGTTCTTCCGTCGTGTAGTTGTAAATCAGTGTTAGTATACTATTATTTTAGTATTAGTATTCATACAAAAGCGGCCCTTAATTCTGTGAAGTTTTACAATTAATGTATGCAAACTAAGCATCAACTAAGCAGCACTAAACATCAACTAACTTACAATTATTATTTAGACTTATTCAACAGTGAGCAACATAATTATATTACTCCTACTACAGTACTTACAATGGGTCAGGGCAGTACAGAGGCTGGGGAAGCCTCCTGCCCTTCAGTAAGTAATGTGTTATGTCATAAGGGTCCACCTCTGGGTAGGGGCTTGCTCCTCTGGTCAGCATCTCCCACATCAGCACACCAAAGGACCACTGCATCAAGAGAGGACAAAGTTACACCAAGTACTAGTACACTCGAACTCCCAATCAGTATTGTGTTTTGCACCCTTGTTAAGAAAATGTTAAAAACCTCTTTAAAGGTATTTAATGGAGTGATTTGTGTCTAACCCACCGTGCTTAGTATCACTCTGTGACATAAGCAAGAAAAACTGCACAGCCTTGAACACGGACAATATAGGTCCTTAGGAGGTAGGCCAATGTTGAGTTGAAAACTATGTTAGTGGAATACATTTCTGGACACTAATGTTTCCTATTATTGTACTGTATATAATTGTATAGTATTGTGCTGTAAAGCAATCCGGAAGAACCAAACAAGTGGCAATCAATGCAAAATGCTATGTAAAGCAGTGTTTTCCAAACATCTTGGCTTGTGACCCCTTGAACCAAAGCCATGTCTACATGCAACCCTTCATCATTTCTGTTGTCTAGTGTTTGTGACCATTTCAACTAACTTTCTTTTGCCCTTGTTTTATTTAAATAATTGTAAAGGCGCAAGAGGTCAAATTATCCAGTTGTTGACAAGACAAAAAAACATAAATGTATGCAACATTAAATGTAATTTTTTTCTGCTTTCCTATCCTGTTAATCATTTCATGACCCCTCAAATTTACTTTGCAACCCCTTGGGGGGGTGGGGGGGGGGGTTCCTAGACCCCCAGATTGGGAACCACTGATGTAGAGGACAGCCGATGATAGGATGTTGACTATTTCCATATTTTTACATGGGGATAATTGACATTAAAAGGGAACAAACATTGTTGAAATGTTGTGAACCAGACACATAAATACTGTACTCCTCTGTCAGATATTGCTATTTTTCACAATCTTCCTACAAGACAAACAGATCATGCATTAAACATTGATTTACACTGCTAGAAACATTGACAAGTGTCCCTCAAAACGTTAACAACTACCACAGAGATCTTGATTATACTACAGTAGCTCTTCATTTGCTCACCACATCGGACTTGGAGGTGAATTTCTGTGTCTGCAGACTCTCGATGGCCATCCACTTGACAGGCAGCTTAGCCTTCCTGTGATCCTGAACACTATAATACTCCTTATCAAATACATCTCTGGCCATGCCAAAGTCTGCCACTTTGACTGTGTACGACTCGTCTAGCCTAAAGACAGAAAAAGTAAGATCACGTTGTTGCAAAACATTCTAACTGAGTACCGTGATGTAATAAGCTCAACCGAATGTGTACCATGAAACACTGATGAACGCTAAATCAAAGAGAAATTCACAGGCCTCATGGCAGTGAATAAATTGCTGACTCACATGCAGTTGCGTCCTGCAAGATCTCTGTGCACAAACTTTTTCTGAGCCAAATACTCCATCCCCCTGGCAACCTGCAGCCCGAAGCCAATCAGATCCTTTACGGTGGGGTTCTGAACACATCCCATAAACCCATGACAAAAACGCTGATTTTAAACAGTTGGAAATGTACATAGTTCGCTATTCAGTAAACAGATGGTTGCACATGAATCAGATGATTAATTTGCACTGTTTTAATGTAGCTGTCACACCCTTTTCTCGCAGCGTATGAAGTGCCGCAGGTCCCCATGTTTCATGTACGGTAGCACCACTAGAGGGAGCCCTTCCTGTGGCAGGAGGATGCCCAGCAGAGACAGCACATTACTGTGGTGGAAACCCTTCATTATGATACCTTCCTTTAGAAACTGCTCCACCTCCTCGACATCTGTTATTCCTGATGACACACACACACATTATGGACTCAAATGTAATGGAAGAAAGACACTTAAATCACAATTTTGAGAAGCTGCTTTTAAAGATATATAGATATAAACTTAGCACAAAAAGTAAGAAAATTTGTGTTTGGTAGATTATTTCTCTGTGGTAACAATGCTTTTTGGCAATGACTCTTATACCGTTGGAAAGCCTGTAGTTCCCTTTAAAATGGTGCCCCATTTGTATGGAACATGCATTTGTGGGATGAGCAGCAGCGCTGAGTATGTGGGTTGCGCCCATGAAAAATTTGCCAAATCTTCTCTACCAATGCCAAACAGCTTATTCTGCCATTGACTCGTTTGGTGTTTGGTGGATTGGATGATTGAAGTTTGAAGAAACAAGACATATTGGCAATTTAACACTTTATTAATTTCCCAAACAGCAGCCTCAGTAGCGTGTGGAAGAACCATACACAGCCACAACAGCCTGACACCTCCTCCTCGTGCTGTTCACCAGCCTGGTCACACACTGCTGTGGGATGGCATCCCATTCTTCAACCAGCATTTGTCGCAAGTCAGCCAACGTGGTTGTGTTGGTCACTCTGGCACGAACAGCACGCCCAAGCTGATCCCACAAGTGTTCAATGGGGTTGAGGTCAGGACTGCTGGCTCTGATAAATCCCGCCCTGTGGGGGCGAGCGTTGTCATCTTGGAGGATAGAGTTTGGTCCCAGACTGTGGAGATATGGGATTGCCACTGGTTGCAGAATCTCATCTCTATATCGCTCTGCATTGAGATTGCCTCCAATGATGACAAGCCTCGTTTTTTCCAGTGAGGGAGATGCCGCCCCACACCATCACACTGCCTCCACCAAAAGGTGTTACTCTATCGGTGCAGCAATCAGCATAGCGTTCAACAAATCTGGACTCATCATTGAACATAACGTTCTTCCACATGTTCAGGTTCCAGTGCACGTGTTGCTGACACCAGCACAAACGGGCCTGACGGTGAAGGGCAATGGCAGAGAAGATTTGGCAAATTTTTCATGGGCGCAACCCACATACTCAGCGCTGCTGCTCATCCCACAAATGCATGTTCCTTACAAATGGGGCATCAATTGAAAGGGCACTAAACAGGCTTTCCAACGGTATAAGATTTATTGCCAAAAAGCATTGTTACCACAGAGAAATAATCTACCAAACATACATTTCAAACAAATTAAACAAAGTTTATATAGATGTTACTCACTATTCAAAGACTTGACAGCACAGTGGATTTCTCTGTTGTTGTGGTCTGTGAAGTAGCCATGATAAACAGTGCCAAAATGACCTACAGGGAGGAAGGGGGGGGGGGGGGGGGGGGGGGGGGGGGAGCATCACATTACACCACGCTCCATAACATGTTTTTTTGTTTCAGATAGAGGCAGTGGGGTTCCTTACCTTTCCCTATGATCCGGTGGTGTTGCACAATAAGCATCTCAGCAGGAATAAGAACATCCTTCACCTCCTCAAGCAGCTCTGGCCTAAAACTGGAGATGGAGATCTTCTCTGAAGGCATAAGGGGAGTGAGGGTAGGATCTATGCTGCCTGCAGTGAAGCTCAGGCTGGGGAACACCATCGACCCCACCAGCGGGGTAGAAGGACTTAGGGATACTACTAGTAAATGTCCAGAGAGAGAGGTTTATTAAGTAGTTATGAAGGTATATGTGTCAGAAGCAATCTAGCTATGCAGTATTACAGCGCAGTATAATATGTGCTTAGCTAGAGGGTCACCTCTCCTGTAGTCTCCAATGGGCGATAGCTCCACATTATTTGTACCAGAGAGGTTAGCACTGTGGGCCAAACGGGTCTCTACCATGGAGGCTGAAAACATTTCACAACACTTTTTAATCATCAACCCCAGAAGAAGAACACCTGTACATCCTATCCAGGGATGTTCTAGTTAAAAGACTTGTGTAATTCATCTCATATCCCACCCACAGCCGGTAGCAGTTGTACAAACATTTCTGACCAAAGTCCACAAACAGAGAGGAGCCCACCTTTCTTCGTCTTCCTTAAGTGTTTCATAACAACGAAGGCCAGCACCGCCCCGGCCACCAGAGCCGCCAGGATCCCCAGAACAACGCCCACCATGTAGTGGTTGCTGACCCTCACCACCGTACCAACGTTGTGGACCTGCCCGTTGATGGAGATCTAAAGAGCAGAGTACATCATACACAGTTAATACCATCATTATACTATAAAGGCAGGAATCTTTTGTAAGTCTGTCCGGTTATCCAGTTATCTGACCCACATGCACGAAAGACATAACACGCAGCACGCTGTTGTATGGATGTAAATAGACTAATTTATCTATCTTCAAACTTAAAAGAAATAGCTTACGTGACGCTAATGACATTTCTTTCCGACTCTAGACACAAACGAAAGCCAGACACTATATCATATTACGTTGCTGTGAGCTGTAAATTCACCACTTCTAAGCAGAAGGCAGAAGATAATGTTATTTCAGAGCGTGACCGGGCAAAGCCTCTCTTCATCCGGGCAGCTGCCTCCGTCTCACTCAGACTCACTGTGGGTCTGGTTCAGCAGCTGCCTGTACAATGGATGTATAATAAGAAGGGCCTGTACCCGTCGCTGACATTTTCACCTGGCAGACGGGACTCAAAACGTTTCTTCTGAAGTAGAACTATTAATATCGCACAGTAGTCCTGCATTCAAATGTTTACTTAAAGTGAAGAGTAAAAAAAGAGACGAATTAGCAGCATAATGTACTAAAATTGACTTAAAGGTCCCATGGCATGAAAATTTCACTTTATGATGTTTTTTAACATTAATATGAGTTCCCCCAGCCTGCCTATGGTCCCCCAGTGGCTAGAAATGGCGATAGGTGTAAAGCTACCTGAAAGCTCAGATGGGCCAATCTGGAATCTGCCCTTTATGAGGTCATGAGGGGCAAGGTTACCTCCCCTTTCTCTGCTATGCCTGCCCAGAGAATTTGGCCCACCAATGAGAGAGAGACATCATGGCTTGCAGACAAGCGCTGCATGGCAGTTGGTCAAGGCCACACCCCCACCCTCCACCCTGCCCCCCCCCCCCCCCCCCCTCTATCTCTCCTCCTCAATAGCATTTAAAGCTACAGACACTGAAATGGCACATCCTAAGGAAAGCTCATTGTGGGACTGGCTCTAGTATATATATATATATATATATATATATATATATATATATATATATATATTAGTGGCTGTAATTCTGCACCAAGGCTGAATTTCGGGAAAGAGACTTCAGATACAGTATTAGGGGACCACTAAGGCCTATATAAAAGAGACTTCAGATACAGTATTAGGGGACCACTAAGGTCTATATAAAAGAGACTTCAGATACAGTATTAGGGGACCACTAAGGTCTATATAAAAGAGACTTCAGATACAGTATTAGGGGACCACTAAGCTTTCAACTATAATACAATGCTGGATAATTTAATGAATAATAATGCAACATATTTTAATTGTTGTATGTTGTGAGTAAAATCTGAATCTGCAACGTAACCAGTAACCTTTTTCTGTCAGATAAATGTAGTAGTACAATGTTTTCCTCTGAAGTAGAAGTACACAGTATGTCAGTACTATACAGTTTAGTTGCATATTTTTTAAGTGCTTTGGGGGCCTTCTAAAAATTATTTCAGGGGATAATGAGTAAACATAGTAACATATCCAATATTTTTAATAACTAAACATCAAAATACATCTATAGCTGTTTGGGGCTTTTTTACCTCATAAATTTACTATATTGCCATATGGGTAATCTGTGAATTTTCACCCTCTAAAATCGGTATTGTATCGGTCTCAAAAAAATATATCGGTCAGGCTGTAGTTGTACCTTTAGGTTTTACAATTTTGAATGCTATAATAAACTACCTAGCTACGTGTCAGCATGCAGACATGCTAAAGTGTCAGAATTTCTTGGGTTTGTGCATAGAAAATGAAAAATGTGCACTTAATTTTCCACAGTATTTTAATTATCTTAACTAGAAATATTTGAAGCTTTTTTTCTTTTGGCATAATTTACATATCCTATCTGATAGCTGCTTGACAGGGTACATGCACAATGTACAAAAAATGGTTGGTGATCACTATACAGGCACACATAGAACCTAGGGCTCCGTGTTGCATGCTGGATCCAGGTAAATCAGTCAGTTAATCATCATCTAAACCTCCAGCCGGATTTACCTTCACTGGCAATCCCTCACTGGTGATGGTCATGTTTTTGGGGATCCTGCAGGTAATCTCATTATCCAGGACTTTGGCATCACAATCAACGCCTGCCACCGTCATAATGATGGTCATACAGGAGCTCACCAGATTCAGCTTTTGATGCTGTGTACAGAGAGGTCAAATCAGGATATGAGACAAAATGACTTATTTATAATAAACATATTACAAATCCACATATATTTGTCATTAATTTACAACCAAATATCCTTAAGGCCCTGACACACCAACCAGACGGGCCAACCGTCGGCAGAAAAGGCAGTCGGACTGATCAGTCGGGTCCCCGAGGTCCAAAAAATGCCTCAGAACACACTGAGGCGACGCCGACTTGAGCGTACGTGCTGCGCGTGCGCGAAACGTAATACGTCTCCATAGCAGCAGGCGGCGCTGCTCTGTATTGTTTCCATTAACAGTCTGATTATTTCCCAGAAAATGAAAACCGGCAGATGATTGGACAAACGCGTCACGTGGTTCTTTTTTCTCCGGAAATTCACAACCAGACTGGCTTGTTCAGAATACGATCTCATATTGTACTAAAATAGTTCACCGAAACGTGTTTCTGAAAACATTTTAAGAGAGAAATAGGCCGTGCAGTTTCTGAATCTGTCTTCATTTCAGATTGACAAAGGTCAGTTTAAAAGATTTTCGTCAGATTTTGAGAGGCTCATCCGCTCTCCATTTCTGGGTGAGTCCCGACTGCCCTGTCTCCGACTGAACATGTTGGGTCGGCCCAAATGAATGCCGACAGCTCCTCGGACGGCTGACGACACGGGACACACCGAACAGACTTGAGTCACCGACCTCGCCAGATGGTCCGACGGCTGATTATCGGGCTGGTGTGTCTCCTCTCTTAGAGCTATCTCTTACATGTAGTGACACTTCGTCAAACCCAGGGTACAAATTCAGCACATGTCCATCGGTTTCAAAAGGTATTGGCTCGCCGTAGGGGTGGTAAGAGAACTCTTTGTTCCAAAGTCCCAACGCTCCGTCCATGTCAAAAGAAAGCTCTCCTTCCTCAGTCTCATCCCTGGGAAACACAGGAGAGATACACTCCATCCTTGTGGGCAAGGACTTGCCTATGCACTCCTGAAACAAAACAGTGTAATCATACTTTAAAAGTAGGCCCACACAGTAAAATGTAAGTATATGACTTTGGAGGGAAATTAAAAAGACAGAATAAAAGAAAAAATATTTTTGAATGGACATGTGTCTGTTGTACATAATGATTAACACTGTACCCTTGTCACAGGTTTCAAATGGCTCTCATTGGGTTTAAAGCGGATGATGGTGCGGTAAACAGAATCCAGGTTCTCTCCCCCAATGACAATCTTTGACCCCCTGCAATTCAAACAAATGTGAGAAATACAATTGTTTCCTGTTACAACTGAATTGGTCCAGTGAGAAAGATGAGAAAAATAGGAGAAAAGTTGAAGGTCTCATTGGTTTACCTGTCAAAGCTGCAGTCAGGCAGGACAGCTGTAATCATTGGGTTTTCTTTGTAGTAAAACACCTTTGTGGTGAGGACTGGAGACTTGTCGATGAAAACACTCAGAGGAACGTCCCTCACCTCTGAGATGGGCTGGGACAGACAGATGATGGAGGACACATTGCCTTTGGGCTCTGTGACTCTGTAGGGAGACAGAGATATGTAAATGACGTGCCGTAACATATCAACTGTTGTAGATCAAAAAGCATTATTCATACATTAATCATGTTTAAAAATGTTTAACATCTCCAGTAGAAAATAGTTCCGTTCTGAGTCAGTCAAGCCAAGACCTGTCTAGGAGTTAGCCTGTAGTTTTGCAAACTATAATTATTCTTTAATATAATTAGTGTGGTGAAAAGAGATAGGGAGAGATGTATTTCCAGACCTCTGTATAGGACAGGGCATGTCATTGAGAGTGACTTTCCTGGTCTTCCCAGCATCCAAGTGAGGACCAGTCACTGTGATGGATGTGCCCCCAACACGTGGCCCATAGTTGGGCTGGATTTCTGTGATGTTGGGAATCTGAGGGGACAGTTTATCAAAGAATTGTAAACAAACATGTTTGAAAAGTGGTTCCCCAGATTAAATAGCTTAGTAAAATTGTTTATAGCTTGTATGTTGTAATGAGGATATCCGTAGATGATAACAGCAAAGATTACCACAAATGTGAATCCTGGCATTTCTGCTTTTCCGTCAATTGAGTAGCGTCCCTCCACCTTGCCCTCATGCACCTCCACTGTAATGTTAACTGGTTTGGACAGCTCAGTGGCCCCAGAGCGAATCTTACACACGAAGCTGAAGAGCAGCACCACAACATACACTCAGCACATCAGCGAAGACAAAAGTTTGTGTTGTTTTAACACGTTAGCTTTGCTGCTAAATACAGCTTTCAAGTTAAATCAATGCAGTGACTCTTATAAATGTCTTTATATAATTAGTTTGTTGGTGAATCTATTAAAGAAGAATGACATTCCCATCAGCCTCAGCTGTACTTTGTGTTTAGTGCTAATTAGCAAATGTTAGTATGCTAACACAAGATGGTGAATATGGTCAAAATGACCTGATAAACATCAGCATGTTAGCATTGTTATTGTAAGAATGTTAGCATGCTGGCGTATCAGTACAACCTCACAGAGCCCATAGTGTGGCTGTAGACATGTTACACATATTGGTTATGTGGCCTTGTGTATCATTTGCATATTCAATACATCAGTAACACAGTATAATAGGGCACATGTCAAAATTTGGTGTCAGTCCCTCAAAGTTTAGACTCATTATGTTGTAATGATGTTCAACAGTCAGACATTGTAACGTTTGATATCAAGGAGTAGCCATTATAGACCAGCAAAGTCATGCTCTGTTTTCTCACTTTCTCGAAAGGTTTCCGGGAAAGAAATGACAAGCTTTTTTATTTAATTTTTACAAGAAATTCCTAAGGGTACATTTTCCACAACATTACTATAACAGTACTTGCAGCCAGATCACGGCCTGTATGGATACTCACTGTGTGTTGTTGCTTTTGACTGGAAGAACAGTGCAAGCAGTCTGTCCCAGTCGGACCTGGTGGGTTCTAGAGGTGATGGCAGGTCTTAAGGGGGACTGGAACTCCCACCCACACACCGTTAGCTCTGTTTGACCATCAGGAGGAGCAGTCCGTGGAAAGAACTGCGTCAATAAAGCAAAATATATAGTTCCACCTTGAAATGAAATGTTTTTATTAGTTGCTCATAGAAATGTTTGTATCCTGGAATACAGAACAAACCTCACCCCAGTGATCCCTGGTGGGCAGGACTCGTTCCTCCAGTGTCTGTCACACTCGCTCTCCCAGGAGCACACTCCGGAGCACCAGCCACAGCCCATGAACTTAGGGGCTGTGAGACACATGGCACAAGTCAGGAAGTGTTGACAGCCTGGCCCTCTCTGGGGCACCTGGATCATCTGAAACAGAGAGAAAACCATTTTAAAGGTCACATATTCAATCTTATGGCCTTGTGCTACTTAATTACTTCCGCCAAGGAGGTTATGTTTTCGGTTTGGTTTGTCTGTTTGTTATAAACAACCAGCTATAAGTTGGTTTCAGCAGTATCATGGAAAAACTACAGGCCAAGTTATCATGAAACTTGGTGGAAGGGTGTAGCAGGGGCCAAGGAAGAGTGTGGGGTGGAGCAGATACACATATTTTTCACTTTTGTTCACATTGCAAGATAGGGCGTGTCATGTGGTGTCGGAATAATCGGAAAAATGAGTTACCGATTTGGGAAATTCACACTGCATTAACACTGTAAGATCCAACTTGGCAGAGGTCTTTGCTCTCTGAGTATGCAACTGTTGTTCTTTGTTAACTTGATGATATATAAGGCAAGGCACTCTGAATGTCTGGAGAGAACCCCATGTTCAGGTCTTCTCTCCATGCTGCATGAGGTAAAGAGATTTAATTAATCAAATCATTGACTGTAATTTTTCTGACAGGCTTTATTCAGCACAAGACAGGTCAAATGGTCACATAGACAGGTCCTGGTGCAGAAATGTCCAATAAGTCAAATAAAGCAATCTAAATAACACAAAGTAATAGTCCTAACATCCCACATACCACAAGCCCTATGGATTACTGATCCAGTGGCAGCTTTTCATATCCACCCTGTTCCAAACGGCATATTAAGCTTATCGATTTGCTTTAGCCACTTATTCATTCTCAGGGTCACAAGGGTCGCACCTATTCCAGCATGCACTGGACAGAAGGTATGAAAAAAACACCCTGGACAGGTCTCCAGAGCATCATAGCGTCACTGACAGACAATCAGTCCCAACTCATTTGTAACTGAAATGTAACCTGAGCTGCATGTCTTTGGTCTATGGGAGGAAAGTTAACCACAAGAGCCTCTTGCCATCAGATGACAGTAATATCCACATAACCATTGTACATGTTTATATTTACTCGTATTTCATGTGACTGCACTCTTACCTTGTCTCCAACCACAAAGAGAAGATACTCTGATGAGTAAACAGCGGCAATGGACGAGACCCTCTGATTCTCTACCAAAGAGTAATTGGCAAAGATAATAGGGATGGATCTTGTCAATACAAGCTGCCAACACAGACACAAAATAGGATAATTAGTAATGGATCATATACAATTGTGATAATGAAGATAAATACCAAAAATAGCTGATTGAAATCATGCTGTATACCTGCAGCAGGCGTCCGGTAGAGGTGCCAATATGGGCTACGGTCTTGTTCTCTATAGTTGTGACCAGCAAAGCTGTGAGCAGAACATCTGTCATCTGCCTATTGAAGAGGTCCACTCTGTAGTAGGGCTTTGACACCATAGTAGGATGGTCTCTGCATGTAGCGTTGTTCTCCATGCTCTAGTACAAAGACCACAGGTAGCAGAGGACATCAAAATGAGACAATAGGGATGATAACATCCTCAACATTAACTACAATAGTATTGTTTAGAGCTGCAAAGTATATTCAATTAGTCAATTAGTTAACTATTAAATTAATTCTAGACTATTTTAATTCATCGGTTTGAGTAATTTTTCATCGGTTTGAGTCATTTTTGTATTTTACAAATTCTCTGATTCCAGCTTCTTAAATGTGAAAATTTTCTGGTTTCTTTACTCCAGTATAACAGTAAACTGAATATCTTTGACTTGTGGACAATAAATGAAACATTTTTACCATTTTCTGACATTTTATAGACTAAACAACTAATAACAACTAAATAATTAACAGATTAATCGACAATGAAAATAATCGTTAGCTGCAGCCTTAGTATTATTAGACATGTTTGAACTAGGTTGGAAACAGTGCCTACAACAGGCAGCTGGGCCTTTTGATACAGAAAGGCAAAAAGAAGAGTGAGGAGCCTGACCTCCTGTAGTGGCTTTAGTGTATTTAAGATTTAGCCATGCTTAAGGTCAAAAACATCATTTATATGAAGCATGAAAGTTTATTTTTGACCTTGAATATAGTACAAAACTATCCAAACTCAAGGTCAAGTCATAGACAACCATCCTAAAGCAATGCCCCTTTTTCCAAAGCTTTCAACCGCCTCACACATGCTCAGTTGTCATGGAGATGGATCTGTGGGAACAAGCCAGGAGCCTAATTGGACCTTGAGTTGTAATTGTTTCGTCCAAATTAGATTGACAGCTCAGAGTGTGTATTAATGTGCTCTAAAATGTTCCATATTCTGAGACAATAAAATGTTATCCTTTAAAAATGTACATATGTAGTAAAACAGGCCCAGCTGTTTGCTTGTAAGGACGTGCTATGAGCTGCTCTGGTCACCAGCGTAATCATGAGAAACAAAGTCCTTGGCACACCAGAAGCACAAGCTTAATCTGTCATAATAATATGATAATTTTTATAATGTAAGAGGCCATGATAAATGATTATTTGCTGCAATACTGACAGAAGGACTACCTTGTCGCTGTAAACACAGAGCAGGGCGGATCACTGTTTAATTAAACAGAGTCTTCATGTAAACACTGGCTAATATCTTGAGGTCAAGATATAAAAACAAAGAAATTACACTTTTAATTGTTTTCAAGGTATATAAAAGGGAAAACTGTAAAATTAGCATTTTTTTTCTAATTAAATGGATGAAAAAAAAAATTGGAAGACATGCATCGTCTATTTCGTGTCTCATGAAGTAAGACTAGAGAAAAACACAAACAACATTGCTATTGACTGAAGTCGTTCGCCAGACCCTAGATGAGCATAAAAAACTTGTTTATAAGTCAGTTTCCTGAACCCTAAACCTCAAATACCACTGAAGCTTAAGGACACATACTGCAAAGGTTGAGATACTTCCAAGGACTAACACACTTAAAATGACACTGAGGAAAAAGTGTAAACAAGAACATTATTAGAAAATATGGTATATTAACATATACTATGCCAAACTAAAACACGTTTTCATATTTCAATGAGAGCCAAAAGGTCAAAAGTGGGCTGTGATCATCAGAATTGCATACTCATATTACAAAACATTATTCAATCTAATGATCCTTCAATATCTTAATAAGTTGATGATGACTTTGTTGGCACAAAAGATATTTGGATTTGCTGAGAAATGGAAGAACCAGGATTTCAGATTGTTGGACAATCCCGCTGGCAGGTTTTACTCAACATTCAGACAAGCAGCCAAAATCAGCAAAACAGAAAAAGCCTCAAGAGAAAGGTTCACTGGTCAAGTAGAACGTGTTCCTCCGATCACAAATAGAAGGAAGACTAAACAAAAGAGAACATTATAACTAACGCCATAAAACGGTTCATTTAAACCTCTTCCAAATTTCCGTCCACTGTGAATCTAACAAATCAAAACCAACAAGTTCAAAGACTTAACATCCAAACTATGAAATCATGGCTGCAACTGCAATAACAGCAGCTCTGTTCTAGAAATGTTACTTCATTCTCAAAACCAAACTGACAATAATTTACAGCCACCACAGAATTAAAAATTAAAAAAAAAACATAAAACATAACATAATGGAAAAATATCTATGGGATCTGGAAATAAAAAGCAGCTTTCCCAAGATAATTAACACAAGAAACAAATGCTGTTATAATATAAGATATAATATAAGATTAAAAATATCCATCCAAATGCACACTTTGGCATACGTTTAGTTTTAAAACATCATCTTCCTGACCTGAGAAACTCCCTCAACTGATATAGAAAACAAGTCATACCGCCAACAACCCTGACTCCCACCTGGCCCCCATTCCATCGCGTGCAGGCTGACTTTTTCCATGCTTATTTTTCCATCCAAAAAGCAATTTGTATTCATGTTTTCTTGGATTTAACAGTGAATGCTCACTGAATGCTGATGCAAGTGGTTCTGGTTGCATAGTTCCACTTTGGGGGAAATACGTGTTTTGCTTTCTTGCCAAGAGTTAGATGACAAGATCAGAACACTTTATATCTTGATTTTTTTTTCAGTCTGTCTCTGCAGGTAGTGTGGCAACCTCAAAACCTCAACCCCCCTTAAATTGTCCAGTAGACTCCACATTAGGGCTGCACAATATATTGGCTTTTTTATCGTCATCGCAATATCAGCTGCCGCAATACACGCATCGCAAAAGGCTGCGACATATCGCGATAGACACTCATAGCTTTTTTGTGTTAGATAAAATTAAATATCAGTAGAAAACTGCAGTTTAAAATGTAACATATTCTGCCTTTTATATTTAATGTTCAATTTGTTCAATAAAAGAATGTTAGAAATTATTTCCTTTTCATTTGTTTTAAATTTTACAAGCAATTTGTTGTATTTTATTAGAATACTACAAGCAGAACTGATCACATTGTAATATGTTTATTTATCGCAAGTAATATCGTTATCGCGATATTCAATAATGTTATCGCATATTTTCCTTATATCGTGCAGCCCTACTCTACATACTGAATTTACCTTTGTTATTCACCTGTCTGTCTCTTTAAAACAGTATCTTGAAGAAAATAAAACAGGAACTCTGAGATCATATTAATCACCTGGAATTGTTGTGTTAGTGGACTGATGGGCTCACCTCATGAGGACAGCTCTCACAGGGCTGGAAATGGCAAAGCCCTCTGGAGAGCTGCTCTGGTCCAGACTCGCAGCAGTCATCCACCCCATCTACGATTGCTTTGTTCACGTTGTCCATTGGGAAAGCGCACAGGGCCGAGTCGTGCTCCGTGACCCCGTTGTCATCAGTAACAGCAAAAACCCCATACAGGATGTCATCCTCCTCCTCCGCCCCTAACTCCTCTGCCAGCTCCCTGCCTGCCTTGCCAAAATGAGCTGCCTGAACCACATTGTACACCACATCCTTATAGGGCTCACTGGCTACGTTCCTCCTCCGGCGTTTTGGTTCAAAGCGACACTCCAGGATCACCTCACGATACCTCTTCATCTCCCATTCATTCCGTGGGAGACGGCCCAAGCGAGTCTGAAACGGAGATGAGTCCTGATCGGGGCTCTCTCTCTGAACTGAGAGGAAGTAGACAAACTCCTGAGTGAAAAAGCTGTAGACATATTCAATATGGTATGTCCTCCGCAAACCTGGAAGAACAGTCAGGCCACGCACGTCACTGTAGAAACCATCTTCTGTGGCCAGTGGTCGACGCACTGATATAGACTTCCTTCCGTAACGCTGGGTCACACTGTCATTGACTGTGGAGGCAACAAAGAAGTAGACAGTCTGACCCTCTTCGACCATGGTGACTTTGGTACCAAGAGGGCTAGCCACACAGTCAGGACAATAGGCAGCAGAGTTTGAAGCCTTTCTGAACAAACACTTAGAAAGGGAGGGCGACTCTCCATTTGAGTTAAGTTGGTGGAAATAGCATACACCATACTGAGAACTTCCACAAGAGTATAAATACATGAAGAGGGTATCCAACAGCAAGATCTGATTGTTTGTGTCCTCCAGGAAGTCAGGATCCTTGTTAATGTCGCACAAATTGCATATCTGACACTCTGGGCTTCCTACTGGCCCAGTGCGGAGCTCCCACACCTTCTCCAAGCTTCTGTTGACAGCTTCGATCACATTCTGAGAGGCAACATACACCTCTTGGTAAAGCGAGTTGTTGACTATGTTCTGAATGGGGCCTCGGGCCTGGAAGAAGGGCATGGTGTAAACAACAGAGAAGTTGACAGGGCTGGGGGCAAGTGAGGGACAGTTGGCCAAGGCAAAGGCCAGCAGAGTCTGGACACAGACACATGTCCCCCACATTGTGGTCCAGTGGTCCATCTCCACTTCGGGGTGCACGAGGGGCTACAGCACAGACAACGTGGGGTTACCTCCAACTCTGATGTCGGCACAAAAGCATCCTTGACACCAGCCACTGATACCTGAAGAGAGTAGAGAAAGTCATTAAATCATTAAGAAATGATTCCCTACAGCACAAATATAGCTGAAACCACAGCGTACAAAATGTTTTCTTGACCCTGAAAATTGTTTGAATAAAAAAATCCCAAAGGAAACCATTATTTTCTTTTTTGCTGAGAGTTAGACAGTAATATTGATCCCACTCTCAGAGTCCACTCCAGTAGCTTTTTTTCATGGTAAATGGACACTTAACAATTTGTCTCTCTTACACCTATTCACACATACTCTTTAAACCATACTCTGTCTGCAACACTATAAAAATGATGTTGCCCGTCACAGCAAAAATATTGTTCTGTGGCAATGGTGCTATGTGGGAAGTGTGCATTATTTGTACTGATGAAAGTAAAAATCAATATCTGTCCGCTTTATTATGTTCCTAACAGATCTGAGGTGAAAAATATCATCTTGGTTGAGCCAGATGATGATAAAAGTGGTTATAAAGATAAAAGCTTCTTCTGATTCACCACAAACACTGAGAGGAAATGTTTCCATAATCAAACAGAGAGCTGTGTTGCTAGTGATCAGTATAGTAGTATATTAGTACAACTATTTTCATTGTGACTTCCTGCACAAGTAATATTTATATCTGTCTGGTGGTGTATACTCTGGTTAATCTAAGATCCCATCTGTTCTTCTCCCATTATGAGTCATGTTCTTTTACTCAGGAGAAGTGGTTGTAACAAGTTAATGCACCAAATGTATCAACTAAAATTGAGTATTTTTTTCCGCGGCTCATCTTCATCAGTCTCCAAACAACAACCAACCAAATGTTTCAAACTCTGAGCCTTGTCTTCATTCTGAACAGGCGTTGTTAGGTGGATCATTAACTAGACACATCGCTGTAAGGCTGTATTCAAGAACCCCGGCCTCTCTACTTTGCATTCCTGTCACAAGCACTACGTGCCTTTCAGGGGGAAAGATGTGCACGGACTGATGGTCATAAGACCACACGCCTTTTTAAGCCCCAGGTGAAGAAGAAACGGCTCGTCTGCTCGTGCTTGAGAATTTCATCAACTCTGATTATTTTATTTAGCAGCAGAGAAACTTCATTTTGACCAAAATTATTTCAAGAAAAAAAGCACTTATTCTTGCTATAAGCAGTGGTACAGAAAGTCAAGTACGGTGTCTTTACATCAATAATTCATAGAATCCCAGTACAGTTGTGCTACATTTTAACATTTGCAGCTCCATGTGAGACTGAGGTTAAGGTTAGAGGACATGGGTATACATAGTAATGACACTGATTGTCTTTCTACATGTTCATGGTTAATAAAGCAAATGGTTGAAATTTAGTTTCCATTCATTGTACTATAGTGCTATTTACAGGCCGGCCAGCATGCAGGTTTTTGCTGAAGGCTGCATCAGCGCCTGACTGCAATTCCCTCACAGGTGAAGTAAAGATGCAGTCACACTAGTGAGAACACCAGCTCCCTTGGTTCTGTTATTCAGACAATATCAAACAAGATTTCAAGCAACATTATATAAAATGTCAATTTTATATAATGTCATTTTCTGGCTTGTTCATTTTATCTTGGCGTCATAATGAAATTGCCTATTTAAATTTTCAAATATACAACGCAAAGTTTCTTTACTATCATTTACTTTAATCTAAAAAGCATCTCACTATTCATTAATCACCCACAGGGATTTGAAGAGGCAATCTGCTGTGCAAACAATCAGTGGTCAAAACATTATTATTGATTATTGATTCAGTGGCAGGAAATGCAACCATTGCCACAAAGATCCAACAGTGTGGAGAGACAACAGCTCTGCATTTTCTTTATTTTGAAACGTTCATAAAAGGATGATTTCTTTGAGTTTATTCTTCAAAAAACAACGTAAGATTATTCCAAGTGGTCAAGCCAATATGGTACCCAAATCAATCAATTCTGAAAATTGCACAGAGGCAGCATCATTTTAGCTTGTGCATGTTTACATGTTCTTATCCCTGTTTCATGTATTTGGTAGAATACATTTTTTTTAATCTTATCTCCATGTCCATACTCCTGTCCTGTTTCTTATCATCACAGTCTGCCTTAATTGCATTCTTGCTCCATTGCACATGTAAAATGGTATTTAGAGCGGCACAAAACAGGTTCAACACCTTGCTCTGTGAGCTCTAAGGGTTAAAGCACTATGGTCTTTAACACATACTCTACTTATAATAAATCCAGTTTCCCAGGTGTAAAATCTAATATTTCAAAATATCACTCTCAAATTGTACTAGTAGTAAATTAAACTAGTATTAATACTAGTACTAGGACCTGGTAGACACATGGCATAACACACATGATGAGAGGACAGACCCTTTGCATGTTAGGGGAGAGGATACATATTATTTCAGGTGAAAACAGCCTGATATTTTGTGTATCCCCTATGTAACTTATATGGTAGACAGGTGAACAAAGCGACTAATTGAAAAGCCATATTAAACTAAATCAAATTAAAACAGAAATCACGTTAGAGGGGAGGGAGGGACAGGTTAGCAAAGACGAGGCATCCTTGTCAGACCACACCCGCAGAGAATGGACGCATTAAACAATTCACACGTCACCTTAATGTAACAGACAAATAAACGTATACTAAATGAGACCCTTACAATGGAAAACCCTGTCAAGTCTTTCACGTCGCTATTTGTTCCATTAAGAGGTTTATTCCAAGTGCAGCAGGTAAACAATGCGAAGAGCAGCAGTTAAACTCCGCTGAGTGCACGCGCGCTCCCGCGGCCAGGGGATACGAATCGTGGCGGGGGTAAGTACCTTGGCACGACACCTGTCAATGGCCCCTTCAGCACACCTTTTCCACTCATCATCACACAAACATAACATGCCACAGTTCCAACACCCCAGCTTATTTTACAACTCTTATTAAAACACTAAGATTTCATTCAATTTCAATGATATAAGTGGTAATGACTTAACACGCTTCATGAAATAATTGACCTGTAGTGGCTGCATGTTTGCTTATCTGAACAAGCGCTTAAGGGACATTTGGCAGCTGGCTAGTTTGTTTCTATTTTGTTTAAAAAATATCTCTGGTCCATGCAGCTGTGAATGTTAAGAAAAGCTTACCTGTGCAGGTTAGTTTCTGTCCTCTTCAGGGAAGCAACCACAGCCAGGTTTGCTCCTTGACTGACTTTAGAATAGCGCAGGGATGATGCTTGGTCTTTGCTTGGGTAGATTATTCAAGATGACACCATTAGATTGTTCTGTTTTTTTTGTGTGGAAACCTGCTCGTACTCACAAAGCGCTGGGACATGGAAAGTATGTTGGTTTTCGGATTTAACTTCGGTCATCGTTGCCTCAGTAGTGCTCCAGCTCGCCCCTCCCCTTCCCAGTAGCTTCAGACTGACACTATCTGTCTGGCAACCAATTCTGGATTAGCTACTGTCCATTTATTTTTAACCCCCACGGCACTATTCCACACTGAACCAGCATCAGAGCTACTTGCAATACTTTGATTCTGCTCCAAGTGTACAGTTTGCTTATTGTTAGGCAACAGCCCAGCATATTGTTTTCATGTTATCCTCAAATATGACTGTTCTCATGATCGCATACTGTAAATCAATACATCCTAAAACACAATATACAGTACATAAGTAGTTATGGCACTCACATTTTCGTTGTATGGGTCTCTATTCAATGACAATAAAGGTTTATCTTATCTTATATGATAGATAAGTAAATACATAATAACAGTCAAGTAAATAATAATAATTGTATTATTATTCTTGTATTTAATTTAACTAGTATTATAACTGTATTGTAACTATCATTATCAGTGGTGGAAATAAGTAAATTTACTTAAGTACTGTACTCATGTACTATTGTACAACTGTGAGGTACACAGAATTAAAATTTTCTGCTACTTCTACTTCACTACATATTAGAGGGAACTTGTACTTATTACTTCACTACATGTGTCTGACAGATGGAGTTACTTGTTACTTTTATCTTACTTTTTAAGATTTGACAAACAAAACATATAATCAATTTAAAAAATATGAATACTGTGCTACATATTAAACTATCCAACCGTTTATAAACTAGTCAGAATGTGCTCCATCTCCACCAACTGTAACATTAAAATGCTGCTGCTACATTTTAAAATATCAGTAATAATATTCCAATACTAGTAATATAACTCTGAAAGAGACCATTCCACCCAACAAGTGCTTTTACTTTAAAGGTCCTATGACATGCTGCTTTTTGGATGCTTTTATATAGGCCTTAGTGGTCCCCTAATACTGTATCTGAAGTCTCTTTTATATGGGCCTTAGTGGTCCCCTAATACTGTATCTGAAGTCTCTTTTATATAGACCTTAGTGGTCCCATAATACTGTATCTGAAGTATCTTTTATATAGGCCTTAGTGGTCCCCTAATACTGTATCTGAAGTCTCTTTTATATAGGCCTTAGTGGTCCCCTAATACTGTATCTGAAGTCTCTTTTATATAGACCTTAGTGGTCCCCTAATACTGTATCTGAAGTCTCTTTTATATAGGCCTTAGTGGTCCCCTAATACTGTATCTGAAGTCTCTTTTATATAGGCCTTAGTGGTCCCCTAATACTGTATCTGAAGTCTCTTTTATATAGGCCTTAGTGGTCCCCTAATACTGTATCTGAAGTCTCTTTTATATAGGCCTTAGTGGTCCCCTAATACTGTATCTGAAGTCTCTTTTATATGGGCCTTAGTGGTCCCCTAATACTGTATCTGAAGTCTCTTTTATATGGGCCTTAGTGGTCCCCTAATACTGTATCTGAAGTCTCTTTTATATAGGCCTTAGTGGTCCCCTAATACTGTATCTGAAGTATCTTTTATATAGGCCTTAGTGGTCCCCTAATACTGTATCTGAAGTCTCTTTTATATAGACCTTAGTGGTCCCCTAATACTGTATCTGAAGTCTCTTTTATATAGACCTTAGTGGTCCCCTAATACTGTATCTGAAGTCTCTTTTATATAGACCTTAGTGGTCCCCTAATACTGTATCTGAAGTCTTTTATATAGGCCTTAGTGGTCCCCTAATACTGTATCTGAAGTCTCTTTCCCGAAATGTAGCATTGGTGGAGAAGTACAGCCACTAGAGCCAGTCCCACAATGAGACTTCATTTCAGAGTTTGTAGACTTCACTGATTCAGACCACCTGAAGCTCCTCAGGTACTGCAGCACCAGATGGCTGAGTCTGTTAACCTGCATCCAGAGGGTGCTGAACCAGTGGGATGCACTACACGTAGGATGGTAACTCCACTCAGCAGATATCTACACAGTTTACTATGCTATATTTCCATTTTAACCATGTATTGCCACCCTGTATCTCTATGTACTGTAGGCCTACTTTAACAGTCATGAAGAGGTGGAGAGGAGTGTTAAAGTGCGTGATCTGGCAAGCCATCTGCATGATCCAATCGTGAAGACCTACTTCCTGTTCCCTTAAGCCTTTATCTGAATATCTGAACATTGCCTTCCAGGTGGGTGTCAATGATATTGAATGAATGAGTGAATAATAGTATATAATTAAATGTTTGTGCTTATTGTAGCATTCTTATTTCACTGTTATTTTGTTGTGACCATTAATATTATCTGCAGTCAGAGGGAGTACAAATTCACAGACTTGAAGAGGGGATGTGCAGGCTGATGAAGAGGATCCTGGGCTACCTCATACCAGCCAGGGCAATCATGGGTGTACCTCTCAGGGAGGTGGAGTATGGAGATGAACATCAGTTGGCTGATGAAGAGCTCTTTATCGGAGCAGACACAAAGGCATTCATGAGAAGCACTGAGCTCCCTGTGTCAGCCGAGAAGAAAATCTTTCAGTGAGTACAGTATATTACCCAGTAGTTTAGTAGTAGTTTATTATGATATCATCTTTTAACAGTATGAGAGTATAGGCTGTAGTGTGCCTAAAAATATTACCACTAATGCATTTTTTCACTCTTATGATGATGTAGAACTGTGAGAAGCTTCTATGAGGCAGTGCTTAAGAAGATGTTCTCCTCCTTTCCCCTCAACCATCCACTCCTGAGGGACCTGAAAGTACTGGACCCTGCAGCTCGTCTTAACATAACTCCAGGGACAGGTAGATAATAGAAACAGTTTCCAATAGGCTTTATGCCCAGCTCCACTACTTACCCTAGCAACCACCCTAGCAATGGTCAGACACACCTGGATTAATCAGTTTGTCCAATAATGTAAGACAGGAAATAAAGGAGCTGGCTTAAGTTCAGAAAGTAGTGCAGCTGTGCATAAAGCCTATTGATGTTAGGCAAGGCAAGGCAAGGCAATTTTATTTGTATAGCCCATTTTTACAAACAATTTGTCTCAAAGGGCTTTACATTGCATCATAACATCTTCTGGGGACAGTTCCCCATTGATAACCAAACAAATAATTGGCACAGTATACTTGATACTTGTTTAGATCTACAATGTTTAGTCAAACACTTGTATTACTTTACAGTGGAAAGGCTAGGAGCCCTGTTCCCTCAGTTGAGGCTGAAAGAGGATAAGATGAGAGAGGAATTCACAGACTAACAGGTGACGGATAGTAAGCAACTCCCCCAAGAAGACAGAATCGACAGATTCTGGGGCCTGGTAGGAAAGGACATGAGGTTCAGTGAGCTGCCAAAACTTATGAAGGCTTTACTATGCATTCCCCATAGCAATGCAAGTTCAGAAAGGGTATTTAGCATGGTACGAAAGATTGTTACAGAGAATAGGATGACGTTAGACAACAGAACTGTTTGCGCTCTACTCTCATGTAAAATTAACCACTCTGGCCCAGCCCACAAATACACTCCTTCCAAAACAGTCTTAAAGAATGCAAAGTCTGCAACAAATTTGTACAATAACTCACTAAAAGAGTAAAGAAAAGTTATGGGAAATGAAAAGAAAAAATGTAAAAGAGAAGCAATATGAAATGAAAAGAACGTGTGGAATGAAAAGAAAATGTAAAGACAAGCAATGTTATAAATTGTAAATGTTTTCAGCATTCTGCATCAAGTGGTGATTTTAGCTTTCTTGTACACCGGTCTTAAAATGTAAGGGATACTGGAGCTTGGTTGGGGTGGTGGGAGAATTTCCCTTATTTTTAAATCCAAAACTTGACAGGTATGTGCCATGAGACCTTTAACACATGTTGCTGTTAATACTTTTGTAGTTATACTTAAGTGAAATCTTGAATGATTTTGACTTGTAACAATTTTTTAGAGTGATATTGCTACTTTCATGACATGAGAGGAGTACATCTTTCCACCATTATGCTATTACTAATAAATAAACACCAAGGTTACAGTCAAGCAAGACACGTAATCTGTTTTATCAGCAGCCATATATTTATTTATTTATATCTAATAATTCTGGAATTGTGCAGCAGCCCTAAATCTGCACTGTTACAACCTTATATTGGCTTTGTACAATAACCATTAGTTAAGGCATAATTTAGTGGAGGCAGATGTGACAACGTTGCAAAGCAGGATCCCATGAAGTACAGTGAACCTTTATGATTAGACACAAGCAGATACAATTCAATACTTTTCTTAATTAATATACAAATTATGGTAAATTAGGGAAACTTCTAATGGTAACTGGAAGATCAAGTGACTGAAATGTAGATTCCTTTACAATGACAATACATGTTAACACAGAAAAATGACAGCAGTAAACAGGTTACTTTACTCATGAACACATTTCTCTAAGGAGTGCCTTTGGATTAAGAAAGTGCATAGATTTAAAATGACGATGGTTCTTAGTTATTAATCATGTAAAGATAAAACACAACAGGAATGTTGTTAACCCATATTTTGACAGTATACCTTTTAACAAGTGATCACATTCTACTGCAGGTCCTCAGAAAATTCCAGCTTTTTAATTCAAATTGTATTCTTGATTTTGAAGAACTGAGCAGAAAGGATTTATAAAACAAAGACAGCATCTTTCATATTCTGAGAGCCATTTATAGGTCTGTTAAAGTTAAAACAACAGCATACAAACACCACAGTTCATGTTGTTATTGGGTCTTGGATGATGCTGATGCCGCTTCCATCTGTTGTTATTCAAATTGAACAAATAAAAATCTAGCCAGATAAAATACACCTTTAACTTACCTTCATTGCACAATCTATTTCAGTACACATCTGTGAAATAGATCAGAGGAACCCGGAAGCAAAAAAAAAAAAAAAAAAGCATAGCTCTGACAATCATTTGTGAACACTGAACTGACTACTGCATCATCCGCAGCTGTTGTTAGCACCAGGCCGTCAATGTTTAGGGTGATGCTTTTTGTTTCAGGAGGTCAGCCGGCAGCGAGGGCTCAGTATGTGAGAGGACTCAGGATAAAGAGGCGATCCTCCTCCTTCCTGATCCACTTCAGCAGTTTGTTGACAGCAGAGACGGCCAAGGCCTTGGTCCCCAGCGGACTGAAGCAGAGGTAGAGCTCGAAGCCACTTGTCACCTGCAGCGAAGGAGGTAGAGCAAGACGAGGGGTGGGACTAGGCCGGCTACATGAGCATTACAGGATTTAACAATTGCTCTGGCTTAGCTTGATATGTAAAACGCTTTATGCAAAGAGCCTAACTGACTTGCTAAATTCTCACCTTTAAAAACAAAATGCTGTCCTTACATACAAAGTGCAAAAATCTAACTCACATGCTCCGTCCTCTGAATACAGCCACCTCATATGTTCTGTATAGTATTACGACATAATAGTTCATCATCACTCATCAAAACACACCTCTTCAGATTAGCCTTGTACTTACAATAGTCTTACATATTATCTACTGTTGTTAGTTACTGGTTTTATTGTAGTTATTGCTTCATCTGTTTTTAATGTGCTAAATGTGCTGGTTTTACTGTAAAAGCATCTTTGAGTACCATGTAAAGCGTTATATATTATTATTATTATTATTATTCTTATTATTATTCTTATTAGGGCCCGAGCGTCAACAGCAGCGAAGGCCCTATTGAATTTCCTTTTTGAGGGGCTTAACATACTCAAAAACTCACCAAAATTGGCGGTCGCATCAAGACTGGTGAAAATGTACGTATTTTAAGGGTTTCGGGAATAGGCGCACAAAAATGGCTCGCCCCCTACAAAATAAAAAAAAATTAAGCCCCTGCAGTATGTTTAATGTAGACTCACAAACTTGGTACACATATGTAGCAGGTTAGGACGTACAAAAAACGTCATTAGAGCCATACCCTAAACCCAACAGAAAGTCCGCCATTTTGAATTGAAAGGTCGAAATTAGTGTGATTTTGGCCATTTCCACGTCGTACTTTAACAAACTCCTCCTAAAGATTTCATCCGATCAACTTCAAATTTGGTCTGTGCCATCTTAAGACCTTAGAGATGAAAAGTTATTAAAAAGAAAAACTTTTCGTCATAGGGCATGGCTGTGGCGGGGCGGCCATTTTGTGCGTTTCGCCATTGAAACAAGAAGTGAGTGTAACTCGAGTGTACATTGTCCAATTGGCTCAAAACTTTTCATGATTCATAAGACTCCAACTCTGAGGACATTTACCAGACAAAATTGACTCAAAGTCATAGCGCCTCCTCGTGGCAACAGGAAGTAGGCCTAAAAGTCTCAAGGTGCTATACTTTAACGAACTCCTCCTAGAGATTTCATCCAATGGACTTCAAATTTGGTCTGTACCATCTCAACACTTTACAGATGAAAAGTTATTAAAAGAAAAACTTTTCGTAAAACGTTGTGGCCGTGGCGTGGTGGCCATTTTGAGTGTTTAGCGATGAACGAGAAAGTGGCTGTAACTACAGTGTACATTGTCATATCTGCTTGAAATGTTCCACAATCAACAAGAGTCCAGGCCTGATGACATATACAGGCCAATATTTACTTTTGGTCATAGTGCCCCCCCCTGGCAACAGGAAATCAGCCTTATATGACGATTTACATGAAACTTAGAATGTGTGGTCTACATGTGATTCTGAGCCCCCCCCTATACTTTAACCATGCCCACTTACTCAGGCTACGACCCCTTTAATAACATTTGAACCGTTTAAGGTAGAGTCTTGTGTGAGGTGTCATTGAACTCAGCAGATAGTTCCTGCTTCATTGGTGATGGTTTGGCCCGCCCCCCTATGCTTAAGCCATGCCCCTTCCATAACTGGTGACCCGTTTAAGGTAGAGTCTTATGTGAGGTATCAATGAACTCAGCAGGGAGTTCCCTTTTCATTGGTGACCACTCCTGTCATACCTTTCAAACATATGGCAGTGGTGGAGAGGAAAAAAGGAGGAAAATGCAACGCAAGAGGGAAAATGTGATGTATTAAGTGGCTGTTACTGTAGTGCTAATTGTAGTTTATTGTCATACAGCATTACCGTATTACTGTGGCTTACTGTATTTTAGACTATTAAACAAATGATTAAAATATCTAATGTTGTGAAACACATTGAGGAAAAACTGTTGAAAGTTGAGCCGGAGATGTTGCAAAATATGGTAAAAGACAGTACAAGCATCTCAGCACAGGAATTTCTCCAGTGTGGGATTAATAAAGTCTATCTTATCTTATCTCACAATGCCAGGCTTACCCATGCCAGCAGGTTTTCAGTTTCACTACAGCGGTAGAAGGAGCGGAGAGGTCTGGTTGGATGATGCAAGCTGCTGTGGAGGTCCTGGTACAGTCCCATCAACCTTTCCTGCTCTTTATCAGACTGGTACACTTCAGGGAACTCTGGACTGGAGGAAAAGAAAGAAGAGTATCTTGTCAGAGGGATGTCAAGAATTTGATTTGTGAAGCTGGCATGTTTGTTACATAAATTCACTAATGTATAACTATGAAACTGTTTCAGCAGACGTCCTGCCCACCTGGTGTACAGCCCTGAGCTCTTTGATTTGTACAGGAAGTGCCTGAGCTCCGGGATGCCGACCTGCGCCACAGAGTAGCTGGGACATTTAAGAGCTTCTTTCAGGGCCTGGTAGGCACTGCGCTTGCTCAGCCTGTCCAGGAACCGTTGCTTGCAGTCGGACATGTTAAAAAAGTCCTCTCGATCGGTTGAGACCAGGATGAGGCACAGCTCGGACGCAGGCTCCAGATAGGAAATGTGAGCGTGGAAAAATCCTGCAGTGTTGAACTTTGGCAGACAGATCGGCGTCCAGCCTTCACCCTCTCGAAAGGACGAGGAGGAGCCGACGAGGTTGAAGACCAGGTGCAAGTCTATGTGGTGCAAGAACTGGTCCTTTTTCCTCACCAGAGTAACCAGGCGGTCCCCCGCCAGCAGGATGGAGAACACCAGGTTCTTGGATTTGGCGACCTGCAGACTCGATGAGACCATGTCCCTGGCGGAGCTGGCCAGAGGCAGGCATGTGACGGCGCTGAGCAGCAGGCCGGGGTCTCGGTCTAGCCGATGCAGCAGGTTGTCGGTGAGGTACTCTGAGCCGGCCAGCAGGCGGCGCAGGTCGTAGTTCTGCTTGTGCTGGAAGATGTGGTTGAGCTGGGTGAGGGTAAGCAGGCTGACGATCTGGTAGTAGATGTACTGCAGCTCCCGCAGCAGCTCCTTGTCTGACTGACAGGTTCGAGACACGCCCACCAGGACCAGAGGACTCTTGCTGAGGAAAACCACTTTACAGCCATCTGACACACAAAATGTTTACAGAGTTGACATGGATTCAACATAGTTCATAAAATGCACTTTTGATTTTTTTTTTTAACTTAACCATTTCCTACATCTAAAAGAGTATTCTGACCTGCATGGATGGAACGAATTATGTTCTTCTCGGCCTCAACGAAAGATACAAGGGCCATCATAACCCCCGTGGTGCTGGACAGAGCCTCCTCCGTGCCGTAGCGGGTGTAGATTGGCTTTCCAGCCTCGCTCAGCACAAACACGTGTTTTCTGTGGCTCCTCCATGCCTCACCGGTCACGTCTTCCTCCTTAGTCCTACTCTCTGATGTAATGTCGTTGTTGTGTTGCTCCTCTATGGTTTTCTCTCCCACTAGCACCTTGAGCTCCTCTGCACACTCTCCTGATTTGTCCAGTTCGGGCTCCCTCTGAACCTCTTCCTCAGCCTCAGCAGTCAGATCCTCGAAAGACTGTGCATGAACAAACATAGCACTCTTCTGACCGGCACCTGTGTTAATGTAGGGATAAATGATTGTCAAATGTTTGTCAGTATAAGGTATGGATGGGTAAGGAATAAATAAATAAGCCTATAAAACAATAAAGCCCTGTTGGAGGCCGTTTCATCTGTTGGTCGAGCCCCAATAACCCTCCTGTTGTCCTCGGGTCAAATTTGACCCGTTTTTAAAAGTTTCTACATTAGAAATTTGGGGTTCTTTCATCCAAATTGTCCAAGAATTACATGGATGGTTCCATACAACGCTCCTTGCAAGTTAAATGAAGGATCAGTTCATTACTTTATTGAATTTGGGGTGTTTTTTTCCCCCACACAAAAAAATGGTTTAAATGGTTTTCACAACAGTATCCTGAAACTAAACTTTGACAAAACACAAAAAGTTGATATAATTTCATATAAATGAAGTTTCTTGACCATGAATTCGAAGAAAAAAAAATAGTGTAAAACTAGTGGTAATACATTGGTGTGAGTGGTGTGTACAGTATACTGATGGTAGTGTAAAAGCATCCAAAAAAAGGGAGGACAACGCAAGGGTTAAGGACTGTCTAATCCACTGAGTGGGAGACCAGTGGATAGCTGGTTCCCTTAGAAAATCACAGATGGGGCTGTGCGCTGCACTTTAATGGAGGTGAGGCTGTTAACCAGACATACATTTGCCAAACCAACCACTTAGTTCTCAGCCTTAAAGTTCTTTTTCTTGTAAAAGTAAAACAATATCGTTTGAAAAACCTTCCAACAAAGTAGAAATCTTCCCTTTTTCTGGCTTGTCCAAGTCAGTGAGTGTAGCGTCTTCTTTACATAGTTTGAAAACAAACTTTTGACACAAAAGTATGATTCATACTTTATCGGAAGTGTTTTCAAACCCTACATTTCGGGTTTACAGGAGAAAAGACTTCAAGGATAAAGTTAGTTGGTTTGGCAAATGTACTTCTGGTTAGCTTCCCCACCTCTGCACACCTAAGATTTTCTATGGGAGTCATCCAGAACTGTCTCCCATGCAGTAGCTGAGACAGTCTCAAAGGGGGCTAATGTTGGCCAAAAAGGTAACTGAAAAAGCAGGCAGATGATAGAATGATATACTTTTGAATGCATACAGTACATTATGCCTTGTTAATTTGCAAGATAGGATTTTATCCTTTTACTAAAACTAAAAAGGAAAACTCAAATAACAAGGAAATATATACGTTTGAACACTAGCTGATATTAGCCACATTCCAGGATAAGCATCAATATCAGATGATTTATTTGGTCTCTTAATGAACATATTATTAGTGACAAAAACAAGAATAGTCGTACGTTAGACTAATCGCTTTTCAGACCAGTCACAGCAAGAGAAAGGACTATAAACTCTGGTCACAGCTTATCTAATTTAGAGAACAAGAAAGTAGGAGAAGAATAGGACCAGTCTGATTATGAGTCAACTTGATAACACTACAAAAATGTCCTGTTTATATCAAGGCTCCTTAGAGCAAATCCAGGAAAAGCTACATCATTTCTCCTGTCAGACTTCGATTTGTTCAAGCTGGTTGTGACATACCTCCTGGTGCCGATATGCTTTCAACATAACACTTCAGTCAGGAGATGTCTGTATTTTTACAGTTCTTGGAAAAGTATATGGTCATGTTTCCTTCTTATACTGTTGGTAAGGCAAGGTATTCCTAATGCATTAAAGTCTTTTGTCACATAAACTTCGAGAGGTTATTAATATAATTACAGTCTTGTCTCAGAGCCCAAAACTAATGATGCATTCAGGAGCTCCATGTCAAATTCCATTCTTTGAGAAGTATATATCACATTTACCTCAAAACAGCCAACAAAGTGGCATGCAGATTACAAAAGACATTATTTTAATCATATGTTCAATATTTCTTTGCACAAACAGGATGTGCATACTCATGCTCACACACACACACACACACACACACACACACACACACACACAAGTATGAGTCCTTCCAATAAGATTGCATGGTTATAACAATTTTAAATGGAGAACTTCAACCTGTACCCAAGTATTATTGTCGTGCTTTATGCATGTTTTTGTCATGGTACAATTACGTATCCATTAACTTGTATTGACTTCGGGTCACATTGACCCATTTAAAAATTTTGTTTTATATAAGAAAATATGGGACGTAGAAATAAGCGCTGAAAATGTGTAGAAGAAAAATGTAAAAGTTTAAAACGTTGGAAAAAGCAAAAACAAACTCTGAAAAAACGGCGTCAAAAACGTCGGAGAAAAAAAAAGGGTTTTTTTCAAGGTTGACGGGAAGACAACAAGGGTTAAAAATCCATATTATTGCAGGCATAGTCTGCTGCTAATTTTGGACAGATGCCAGGAAATAACAAAAGGTTTATTTATGTATCCACGACACTGCATAAGAGTTAATACTTAGAATTCAAGACAGTAGAACTCTACTTATCCATGGTGTGACGCATAACCAGCCCAACTGAAAGTGGTTTCTTTGTATAAGGGACACTGGTGTACTGTAAATGTTATACTTGTGTACTGTAAACATTGTTGATGTTTTGGAATATAATTCCATGGGGGTGGGCCAGGAGATGGAATAATTCAATTCATTCATTCACTTATTCAATGTAAATATGTTCAGACAGACAAACAGTTTTTGAAATAAGAATGAGGGAACAAATGGTAGTACAGATCCCATTGACTGTGGCCAATTTCTGGCCATTTACTTGTTGCTACAACTAAAGGCATTATATGTCACAGTGTACATTGCCTGCAAGTGGGAACTAACACACAACACTATTTCAGTATATTTGAGCTTTCCAATCCTCTCATGGTTTGGATAATCAAGATGTATGTGGAACTTAAATTACACTGAAGGTCTGTGTGACTGTCTACTGACAATCTGCACACACAAAAAAGTGCTGAATATGGAGCAGACTTACCTGGTTCAGTTCCCTCCACCAGACCTGGTGTGGGGCTGTCCGCCCTCTCGGAGCGAAGGTGGTCCACAGGAGCCAGAGTACCATCCTCCCATGACACAGCCCCCTTGTGGGCTTCTCCATCCATCACTACTTAGGGCAGGGATGCACACCTGACAGACAGACAGACAGACAGAGCACTATGGGACCAAAGGTCAACAACTCACTCCACAGCGCTGTGGACATAGGTCTGGAAATGCGAGATAAACAACTTTGTGAATTAGAATATAATTAAAGATCAAGCTGGTTATGAAATACAAATATAGCCTACTATTATTATTATTATTAATAACCTATTTCTTGAATTACCCCGGAGGGGATGAATACAGTATATGTCTGTCTGTCTGACTATCTATCCATTTTGACCGCCAGTGCTAGTCTAGTCTATTATGACCAGCAGTGTGCGAGTCATTATATGTTATGGTCTGACTCCAACCCCTTTTTCACTCTTGTTGCTAACGTTAACGTCACAATCAACCGCTGGTGTAATGCTAAACTGGAAGACAGAATGAGATATTACTTTCTTGTAACATTTCTTATTCGTGTTCACACTCCTCCAGTCTCAGAGAGATGTCTGATATGTTGATGAAGATCTTCAAAGGCTAAGTTACTTTGAGAGCTAACTTAGCAGAGATCATCAACAGCGTCTACTACGGCTAACTGGGTCTGGTTTCACCGCCTTCAATCTGACAAAGAGCTCTCATGACTCCTTACATTATTTCCAAATGATTACCTTTCATTTCTCGAGCTGTCTGCATTTGATCGCTGTGCTCCACAACTCTCTTGTCACTGCAACTAGCTAGCTAGCTGCTAACAAGCAGGGACGAGACTGACCCTAACTTCTTGTAATGCTAGTCAACATGACCTGCTAGGTTACGGAAGTAGGAATTGTGGGATATGAAGTTATCTTCCCGATAATTGCTCAGGAGGACGATTTGATTCAAATATAACAAAAGTTGATTTTGAATTTTGTGAATCACCAAATAATTTCTAATAAAAAAATCACTCAGGTAACTACCTAGCTCCACGAAGCCTATTACCTTAAGCTATCTGTGCATTTAGCTATGTAGCTAGCTAGCTTAGTTCCTTATTTTATCTTCATGGTGCATTCATCGCCCCTAGGATACCAAACAACTGATTGCTAGTTCTCGAATCGAGATTATGGAAAACCAGGAACATCAGTTCTCATTGGTATAAAAATGCTCTAAGAATTAAGAAAAATAGTTTCTTGGTTGAAAAAACAGAAATGTAATGTCCCCTCACAGTGCATGTACATGTGTGAGATAAAGGGATGTAACAAAAAATGTATAGCTAATATATTTTAGCTTCTCTGATCATTAGTTTTAAAAAATAAGCTCTGTTTTTACTTGTGAGTAACTTAATTGTATTAAAATGCCTTGTAAGGCCTATTTTTAATACAAGAAAAGTGTTGTAGAATTACTAAATTGACATTTAAGAAGAAATGTGTCCAAGTATACGAACAGCACCTGAATGCAGCGTACGGGGCGGGACTTGGCGTTTGAACGTACAGCGGGGAAACGGAATAGTCAATTGTGTTTTTGTTAGCGAAGTTCTGTCTAATAGAGCCAGTTTAACTCCACTAAAATGTCATATTCTACACAGTATTAGGGATGCTTGATTTCATTACGAAGGACTGCGCAATAACTTAACATCCTTGTTTTGTAAGTATGGCAACTGTTGATACGGCAGCCAACGTTAACAAAAGCTAGCTAACGTTAGCGTCGCAACATTTTGACGAGTGCAGGGCCAGTAACGTGTCAGCTATCAGCTAACATGACTGTTAGATAGCTAGTATTAACACGTTACAGCTTGAGTCACACGAACACGGTTATGCTTAGGGAGAGCAGAACACTGTTTGTACGTCAAGTAACAATGTTTGCTATCCTATTCATAACAGGGAGATCCGTGTGACAGCAAGATGCCTATCCGAGCATATTGCACAATTTGCTCCGATTACTTCGATCACTCCAGAGATGTTGCTGCGATCCACTGCGGACACACTTTCCACTACGAATGGTAACCTGATATAGAAATGTAAATCTTCAGCACTCGCATTTCTGACACGTTATAAATGACTAATTGTTCCCTTTCCCCTCTCTTATCAGCCTTCTCCAGTGGTTTCAGACAGCCCCGACAAAAACCTGTCCACAATGTAGAAAACAGGTACAGTACTTTTATATAGCATTTTCAGGATAATACTTGCATTTTGTGTTTGTAATAGAACATGTTTTAATGTTTAAAAACATTAAAACACTTTGTTTTTCTCATACTGTCCATGGCTGATGCATCTGTATTCACCCTGTGTATGAGACCCTCTGTAGGAGCGCCTGTCTCTTTAATCCCTCTTCCCGAAAAAGCCCAGTCTGCTCTGATTGGCCAGCGTGCTTCTTGGAATTTCTGGTGCCTCCGTGTTTCACTAGCCAGCTAGCTAGCTAGTTGAAGCTGGAGCTACTGCAACTGAGTATATAGCAGGACTTTGTAACGTGAAAAATCACAAATAAAAGCGTCTAAACCAAATATTACACAACCGGACATGACCCAGCAGCAGAGTGACCGAAATTTGGGGAGACATTACCAGCATTGGCCAAGATTACAGCTATGTCGCATTAGCGTGTAGATACTTAAAAGTTAGCAGTATGCTAACGTTAGATTGTAGTGGAACGACGCAGCACTTTCTACCTTCATAAAAAAGATAAAGGCTTCTGAACCAAACACTACCCAATGGGACATGTTTTAGTAGTAATGCGACCCGGAAGTGGGGAGAATTTAACAACATTTGCAGACGACGCTGAAGTTGGCATCCGATTCGCAGCTTCCGATTCGGCAGTTAAGGGGAAATTTAAGGGGAACTTAAAACTGTCCGATTCAGCAGGGAAACACGTTTTTGAACCTCTTGCTGTATTTAATGAGTGTTAGTCATTAAGGTAAATTATGAATTATGTCTAAAACACACTTTTAGATTTGTGAAAGCTTTATTGTCTTTATGAGAAAACAATAAAGGGGGATTTCACCGTTTTTTTCACATGTAGACCACATTAGACCAGGTCCAGATCTAAAACCACAATAGCTAGGCTTGTCAAATCTGGACTACATTATCCCAGAGAGTCTAAGAAGTCTTAAAAACACAGTTTGAGATTTGTGAAAGCTTTATTCTATTTGTGAAAATGCAATAGAGGGAGATTTTACTGCTTTTTTCACATGTAGACCACATTAGACCAGGTCCAGATCCAAAACCACAATAGCTGGGCTTGTCAAATCTGGACTACATTATCCCAGAGAGTCTAAGGAGTCTTAAAAACATAGTTTGAGATTTGTGAAAGCTTTATACTATTTGTGAAAATGCAATAAAGGGAGATTTTACTGTTTTTTTCACGCGTAGACCACATTGGACCAGGTCCAGATCCAAAACCACAATAGCTAGGCTTGTCAAATCTGGACTGCATTATCCCAGAGAGTCTAAGAAGTCTTAAAAACACAGTTTGAGATTTGTGAAAGCTTTATTCTATTTGTGAAAATGTAATAAAGGGAGATTTTACTGTTTTTTTCACACGTAGACCACATTGGACCAGGTCCAGATCCAAAACCACAATACTTAGACCTGTCAAATCTGGACTACATTATCCCAGAGAGTCTAAGGAGTCTTAAGAACACAGTTTGAGATTTGTGAAAGCTTTATTCTATTTGTGAAAATGCAATAAAGGGAGATTTTACTGTTTTTTTTCACACGTAGACCACATTGGACCAGGTCCAGATCCAAAACCACAATAGCTGGGCCTGTCAAATCTGGACTACATTATCCCAGAGAGTCTAAGAAGTCTTAAAAACACAGTTTGAGATTTGTGAAAGCTTTATTCTATTTGTGAAAATGCAATAGAGGGAGATTTTACTGCTTTTTTCACATGTAGACCACATTGGACCAGGTCCAGATCCAAAACCACAATAGCTGGGCCTGTCAAATCTGGACTACATTATCCCAGAGAGTCTAAGGAGTCTTAAAAACATAGTTTGAGATTTGTGAAAGCTTTATACTATTTGTGAAAATGCAATAAAGTAGGGCTGAAACGATTCCTCGAATAATTCGATTACAAAAAATCCTCGATGCAAAATGACTTGCCTCGAAGCTTCGTTAAATCAATGTTACTAACGTTGTCGCTGACGGGCGGTGTTTCCGTTACTGTCGCACACCAGACGCGGCTCAGTCTGCTGCTGGCGACACATGTCAGAGCGTAAATAGTGAGGGGCTAAGAGAAGAGACAGGCTGGAGGAAACCACAGGAAGGGTCCAAAGTTTGGAATCAGTTCAAACGTAATTAAAACTAAAACTCTGTACAGTGTGTCTACTGCAAAATCAAACTAGCTTACCACAATAATAGCACAACGTCAGTGCTTTAGCATCTCAACAGAAAACATTGAGTCTAACTTAATCATCCATTCCACGAAGAGGACCGACAAAAGTCAATCACTGAGTCGTATGGACGATGAAACTACATCAAACACAACAACTACCAAAATCAAAGACCAGAAAATACGTAGTGGTGACCACGATCTGAGCTGACGCGCTGACTATCCCTTCAGAAAAACAGCTGATTGTTGCGTCTCTCTCTCTCTCTCTCTCTTTAAACAGCTGATCAACGATCTAATAGCATAAGTGTAACAGAGCTGTGTGACATTATAATCAAATATATTAATGAAAATAGGTTAAGTATAACTAATATTTACATATAGGTCTAGTTTTGGTTGTTTAAAAACGTAAAAAAAAAAAAAATTAAATTAAAATTAAAAAAAATATCCGATTGATTGATCAATTAAGTGCTAGATCAATCGATTACAAAAAGAATCGATAGCTGCAGCCCTACAATAAAGGGATATTTTACTGTTTTTTTCACACGTAGACCACATTGGACCAGGTCCAGATCCAAAACTACTACACCTAAACTTGTCAAAACTGGACAAGAATTAACCCAGAGAGGCTAAAGAGTCTTAAAAACAGATTTCAGATTAGTAATGCTTTTATTTTATTGCCACAGCATGGCCTTTGCTAATTGACATTTAACGTAGAAGTCCTTGTCTCTCCATGCCATTTCTTATACCCATGAGCAGGTCTTCCTTCTCACTTCAAAAGAAAAGTAGAAAAAGTTATTTTTACCCTTTGGAAATCAATCAAAATATCTTCATAGATTTGCCAATGGTTTAATTTACTCTTCAAATCCTTCTCCTTCAACGTAAGTGTTGTTCTCTCACCTTTCCTCCATCTGGCCCTGTTCAACCTCTCTTACTGCTTCTGACAATGTCTTCCTCCTCACCTTAGCCAAAGCTTGCACTGTGGCCTGTGTTAGAGGCATACTCATTAGACATTAGTGTGCTTGGTTTTCATTTTATCTATAAATGAAGACATTTTTATGAAAAGCTTTTTTTTAGTTCTTATTCACAGTTATGAAATCTATGAAGATATTTTGATTGATTTCCAAAGGGTAAAAATAACTTTTTCTACTTTTCTTTTGAAGTGAGAAGGAAGACCTGCTCATGGGTATAAGAAATGACATGGAGAGACGAGGACTTCTACGTTGAATGTCAATTAGCAAAGGCCATGCTGTGGCAATAAAATAAAAGCATTACTAATCTGAAATCTGTTTTTAAGACTCTTTAGCCTCTCTGGGTTAATTCTTGTCCAGTTTTGACAAGTTTAGGTGTAGTGGTTTTGGATCTGGACCTGGTCCAATGTGGTCTACATGTGAAAAAAGCAGTAAAATCTCCCTTTATTACATTTTCACAAATAGAATAAAGCTTTCACAAATCTCAAACTGTGTTCTTAAGACTCATTAGACTCTCTGGGATAATGCAGTCCAGATTTGACAGGTCTAAGTATTGTGGTTTTGGATCTGGACCTGGTCCAATGTGGTCTACATGTGAAAAAAACAGTAAAATCTCCCTTTTATTACATTTTCACAAATAGAATAAAGCTTTCACAAATCTCAAACTGTGTTTTTAAGACTCCTTAGACTCTCTGGGATAAGGTAGTCCAGATTTGACAGGCCCAGCTATTGTGGTTTTGGATCTGGACCTGGTCCAATGTGGTCTACGTGTGGAAAAAAAACAGTAAAATCTCCCTTTATTGCATTTTCACAAATAGAATAAAGCTTTCACAAATCTCAAACTGTGTTCTTAAGACTCCTTAGACTCTCTGGGATAATGTAGTCCAGATTTGACAAGCCCAGCTATTGTGGTTTTGGATCTGGACCTGGTCTAATGTGGTCTACATGTGAAAAAAGCAGTAAAATCTCCCTCTATTGCATTTTCACAAATAGAATAAAGCTTTCACAAATCTCAAACTGTGTTTTTAAGACTTCTTAGACTCTCTGGGATAATGTAGTCCAGATTTGACAGGTCTACGTATTGTGGTTTTGGATCTGGACCTGGTCCAATGTGGTCTACATGTGAAAAAAGCAGTAAAATCTCCCTCTATTGCATTTTCACAAATAGAATAAAGCTTTCACAAATCTCAAACTGTGTTTTTAAGCTTTCTTAGACTCTCTGGGATAATGTAGTCCAGATTTGACAAGCCTAGCTATTGTGGTTTTAGATCTGGACCTGGTCTAATGTGGTCTACATGTGAAAAAAACGGTGAAATCCCCCTTTATTGTTTTCTCATAAAGACAATAAAGCTTTCACAAATCTAAAAGTGTGTTTTAGACATAATTCATAATTTACCTTAATGACTAACACTCATTAAATACAGCAAGAGGTTCAAAAAACGTGTTTCCCTGCTGAATCGGGCAGTTTTAAGTTCCCCTTAAATTTCCCCTTAACTGCCGAATCGGAAGCTGCGAATCGGATGCCAACTTCAGCGTCGTCATTTGCAGCCCAGATGACATTGTTTACTGTCGTTAGCCATGTAGCTACTATAGTAAGCAGTGGACACTAATAGACTATAGCAGATTTTTTTACAGTCAAAATAAAGCAAATAAAGGCTTTTAAACCAAATACTACATAAACAGAAAATGTTTCAGGAGTAACGTGACCCAGGATTGGGGAGGATTTAACAGTCCCTCCAGAAAAACGTGATTATGCGATCGCATAATTCAATGCATAATCAGCCAAAGTCCGCATATTTATGCGGGGGGCGCATTTTTTCAAATACGCCGCACTTTCGCCGCATAAATTGCCAATTTCCGCGCAAAATATGCGGTGCTTGCACTATTTCATAATCCCCGCATTTTCGTTGCAAAAAAGTCACATATATCTTAGCAGAAAGTTGAAAAATGTTGCATTTACTTCACACAAGAGCAGCCGTATTACCCTGTTGCCATGGGAACGTTATGAAGTGACGTAATTACGCGACGTGAACATCATCGAAAAGCTGCAAACCCCGCGATGAAGCCATGACGAAACCGCAGTTTTTAAAAGTTCCCGCAATTTCATCGCATAAATATCCCGCATATTCCATCGCATTTTTTAAGAAAGTAAATCAAGGATTTTTGCCCGCAACAATCACAAAAAAAACTCGGCATTTTTCTGGAAGGACTGATTTCACGACACTGGCAGCCAAGTTGACATATTTTACTGCCGTTAGCATGTAGCTACATGTGACAATGTTAACACCGCAGTGTCTTACAAAAGATAATACTCCAGGAACTGCCTACTTGGAGCAGATGACCAATCGTAGCAGGCCGGCTTAGAGTTGCGTAACACTTAGCCGAGTAGAAAAAAACTGTTGAAACTGGAGCGTTCAGAATAGTTGGACATCTGAACGCTTTAGCTCTCAGGGATTTGTCTAAAATATGTTTACCTCATTATTTTGATGATTTGTTTTGGCCACGTTTAACATGAAAATCCATCATTATAACATTGTAGAAATGACAGAAAACACGGAAAAGCATAATATGTCCCCTTTAACACTTCCAAACACCACCAAACAGAAGAAAAACATCAACTTAAATACTGTTGTGCTCTGTGTGTAGGTCAGCACCAGACACATTATCAGCAAGCTGTTCTTTGACATTGGTGGCGAGGAGGAGAGCACAGGGGACCCTGAGTGCTTGCAGGTACCAAACTTATATCAGAAACAAGATATCAGTGCTGACAAATGCTACGGATAGTCATTCTTGTCATTACATCATCTGGATTTGATTTTTCTTTTTTTTAATATTTGTGTTTTTCCCTTCCTTAGAATGAGCTTGATAGAATGAAGGCACTTTTAAGCTCTAAAGGTAAGAAACCTAACATTGTTGTGATGCTTGCTTGGTAATAGTCAACTGCACTAGTTCACCGTCCATCTGATCAATATGTAGAGCGAGACTGGCGGGATAAACAGAAGGTGCTGGACAGTTTGAAGGACACTGTGGACAAGCAGAGGAGAGACCTGGACAGTGTACGGAAAGATATTATGGAAAAGGAGATGCTCTGTTCTGCCCTCAGAGTAAGCTGACTGACTCCATCATTTAAACCCATGTTTGTGTACTGACTCATTGATTATTGTCTCTGCAATGCCCTTCTGTTCATTTGTATAATTGTTTATGACAGAAACAGATGACATACCTGGAGACGCAACAGAATGAAACTCAGGCTGCCAAGGAGGAAGCCCGGAGACTCAGGACCAAAATGAAAACCTTTGAAAGGTATCTGCAGTCATAGAAGTACTGTCATTTTTTGTCATTTGAATATACAAGCAATGAAATAAGTCATTGTTCATTTCCCTCAGCTAGAACAGTCGGATAAGTTTAAACAAAGGAACCATTTAAGGTTACTTCACAACAGTGCAAGCTCGGCAAAGTACTGCGTTTTCCTTTTTTATTGTAAAAGAAAGTCATGCTGTGCACTAATACTGCTGGTGTGGCCCCAGCCTGGACATGTTGTTGCAGGGCCAGAGAGCAGAGGTGGAATCCATGATCACAGATATGGGTGTCAGCCAGGCTGCAGTGGAGCAACTCTCAATCTACTGCATCTCGCTCAAAAAGTAAGGAGCCCGAGAGCTGCTGATCAGTGTCATTTTCACACTACTTCGTTTAGAGCTTCAGTCCTAACGAATGCAACTTCCCCTCGTCACTCACTATGCATGTATCGCCTCCCTTATCTTAGAGAGTATGATAATCTTAAAGGAAGCCTGAAGTCTTCGAATGACATGTGTGAGAAGCTGAAGAGAGAAGTGCTCACCTCAAACAACAAGGTAACTTTATGTTACTAAGTCACCACACCCCAAGGAATCAATTCTTGAATTTGGAATCACTAAATCAATGGGGGGTTTTTTTGTGTGTCATTTTAGTTACTCAAAGCCACAATGGAGGTGAATCAGACCAAAGAGGACATGAAGTCCCTGCAGAACGATCTGGCCAATGCTGACAAAGAGATCTCTGTAAGGCAAATCCACCAAATATGCCATTACTTTCAATATCCAAGAAAGCCATGGTTGTGATTCCTGCATGTATGTCTGTCCACAGAGTCTGAAGAAGAAAGTGGAGTTCCTTCAGAGGACTCTGAGCACCCCGACACGGACAAATGAAGCCCTCAGTCGCCTCGTCTTTGAAAGGTGTGTCACTCAGCCACTGGACTGAAATCTACCCTTGCTTCAATTTGACATAAACCATTGTGTGATTTACCGATGAGGTTTCTATGCCCGTCTTTCAGCCCAGCCCCAATAGAGCTGAAGCAGCCTCATCTCCACCAGCCTGCAGATAGCAAGGACATTGACCTCAACATGACTTACGACGTCACTACGCCAGAGGATGTGGCCAAGAAGCCAATGCAGTTCCAATCCAAGAAGATGCGGCTTGATCCGGCAGCGTAGGTTTACTGTAGCTCATTGTGGGAATGTTCTGAGTTAGGTTGTGGTAGCTGCTGCTGTCTGAGCTTCTTGCTCATAATATTGTGTTTTTAAAATCTGGTACTGAAGAATTAAGTAGAAGTGCATTGATAGTGTTGTGTAAATATTTTTTTTATTTTTCAGGTTGTCCAAACACAGCGAGAAAAGTTCATCTCTAAGCAAGGTACCTTTCTAAATGTCACTCAAGTAAGGTCAAGTTTTAAATTGGTTGCACATATCTCAAAATGTGTTTTCTTACCTCAGGCTCGAGATGAGGATGGATCCATGGATCCTTTTTTGAGGAACTCCCTCCTCTTCAGAAAAAAGACTTTCGGTAGCATGTTGGACCCTCAGAGGAAGCCCGGAGCTGTACGTACAACACAACCATCTCCTGCACTTGAGGTTGAATGTGTTAATGTGCCATTTGTCCTTTTTAAGGGGTTGATAAAAGAAAATGTTTCTCATTTCAGGTGAGAACTGGTTATGATGGTTTAGGAGGACGTACTAAATTCTTCCAACCTGTATCCTTTTTTTCCCAAGTATATGTGTCTTTTTTTGATTTGACTTACATTCATTTGATTGATGATGGTTGAGCTGTTTACCTGTTTGGTGTTCAAACTATTCATCTGTGTCGAGGCTTATCTCTACTGGATTGTTAGCCCAAATCATAAGAATTTCTGATGCAGTGCGATATTCAACTAAATTTAAAAGCTGCACTAAATTTATATTTTGATGTAAGATTTTTTTTATATTATTATATTACACCTACTGTACACAACCTGCCCGGCAACAAAAAAGCAGAGTAGCAAGTGAACACAGTGGAGCATTTTGCTGCTAAAGAGCCAGATATTTTTCTCAGGAGTTGGAGATCAAACAAGAGGTTAAACGTTGGACTTTAAGTACATTTGTCAGATAGTCCTAAACAAGACTAATGTTAATGTTGCTAACACGATTCCCATAGCAACTTTATAAAGTAATAATATGTCAATGTTGTGTTCTAACTGTTGATCCCATTTGGCGAAAAGAAAAGAATGCAGCTTTAATGAAAAAAATCCATTGGGATAGTACTCGTTTTTAGACATTTTTAGTTGTCAGAGAATAGTTGTGGGAAAAAGTCAGCAAATATTCATATCAGAGCTGTTTGGGGAAAACTCAGGAGCAGCTTGACTCTGGATACATGAAGACGGTTCGGAGACTTTGGTGACTTCCACGGATGCATTTAATGAATCTCATTGGCGCCGTAAACACAAATGCTTACCTAAATCATGAACCCAAACACCTCAACAGTGACTGAAAACAATGTCATCCTGACCATACTGTGCGTGTGATCTAATTCCAGGGACCTTGGGAGACACGCAGGCCAAATCCTTTTGCTATCGTACAGCTGCTCAGTCTCCCTCAACTTCGAAGACCCAGAGTTAACCTACAGCCTATTCTACAAAGGTTGTGATAAAGTGTTTCGGAATTGAACACTTAGGCTTTAACCTGGGACTTGAATGTCACCTAGGGTACTACTAGTTTTAATTTAGCAAAATTCTACCACAAGAACATGATTAGGACAGAAAAAAGAAGTCAGTATGTAAATTGCATCATTCCTTAACCGAGCACTCCACTCCAGTCTCCTTTATCAGAGATTCGCCCGCTGATGAAAGCTAAAAGGAAAAAGGTAACCAGGCCTCAACCCAAGATTGCAACTTGCCTGACTCTGGACGGCTTCCTCGAGTAAATGTGGAGCTCTTCTTCCCTGGATGGGGAGTCTAAGGTCAGAACGCTGTAGCTGTGTGAGGTAGCATGTTTGTGCTGCTCTGGCACACAGAACCAGCCTGGCAGCGGTTCTGCCACTCAGCACCAAACAGGACTCTCTGAATTATCTTTACTTAGAATCAGTAACTGACCTCCCACTTAACAGCGGATGCTGAGTTTTGGTGACATCAGCAAACCTGCTGTACGTTTTTTTTGTTTGTTTTTGTGTTGGGTTTTTTTGTCGACTGACTTGTTTGTGGAGACTGTGTCTTGACCAGCCTTTGCGTTGGAACCTATTCTTGTTGTCATGTGCGTGTCTGTATGTGTGAGACAAACCGACTTATTTGCGGACCATTCAAATGTCAGTGCTCTGTATTATGTCATTGCTAATCGCTGACGCATCTGTTCGCTATACCCGAAAAATAATCAGTTATTTTTCACACTTATTTAAAAGCTGTCTTGTGAAACACCTACATTTGGATATATACTTTAGGTATTTTTTTTTTTTTTTTTTTAGCTTTACTGCTCCTTTCAAATGTAAACCAACTCAAATAATAAACAGTATTTTTTTATTAAGGTTGTGTGGGGTCTACAAACAATTCCCTCTCCACTGTTCTTTTATTCAGAACATTTCACTGAGGTGTGCTCTCCTGCAGAGGGCAGTACAGTGTTCTCACATAAGGGGCATGAATCTAAGCCCTCATGCACTGTGAGGAAAAAAAATGTACTGCTTGTAGTAAATGCTTAATCTATTTGTATTTTTTTTTTTATTTTATTTTTTTTTAAAGCTGCGCCAGTACAGTAGGAAGTCCTCAAGAAAAACCTGAGTTGTACATTGTGATCAAGTAACAAAAAGTACACTGCATATCATATCCTGGCAAATGCGGGACTGTTGGTAATTTTAGGAGTTGCCTCATTAAATGAATTGTGTGTGCAGGTATGAGTACTTGTAGTGTTGGAGGACTTTGAATGGCACAAAATCAATCAATTTTAACTGATGACGTGAAGCTTTCTGACAAGGTTCCCATGCATGAACAAAACAATCTTGTCGTGTTGCCTTTACAGGCTGGCCTTCGAGGAGATTGCTTGATATTTTAACAAACAATATGGGGAAACGCCAAACATTGTTTTCCACTGTGGAGCAGTCAAAGTACCAGGTAGAATATAAATATCCTGCTCATTATCACTTGTATCCTGTTTGCACCCACAGATTTAGCGTTTCCACAATGAAAATCAGCTTCTATCGTAATAATTGCATACGCAACTTAATTTAAATAAAATGCTTTCAGGGTTCATACGTTTTGAAAAAAACTGGAAAAGTTTTGTAATTTGAAAAATGCAAATTCCAGGCCTGGAAAGGTTTTGGAAACATTAAAAGATCCAGAAAGTTTTGGAAAAGTCATGGAATTTTTTTTTTAACACGGCATAATAATATGTGATTAATAAATGTATTTTCATGTCGTCCTAACCTCACCGTTCTATTCAGGGCGCGATATTACGACTCCCACTATGAACCACATACATTGTCATTCATTTTATTGTTTTACCTCTGAGGGTGAACTTTAACACAGATTGTATTCTTATTGTATAATGTCAAATGACATTTTCAGGAATACATAGTCATGGAAATTTTCCAAAAAGTCATGAAAACGTCATGGAAAAGTATTGGTTAAAATGCGTATGAACCCTGTGTTTTGTATTAGTGATTGGACATTGAATGATTCTACCATGGGTGATTATAATAAAGTGCGTCATTATACCTGCCCAGGGCACTTTATCAGAAATAGTAACAGGACATGGTGGTGTATTCTAAAAGCTTGTTCCTTCCAGTGCAATCAGAAGAAAACATCACAACACCCCGTACAAACAATATTTCAAATTATTCATGTACACATAAAATACAATTCATGCAGTGCTTTTGGAGCCAGTAAACAACGCTTCACTGACCCCAAGGGATACCACATACTATACATGTACATCTTCCTGTAGGGCAAAGGTCGGCATTTAAACTTAACTTCATTTTTTCCTAAACAGCATTTCCCAGGGAAAGTTAAAACTAACAATAACCTCCTCGTCAAGTTGAGGTGTATATGTGGATGTTACAAAAGAAGAAAAAAAATCTTAAGCCAGTCCATTTTAGGACGGCTCAATGTCCTTCCACTTCTTGTTTAAGTGTACTAAAAAGCTGTCCATTTTAAGTGTGAGCATTTCTGTTTCCTTTTGTTTCTTCTTCCAGTTCTTCCAAGATCTGAGTTCCCTAAAATAGTGTAAAAAGAAACAACATCCAGGAACTTCTTTGCTGGTCTTTCAATCCATAGTAAAGGGGAAGAGAAAACAATCCAGCTAAAGTAAAAAAAAAAAAGTAAATGCTGATTTATTTTTTCCATTTTTTTATTTTTTTATTGTTATTATTATTTTTTTATCAGCCGTCTCAGTGAGTGCCTGTGACATTAGAAGATGAAAACATGGACCCAGTTTTATTTGTTTCACTGTGATCTGTCCGGCACGATCTTGGACTCTCCGTTTGACTTCTGGGACAGATGCGTGGACACGGTGGCTGCCTGCACCACGGTTTTAAAGCTGCGCTTTCTCTTCTGGACGTTCTGCTCCGGGTGGAAGATAATGACGTAGACCTTGGGGATGTAGAGCATGCCCAGGGATACGGTGGCGCTCAGGCTCATGGACACTGTCAGGGTGGTGGTCTGGATGAACATCTGCAACAGAGCCACGGAAGGTCAGAATGATCCCTACTAAGGCTGATCGATTAAATCGAAATTGCGATTTGAAAGAATGCGATTAGCTAGTCCTTAAGACCGTGATTAATCGAATGTGCAATATTTAGTTGAATGTTTGGTTTAACATTTTTTTTATTCCTTTTTCTGTAATATTTGTTTTTTTTCAAAGGTAATGCTGGGATAACGTTACATAACACGGATTGTTTAAAGAAATGTCATTTTCAGTGGATTTTTAATTACTTTATTTAACGTGATCGTAGAAGGTGCACTATGTAGATTCTGCTATTAAACTGAGGCATATAAGAAAAGTTTACAGGAAAGTACTGATATTTTTTATTATTAGAACTTTAGCTTTTGTGATAAATGTTGTGTTTGACGGTTTATTGTCCCATGCTTATTAAAAGAAGAAAAAAAAAACGTATTTCTGGCAATTCGGATCTATGTTCTCCTCCTTGCATAAGAATATAGAGCTGTTTTGATGTGCTCTCATGTTATAATGCTCCATTAGCATTTTATCTGTTACGCAGTGAATATTAAACTTTAGCTAAACTTTTTTAATCTCAATATCTGGCAGAAAAAAATCACTCAGCCCTAATCCCTACACACACACACCTACGGTCACAGCTACTCAACAAATTATCGATTCATATCTGCTCATTATCCGTCCGTCCCCCCATGTGCATTTAATATTTGAGTATATCATCTTCTAGGTTGTCACAATGCAGTCTTTACTATTTTCATCTTAAAGCATAGGAGGCAGTGTTTTCCCCCTGATAAATGATTTATAACCTGGTATATGTATTCAGGAAATGAGGCTCTATGAGTTGACCATGTCTACTCCTCGCTGCTCTACCTCTTATTGCAAATCCAACAGTAATAATGAGAAGTGGCTTCTCCTGAGATCTGCCTCCAATAAATTATGAACTAATTCAAGCAAAATGTACAAGTCATGAATAAATCAAGCCATATGTTCCATAAATAAGCAATATTTGTGCCATAAATAAGTCATACATTCTACTATCGTCAGCAGCAGCAAACATCCTGGTATCTCACAAGCTGATGTCCATACAGTATAGTTTCTTTTATCATCTCTGCTGTGCTTTTCATCAGTTTCTCTTAGTGACCATTTGTAAAAGGAGTTGTGGTGATTGTATTCATGTGTTTGGCCCGAGGCGAGCAGAGAGACTGGCTCAGGAACAGTTAATGGATGTTCCATATGTAAATACAGACATCAAGCAGGTAAATCATCTAGTTTTGTCTTATACATGGTTTGTCTTACACAGGATGGGAGGAGAACAGACACTATTTCCATAAGCCAGACAAAAGTTAGTGTCTATATTTAGCTATTTTTCTAAGTGGTGATTAATTGAATCAGATGGCTGAATTGGTCTACGAGGGGTCGCTACCGTCCCTCAGCTCATCTGACCTCCTTTCTTTCCTTCTCGTCCTTTTCTTAATTCACTTCATTTCCATACGGAGGAGGTGAAAAGGCTTTGAAAGCACCTCGGGGTTTAATTCTTTCAGCCTGACGGATTCATAATACCGCTCTCTATTAGTCAAAGCATATCTCTATTTTTCCAAAAGCCTCATACTTTGTGACGGCAGAAATAGCCCACAGGCTAAATTAAACTCTCAGTACAGGGGAGGAAGGATGTCCTGTAAGTACAGCAGGAAGCAAATAGGATATGACAGGCAACACACTCAGATTTTACTTTGAACATCTGTGGGATTAATTTACTCTTACTATTAGTGTGTGTTATTGTGTATTGCATAAAAATAATATTTTTGGATTTGCCTGATTATTTAAAATAGGATCCACAGAAAAGAGACTCAGAGAAAGTTGAATTTCCCCAAGAGGGATTAATAAAGTACTTCTTTTTCTTAAGTGACTGTGACAAAATGAATGTACTGATATTCATTTGACCATTAATTGTATAACAAAATGAGGGACTAAACTAAAAATGAATTTTGCGTTCATGATTTTATTGCAAAATATGTACAACATATACTTAAAGTATCCAACATAACAGTATTATTGTTGTTGTATAACAACATTGTATGTTATTAACACATGATATGTTATATTATGGGATAGTTAGTACTAATACAATAATGTGTAAGCAGCATTTAATAGTTGAATTGGCTGAGGTAGAGCAAACTACTTTATATACTGTTGGGTAGTTCAGTCTGTAAATACATCATATTTTAGAAGTTGATCATGTTTTGTATTTCATCTAAGTAACTAGTAATTTCCTTGTGAATTGTAGTGGAGTAGAAGTATAAAGCAGTATAAAAACTAAAGTACTCAAGTAAAGTACAAGCGGTTGATAATGCCTATAAAAATGTTAGATTTCCTACCTTCTCCGTAGACTGCGCTGTGCCAAAGAAGATAGGTACAAAGGCCAGCCAGATGATGCAGGTCGTGTACATGGTGAAGCCGATGGGTTTGGCCTCGTTGAAGGTCTCAGGAACTCCTCTGCTCTTGATAGCGTACACAGTGCAGGTGATCATCAGTACGATACTGTAGCTCAGACACAAGATGAGGGACAGGTCGGACATGTCACACTTAAGGACTCCGCGGGCAAACTCTGGGTTTGGGGGCTTCTGCTCCTCGTAGTCGATGATGGTGTGAGGGGGCATCACACCAAACCAGATGAACACTCCGAGTAACTGCAGAGAAAGGAGCGTTAGTCAAGACTGCTACAAAGAATCTAGGTGATGTGTCCGTCAAAGAAGCATCAACATGCATACCTGCACTGAGATGAGTATAAAGGTGATAATAAGCTGAGAGGTGGGACTGATGAATTTCGGGGGCGTGACTGACTTCTTCCCCTGCTCGAAGATGCGGTAGATGCGGTTGGTCTTGGTGAGCATGGCAGAGTAGCTGATACTCATGCCGAGCCCCAGCAGCAGCCTGCGGAAGGCGCACACGGCCACACTGGGCTCGGCTATCATGAGGAAGGTGATGAGGTAGATGAGGAAGATGCCCGTCAGCAACACGTAACTGAGCTCTCTGCCGGAGGCCCGAACAATGGGCGTGTCGTTGAAGCGGATGAAGGTGACGATGACTCCGGTGGTGGCCAGGATGCCCAGGATGGCCAGGAAGACGGGGATGATGGCCCAGGGAGAGCTCCACTCCAGCTTGACGATGGGCGTGATCCGGCAGCCTGTGCGGTTCTTTAAGGGCCTCATGTCAAAGGGGCACATGTCGCAGGAGAACTCATCCAGCAGGTACTGATAACCATCGCAGAGCTCGCAGTGCCAGCAGCAGGGAACACCCTTCACCATCTTTTTCCTCTCTCCAGACTCACAGGGGAAACTGCATACCGACTCAGGGATATTACGATCACCACCTGACCACTGCATCTCCTCCGGCTAGGGTGGATGTACAAACAAACAAACATCTACTACTTGAAATATGCTGCTGCCATTAAACTAGACAGACACTGTCGGGTTAAGCCCAATTTTAGCCACAAATATGTCGTCCCCGACTAATTTTAGAATTGGGCCGAATTTTAGCACATTGGTTGTCATTTCATGTGCAGTTTGAGTAGGGTCAAGAGTCACAACGCCTGATATATTGATATAATGATCAGGCTTCCGGATGATGAATTTGATATCTGATCAAAAATTGGCAACTGTCAAAAGATCCGTTATCAACCGTTTTCTGGTGTAGTGTATAAAACTGCACTAGAACTGAACTGCATCTCCATAAATTTTTTTTTAATTCTTCTTACTTTCCATTTATAATTGCACAAAGCATGGCTGGCTTTCTCTCTTTTAGTCATTGAATTCCAAATTTCAAACAAAACAAGGAATTGTCAGTGGATTTAACCAACCAGGGGTTCCAAAGGAACCACAATCTAAGAGAAGAAGGGAAATGACACGTTGATGAATTATTTATAATTAGTTTGACGTTTTAGGAAAATTTGCTTTCTTGCTGAGAGTTAGCTGAGGAGATTAGTACCATTGTCATGTCTGTATGCTAACTATGTAGCTAGAGCCAGCCGCTAGTAAGCTTATCTTAGCATAAAGACTGGAAACAAGGAAACCGCTAGCCTGACTCTTGCTAATTCCAGGAAGTTACTGCACCTGGTCAGGAAACTGTCTTGCACGTAACCCTCCGTAAAAGCACAACGTGGCGTTTTAACAGTTTCTTCTACGGATTTAAAAAACAAGATGTTAGTTAGAGGGCATTTGGGGTGCTGGCAGGCAGTTTTTGTTACCTTTGGACAGAGCCAGACTAGCTGTTTTCCTTAGTTTCCCATCTTCGTGCTAAGCTAAGCTAACTGGCAGCTGACTCTAATTACATGATTAGCGTAGACATGAGAGTGGTATCAGTCTTCTCAAAATGTCGAACTTTTAGTAGAAGTTGAAGTAGTACCTCAAATGGAACAAAACCAAATATTTACATTGAGACGAAGGTGGTTGGTCCACTGGCCGATAACCTTGTAGCCGGGGTTGCTGACATTAGACAGTTGGTACTGGAAAATGTCATAACGACCAGGAGCGTCTCCATTCTCATTGAACATCACTCCAGTTCCTGCGCTGCCTGTTTAATGGAGACAGTTTTAATGACCTGTGCGCTATTCAAAAAAAAAGAGAGAAGTGAGTCAAAAGTGGAGGAAGAATTCAAGCTCTCTAGCTGTAAATATGCACCCCCATCTTTAGTGGTGGAGAAAACACCCACACGATGTTGAAGACAGCTTCTGTTGATTTTCTTCAGTCTTGTGCAATCATGTGAAAGCTGAGCGCAGGATGCTCTTTAGTAAAGGCTCTCCTCCACATGTACAGTCTTTCAGTGCACTCTGCTCTGTTGCCCTAACGTGATTGAATGTTCCTCTCAGGTCCCTGCAGGCGCTCCATCAAAATCTTTTATACAAGCCAAGGTCATCCAGCAAGATAAAAGCAGTAAATAGGATGCTTTCATAGAACACTTTTTTTTTTTTTGTTTATTTTCCAAACTGTGACGTTTTTTATGAAAGACGTGGATGAAAAGCATTGTGTATAGGGAAGAGCGAGGAGGCAGCCCTCGGGAGGTAGGGACGTGCTTTAAAGAAATGTGCTGTGTTCTGTAGGCAGGTACATTAGCAAAAACATCTCAAGGCTTCCGACTTCAGGCTGACCTCCCTTCTAATGTTTTCGTTTTTTAAATGTGCTTCTTTTAAAACCTCTGCAGTGTCAGGGAGCAGCAGTGGCAAAGCAACATTTTTGCTAGCATCAATCTCAAATGTCACTTAGGGTTTCTCGTCCAGTTTGATGAAGGAAATTCAACTTTCTTGAATCCAAATCATCACACATGAGAAAGGAGAAAAAAAAAACAGATTGAAAGTCAAAAGCTCACCATTGAAGTTGACAGAGTGAATGTATTGGAGCAGCATCTGTCCTTCCACAGGGTCCATCTTCTCGCAGACACCCATGGAGCCAGGACACAGGTCCATGTGCATGCTGTGTAAGGCGTGGGCCATGGCGTACACAGCATCAATCACAAACTGCACTTTGCCCTCCTGTTCGTACTGAGAGTGTTGACTGATTCTTTCCTCAGCTGACAGATGACAAAAGCGTTAAAAAATGAAGAGTCAACACTGCTCACAAACACAGAACTAAGATCAATTTAAAATTTCATTTTCAAAGATTCCCCCTGTACATTAAACTGTAGCATTCTTACCTGTACATTTTCTTCTACCAAGTTCATACTTTATGCCAGGGCGTGTAAGTTTGCACTTGAAGTCGTCCTCCCAGAATTCTGCAAACCAGATGTTTCTTCTGTTGTTTTCTAGAGATCTTGAAGTGAAGTACTGGTCGAACCCTGAGTCATTTCACAAACCAGACCCCATTTAATGCTTCATGAAAATGTCATGCATGCTTTGAAACCACTGCACTCTGATTGTTATCAGTATACCAATAATCCTATTGTGCTAAAATCAGCAAATAAATACAATTTTTTTCACAATGGTTGTGACTCATTTTATTTAATGACATTGTGAAAGTATTACTAGCAGATTATCACAACATCAATAATTTCCTTTATTTGTTGAATTAGTATTAGACTTATCTATTGTCAAATGTCACAGGCTAGTGTAGATATTCCTATTTCATCCTTTGTTTAGTAATATTTTTGATTTAATAAATTTGCCCTACCATCAATAGAGGCTCTTTTGGGCAGGATGGTGACAGCGCCCTCAGCCACATCCTCCTGGTCTTGAATGGGGGAGTTTTTGGCTCCCCAACTGTCGGAGCCAACAAACAGAAAGTGGCCTGTCAGGTTGGCCTTTTTGGCACTCTGCAACACCCGTCTGAAAGAGAACAGATCATACTTCATCACACACTTTCCACTTTAATTCTCTGCTGGGGAACAAGTGTGATTATCAAACCGAATTCTTGACAATTAAATATAAAACACTTGTCATCTGGCTGATTTCCTTTCTCTAATATGACGGGCAGTAGGGTTGTGCAATTAATTGAAATTTTAATCATGATTACGATTTTGGGTCCTAATAATCACAAAAACAGAGTAATCAAGAAAAACTATTATTTTGCACATTACGTTTTGAAGATTAACTCTTATGGTGTTCTGAATGGAGAAAAAAAATGCAAATGGAAAAAGTATTAATGTAAATTTCACAGTTTTAAGTGTTTTCACTGTTGATTTGTTTAACTGTGTCTGTTTTTTAAGTTCAATAATTGCAACATATTTCCAAAAGACAATGAGTAACTTTATTAAATAATCGTGATTTCAATATTGACCAAAATAATCGTGATTATGATTTTTTTCCATAATCAAGCAGGCCTAACATGCAGCAGAGCTTGACTCACTTGATGTCATCCTCATTTGCAAAGATGATGACCCCACGAGCATTAGAGGTCTCCATCAGCCTCTTGATGATCTTCTCAAACTCCCCTGGTCTGGGCTCTCTGGGAATCTTTATGGACTGTGCAATACACAGCCCACCTGTGTCAGAGATATTGGAAATGCATTGGCTTTACTGTACATCCCAGTTTTCTCCTCTCACTGCACAGTTAAATAAGTATGTAATACTTATGAGTTATACCATAACTGAAACATTAAAAAGTGAATTATAGATTACTAAAAGGACTAGGCTATATAGAATATAGTGACATTACTTAGATATTCATGTTTCCCTTCTCATCAGTCTAAATAGCAAATGTTAGCATGCTAATACGCTAAACTAAGATAGTTGACATGGTAAACGTTATATCTGCTTAGCATCAGCCTTGTTATTGTGAGCATGTTGGCTTGCTGCGGTTAGCATTTAGCTCATAGCACCACTTTACCTCAGTACAGCCTCTCAGAGCTAACATAGATGTAGACTATTAGTTTCTAGATGAATAGCTTCAGACCTAAGCTTAATAATTCTGTAAACCAGGCATAGTAAATTATTACATTGAGTAATACCAATAAATACTACAATTCTAAGAGTCTACAGCCACACTAGCAGCTTTGAGACTTGGTAACATCAGCATACTATGCTAACGATGACAATGCTAACATGCTGATGTTTATCAGGTAGGCTATCATGTTGACCATGTTCACCGACTTAATTTAGCCTGTTAGCTTGCTAACACATAGTGCTATTTAGTACCGTCTGGATCAACGGAAGTGCATTTCCAAGATAAAGCCTGACATCCGGCGCGGTGGCTCACGTACAGGATGTCTGCTCTCTGTCTGTGTATTCGTTCTCAAAATCCCTTCGCTATGGGAAATGGCAAAAGCTTTCGAGCTAGCAAACCACATGCTTAAAATGGCAAGTTTTGAAAGAAAATTGGTCGTGCAACAAGACGGGCCTCCTTGGTTCTTTTGGGTGATTGTTAATATTTACAAAGAGTGTCTTTACGGCATTTACTATCTAACTGGGATATTTTGAGACCGATTGGCAGGATTCCTATCCGAAGTACACATTGCGATACATTGGTGAGAGCAAATTACGTTTAACCACATGTCCTGCTAATTTAAATAGCTCACGTTACTGTATTTGATTAACTGTTTTGTGTGAGCAACTTCATTTCATATTGTATGTGGCGTTTTCTTAAGCGGAGTGCAAATGTTCCACCAAAACAAGTTCCTTCCCGAGATTATTTTGCAGAGCCACCGTCGCTGCGCCAGGAATTTAGCGCCGCTCAAGTTGATTGTGATGGTTCAAAGAAATGCAAACAACCCAGAGCATTTTTTTCTCCTTTCCAATAATGTATGTGTGGTGTAGCCAGCCCTTATTCCATAGCACTGTGGCGATAATTAGCACTAAACACAAATTATAGATGGAGCTGATGGGAATGTCAGTTTTGCAGGAATTGGTCATAAACCAAAATAATGGAACCAAATTTCATGGCCGTTCATTGAATAATAATAATAATAATAATAATAATAATAATAATAATAATAATAATAATAATAATAATAATAGAGGCGTACTCAAAACCACAAATGTAAACTTCATAGTGGCAATAGGGGAAAGGTCAGGGGATTAGGATCCTCTGGGGGCCACAACCGCGGTGGCTGTCACCTGTCCAGAATTGTCAATTATTGATATGCAGTGTGTGTAAGATACTAACTGAATACTGAAACCTGAACCCTAGTAACATCAGTGACCTTTTAAACCCATATGAGGTAGTGACTTCTGTTTACCCTGTTAGTTCTTGTGTATTAACGGATTTGTGTTTCCTATTTTAGTCTTTTAATGAGTGAGAACAACACGTCTTGTTAAATGAGTAGTTGTCCCAGCAGGGAATTCACATTCATACAGCCAAACACAAAACCTGCTTCTCTGGATATCTGGAGGAAGGCGTCTACACCGCTCTCTCCATAGTTGCCCTCTGAGGCCAGCGTGGAGACGTAGTTCCAGCCCATGGCTTTGACTATGTCCACCATGGCCTGGGCCTGGTAGGAGTCAGGAGGCACCACACGGGAGAAGAACTCGTAGCGGCTCTTGTCACTCAGCTCCGGGGCAGTGGAGGCATAACTGATCTGGGGGATCTGAGACACAAGGATGGGTTAGTGATGACGAAAGAGTCAAGTCAAGGGGAAAACATGAGTATCACAATTAGGCCAATATTGTATACCAAAGATTTAAAAAAGGACTAGAAGAGGCAGTGAACCATATCAGTGGATGATGCACCACTGACTCACAGACACAACTTTAAAACTAAATGGACGCCTTCCACGTTAATACTAACAAGTAGTAGATTAAAATCCCAAAATTGGACTATCATAGAGAGCGATTATCTCCTGAACAGCCTGTGTTCTCAGTAATTCTCAGAACTGAGGCAACTTCACTGTGAGATCTGCCCAGAGCTGGTCTATGATAAGGATGTGGACAACGTGAAATACAGATGGTAGGAACCACAGCTGTAAAAGCATTTGTTTGGGAGGAAAAAAGGATGAGAAGATTAATTTACTGGTGTGCTACTTCTTTAATGACACAGTTTATGTCGACAGCCTCAACCCTGACTCTGCTAATGCTGGTCTCCCAGCGTGGCTTAACGCTGGGCCCTCTGGAGCGGACAAGCAGAGAAAGGTGGACACAAGGGGGTAGTGAAGGGAGAAGGAGAGAGGAGAGAGATAACCATTTCACAGATTATCTGGAAGGATTATAGGGGTTTTAGTCAAATTACGTTAAGCACAGAGGGAGAGACAGAGATCAAGAGACTAGAAAAAGGTTAGCATTTCTCAGCTGTAAGCCATACAATATATTTAATTCTGATGGCCCCATGCAGCTTCACTTTGCTGCTGTGTGTTAACCCTGTCAAGCTCAAATGTACTGGTCGCCCTCCATTTTACTGACCACATCCTCAACCAGGTGTGAACTTTCTCCAAAAAAACATTATTCTGTCATTGTGTTTAACAAGTTCTTTAAGTGACATGTGACATCAGTGTCCAAACAAGACTGTGTCAGCAAGGAGGTTCAATTGTTTGTATTTGTAATTAACAATACAAAACGTAATCCTTTCCAAAATAATCCCATAGAAGCATCTGCACCAATTCACTTTCTTAAATCAATGAGCCGTATCAGTAACATAAGTATCCACTCCTCACTATCAGTAAATGATTGAAACTGTCCAAGATATTCCAGAACCAAGCCAAGAAAATATGATTGTGGTTTAGCCCTGATTTACAGTAAGTCTCTGGTTAAACTTCACTAACTTAGCCTGCAAACACTTCTGTTTCTTGCAGGCACAAGATAAAGATGTTATGACAAGCATGAAGTTTTTTGTGATCGTCAAGAGTATTGGATGATACTTAATACATTGCAACATTGTAAATAGGCCTACAACTAATAAGTATTGTATAATGTTAAAACCCAAAGATATTCAAATTACGGCAGCAAATCCTCAAATTTAAAATGCTGTAATAGTAATCAGTTAATAATCTGTTGATCGACCAAACATTTCAGCCTTAACTGGTAATTTCTTAAAGGTTTTGTAAGAAAATGCATCGTGTTAATATACTGTTGGACCTACTGTATATTGTCAATTATACATTATATGAAATGCCCTACTCCTACAATACAGTTTTCACTTATTGCAAAAAAGAAATGGGCAACATAATACAGCATGTGTGGTAGCTTCTGCTCTGGCTGAGAGCAGATGTCAACGTAAAATGAACATCAGTCTAGAAGTATCCGCGGCGCGGAGAGCAGCACATATGGACAGTAGGAGGAAACATACCATTATCCAGGTTACAAGTTGCTGTTATCCTAGAACCAATGTCATCCCCCTGCCCTGATGCTCTATTTTCAGCCCAGGGTCCTGAGCTGCTGAGAGGGGCTTAGTGGAGGGTGGGATCTAAAATTCTGTAGTTAACATCTGCCCTGTATACAGGCTACCCTTTCTTGGCTCTCAAATCAACAATCCTCCTTACTATAAAGAATGTAGTACCAGTGGCCAGGTTAGCTTAGTAGGTAGAGCATGTGCATATATATAGAGGTTTACTCCTCGACGCTGCGGGTTTGACTCTGACCTGCGGCCCTTTGCTGCATGTCATTCCCCCTCTCTCTCCCCTTTTGTGTCTTCATCTGTCCTGAGGAAATAAAGGCCTAAAATGCCCCAAAAAACAAATCTTTAAAAAAAATAAAATAAAATGAATGCCGTACCAATTCTGCTTTCATTTTTTTAATGAAAAACAAATTTGGCCAATTTGACCCAGACTAGTGTTGATTTTTAGACATTTCTAGATTCCTGGCAGACAAGGTCAGTAAGTCAATGAGAACATGACATAATGTGGGCTTTACACAGACTCAATGTCCTGTCGCTATAAGCAGTGTAATCACTTGTCAAAGGTCAATTATCTGTAAAAGAAGGAAAAAAACTACAATGACCACATACACAGATTAGCCTGTGGAGGCCACCCATGATAATGGATTATTCATTCCATTAATTTCAAATGACTTATTTCAAAATCATATCAGGTGAAACAAATGTGTGCTGAATGTGTCTATACATCAGCAATAAGGCCATATGTATAATATTATCAATCAAAATATCCAATGAGATGATTTTATTAAATGTGAGGAGTACTCTTAATTAGGTTTGTAAAATCCATAAGTGAAATGCAATTAAACCTCAGTCACCATGTTCATGCTGCAGAATGAAGACTAAACTTAACTAGAAGATGCATTTCCTGCAGAAAATGCGTGTGAAATTGCTAAAGCTAAACTGGATTAATAGCTTCAATCTGTAAGAAGTTGAAGTAGTGAGAATAGTTGGAAAAGTGGGAATTGTTTTAATTGGTATGAATTTAATTGACAAGTTGAATAACACCACTGATGTAAAAAAATAAATAAAAGATGTGGAATTATTTAAGGTTTTTTTTTTTTAAAGCTAATGCTAAAGCTAAACTGGATGGTAACACTTTACTTGAAGGTATCTACATAAGAGTGACATGACACAGTTATGACACATGAACTCTAACCATAACCATAACCCTAACCATAACTTGTCATGACAAAAACCGAATGACACAAAAAAAAGCGTTATGTCATAAACGTTTATGACTTGTTTATAATGTTTATGACACGTTCATGACAGTGTCATGTCACTCTTATGTAGATACCTTCAAGTAAAGTGTAACCTAATATAGCTTTAGAAGTTGAATAATAGCCATATTGTATGAAAGTTGTAGGTGTTACAACAGTGGCACAGCAGTAGCAAGCGAGCGACATATTACTGTCTGTAGTTACTATTTGACTGTCTGGCGAAAATGCTGCGTTCTACTTACTAATCAGTGACCATGTTTGTAAACACAGAGGAGATCGCTTTGATCTCTGATGTTTCTAATCACCTGCGTCAAACTGCTGCCATTAAGGGACACTGACCTGTGAAAAAAAGTTCAGACAGCCTAAACTATAGGTGGCATAAGTGAAATGACCTCATCTTCAGTTTTTTTTTATTGATATAAAATGTATGTGGAAAAATAAAAAAAATGTGGGCATATCAGCAATTCAAAAAAGTGGTTCGCTGTGCCTTTGCATGGAAATGTCAAGGATGTTTAACGTGGGCAGCGAATGGAGGAAGATTTGGAACTGTTGTCATTTGGAAGCTCACCAAGCAAAATGTATAAGTCTTATTGGCTGAAAGTAGACAAGCATACCTACGTTTTGATGTATGTATGTTGTATGACAAGGGAAAAATTGTGTTTGTTAGATCAAGTTATAGAGAAGGGACTAAGATGATTTTTTTAAAGGCTCTAGCGATGACATCACCCACTGTAAGTCACGCAATACACATCCATTATAAACTTCCTGAAAGGAACACTAAACTTAAACTTAGTTTTCACAAAAACTGTTAAATATATCAAACTGCTGAGATAGAGCCTAATAGCTGATTTTTTTGTAAATGGTTTAAAGTTTTATTGGTGTCTGTAGGTGAAAGTATGAAGTAGGAGATAGATTTTGAAGTAGAAGAGGATTTAAAGCCTGCTCTCATTGACTTTAATTGCAAAAATAAATAATTGAAAAGCTTAATATTTTAAAAAGTATAAATAGCAGAACAAATGTTGAAGAAGTTCCATCATGTGCTTAAAGAGCTGAACATTTTGATATTTGAATGTTGTTTTTGTAGCTAAACGTGTGCAGAAGTTAGAGATGACCAAAGAAAGTTGAAGAATGGGATAACAATACTGTGAATGCTGCTGAATCAGCATTCACACAACGATGGCCCATTCATCATCTAAGAGTGGATAAAATGATTAAATGAATAAGACTGTTGTGTGTTCCTGCACATTTTAACTAGATCAGCAGTGAGCTAATTTAACAGTATGAGCATGAGCCATACGTCTATATCAGTATGTCTGTGTTTGTATGTTCAGACACATGATAAGTCCTGTTTCTGAGCACAGCTGGTCACTGATATCACTAAACGATGTTCAAAACTAAACATCGAAAATATAAGTGATGTATTCCAGATAGTTGCACACTTTTTGGCACAGTATCTCTATAGTTTGAAGGTCATTGACTAACTGTTTTGGCTTGTGACGCCTTAAATTAATGCAATGCCACTTGTGATCCCTAATCACTTATTTAATTTGAAAGGTTTTTGAGAAGTGAAAGTATCCAAAATATATATACTTTTCTTTTTTTGGATTTATGGCAGATGTATGGTATTCCTGTTAGACACAGAATAGAGAGACAGGAAACACAGGGCTGTAATCAAACTGGTAATGGTTCAGTTATGTGGTACATGTCTTAACCATGCAACCAACAGGATGCCCCAAGTATCCAGCATTTCAAATATAAAAATAACAGAGAATATAAGGTTTTATTTTTTAAAGCATACATTTTCATTAATAACCTTGATTATCTTTGGGCCCCTCAGATTTATCTGGGGCCAATTGGGGGATCCTAACCCCCAGGTTGGGAGCCACTGCTTTAACTCACATGCTTCTATTTTCTCATTTGTGAATAGATTAAAAACCCAGTAAGGGATAATGACTTTCACCTGGATTCACCACATCAGCTTACTTACTGAAAGAGGAACTGTCCCAAATATTTAGCCCTTTCAGTGTTTAATGAAGAGAGATGGTGAAAACTCACCGAAAACAATCTGAGCACATTGGCCACCATGATGGACACCGAGCTGCCAGACGCCCCAATCACCCCGACCACCCTCTCTGGTTTGGGGATGATGGGAGGCTCTCCATTTGAGCAGCGCACATCTGAGGTGTCCTTCTGGATGAGGGCCTGGACAAAGGTGAGCGACTGCTCTAGGGCGTAGGTGTCTCTGGAGCAGGTGTCCAAGATCCGGGCCCCAAGAGTGATGTTAGGCAGAAGGTCCGGGTCGCTGTTTATCTGGTCCAAGGCGTAAAGCATGGCCTCCAATCGATGGATCCCCTTTTCTTTCTTGATCTCCCCGCAGGGCACACCAGCAGGCCCCCGAGAGTGCACCGGGAACAGCCCGCCTAAGGTGATGTCGCCCTCAATTTTGATGGACTGGGGCTGGGTGCCCTGCTGGGCCCAAGAGCCCGGGCTGATACCCACCAGGAGCACCCACATCAGCTGAAGCCATGTTTTGTATGTAAAAGGTGAACTGAGCCAGAAGCACCGATGGGATGAGCGGGCCTCTGATGTCATTATGATGACCAGCAGAGGTACTGACAGGACCAAGCCACTCCCTCTACCTTTGACACCTGAGGGCAGTCAGAGAGGTCTGATTAGCATCCCATCATAATGATCAATATGAAGACAACGGCTGCAAACTGTCAAACTACTATTGCTGTTCATCTACCTGGTTCTTTGTGTTTATATATGTTTGGTCTGTCACATCAGTGAAGCTATGTGACTGTGTTAAATATTTAAATACAACGTGCATTTTTAATGGTTACAACCTAAAATGAAACATTTCTGATTCATATTGTCTTGTAATTTTGTATGACAGGTTTGGTATCGTAGGAGACTTAAGATCTTGAATACAATTTGAAAGTTTTTATAGTTTTTCAGTTTTGTGTTTTTTGAACATTGCATGTTAATGCTAAAATGATCCATATCAGATAACAAAATGTATAAATGCAGAGAGCCCACTAGAATATTGGTAAAAAAAAAAAAAAAAAGATTATGCTGCAATCTGTTTTGGTGCATTAGATCCAAACTAAGAAAACGTATATAAAAAGCTATATATGTATACATCATTTAAAAAAAATCTGCAGCTGAGGAGAATACTTTACACGGCATGCAGGATAACACAGAGTAAATATTGGAAGCTTTTATCACAGAGAGCTGAGAGCTGATGATGGAAAGCACTATAAATTCTGCAAAACAGAAAACATCAACTGAACTGTCGCAGAATTTCATGCTCCAAAAAAAATTTTTATCTGCCTGAAGATCATTGACCAAACCCACAGTGAACAACTGGGCTAAACATCCACCAGACTGTAAAAGTAAATCATTAAGAGTGTAAATATATTTAATGTTTCCAGGCAGAATTTGGACACTAGAAAATATTTATTATGGGGTAACTTAATTTTGTTAAAATGTTAGTATTAAATCCAAGTTTCTAATATAAATTAAATCAAAATAACAGTTTCAATGCTCTTTCAAATTGCATTACATACTTATATTCATACTTAAACTCATATATATGATGTCATCTTTCTTTTTTTCTGCAGTGCGCTTGTCAAGTTGAATTCACAGAAATTAGGTAATTGGAAAGATTCTCAAAATAAGAGCATAATGTGCATAAATCACACAGCGGTTGCAGACAATTTTTTTCTTTTGAAAATACCACTAAGGTAACCTGCAAGTAGAGACATTTCTTCATGTAAAGGAACTTCTTACCTGCCCATTCTTCATTGACCAGTCTTGATTTTATCCATCACATGTGCTATTCCAAACAGGCCTTCATCCATGGTCCGAAATGTGATTATTTATCTAGAGGCAAGGCTTTGCTCTCCTCACCAAAAGTAAATCCTCTATCATCTCAGACAGCCGCTCTGCACTCTCAAAAATAACCACAACACTAAAAACAATGGTGCAAAAAAGAAGCAGTTGTGATTTATAAAGACTATATGAACACACTGACTTTTGAGGCGTCAGGGTATAGTATCATTGCAGAATTAGAGAAAAGTGGAGGAAAAGAAAACATTACAGCGGTGAGATTCTACAAATCACTGCCAAATCCCTTAAAAGCTCTCTCTCTCTCGTTCTTTTTCCTCTGTGTGCATCCCTGTCCAGGCACTCCTCTGTCTCTCTCTCTCTATCTCTCTCTCTCTGTCACTCTCTCTCTCTCTCTCTCGCTGTCTCTCTCTCCTTGCTCGTTCTCTCGGTGCACTAATGGCCACAGATTGGGATTATCATACATGCGTCTATGAAGAAAGCACTAGGTGGACTAGCCCACTTCCCCTTTTTTTTCATACAGCTGAACCAAATGCAGACACCCCCCAGCATGATGGAACTCACTTTGAGAGATTAGATGAGCAGCAATTTGATTCATACTCTCACACACACACACACACACACACACACACACACACACACACACACACACACACACACACACACACACACACACACACACACACACACTCTCTTCACACACCTGTCAACACTGGCACAATGGTGGAGAATATCAGAGCAGAGAATAGGTTTCTGCACCACAGAATGCAGCTGGATTAGATTTATTATTGATTTGAGTTGATGCTCTGGGAAAAGCAGCCCCCAGATCAGTTTGCAGCTCTTCATCTGTCAATTAGATGCTTGGACATAGTATCACTACTGCCGCCTACTGTACCAATATAGACATAGTGCATCAAGTAGGCCTATTGACACTTCCATCATGTGGTGTTACAAAAATAAGGCACACAACACAAATTCCTTCACAGGTTACTTTTAATTTCAAGTTAATATCCTCGATGACATATTAAAAAAATTCTGATTTTAGGTCTGTTCAATGAACCCAAGACAACAGAGGTCTGAGGTTTACTACCTGTGTAAAACATCACATTTTTTGTTAAAAACTACCCTAAGAAGACAGACTTTTCCAAGCCATCCTCCACTTTGGTGTACTCCAGGTGAGATTTGAAGTACTGGCTCTTGTATCGTGGGCTGCTCCGGACAAATTCCAGGTAGTCAGGAGCTCCGGGGCAGATGACGTTGTCTGCCAGCAGGACACTGCCTTTCCTGAGGAGGCTACACTCCTGACGAAAAAGCAAAGAACATCATGCATCATGGCAGAAAAATCAAGAGTTGGATCGCTATAAAATGACCATAGCAAACTTGCCTCCATCAATTTTGTGTCAGGAAGGTAACTATTCTTCCAGTGATCCAGGAAAATCAAATCAAATGTTTTCACTCCAAACTGCTCCTTCATTTTGGGGATCCAGTCACCAGATGCCCCTTCAACTAACTGGACCTAGAAAGAAGAAACACCATCTTCTGACCTGTACACACTATGTAAATGATTGTTCTTCAGTTTGTGTGGAGACACCTGGCTTTACCTTGTCCTCTAATCCTGCCCAAGCAATGACTTGACGAGCAATTGTAGCAAAGTCTGGGTTAAATTCAAGAGTGATGAGCTTGGCGTGGGGTGGAAGCAGGCTGGCAATCCGCACCGTGGAGTAGCCACAGTAGGTTCCCAGCTCCAACACAGTGTCTGGGTTTACCTCTGACACCACTGAGTCAAGAATACACCCTGTGGCAATACAAAAAAACAACAACATAGATGATATTAAGACAGAGCTGAGTCACCTAAGGTAATGCTTTTACACATGAAACACATACAAAATAGTGAGAATTCATTACCTTTCTCATCCCCCACATTCATGGCCCACTCCTTGTTTCTGCAGAAATGATCGATAGCTTTGACTACGCTGCGAGGGTCCCCTCTAGTGGCGTTTTTCTGTACTGCATCCAGGATTCGCTAAAGGGAGAACAAAAAAAGTAAAATAATTTTGTATGTTTTATGTCTTTTAGTGTCACAAACAACCCGTCAATAATGATTCACTCATTACATAAAATAACTTGGCTTGCCAGGTTGTGAGCACACATTTAAGCAACAGACCCCATTTGATGATGTCCTCTTGTTTTTCAAATTCTTTTAAGGGATTTTCCCAATAAGATTTAACAGGACATCATTAAGGAGCAACAGCCCATTGTTACCCTTTGCAACTCTGCCCAATGTTATTATTATGGATCCCCTTTTTATTATTATTATGGACTCACATAAAGCACATTTGTAAAATGATACAGCAGCACCTTTACTTTCTCCGTAGGCTTAGATAATTTGGAAACAGCTGGCAGAATATTTCTCTGTTTTTGAATGCAGTGATTCAGAGTGTCATGTTGTACTGCAGCACTGCCTGGCTCAGCAGCCTATCTGCTAAACTTAAAACTATATAGTCAACTCAAAGTTTGTGCTAACTTTATCGGTCAACCTGTCAAACACTCCTTTCAAACAATCCACAAAAAGAAAATGCTCAGGCTTGCTAATATCATCTCTTCTGACTTCATGCATGTTTTAAACTCTGAATACCAACTTTTGCCTTCTAAAGGCGATTTAGAGTCCCTTTGTTTAGATACAACAGGCTTAAGAACTCTTTTATACATCAGTTTATCCTGTTGTTAAACCAAAATCAGTGTATTGCCAATTAAGATCTGGATCCGAGGACATCATGAAACATGTTTCTTTGTCGTGGTTGTAGATGTGTTTTCGTCTTTGTACTATATGTATAAATGTTGTTTAACTCTGTGTCTATTATTTTTTTCTTTTTTGCATTATTCTTTTCCTTTTCTTTTTAACGGAGCTGCTCGGGAGCTCAATGGTGTTTTAAGCCCCCAACGTCTCCTTCCAGGCAGCGCTGCGACCGTTGACTTCAAGGCACCTAACCCTAACCATAACCATTGCCTAATCCTAGTTCCTTCTAGGCAGCGTTGCCTGGAAGGAGACGTTGGGGGCTTAAAACACTGATAAACTGCTCGGGAACGCAAAATGAATTTCAGTGTAAACCGACAACAAAGTTGTATCGTACAGTATTATCTGCCCATTATCTTTTTTTTATTTCATTTCGTTAATAGCGTTGAAAAGCATTACATTAATTTTTACATGCTTCATAGATTACTTCTTTTCTTGCCCATAAAGATGCAGAAGCCTTTCTGAATGAATCTGTGGCACTGTTTCTTTCAATATGGAATCAAGTAAAGAATTAAATAGCAAGCATCAACAAAATATAGGAAGCCTAATGAAAAAACATGTCTTTGTTATAGTTAGAATAAAAGGCTGCTTCAAGTCAGCTTTGTAGATTGTATAAACCTGAGTAGAGGTCTAATCAATCAGTAAAAACATGAGCAGTGCCTTTAACAACAGTATGCCCCATAACTGAATGTTTTAAAAGTGCTTTACACATTTACCCAGGGATTCCAACAGCAACTTTCCAGTTCTCAACTCTGACCTGTGAGCTACATCGTGCCTTACATTTAAAAATCCAAAAAACAGTATGGTACAGACGTTCAAATGTTTGCTTCTGAAGGTCGCCTGCAAGCAACCCTGCTAACAAATGTAAGTATAACATGTAAAGTTAAAGATGCAGTAGGTAAGACTTATGAAACTAAATTTCTGTCATATTTGCTGAAACTGACCCTATGTTCCAGTAGAAGTACATGAAGCAGGTAATTTAAAAAAAATCTGGCTCCTCTGGCACCACCTACAGTCTGTAGTGTGATTTGCAAAAATCCACAGCTCCCTGTTCAGATGCACTAATCAGGGCCAGGGGGGTGTGTAACTGTTCAGATGCACCAATCAGGGCCGGGTGGGGGGGGCTGGGGGGGGTGTCTAACTGCATGTCAATCACTGCTCATGCACACGCATTCATTCTCCCTTGTGGGGGGAGGGGCTTAGGAGACTGAGAAGTTGTCGATGTTCAAATTCTTTGGCTAAGTCCTGGATCTTCACAATCCTACCTACAGTACCTTTAAGGTTTATACGTTTTCTGCATGCATCTTGTTTATTGCCTGTATCTGATAGGTCTGATGGAGCTATGAAATGCTTTATTGTTAGGTAGTTTATATTTATAACTTTATAAACTATATTTCTAATCTGGCTCTCCTTTCCTTAGTGTCTACTTTATATATGCTGTCAGTATTTTGTTATACTATGTGTATAAGACAAAGTATATCTATTGTGTTGTAACGTTAACATCTATAAACAGATGTAAAATGCTAAATTTAACTGCAGGTTTTTGATGAGCTACTTCAGCAGCCGGTGTTAATGATAATTGGATGAAAGGATTTTAGCTTGTCATAGCAGGAGAAGCACTTAATAACATTAACAATGGCTCTGTTACAGTAAAGTGTCCCAGTGAACCAGCATGTACAGTAGTAGAGAAGTGGGACACCTAAATACAGTGCAGCTATAATGAATGGTATTAGTCACACCAGTGAAAGATCTTGTGTTTCAGGTAAAATTTATTCTGACTTGTTTTCTTAAAAGCTTAGTGAACCTGGATTTTTTTTTTTTAAAAGGTCTGATTGGGATTTTTTCACTGTGTGAAAATGGAATGAAGTTCAACAATGTCCTCAATATGCAACAACATGGCCGTGATTTCAAAAAAAGCCAAATTAAGTTTTCACAAAATGTATATATCTAGAAAAAAAAACATCATTAATTTTAGTCATACTAGGGCCGTGGCTCTATGGATAGCAATGTCGGTCTGCCAGTCCGTTCACCACTACTGGATGAATTGCCATGACATTTTGTAAATGAATGGTCAACAGAGAACAAAGTCCACCGACTCTGGAGATCCGGCTGAACATCAGCATGTTATCATTGTCATCTTGAGCTTCGCTGAAGTACTCAGGATTACTGCAGCAGTGTATTGTTCATCTATTTTGAGGTGTGTATAAAACCCCACTTTATACGCCAATCCGTTCTCTCAGTTAAAGGGATACTTCACCGATTTAGCATTAAGCTTTGTATCAGTAGAAACACGGTAGTATTTTTGAATGACTGTGCTTCCCTCCCTCATGTCCCCCTGAGAGGGGAGAGATCTCTGTATTGTGGGTCTGCAAAAAAAAAATCTTCCGATGACGTAAAACGACGATTTTTGCGTCATCGGAAGATTTTTGCCCAGAGGCAAAGGACTACAGCCAGTACTAGGAGCTACTTCCGCATAGCCCATAGGGGGTTGGACTCCGGCATTCTCCGAAATTTCACGAACCAAAACGACTGTCAGCCATCTTGAATCCTTGCGTAGCTTAGTGGCTTCTCAGCATCAAAACTTTAGCTAGATAGATAGATTTATTCATCCCGAAGGAAATTTTAGAACAACAATTATGTGCATTCAAACTACTACCGGGATACATTGGTACAGATCGGAGAATATGCAGGACACTTTATTACAGATGGAATACTCGACACAGCTTCGCCCGCCTGCTATGGAGACCAGCGGTGCTACTCGAAGCCTCTGGCCGGTGAAGGGACATCATCAGCGGGGGACGTTGAACGCTAGTCGGCCACTTGTTCCATCAATCCTGCTTGCAAGTGTCTGCTCATTAGACAACAAACTGGACTACATACAACTTCAGTGAAACTCCCAACGCGAGTTCAGAGACTGTTGTGTTTTTGTTGTTGTGGAAACAATTGCTGTATCGGACTATCCAGCTACGGACTATCCAGCTACCAGTCTAGCTACTCTACTAGCTCTGTCACCGGGTAAGACTAGCTAGTGGAGGTGAGCTGTGTTAACACGGACTGCCTGGTGCATAAGTGGGGGTGCTTGTATCCAACTAACTGCTAACTGCTGGTGGAGTTTTGGTCGGTATTTACGTTCTAGCTACATTACACGCAAATTTGTATACTCGGTGATACAGTCTACCAAGCGTTAATGCTAGTAGCTAGCTATGTGTTAGCTGAACTTTACGGAGCATATCATGTGTGTCCATTGGAGGGACAGTCGCAGCTAACGAAACCCCAACTGTTCACAAAAAGTCATTAAATTGAAACACTTTCAGGACTGTGTGTGTGTGTGTGTGTGTCCGCTCTTTTTTTTTTCAGCCTAAATCTCATCATTACCAAATATCTCAGACTCCTGCACTTCAATCAGGATATTAATGTGTTGCTACTCTTGTAAGAGCTGAATACTGTATATTGAAGGCACACCTGAGGACGTGTGGACTGGGTCAGAGTGTCCAGCATCCGCTCCACAATGACATCATGCCAGATCAGCGCCAATCCTCCATGATACTGCACAGCAGCAGGAATCACCCATCTGTACAGAGCATACAAAAGAGCTGCTCCACCGGTGCAACTGTAAAGAACAGTCAGCCACATCCTGCAACCAAAGACAGAAAGCGTAAACATCACTTTTGCATGGATATATGGCGTATATGCTGCATTATGAGAGGAGGCTGTTATAATTGAACCACAGGCACACAGTGCAAGAACAACACATCAGCATGAGATAAATGAAATCTCTGATATATCTCCTCACTCTACCTGTCCCTTTGTGCAGGGCTAATGAGATGGGTGTTTACTATGCAGTATACTGTTACTGCTCCTGTTTTCATTATCAGCTGCTGCTGCTGCCAGGTCCAAGCTGCACACCCACACACATCTCAATGTAGTGATGTAGGATATCATTTAATATCAACTGCAATAAGCACGGGTAAACACACAGTCCATTGTGTACAGCTTTTCTACTGCTCACAAAACAAATTAGTGCAGCTATCTCAAGCATAGATGAATTGGGTAGAACAGAGGAAAAAGGAGGCGAAAAACACAGCCAGAATCCTAAACAAGGGCTCCTTCTGTGGGCAAGCAGTAAAAAGCATGGCTGAAAACGGCATTACCTTGCACTAATAATGCAACTGTGAAAGACCAGTGGTGGTTGAGGTAATTCCTTTTGATTTGGAGTTTGAGTTGCATGGCAACTGGCTGAGGGTTAAGATCTGTGTCACAAAAGGCAGAGCACTGGGACTTTAACATTTACTTTGGCTTCCTTCTAACATAGACAAAACCAGTTGGTTCAGAAAAAGAAAAGCAGAAGCCTGGATGGGCTTGATAAACACACACTTTCATCTTTTATCATTGTGTAGAGAGACATTTGCACAATACCAAGTTACATGCTGTGCATAGTATCTAACAAATTCAATCTCTATGCAAATAACATCAGAAAAAGTAAAAAAAAATAAAAAAAAATAACAGGAAGGTAAACAAGAATATAAAGGTTATTAACAAAATGTGTTCATTAAATAAATATATATTGTATTATGTATTGTGGAAATGGCATGACTGAAGTATCACCAGCAATGTCAGTTTGACATTAAATCTAATCTTTCCAGTGAAACAATTTCACAGTACGTAGAGTGCACGCCTCAGTCCATAACAGGAACTTAAACCAGATTGAGCGAAGGTCTCCCTTGAGCAACACAGCAACAAACACTTATAGGGCATAAAAAACAACTCATACATTCTAAAAGGGTTTCTCATGAAAATCCAACAGAAAATTAGACTTACATGTGTGGGCAGGCGGCACTCCTTGTTAACTTGCCACTTCCTCTCGCTGCTGGAGGAAAATCTGAGTTTTCTAGCAAGCGGACATATGCCTGCATTTAAATGAGACTAACTCCTCCCTCCTGTTCCTTCCATCCCCCTCTCGGAGCTTAGCTGAATGTGAGCATGCAATGCAAGGAATGCACAACAGACCAAATCTCCACACAGCCACACAGACACACAGCCACACACAGCCACACACAGCCACACACACAAAAATAGGGGGTAATCCCTGCTTTGCATTTAATGATTTCTTTGGTTTCCCTTTGAGTGTTGTTGCAAATACTAATTCACTATGTCAGATGTTTAAAAATGACATAAAACATGTAGTTTGGGCATTGTATACAATGCTGTTGTATACATGTATCAGTTCCATTAGGATAACATGTCCACCCTTTTCTCCAAAAGCACCTAAAATGTGGTTAATATCACATACTGCAGTTTTCTTTTCTTTTTTTTACAATACAACATATAGTCATTAGGGTACTGCTTCAAGTTGACATTTCTGGGACGCTGTCTGAATAAATTCATTTCACACTTCAGACTAGTTCACCATTAGCTATTAAGTACTTAAACTTACAAATAACTACTGGAGAATAAAAGTAATATTTTGTCAGTTTATTAAAATTCAAGATCATGTATCAAAGCAGTTTTTCAGTAAGACAATACTTCTCTTTGGTCATTGCTATGCCTGAATTAGATGTGACTGCCATTAAAACACATTTAAAGACCAAGCAACCCAACTGGGTAAAGGCTGTTATTTAGGCTAATAAAGATCTATGAAAGCTGTTCTTATTGATGCCAGCATCAGACTACTGCTGTATATCCCACAGCTGTCCGATTCCATGTGTCCAGTGCAATGTGTGGCAGCCTGTTCCTGAACAGAGAGCTAGTCCACTGGGCTATGAACAAGACAGAACTGGTACATCTAGGAGGTGAACCAAGGGTGTTTCAGACACTGGGCAGCTGTAGCTCTTTCCTCTGGCAGTAGCTCCAACATGGTCAGGAGGAACGAGCTGAACTGCACGGCTTCCTCCCGCTGCCACTCATACTTATCCAGCAGGATCTCAAACAAGCTCCATGGCTTCAGCTTTGAGATGTGTCGCAGTTGTCCTGCACAGTGTATGAAGTAGACTGATGGATATCAGATGCAGGTAATTTGGCAGTATAATGAACAAATAAGCATGTTTAAATTACTGTATTTGTAATAATTTAGTGTATTTTACCTTTACGGTTGAAGTATCGTTTGGAATTTCTCCCTGACAGGGCGAACTGGGATGGAAGGGATCCCAGAAGCTCAATGATGTGGGCAATGTGATCTGAGAGAAGACGGAGCGCATTGTCATATAAGCACATTTAGTTTAATCAAGGACAAAAGGGATGCAGTGAAGAACAAACCTTCCTCTCGGGAGAAAGTGGCTCCTGATTGGGGATCGAACAAATAGTCCCCTGTGGCCAGCTCAAAAGCCTACAGAACGCATAAAGGAATAAAGAATATGGATGCGACACATCTAAAAAAGGCAATGCTGGAATGAAACATATTGAAAAAGGAGAGATGAAAAAACAACACCATCGGCTCACCATGCAGGCGGTGCTCCAGATGTCAGCTGGTGTGTCGTAGTCGGCACCGATCAGAACCTCCACAGAGCGGTACTGACACGTCTGGATGTCTTCAGTGAAGTGTTTGTGCTGACGACAAGAGAGATGAGATATTAATGTTCCACTATTACAAAGTAAATGACCTGCATCTATGTCTATTAACAAAGTGCCACACAAAGTGTCTTGATTCCTCTTTAGCTCAGTGCAAATTAACTACAACTTGTTTAACTTTCTACATGAAATTAGAGACTTTTTCTCTTAATTAAGTGCATATGCTTATCCTTATTGTTATAATTAAGTTGGTATACAAAATTCTATCAATTAGTATTATATGTAGTTGTACAATGTTATTAAAATGTGCCTTTAATGACAAAACTGAAAACATTTGTCTCATAGCAAAACTGAGAATCTACAGCCATGCTAGCAGCTCTGTAAGGCTGTACCAGAGACTGTTTAGAACCATAGACTGTATATAGAATGGACCAACAGATCCCGTTGCTCTGGACGGAGACCAGTGAAGGACATTAGAAGCACTTTTCCAGTGAGCGCTGAGCATTACTGCGCAGCCTCCAACTGAGAGAGACGTAAATGTGACGTGAGCAACCTGTCTGAAAGTTGAAAGTCTTCTGGTAGCTGTGCCAAGAGAAATCTCAATCATTAGAATATTGCAGAGACAGAGAGCGTAGGTATATGTAAAGAGATAACATAGGCACAGGCTAATTATTGCTAAATAAAATACTAGTTAACATTAGTAATTAAACTTAAACGTCAAAGTCAAAACTGCCTGCGAGCTTCTCCTGTACTATACGGTAATTCCTCTACTATGTGACAGTAAGTCTCGTGGTTATGACCCAATCGTTAGCCTATTTTTACAAAAACGTCTGCTACGGAGCCATAAGGTGAGGTACAAGGTAATGGAGCCGTTTATACATTGTTGTGTTTCTTTAGAAATAAACAATGGAAAAACAAAGTCTTCAAACGCTTCAGATGTAAAGTTATTCACTGTCAAAGTGATGCCAAAATGAATGGCAGTCAATGGAATGCTAACGGCGGGTGAGTGCTTGTTAGCATCAAAATGGCGCTATAGGAGGTTCGGGTTGTGAGGAGAAGCTTACCCCCTTGGGTAGAACCGAGACACCCCAACTCAGAGTAACTTCCTGTATCTGTGTCACATGGGTTTCTCAACTGCCACGCCTCTTTAGGAGACTAGCGGCAGGACCTGACTCTATTGATTCAATCTGTTCAACGTAAACACAGATTATGACAGATTCTTTCGCCCCATAGTCACCAAAGTCAATATTGGACCCATTTTTCACAAGCCATAAATCTCCAGAACATTCTGACACTAAAATGGCATTTTTCAGACAGACACGTCACAATTCCCTCTGGTAGGAGATACAGGGCACTGTTTGCCAAAACCAGCCGACACAAAAGTCCCAAGCAGTCACTCTGGTGAATGCTCAGAAATAGCCCCCACCCTTATACTGAACAAAGTCAATCAACACTGCTCTGCTCATCTACCTCATGTATATTTCAATCTTACAATTACGATATTGTTATTAATATACTACCATTGCACTGGACTGCCTTGCACTATATTTATGTTTACATCTTAAATCTCAACTACACTATTCCTTCCCTCTCTTCAATCGTTTTGTAAATTTGTAAATTCAATTGTATTGTGTATTGTTATACTGCATACGTAACAGTATATTTCTTACTGTCCTTTCTGTTTTTATTCTTTAAATGTTAAGTGAGTGTTGTACTTGAGAGAAAAGATTAACCAGAGTCAAATTCCTTGTTTGTTTATGCAAACTTGGCCAGTAAAACTGATTCTGATTCTGATCAGAACAAAAATAACTTAGTTTGAGACCTGTTTCTGTCTCAGGAACAAACTCTTGCAAGATATAGCAACACAGATAAGCTAACGTCAACTAACTAACTAACTAATTTCCGTAATGCTAAGTATGGCTTTTAGCCATGTACATATCTGATTAACTGTTCACACATGACATTCACTAAACTTTCAAAGTACTAAATGTTTTGACCTGTTGATGCCGCTAGATGATCCAATAATTGTTAAGACATTTCACTAAAAACCACTAATGCAAACCTCCTGGTGCTAGCGGAAAAGTCAGGGGATCACCAAAGTTAGTAGGATTTATCATCTGGGAACCCTGAATGTTGTACACAATTTCATGGCAATGCATCCAATAGTTATCCGATACTTTTGTCTGGACCATAGTGTTGGACATTGCCATCCCTAAAGCCACGCTGCTAGCATGGCTAAAAATGTTTTTTTTTTAAAAAGGGAAATGTCACCAGAGAAAATAACATTGTTGTCTCTTTCTCTGCCAAATGAAATGAGAAGCATAACCACCACCGGATAGTTCTGAACTGCACAAGATTATACTGTATGTCTCTCTCAAGCTACATTTCAAATCAGCTCATACAGTCTTGTCTCACTGGAAACACCAGGCAGCTGTGTTTATTTACTGCAGGGCACGATAAATATAGCTACTGTGCCCTACAGAAAACACTTGTCGCATTTGGTTTTATAAAAATGATGGGTTGGAAGTGTTTTATAAGCTAGACATGAGGCTGTCATAATGGCTGCCTCAGTCCTGTTATGCCTATTCTGCCACTCTGACCCTCCCTTCAGCCACATCCCCACTGCCCCAGCCCCCTGCCCCAGCCCCCTGCAGTATATTTACTGGCCTATTTCCACCCATTCCCCGCCAGATTGTCAATGTTGCTTCATGCCTTGCTATCCAGCCACCTGTACCTGAACCCTCATCTGTACCTGCCTGGCTGTACCTTTTCCCTACTTGCTACCCATGCCAGTACGCTTATGTAGCTTCACTTTTTATTTTAAACCACTGAACTGTTCCTGTCTGCCTAGATTTCACTCACTTGTCTGACAGTGGCCATTCATAAAACATCTCACAATTTGCTTCATAGCTCCAATAACTGTGAGGTTTAAAAGAAAAAATAACTGTTGTTGTTCTTGATTTAAGACTTATCTTTCAGGATGGCCCCACCTATTTCTTGCAGATTTAAATTTTATTCGTATTTATGTTCTTATTTTTTTACCCCTCTACGAATTTCATCAAATTTTCATTTGAATTGGTACATAGACATATTTTGATAAACCTGAACATATGTTCATTTATTAATTTGTGGTCTGTTGATAAATATAAACCAATATAACTCAAGAGTCTGATGCCGGATTTGGGTATTCTCCAAAATCTTGGCCAATCAGCATGATTCTCACTATGTGTATTTTGATGAATAAATATTATTTATTTAGTTAATGCTCTGTTATGAAGTTTGCGAGGAGGTATGCACTTACTGACATAATTTGAGTGTGAAGATGAAGATGATCATTTTGTAGGTTTTCAGGTTTAGTTTGCTGTTATATAGTCACTCACCACCCAGCAGGCATTGCCCAGGTCAGCAATCTTGATGAGGATTTTATCAGCATTCTGGGGCTTCAGTAGGTCCACAAGTACACCCGAGTCACCGATACCTAAAAAATAATGTACAATAATGTGATGGCTAAGTAAATCAGACCAGGCTAGACTTTAAGTGTACTGATGATGCCAGGCAATCTATATAGCAATACTATGTAAATATTAGCTCAGGTAAACACACTAACAAAAGTACAGTTTTGTGCCAAACTGTAAACTTTAGGTTTCCACAGGAAGAGGAACAAACTGCTGACATAAAAAAAAAGAATGCCTTGAGAGTGACTACGGTGAGAGGATGGTGAAGATGTCTGATCTAATAACACTGATCTAGAACCAGAGACAGGAGCATCTATGTTGAGGTCTGGCCACGAGCAGATGGAGTATCTCTGGCTGTGTGGAGCCGAGCCCAGTCCGTCTTCCAACAGCAGTGTCTGCCTCCTTAACATGAGGTTAGGACCTGTGAGCTTAGAGTGACAGGTGGAGCTACGGGTGCTAGGAGGAGCAGTGACATCAGAGAACGACACATGAAGTTTGTCTTTTTGATTGTAGTTAGATGCACTCTCCTGTCCTCGTCGACTCCTGTCTTTTCTTGTCAGTCGTTTGATGGGGCTCCTGGAGACCTTGCTGGACTGCAGTTGTGGGAAACAATCAGAGGTGAGCGTTGAGTAAAACACTGAATAAATTGTTGAATGAATTATCACAAATGAACGCCTGTTTCGGAAGTAAAGCAAATCATGCAAATGAAAGCCACTATATGTGGTATTTTAAAATGTTTGACTTTGGTGTCCCCTAATGGTAGCTATAAAATCACTCAACATAACATTCACATACTACAGAAGTATTCTATGACCTTTTATCAACTTCTTTTATCAACTAATCTAATCTAATAGAGTGTAAACCTGAAATATTTTCATATTTGAGATATGCATTCCCTCGCCACATTTTCAGGGTTTTTTTTCCCCCCCATAGGTGTTTTTTTTTTATTCATATCGTCTGTAGTTATGAAATCCATGTATTAATAACTCAAGAATAAATTGTGAAGCTGTTACTTTACACGTTGTAAAACAGTAAGTTGCTAACAACAACCTATTTTGAAACCACAACAGCAGTTGTTGGAAGGACATCAAAATCTGCAGTTGTGTCCTGTTACAGAAGCTTACAACAAGCAGCCCCCTCCACACCCCTACTTGTCCCATCCCTTTGAGCTACAGGAGCCTGTTAGTGACACAACAATACCACAAGAGCAAGCTAGTTTGAGTTAGAGCAGAAATTCAACTCACCTGTCACCATGCAAATTATAATCAGGAACTATTTAAGTACACTTCTTGAGCATCACGGTCACAATTATATCAATCAGAATCAACAGAAATCTCAATCGTAAGGGACAGTAATCTGATAAAGTCAGTGGAGAACATGTCCGATGCCCTGCCTTTCAATTATTTTACATGTCCTATAGTGAGTTCCAGGATGTAGACGTTGTCAAGATGCAGTTAAGAGGCTCAAGTGCAAAAGCAAAACACAACATCCATCTTACCCATTCCCCAAGAGTGTGGAAAACCCCAGTCAGCTTCCCCAACAAGTTGGACAAACTCTTGGGAGTCATAGCAGAAACGAGGACGTCATAATGTCATTTTAACAAAACTCAACCATCCTAATATAATGAATGAAATGAAAGAGTATGTACAGAAGAATAGATTTCAGGTTGCACACCTGTTTTTCTCTGGAGCTTCGGTTCACTGGCAGAAAGCGAAAACATCAGCAGGGAAAAGAGCCACAGAATGTGAAATAAATTATTTTTTCTTGCATTTAATCAAGAAAACCTCCATCAGCCTGGTACTCGTAGATTCCTGTGACAGATATTCATTTATAATGAAAGTTGGACATACAGTGGTACAGTGATCTTTTGGAAATTGAAAAAAATCCAACCTTTAAGGACACAAATTTTCTTTGTGAATGAATAATGTATCGTAAATAAATAAATGTTCTTCCTTAAAATACAGGGGGCATAAATATACACACCCCTATGTTAAATTCCCATAGAGGCAGGCAGATTTTTATTTTTAAAGGCCAGTTATTTCATGGATCCAGGATACTATGCATCCTGATAAAGTTCCCTTGGCCTTTGGAATTAAAATAGCCCCACATCATCACATCCCCTTCACCATACCTAGAGATTGGCATGGGGTACTTTACATAAAATCATCTCTCAATGCAAATAAAACCAGCTATTATGGTGAAGGGGATGTGATGATGTGGGGCTATTTTAATTCCAAAGGCCAAGGGAACTTTATCAGGATGCATAGTATCCTGGATCCATGAAATAACTGGCCTTTAAAAATAAAAATCTGCCTTCCTCTATGGAAATTTAACATAGGGGTACTTATTTATGCCCCCTATATTTTAAGAAAGAACATTTACAATACATTATTCATTCACAGAGAAAATTAGTGTCCTTAAAGATTGGATTTTTCCTCATTTTTTTAATTAAGACATTAAGATCTATTTCCAAAAGATGATTTTTTTTATTCCTATTTTTAGTGAACTTTAACATGGGTTCATAAACTTATGAGCACCACTGTACATGTGATTGCTAATGCAGCATCACTAACCTGTGGAGCTGGTGAAAGCAGAGGACACTGGTAGCTGCCACAACTTGGTGTTGGCTGCCAGGTTCTGAATGTAAACCTCATCCACTCTCAGGAGGATGTTTTCCGGCTTGATGTCTGTGTGGATAATCTTGCATTTACTGTGCAAGTAATCTAAACCTTGTAGAACCTGTGATAAGTAATGGAAATACAGTCACTGTCACTGCACCGCATGTCAGTGAGAAGCAAAAATAGGAGATAATCTGTTCAAAAAAGAGCTCAGTCAGTGGTAAAGAGAGGGAGGATGATTTCAGATGGAATAAAGGGTTGCACAGCACCTGTCTGAGGATGCTCTTAACGCAGGGTAGGGGGAGACCAGTGTAGTTGGATTTGATAATCCACCTCAGCAACTGGTGACCCAACACCTCCAGAACCATGCACACATCTGGTGAGCAATTAAGGACCTTGTTTCATACTGTACAGCTTGGGTATTTAGAGTTGGAGAAGGCGAAAACACATTGACACAATCTTTTCTCCTTACAGTCCTATCACTATGATATAAGGATGTTGTAATGGTAGCACCTGTTTGCCTGTGTGTAGGCATATTTGTAAACAGCATAATTTAAGAACAATAGCTGAGAGAAAAGCCATACCTGCACTGCAAGTTACAGAGTAGGTGATTATGTTGGGACATTATAAAGGATACGCTCTCCATTCACTCCAGTGATCCTGAAGTCATCAATGAGGTGTACAATTTTCTCACGTTTTGGATCTTTGGGGTCACTGTCCCTTACCTGATGGTCATATAGAGTACATATTACAATATCAACAAAATGATAAATAATCTATAAAATGCAATAACACGCCAACTATTTTAAATAAAAGATCACGATTAAAGCTACAGTGTAAGATGCTGGTGGTGTCGTATTGGTGCGATGTGTACTCCATCCTGTCTCTCTCTCTCTCTCTCTCTCACACACACACACACACACACACACACACACACACACACACACACACACACACACACACAGTGTATACAGTGCATTATTTCCCCCCTCATCTCTAATAAAACTATCACAGTTTCTGATCATCTTCTCCTCATGGTACACTTCTTTCAAAATCAAACATGTCTCTTATTAGAAATCTTGAAGTTACATCAGAAATTGCATTTTATGCCACCATTATCTGTCTCACTTATTAGTGAATCTTCCTGCACCACAGCCACCACAGAGGGGACAGTATTTTTGTGTTGATCAGACACTCAAACATTCTAGCCTGATCTAATACTTGTGCATTGTAAGAGTACTCTAATATTACTAATAAAACAAACTATTAAGTATACATCTTAAACAAAAGAAATGTGGTAACACTGACACATTTCAGGAGTTTGATCTCATCCAGTGCCGTCTCTGTGAATGTTTGAGCACTCTTCACAACCTTCAGAGCCACAAAACGCCCCTTCCTGCATGCAAACAATTATGGCAGTTAGTTACTATTATGTTTAAATCTAATTAGATTATCTGTATTATTATGCTTTCATTTTATATATTAAAAGTCAATAGGTCAAACCTGTACTTACACCATATCCCAGCAGAGCCATACAGTAGAGAAGTGACCCCATCCCAACTTTTTAACCACTTGGTAACGGTCAACGAAAATCTCTTCAATCTCTACAGGGTAGTAACCACCTGCAACACAATGTACCGCCTGCATCAAAAAAAATATCTCAACCAGTGTGTTGGAGTTTGAAGTTGGAGTGCTGCCTACCAATGCCATAGTCTGCAGGATTCTCCTGTTGCTCATCGTAGGATCCCAGAGGCTCAGGTGAATGAGGATGTATCTGTACAGCTGGAGGGGAGTGGGCAGGTTTGCTGGGCTGGGGGGAAGGTTTAGGACTTCCTGTTGGTGGGTTGGAAGAGCTGGCTGAAAGAAGGGCTGATATGGCAGCAGCATACGAAGATGACATGTTTAACTGGAGCCTGAAGAATTCGAGCACTGCTGAAGATGGTGCCCAAATGACTGGAGCACTCAGAAGGAAAGCTGCAACAAAAAGGCGTTTGCATGCTTGGAAGAGGCTTTTCAATCATGCTTACATCTGTGAAACTTCACTAGCTGCTGTCTCTGGCAGCTAGTTTGTGCTTTTAGTCACTGATTACAGGAGGTTGTTTGCAGTGACATTTCAAAGAGGCTGGAGATGTGTGTGTTTATTTTTAGCTGGATGAATGGTATGTCAACGTAAATAGCTTCTGACACTGACACAGCTGCAACTGGACTCTTCCTGATATTGCATGGACTACAGTGTGGCCGCCACAGTTGTAAACATGAACGGCTGGCAATTCAATTCAATTCATGTTCTTTCAAGGGATCTGGCTAGAGCAATTATTTTGTTAAGACAGTAAAGTAAGTGAAATACACAACTATCACTGTACTCAATAAGTGGTGCAATTAAAGTGCTCATATTATGCTTTTTGGCTTTTTCCCTTTCCTTTATTGTGTTATATATATTTTTGTGTGCACGTTAAAGGTTAACAAAGTGAAAAAGCCCAAAGTCCACCCCAAAGGGACTTACCATCTCCAACAGAAAACACTGTTCACAAACTGCTCCAAACAGCTCTATTGTAGTCCAGCCTTTACTTCCGTGAGAACCCTACGTCACTTTGTAACACGTTATAATGCTCGTCTAGCTGCTAGCGTTGCACGCCCTCATAATAACAATAAAACTGTTTGGTGGTGCATAGATCTATGCACCACCAAACTGTTTTATTGTGAAGGTTTAAGCAGGAAGTCCAGTTGACTCTTCTGGACTAAATAAAATCCGACTTCCTAAGCAGGCTACAAATGGAACACACAATTAGTTTAGTCTGGTTCAGTACATGTTGATAGTGTTAATACAACACATGGAAGTACAAAAAGTCAGAGAGCCGTACGTATTTCCCTCACAGTAAATACTCAACATTAGAGGAGGCGCCTACTTACCCCTGTGTGTGATATATCCAGTTTTATTATTTGTAACGCGGGACATAAAACGAGCCTGGCTGGCACGAGGTCTCAGCCCGCGTGCTCTGCCCCTCACTCACTTTTCTGTATGACTTAAAAGACACCTCGGTCCAAGAATAGCTGTCTGTTTCTGCTGCTGCTGCTCTGCTGCTGTGTTTCTGACAACAACACTGTACAGTAGCTACCAGCTATTTCCAGAGGGGCGAGGAGATGATTTTCTTATTTATTACTTCATCTTAGACTTTCCTACAATCCAATTATAGGTTTTAGAAATACTACAGGTCACCAGATTAAAATAACACCACGACACAGAAGAACAATATTTCTTGTATTACGGTTACACAAACAGGAATACTAAACTTGCTTTGTGAGATGGCCAGGGGCCACTTTATAAAGAAATTTGAATAATATTTATTGATAAATCAGATATTTTACTGCATTTAATAGCTCCTAGGCACTACCAAGGTCTTGAGCAAGGCAAACCCCCAACTGCTCGGGCGCTTGTCCATCGACAGTTGCAGCCCCCTCACTCTGACATCTCTCCATTTGTGCGTGTAGCCTATAGGTGCTGAGCATGTGTGTGTATTTCAGGCCTGTGTGTTATGTGTGTTCTAACAACAGAGTAAAAACATTGTAATTTCCCTTGTGGGATTAATAAAGTATAAAGTATTATTCATCTCTAAATGGCCAGTAAACATCAGGCACAATTTCTTAACTTTAGCAAAACGTCACTGTTTCCACTATTACTGTATGTCATACAATAAAAAAAAACATGTCTGACAAATTCTATGTTGATTTCAACATGACACTTTATTTAGTAGAATGAATGCACAATCTCATACATACAGTATAGGGCAGGCCTATATAGTCTTATTTCACAGGCCTCGTTATAAAGAGAGGAGAGAAAGGGAAAACAGCTGCATTTAAATATCAAAAAAATAAAATAAGAAAAAGAATAATCAAATATTAACACGTCACACTGCTGAATGAAGTGGTTTGAACACACATTACCAATTCCCGCACTGATGAGAAAGAGCTACTTTTATTACATAAATATAATATAGTTTGAATAAATTTGCTTAACAGATCAATTTATATAATTGACTTTCAACTTACAGAGTACATTATATGAAAAATACATTTACGACCCCCAGTGCACAGCAGTTTGGTCTTTGATTTCAGGTTTTAACTAGAGCTGGGCGATATGCAGAAAATCAAATATCCTGATATTTTTGACCAAATTCCTCGATATAGATATTGTGGCGATATTGTATTATATTAAATATTAAAACCAGGAAAAGACAACACTTGTGTCATATCAGGATATTACGATATCCAAAATTTAAGACGATATCTAGCCTCATATATCAATATCGATATATTGCCCAGCCCTAGTTTTAACCAGCTGGAAGAAGCTCTACGAAGCTGGATGCTGAGAGCATGTGAACACATCAGACAGCAGAAGAAAAGAGGTAACATTCAACGCTGTGCTACAGTTTGTAACAAAGTAAAAACAATATCACTTATGACAAACGTTAATTACATTCAAATGAGTCTCACGATGGCCAAGGATCAAGTACATTAAATGGGGAAAAAAACCTACAAATGTTCTGTCTACACTAAGATACTTTCAGTTTCCTTGAGGATTTCATGTTTTATTCTGATCTTTCTGAAGTTCACATTGCAGAATGCTATTAAGACTCTGGTTGCAAATTTAAAAATATATTATGACACATAACTACTCTGATTTAAAAAAAAAAAAAAAAAAAAGTAAAAGCATTTTGGTTTTTTTTTGTTGTTTTTTTTTAACACAAAACTAAACACATGAAATGTTGTGAAATCATTTCAAATACAAAAATCAGCCAGCATGAATTCTCGTTAACACATATACTGGTATGAGACCTGCTCACACCGTCATTCAAAACTGCAGCAGCCCTGTTCTGTTCACACCACCTACCTCATATTTTACAACCAATTAAATAGTGCTCACTTGGGGGGTGGAAATAGTGGGGGAGGTGATTAATTACTTACCATGTGGTTTGTTTAAAAATTACTTTGTTAGTACGGGAATAAAACATCAGCTTGAAACTCGTCAGTACAATCAACGCTATATACAGACTAACATTCAGATAGACCTTCAGTAGATGTTGACAAAACTCGCTCCTTTTTTTCTCCCAATTATAAACCCTGTCTACTGCCTGACATTTCTCTCGGTGACAAATTTATAGGGAATTAAGGCTTAAGATGTTCATAAAGTGCCCCATATGACACTCAAATCCTCCACAACTAAATGCAGAAAAAAAATGATTTCATATGAGTAAATAATTGTCATACAGTCATGTGCTACTGCCCAACAGTAGATTTCACAACAGCCCTCAGGTTTTTTTTTCCCAAAAAATGGTCTAATTGTTTTGTCAAGGTCAACACAGAGAAAGCTACATTTATTTGCCAGCACGAGGCTGAATCTAGAAAATATACGGAAAAATCACAATATATATGACATCATTCCAAATATCCAAATTTAGTGACATCGTGAACTGCTTTCAGTTTTTGACTAGACTAAGCTAACAAAAGCTTAATGCTAGCATTTCAGATTATTAGAAAGCACTTCAAAGTTTTCCAACCAAGGTTTAGTTTTGATATTAAAACATTTAGGCACTCCCGTCTGCTACACCAGTACACTAGTTCGTGGCCCCTTTTATTTATTAAACATAAAAAAATACAAATGGCTGTGAAATTAACGGCAGATGAAGACTGAAGCATGTTTTTTGCATTTTATACAGTTTACAAACACACATTCACTGGCATGTATTAATACTTTTCAAATGATGTGAGCTCATGTAACATCTTTGTATATCACAAGATTAATGAGCAATAAATTACCTCTTTAATATAGCTGTTCTTTATATCTCAGAAGATACAAAATAGTAATTTAGAGTTGTATATATTCTGTAAAAAAGTATATCTCGGGAGACTTTTCAGGGTTATTAGGAAGGATTTTACTGCTCGTGTTGGACCCGAAATATTGATATATTAAGTACAGCATGACCATATTGTTATTAGATGAGTCAACTCCAGTGCACATCTACATGAGAATACTGGGTTTGAAGTTCATATACTGGTGGGATCAGTTAGAACACGGGAAACTTGCCAAGGCTTTTTCACACTGTACAGCTACAGTTTGTCATATTTTCCAGTCTCTTTCTGCTGAGGTTGCTGTGTTTTGCTTTGCTGTTGAGGTCACATTGTATCAACTTGTGTGTGTACGTGTGTGAGTCTGAGTGAATGTGTGTGTGAGGCTACAGTGTTTCTGCTCAGATTATGTGTGTGTGTGTGTGTGTGTGTGTGTGTTCTGCTGCTTCAGACTAGGGTGCCTGGGTCTGCACTGGGTTCCTTTGGGGTCACCTCTTGCATCTGTGGATGAGGAGTCTCCTGATAGAGAGAGAACTCCATCGACCTGTTGGGGAGGCAAGACAAATCAATACAGCACTCCACAAACATGAGGCAGGAAGTGCAGGGTAAAACCACAGTGAGAATACATTTTCATGAAATAAAACGTATGAATCATGGTCAGGGGCTTAGAGGGGGACGTCTTTAAAAGTTCATAAAATCCCTGTGAAATGAAGCTTTCTCTCATGGGCCACCTTAGGTGATCAGCAGAAATCCGAGTGCCTGGATGTTGGCATGAGGCAGAGAGCAGCAGATGATGCTGACCACGCAAAATATAAACACAATCAAAAATAAAACAACTACAGTTGTAAAGGTCACAGCATGATAGATGGAATGGCTGCAGAGTGAGAGTAATAGCCCCATCTCAGTGGTAAATACTGTGTGACTGCATTTGCAAACATGCATGTTGGTATTTGTAGTCAAACAATAAGTATTCTTACAAAATGCCCCTTGAAATTAAAGTGATAGTACAACGTTCTTCCGCTTTGAGTGCAATGTAATTGTGAAACACAAAACAATGTACAATAATGGAAGAAACAGTTCCATTCTTTTAGGCTTGGTTCTTTTTCAGTTTTTATGGTGTATGAATTCTAGCTCAAAACACTGATGATGACCCCCACCAATATACGTACGTACAGTTGTAAAAGAGACAAAAAATCATATACTGACCTTCCATGCAGCGGGTGACCATGGAAGCTGGCTGACTGGGGTATCTGAGATCTGTGGAGGTTGGCTGGTTCACCTTGAACAGACTGGGCCTGGTGCACCAGCGGGTGGGGGTGTGATAGACGAGAGATCCCTGCCTCATGGCCCTTTGAGGCAGCAGGAGGATAGCCAAGGGCGTTTCTTAGGTACCAGTCCCTCAGTCCCTCTAGAGCCAAGGCTTTATGTAAGCTTCGCGTTGAGTCTTCTGGGGTTGGGAGAGAGAACTGTGGGGGTCTGCGGCTAAACGAAGGGCCAGACAGCTCGGTCTGGTAGGGGTGCAGGTTGGGGATGGAGGATGTGGTGGTGCCAGAGGCAGGCAGGGGAGACTCGTACGCTGACAGCAGGATGGCATCCTGGGAATGTTGCTGCAAAGGAATAAAGGGTCCACAAGATTTGGTTCTGGTGACTTTGACCCTGCGCAGCTCAGCTTGGGACCCTCGGAGCACCATGGGGCTGTAAGGTGGTGCAGCGCTGGGGAGGTGCACCTGGGAATGGGAAAAGCCATTGGCATGGGGAGGCACCACCGCAGTGGAGGAGCGAGGGGAGGACATGTCCTGCCAGATCCTGCCTGTGGACTGGTACAGCTGGTGCTGCACTTGCATCCTCTGCTGTTTCCCCCAGATATAGTCCATCAATAGCTCATTGTAGCCTCCACCAGCCCCTCTGTCACCCATGGACAGACGCATTTTGGCCTGGTCCACAGAGTCATCAACATGTCTCTCAGGGCTGCCCAGGTGAATGTGTCGCAGCTTGCCATCAGTCAGTGTCTCTGAGCTCTTGTAGGGCCCTCCTCTAGGGGGCATCCCGTTTCTGGGAGCAGGATCGTCAGGGAGGCTTGATCTATCCAGCAGGGCCTCGGAGCTGTTACTGCGCCTGGCCCGGGAGCTGTAAGGGCAGCCTCGGCGGTCAGAAGAAGAGCCCTCCTGGGCCAGTGGAATCATATAGGGCACATCCAGGCTGCCAGACCACTGCTTCAACACATTACCACCCGACACATCCGACCTAAAGCAGAAATGAGCACAACAACAGCTTACATTAGGAGAGGATTCTGAGCAACTATGGATAAAGAAAAGTGAGCCAAAGCAATTTTAATCAAAACCATGTAAACGCAATTTACAGAAAATCACTTAAGAAGGGACACAATTTGTATGCTTAAAGACCAAACGATGAGCTTAAGCCCTTGCTGGTAGCTAAATATAACACTAATCGTTGTTACAACCCTGACTCTGTCTGCATTTAACTAAATCATTAAGCCATTTCCAACCACACAGTCATCACAGAGGAACGAAGCTGTAGCTGTGCTGCATCAGACAAACAGCAGCACTGTATCACAGATTACCTGACGTGAACGCTGATTGGAGCAGTTCGGGCCAACAGAGGAGTAGCTGGTACACTTCTCCCTTCAATGTTAGATGCACTTCTGGGTAAAGAGTGTGTTGGGCTGTGAGAAGAAAACACAATACGACATGGATGTATTTACCATTCATCACCCATTAATGAAAACAATCATGAGTATATGTGCGCACACATATAGTGTACTATAGTATGTACACTCTCAGTCACATCAAGCAGACTGCACAGCTTGCGGTATGGGGTCACAAGTGAAAGTACCTAACGGAGCTTGTGACAGAGTTGCGGCGTGTCCTCATCTCATAGTAAATCTCGACTGGCGACAGCTTCCTGCTGATCCTGTGGTCAGGGCTGCCCACAGTGAGCCGGGGCTGAGACAGAGAGCGCTGGTCAGCCGCCACACTGGGAGAAGACTCTTTTGGGAGAAGAAAAACAAAGAAATTATCTTTCTAAAATATACAATCCCTTCCATCAAGCCAAGTGCTCTATTATGGGTTTACAAATAAAATGTGACTGCATATTGTTATTCAATGTCTTAACACCAGAAATGCAAATGAGTCTCCCACACACTAAGCGTTAGTGACGTATTTTGAATGTGAAAAAGACTGCAAATACATGAGCTAATTCTACTGCCTACTGCTCATTATGAATATGGATATACAGTATTCACCAGAGATAGTTTGTTCTGTACTCAGTTGACTCACCGTTGTCATGGGATGTTGAATCTGACATGGAGCTTGTACTCTCTGACATGACAGTGTCCTCTGAAAGACAACAAACCATTCAGGTCACAGATGATGCAGCATGAAGTTTGATGGACAAGAATGCAAAACTAAGTTTGTTTTTCAAAAGCGTAAAATGTTAATGACAATGCTTGTTTTCTCACTTATACCAGATGTGTCATTTTTTAAGTGGGTGTATAGGTGTTGTTTTAGGTGCGTTTTAATTGTACCTGTGTGACACCCCCGATGAACTGTCCTCTTGCTATTTGGGATATTTCGGTCTGATTCTGAGTGTCTGTACAGAGCACCAGTGAAGATGGCTTTCATCTGCTTTCTTTGGGCAGCCTCATCCTGCAGCCAGGGACAGCCAGCCGTGTTAGACCACAAGTACAAACAGCGGTAGAGCTGCTGCGTAAACACAATTAATATTCAAGGGTTGACTTACCTCTGCCTTGGTGTTGGTTGCCAGGCCAGCTCTGCGCTGCACCAGTGGGGGTTTCTCTCCCGTCTCCAGGGGGAAAGTATGTGGCAACTTCCCAGTCAGCTCCTGCAGAGGACATTCATTAGCTCCCAGTTACTAAAATCCATCTTATCATTGGCCTGTCCAAAGTGTTACATAAAATGATAACACTTAACAGATTACTTTAAGTCTCAATAAAACCACCCCTTAAATTGTTGACTGAAGTGAAATAGATGCCAGAAATAATGTTTCTATTACAATTTACCTCTAAAGCAGAAACAGACTAACTGCAGATGAGTAGTGCCTTCAATTTCTAAACTTCTAACTGAAAACAGTGTAGACAACTTGTGAATCCAAGAATAGAGCATGTAGAGGCAGAGCAGTTAACTATAGATGCACCTGAAAACATAGGTATGTTTTAAACAGCTGTTGATGAAAAGCTGGGGCAGCTGTGGTTACATTAAGACGTGCTGACAAGTTCTCTGGAGTAATCATGCAAATACTATGCCACCCATTTCTGGTGGTTGCCAGTTGCATCTACATCCAGAGGGTCACATTTACGGAACATTAAAAAAATGCTATAATCTACAATAGGCTGCTGTCTATTTGGTAAACACACAACAAGTATACAAATTAAGAAACTGCTGTCGTCTAAATACAGTACTTGAGGTGTATGGAGTGACAATGTTATAGCCTGAACCACGCATGTTTCTAAAGTGAAGTGAGAGCTACTCACTGCTTCCTGCAAACAGACTTGTTTGAGCTCCCCCACTCTGGTGTTGAGGAGGGCCTCCAGGGCTTGCTTCCTCTCTTGCAGAGCTGCAACCCTCTCAGCCTGCAGCTTGCTGTCCTGGCAGCCTTGAACATCTACACAGCACAGCACATGTGACACATCTTCAAAAAGAGTTTAAGACATATTCTATCTATATTCTACATTTGTATTGTCCCACAAAAATACCCAAACCAACAATGAATATAGTATAGTCAATGTAGCCAAAATGTATCCTTACGGTATATACCTTTTTCCCTCTGTGCTATTGCGCTCTATTGTATAGTTCTAATTATTTAAAAACTTCTCAATGAGTCACACTGTTGTACTAGGTGACGTGTTCCTTCATTATCTTGTGGGTCAGTACATACATCGTTTGTGACCTGTTTTCTTCAGTAGGAACCAGCTGGCTTGTGGATGAGAGCCACAGACAGGGTAGGGAAGTTAGAAAGTTTTGAGACACGGACTAACACATTGTTGTTTTTTGTCTTTTCGTGGGATTTGTTGACCATGAGAAAAATATAGAAAAATGATAGACTTCTCCTTTCACTATTTTAAATATTCTTGTTAAATTAAAAATGCAGTGTTATGGTTCCTACTGTGTCACAATGATTGCTTTTCAAAGTGTCTAAAGTGATGTCTGCAGAGCTCTGATAAGATTAGCTGACAGCTGTGGGGACAGTCCGTGAACAAAAGGCCTTCACACACACAGCTGTTTTTTCAGCTGGCCGTTACCTTGAGAAAAACACTTTTGTTTTCCTTCTGTTCAACTGTGAGAAACAAAACACAAGCCAGTCCAGGCTAGTTCAGAAATAAAAGTGCATGTCTTTACACTGTGAAAAGTCATTGGTACTCACCAGGAGCCCCCAAACCCATGGATGTGATCAGATGTCCTTTGACCTCCATGTGATGTAATTCTGGGGACTTTACAACTCTCGCTCCCAGCCACGCTCTCACCTGATGGAAAACAAACAGAGACTTAACTGCTGCTGAGATGCATCAACTAAATATATTTAGGTTTAGATGTTTTCTTCTGTTGAACCTTGCAGTATCAGCCATGTGTTTTCTTGAGGTCTAGAGTCAATGGTTGCATTTCTGTTTTTTAGTAAATCAGCAATAGATTAGCATGGGGGTCTCCTAGATCAGATTACACCAGGTACCATCAGGGGGAGCTACTACACCTCTGTTCAGGTGTCTAGAGCTGAATCATTGAAAAGGTTAAAAACATTACTAATACAGCTTAAAAATAAAAGAAGAGTGGAACAATATTTAGATTTTTCTGTGACAGTAAAATATACATATACATACATTAATCTTCAGAGACCCAACAAGCTATAAATCATGCAGTATGTAAATTAGTAAACATAATTTATTAACAACTAAAAGCTCTATAAATCCCAGCTTTGACATATATACAGCCATATTAATAATATGCATGTAGACGGTTTTATAGAACATTTAGAACATATCAAAAGTTCAACAAAAGTCTGATGATAACTTAACTTGGACGTTAAGGCATTCTAAAAGTGAATAATACTCTAAAATTAGCTCTCAGATACATTCAGCAACCAATTAATTTGCAAAGAGTAGGAAATGAGACAGGATTAGTAACATTAATAATGTATGGACAGAAACAGAGAGGGAGAAACCTAAACCCTGAGTGTTTTATGTCTCAATAGCTACTGGTACAAAAGAGAGGGAGCCAGAGGAATAGAGCCAGAAACAAAGTAATGCAATAAATAACAGCGGCGAGGAATAAATGCAATGTACAGTAGAGTTTCCTCTTCCCTGCTGTCATAAATAGCAAGGTTTACATGATATTCACTTCGTATGGAATTACGTTTACTATATTTTATAGCTTTTTTATATCAGATCATCTGGGGCCATTCTATTGAAAAGGAAAACAATTAAACTGTTGCCTAACATTGAATAAGATCTCATTATAAAAGACAAGAAATGCTCCTTTCACTTGACTGAAGCAAGTGAGCAATGTTTCATGTGCCCTTTTTCCCACATAATACAGGTTCATTACAAACAAAGCCTCTTCCCTAATACCTAATAGAGACTTGACATCCAAAAATAGCGATCGCATTTTCTGCCAAAAGCAGCACTCAACGCTGCTCACAAATTGCTGGCATAAACAAGCATTTTGCTAGTCGTCTAAATCACAAAACGACTTAATTCAACCCATGAAATTTAGACGGAAAGCCTCAAGGGCTGAATCAAAATTACTCATCCAAAGACTGCTTCTGCCAGCATCACATCTTTCAAAAGTAACCTTTTATCTATCACTTACTCTGAGCAGCTGTCTCAAAGCTCACAACTGACCAGCTTTTTGCTTTTTGGGGTAAGACATTCTGTTTTCCTCACTCAAACAGCATAAAGAATGAGGCTCACTTTGTGTGAAGACATACTTGAAATACTTGTACAGAGTTTGCGTTGGCTCGTCCTGGAACTGAACCAGTAACTGCTGTTTGTTCCTGTACGTGTGAAAACTCCCAGCATACTTGACCTCCCATTGACAAGTAGGAGCCTTTCACGCACAAAATTGGCAGAGTTATGACCAGCGCACGGACAAAAGCACATCACATGAACCCTGTTACACAAAACTGAGTCTGTGATAATTAGATTTTAAGTGAATCTAATATACTGAGAAGTACTTTCACCTGGGAATGTACAAGGCAGTGCCATGTCAGTTCTCTGCTGAGCAGTAAACCCCACCGAGAGAAGCAGTCAAGAGAAGACAGACAGAGACATTTGGTATTCATCTGCATGGTCGCCGGGCAGCTGGAGCCGAAAGGCTGCCGTGCCTCTAAGGAATGGCTTTGTCCAGCAACCAAAACATTTGCTTGGAAGCTTGGTTCTATCCTTTACACTCTTTATAAAACTAACAATCTTTTGACTTCTGAGCTCTGTGTTACCTAATGTTTCATTTTTGCTACTAAACTGACATAATATAATCATTTAACGTGTTATTATTTAACTTTTGAAGAGAGAAAAAAAAACACATTCTTCTTCTTACAAATGAAAAGTTATTATTTATTCATTAGCCCAACTTTTGTTGTCTTCAACACACTCAGGGGTTTACTGCTACAGCCTTACTTGGTCTGGTATGACCAGTAGCTAATGTTAGCAAACGTCAATATTAGAGGTGTGAATCTTCACTTTTCTCCCGATTCGATTACAGTTATCATGTCAGCGATTCGATTTGATATCTCGATGTATCACGATGCGTCAAATACATTTTTCTATTCAATGTTTTCTCAGTTAGCCTTTTAAAATTATATCAGATCAGTAAACAGAATGGGCCTTCGGAACATTGGATGAATGGTTGGCTGATAATGGGCAATGTAGATATTGCATTAAAGATCAGCCACTTCTTTCTACAACAGTCGAGAACCCTTTTACAATTATGTAAGCACATAATGTAATCTGAAAACTGCTGCCCTGGTTAAAAAAACAATGCAACTGATCTCTGCTGGTGTTCTGTCTGTAATGGAGTGAAATGGAAATTTCTAAGTGACCCCAAACTTTTGACCGGTAGTGTATGTAAAATAAAGTGATACGCCACAAAACAGCCAGTGTGTTTTAGCGTTTACCACTATCCCTTAATTGCCTACTGTTCAGCAAAAGTAATAATGGCTAAATTAAAGCAGAAAAAGTGCCAACTATAGAATTAGAATTGTCAGAAAGTAAATACAAAAAAAAAAGAAACCTCTGCAAAGAGAGCTTAGCACCAATTATACATCAAGGCACTCCAGGGTTACCACAAACTCAAATATCCCTTTAAGACAAGTATGAATCAATCAACTGCAAAACCCTCTAACAAAAAACACACCTGAGAGTGTGTCAGTCAGTGGTCTCACTGGTTGAAGTCAAGCACTAACTGCTTAAACATCTGGTGTACAGATGCGTGCAGAGGTACAGGTACAACAACATGAGACCGCATCACATTCCAGAGAGAAGCCTGAGGGAGAGATGGTGGGACAATGAAGTTTCAGATAAACAGAGTCGCAGAGAGCAGCACCAAAGCCGGGATCAGAGGAGATTTGGGTTCGAGAATTATGAACGCAACACGATCATCAAACACATGTTGACTTTGCATGTGTAGGAGTATGAGGGACGGGCTCTGGGTGGTGGTATAGATAACACTGTGGGAGCCATGTTGATTAAAACATGAGCTGTGTGATGAGAGTGAGCTGCCCCTGTGCAGCGGGCATCACACGAATGCAAATCAGCAATGAGTTTAATATTCAAGTCGAGCTAAACACTGAAGCCTGTAAGGTAGGTCCAATCCTACCGTATCAACGCAAGGAACTGTACTGATCTCGCTTCATCTTAGAAGTTATACATATTAGATCACAACATCCATAGCAAAGCTAAATGCCTACAGGCAACAGTTTAATATCCAGTTTTCTTATCCCTTGATAAACACCGTACCTCCCAGCCCTTTAGAGATTCACTCTCTCTGCTGTCAGCTTTTATCTGGCCCAAGAGTCCCAGGAAACAGGCTACTGCTGTCAACAGAATTTATATAACAGATATATTCATGACTTACAGTACAGCATGTCTTCATATGTAACAACAGATGCTTCTGCAACAACCTTATATCTGTTGCAACTGACAAAGGATGCACAATATGTTTGTAAATGTCTTTCAACAGGCAATATGGAGCAGCTGGGATGTAAACGAGCAGCTGAAATATCACCTTCAGCCCTCTACGGACAGGTGAGGCTGCAAGCCTCCATGTTGACTGTTGGTGTTGACACAGCTGCTGCCGTTATGAACTTACACATGTAACTAGAGCAGGGTTACAACTATGTTTCTGAGGAGTCCAAACTAGGCCAATAGTGTTGCAGACTGTGTAGCTTTAAAATATCAATATTAAATGTTGCCACGTTGGCTCTCACAATGACTTAAATGGCGTGCCAGGACAACACTGCTGTCCCTCGCTAGGTTTATTTGTAAGAGAACAGATCTGCACGCTCTCCCTGCAGTCAACATCAAAGTCCAAGAATGTTATGTGACCGTTGCTGAGTTGTAATGATGAGGATGAGGAATAGAAATGTCAACATCTAAATGTTTTTAACCTCAAGGAAAACAAGGGAGACGTGATTCAGGTTTCGGTACGATAAAGAGATCAGTCAGGGTTAGACATACAGCTGATTCAGAGCAGAGGATTTACTGAACTACCTCCACCTGACCAACCCCAACCAAAGAACTGTAGCGGGCTTACCCCCTACCCCCTACACTAATATGATCTCTTCTTGTGCTCTCTATATTCATGTAATACTGATTTATAACACGCTTATCGGCACACAGCAGGGCAGCTTAGCTCATACTGACCAATTGTGTGGCTCACCATTTCTCCTCCCTGGCCTTGACGCTTACCTTTGCACGTTTGACACAGCTACTGTGGGTGAAATAAAGCAATCTTGGTGATTGCTATCCACCTGGATTCTGCTAAACTGAGGTGGGGGGAGCAATAAAGAAAGGAATGCGGCTCTAACATCGGAGGGGATTATTCCTATGCATTTTGCCTTTTGCTCTGTAACACCTGGAGGGATTTCTGTACATATTCCAAAGTTGTTTTTATGCTCCACTGTGGCTGTAATCCACCTTGTTGGTTTTGGAGGGAGTGCAGGGCTGATGATGTGCACCCACAGCCATACATTTACATTCATTACACATGCAAAACAGGCTGATACTTTTGTGCATTGGATCCTTATGACTTAAGGAATGTGGATGAATTCTCTCTCTTATCCACTAAAGAGAGCACTACTGCTCTGGTGTATTTCCAACACTTGATAGGATCTGGGATTTGATTCCCTGAGCTCACACACTAAGCACCAAGACACTTTAGAAGAGGCCAAAAGCATATTTTAATTTTAAATCCATGCAAATGTAAAAGGGTTTGGATCCAGATCTCACCCAAATATGCATGCTTGTCAGTCAACTACTACTAAACCAGATGCTCAAATCATGTCGGTCAATGTCTTAACTGACTAAGGGCATCATAAAAGGAGCCGTGTCACCTTGGTGTAACAAAAAGGCAAAAGAATTGTGTTTGCACCAAACTGGGTCAAAGTCCAATTCCATGGTGTTTGATTGAATTGTAACACTCATGGTAGCATGAAATCCACATGGAATGCTTTATAGAAATGTAGAGTGCCATGCTACCAGTTTGAAGATAACAGCAAATGGCGAGGAGAGAAAACAAACACCAACATGTGTCAAAATCCCCCTGAACAAGACACCAAGCATGAATTGTCTTTTAGCTTCCCCTGCAATAAAACAGCTAAATCAAACATCTTTGCAAATGTCCAAACGGTCAAATAACTCAAAGCCCCCGCAAATGCACAAGAACCCCAAAATAAGAACAATCAGCACTTTCAAAAATGCTTGGCAGCAAAGTGGAAAATCCTCTTCTGAAACCAGAGAGGTATTTCCCAGGTACACCAAGAGGCAGACTATAGCTGTGAAATACCCTTAAGGCGCTGACTGACCCACACACCACATTGGGATTTGTTTTTTCAGATCCAGACAGACATCCTTGTTCAGGAATCTGTTAATAATAGGGCTTAACGCTGCTGCATGGGAACGAGCAGTATTCATTAATGAGAACAGTGAAATATATAGACAGCAGCGTGATTCTGCCTATTTTGCTCCATAACAATGCAGTAACCTAACAGGGAGAAGTTTCGGTGTATTCCCAAAAAGCATAACACAGATTTTTTTACTCCTGTAAAGCTCCCCATTTGAATTCACGCAGATGCTGTTGCAATCCCGACATTCCCTGCCTTTTAATGAACATGCCACACAAACAACATGTTCTTCCGTTTCCAGGCGCTGGAATAAAGCACCAGCACACATGAAAGAGACATATTGGATTTCATTTCATACAGCCCTTGCGTTTTACTTACAGGCGTGTTATTTAGCTCAGCGTGGAAAGCATAAAGCATGTGTTCCCACATTAAGCTGCAGGCTTCTGAGCCATCCTGCATCTGCATAGTCGTTGCAGACGGCAGCATCGGCTGATAATGAAACACACTGGACTAATTAATGGAAACAATAGGCTAACATTTCAGACACAGGTGTGTCTCTAACTGACACGATGACAACCCCGGTTTTACGTTAAGGTAATGCACGTTCAAAAAATAAATAAAATAGCAAATAACGTCTTGTAGTCTAGTCTCTTATGGAGGCCAAGCTAATTTATTTGTGTTGGTTATATATAGAGAATAGCCTATAGGCTGTGTTGACGGTTATTCGTTAATACGCCCAGTTAGGATGAGAAGGACATTTTGGAGCAGAATCCCCTCTTACCAGAGAGCATGACCGAAGCCTTCGGAGGTCTCCATGGTCCTCTGTAGCAAAACAAAGCCGAGAAAAATCATCCCTGCCTGAGACCACAGGACAAAATGCTCCCCGGAAGAAACCTTGTTTAATTTAACGTGTGGCAATTCGTAATACACGAAAAGAAAAGCCCCTCGTTCATCATGGTGGCTTTCGTATCAATTGTAATTCACCAGCAGTCTCGCGACCTCCGCTGTGTCGGAGCCCTGCGCATCTCAGCAGACCTGCTTTCAGAGCGAAGAAAAGCTTTCCCTTCTGCACCGGATGAAAACCCTCTATTTTACACAGCCAACTGACTCAACGCTGTCACAGCAACGATGCCCCTCCCAGATGGAACATGCCTTCAATGTGCGCCACTTAAGTCAGTCATGCACATTGACATATAGGTCATACAAATGTTGTTATCCAGTTGTTGCATAGGCACGCGCACAATGACGCTGAATAGAAAAAAAATCGTTTTGTGTGTGTGTGTGTGTGTGTTTGTTTTACTATATTCGTTGGGTCCAAAAACCGGGGAATTGTGGGGTCTGCACAGCTTTGTGGGGCCCAAAATGCTGGACCCCACAAGGTTAAAGGGCTGTTTGAGGGTTAAGACTTGGTTTTAGGGTTAGGGATATAATTAAGTTATAGTTAGGGTGAGGGTAAGGGTTAAGGTTAGGCATTTAGTTGTGATGGTTAAGGTTAGGGTAAGGGGCTAGGGAATGCATTATTTCAATGACGGGTCCCCACAAAGATAGTGAAACAAACATGTGTGTGTGTGTGTGTGTGTGTGTGTGTGTGTGTGTGTGTGTGTGTGTGTGTGGAGCGGTTCTCCCTACGTGTATCCAATTATTCTAGGAAGACAAGACTAGGCCTATTTGTAGCTACTATTTCTGGATTGAGACAAATCAAAGACAGCAAGTCCAAAAATTGTGAAAATTAGCCAGCTGGGTAACATTGCCACATGTACAGAAATGTTGGTTAATGAGCATTGTCATAAATAAACACATTGTAAAACAACTGAAAACACATTTTTGCAACTCTCTGTTATAGTCTCGCATTTTCAGACCCATCTCCACAGCGCATGTTATCCATGACTGCCACCATGCACAATATGGCCAGGCCGCCGTTGTAAATAAGACTTTGTTCTTAATTACTTGCCTGGTTAAAGCTTTGGTGCCTAACTATTTGATATTAATAAACGTCTGTTACATTCAAGCCATTGCCAAAGGAGTTGATAGCCTACAAGGCTAATTATGTCTATCAGCTTCACAAAACACTGTATTTCTCAGCATGGCTGTGTTTAGAAATTGTTGTCGTCCAGCGACTTTTGCACGCAGAATCTCAAGTGAAGATAATGACCTCTTCTGAAGAGTCCATCATGTTTTTTAATCCTCTGTGTCCTCCTTAGCAACTGTGTGGAGGAGGGATGGGGGCCCATGCGCGATTACGGAAGGCTTGTATCATGTGGATGCAACAGTGTTGTTGTTATTACTTAGAATTCCTCATGGGGGCGACAGAAGCTACGCACTATAGCTTTAAATAAAATAAAAATAAAAATAATATAAGCCTATTTAACCCTTGTGTGACGTTCGGGTCTGTGGGACCCATTTTCTATGCTTGCTAAAAGAAAAATTATGCTATTTATTATTTCTTCTAACTCGAACTCATTGGCCTTGGCTCATTTTCTGTGAGGCACATAACAAATAACTTATTTTCAATGACTGCATACGGTACACCCCCCTACCCTACACATACCTATTACATATGAGGTGTTCGGGTCTACTGGACCCGAGTATATGTATTTTAATAGTTATAAATTCTTAAATTAATACTAATTTCTGTTTTAATTTTAAAAGCCTAACCAGGGACAGGGGTTGCAAATTAGTCATGGCTATAAACCTGTATGCATGGCATCTACTTTGTATTCTTTATAAAGCAATGTTCTATGCATTTGTCCCTGTCAAATAAACATTAAATAAATAAATAAATAAGTGTATTTAAATGTAGGTGCTATAAAACTATGTTGTCTTTCTGCACCTGCTATTCCCACACAAAGTTACAAAATTGTTACATTTCAAGCACTTTCACCTGTTCTGATTAAGTTCTAAGAAATAAGCACCAATAATGATCAAAAATCATGTTTCTATTTTTTTTTTTTTACCTTTTTTATAATTTCTTGTTTTCTCACAAAAACCGAAAATGATCATATGATCATAAATGTGATCTCCCAGGGGTAAATGGCAAATATGAACCATAAATGATGTATATATAATTGGTAATTGAGCTAAATTAAACATCTGTTAAGCATTTTTACATAAATTGTCACAGCTGTATTGATTTGAAAGCCTAATAATGTGGTGGGTCCACCAGACCTGGGAACATTGGCTGTGTAACAAAACTATGAACACCACACAAGGGTTAAGGTTCAAACTACAGAAAATACATCACAAAATCGAAGAAAACATGAAACCAATGTATAGTGCTTAATTCCATCAATATACATCTATGGCTTAATTCTAATGACACAATTAAAATGATATACGGTTGAAATGGAGCCTCTTTTTTCAGAAGAACACTAATGCGTAACAAATGTTATTGCTACATAACAAACTACTGTAAATCAGCATTACTAGTTTGTGAGGGCGTTAGAGATGCTTCACTTAAAACAAAGACATTGTTGGACCACAGAGCAAAGTCTCTTACGCAATATAAAATATAGGCTAAGCATTAGCTGTGGTTCCCATTGAAACAATGATTAATAATAAAACTGATAACTCAACCAACAAGTAAACCATTCTGACAGTCACTGACACATTATCTGGCTCAGCTTATTGTAGTCCCATCACATCATATACCCTACACAAATAGGGATTAAACAGCTAGATACTGTATGCACATGAAGTAGTTGTGGTGGTCATATATATAAAACATTAGGCTTCCATGTTTCAGTCAGTTGACAATTATTTTTTCAGAAACAGAATATATTCCATCCGATATATTTGATAAATATTATAAAAAGACAAGACAAGTTTATTTGCACACTGCCTTCAGAAAAACAAAGTTTCTTTCAATTCTTTAAGGTTTTAATTCAAATACTAAATTACAATAGCTTTTTTAAGAAATATTAACTGATCCCAAACATTTCATTTCAAGAAAGTCATTGCGTTACTGCATAAACATCCCAATGGAGAGGGGGGCGGGATAAAAATATAATTCCTATACAATTTACCAATACCAATAATCCTACTAGTCAAAAACAGAAATGGAAAGACACCCTAATAAATAAAAAATGTCATCTATAAAGATGAGTTTTGGCTACACCAGTAGTTTCATTTTCATTTAAAGATATAATTTTTGGAAATACATTCTACAACGCATTATACTAAAGGAAGTACTCTGATCTCAGTATTAATAAATTTGACCATATGTCAGATGTTGAATCTGCCAATAAATTATAATACCATCTGCTGTCTCACTGAGTGCAAAAGCCTCAGCCACAGTCTAAATAAACTTGATGAATTAAGAAAAGATTCTGATCGGTTTGTGCTAATATATTGTCTACGAGAGAGATTAGGGCTGGGCGATATGGAGTAAATCAGATATCACCGTATTATTGACCGAATACCTCAATGTCGATACTGTGACGATATTGTTGGGTTGACAATATAAGATAAATAATCATCAGTAAAGTGGATAGAATGAATAAGTGGTTAGAAGCAAATAACAGAACGGCTACAATAGTCTGGGTGAGTTCAGAAAATTACATCACTTTACTGTAACCTTTAAACCAGGAAAAGACTAAACTTAAGCCATATTACAATATCCAAAATCAAAGACGATACCTAGTCTCATATCACGATATCGATACATCGATATTTTGCCCAGCCCTAGGAAGAATATTTACTAAGCAGTGTTACGGATAAATTTAATTTGCGAGTTGTAAAACGTTAATTCGTTTTTAAATCCGACAACAGAATAGCTTTACTGCATCACTTTTAAAAAGCTGACAGTGATAATCTGAAGAAAAAAAAAAAAAAAGATATCAAATTGATCAAAAGTATTACAAATTTATCACATGAACTAAATGACTGCTTAAGTATTCAACTCATGTCTTGTCAATACCCTCGGCCAGGTTATTTGGGGACTTTTCAAGGCCTGCACTAATTGTTAAAGATAACAGATGTCTGAACTCCAGGACAATAACATTGCTGTTTTTAATATGACCATATAACCTTCATTCAACTTGGCTTCAGTCTCTCACATCTTCTGGCAATCGCTACCCCAGATGTGTGAGGTGTTTCTTACTAGTGGCAATTCCCTTTGCCTCTCTGACATGAAGCTGCAACTGTTAAAGCAACAGTCTCCCAACCAAAGTCATGTAGGTCATCATGACTAACCTTTATGCTCAATGAGATATTTGGAGTCTTGAAAATATTCTAGTATCCTTCTTGATTGGTGCTTTTTAGTGGTTTTGTAGATATGTTAGACTTGCTAAATTCTACACATTGTGGGACTTTTAAAACAAATTGCATTCCCCTCTAATGATTCAGGTTTGAGTGAAGAAGGTGAATGTTTAGGCCGTCACTCACTTTGTTTTATATTTGTTTTATTTTGGTCAATTTGAAGACGTTTATATTCCACCTTTTGCTTCTTCTTTATTTATTTATTTTTTTACATCCACTGAGATTTAATTAGAAAAGCATAAGTGCACATGGCGATGAATACATTTTTATAAACACTGCCAGTATAGCACGAAAAAAAAAAAGTGTTCAACAACACTTTTTTTGGGGTGAATATAACAAAAGAAAAAATGAAGTGAAGCAAACATTACCAAAGCAACTTCAAGTGATAGAGTAAATTATATTGTAATCACTACAACATGAAAGAGGTGGAAAATGACATTTTTGATGTGTTCAAAAGACTTGCTGCTGGTTAACTCCATTAGGTATGGCAACATTGCTGACACAGTGTCCAATGTTGCTGGTGAAAAGATAAGAGGGTTAATTGCTCAGAATTTTAGCTTCGTTTGTGGGGTGAGAAAGAGAAAATGTGGGGTTAAACACCTAGACAAAAAAGTGTATGGTGGGGGTTAGGGTTATTGATTCCTCAAGTACGAGTGTCAATCAACCAACAGAACACTAACCACATAGTGGGCTAATGGATTTCAGCGCTACCCATCACTGCCCAACATCTGACATACAGTAACAATCATGAAGAGAAGCCCTACACCAAGATCAACAGAAGACATCTGGGAAGAAACACGCCTTGATTATAACATCACAGCTCCTGGAATGCCTTTGGTGATTCTTAAAATAATCAAACCCTCCTATTACAGTATGGAGGTAAATCTGTAAAGATTTCATAAATATTATCACCAAAAGAACAACTGAAACAGTATTAAGAAAACAGCACAAAGTTGCCCAGAGAACAAGTGGTCTCCACTGTGGTCACAGATCTCCTGTCTCTGTTGAAGTTAAAGTCCTTGCAGTGCTCTGCAGTTAGTACATCTGCTCACGTTCCTCTTAACCAAGAAATCACATGTTGATGCCCGCTCCAGTATTATTGGGTCTGTATTAGATAAAGGCTCTTTGGGGGGCAGTCCCTGGCACACAACGTACTTCTCCAGGCCCAAAAGCAGATTGATTACATCAGTCACAGAGGTTAAGTGGGCTGGGTAGTTGTCGTACAGCGGGTGGGTGGGAAGCAGCGGCTGCTTTTGGACGGTGACTTGATAGCAGAAGCCTGGGTCGATCAGCACCATGGTGTCGGTCAGGTTGGACTGTTTACAACACTGAATGAGCTGTATCTGCGGGCCTTCCACCACGATGGCATACCATAGGATTGGCATTACAGTGGAGCGCAAAGAGTGTAGCAGTTTCATTAGCTGGTTTTCCATGTCCGCACCACTCCCAGATGGGTTATCAGCCAAACTGAAGATCTGCGTGATCTGCACAGCAACAGAGTGGAGTGAAAATAAATACACAAAAGTTGTCTCACTGAATACATACACAAATATACACACAAATAAATATATATATATATATATATATATATATATATATATATATATATATATATATATATATATATATATATATATATATATATATATTTATTTTTTATTTTTTTTTTTTTTTTACTAATATTAAAATGTCTCAGCAGGACACTTACCATGGGGAACTCCTCTTCTTCTTCTTCTCCTCCCTCTTCTTCATCTTCTACTTCACCATGCTTTAGAACATCTCTACCTGCGTGTGATTTGTCTGCATCCCACCTGCTTAGCTGGTCCTGCATTGATAAGGGTGAACTCATGAGTTCAACTCTTTTTGAGAGAAACCTAAACCTCTAAACATATGTGCGCCAGCTCCACCCACCGACCCAACCCGGCCACACATGAGCTCAACTCTTAACTACAACTGCAGACAGTGAAAGCCTTTGCCGAACTTAAATTGAATTTCAGCTGCATCATATTTGCTTTAAACTGCAGAGCGTCAGTTGTTACAAATGTCTCCATCGCTTGTATTAGATCATGGACCATGTATCAAATCATTGGTAGATACCCCATGATACTTTACAGGTACATTTTACAGCGGGAAAGGTTTATTAGGTACAGCTAGCTAAAACTAATGCAGTTTAATAACACCTTACTGGACATATTCAACAGCACGCAGCATATAATTGTAACATCCCCAGTTTGATTCTGTTTGCCTTTGTTGCTTTTCATACCCCTCTCTTTCTCTCTTAGTGCTTCCTGTATCTACACTGTCAAAGGCAAAAATGCCCCCCAACATTAACATATGTACTGTCACATTAGCATACCCACAAGACAACAGAGGACAGGGGGAGAAGGACCACTACCACTTGAGACAAGACAACAGATAAACAAAATCACACGCGTTGCGCAAAGATTCATCAACCCCAAATGGTACAGAGGTACAGATTGCAATTACCATGGACTGGTAAAAAAGAAAAAGGTCAAACAGTATGAACCAGGCCTGGATGCATAACACTAACCCACAGGCCAAAGAACAGCATGTTTCATTACAACAGAAACAGGAAATGGACAAGCTGCCAGAAGTGTTTGTGAAAGGAAGTGTAAGCAGGAGGCCATGATGACACATGAACAGCAGAGCCACACGGAATCTGTGGACGCAGAATTCTGCAGATTTGCCACAGATAAAAAAATAAATGTTAACACATCTCCACCACTAGCAGAAAAATAATGCTAAATTCCACAGATTTTCATTCTGGATCACCGCTGAAAACTGTAAAAAATATATTATTTAATTCTAAAAAAATAAAAATAAAAACATTTCAAAAATTCTGAGATTCCGTTTGGGCCTTATGATCAGTCAGGGAGAGTGCTATTAAGCATTGAGCAGAAAGAATTTGTACACCAGCCGGAAAAATTCTACCACCTATGAAAGAGCTGATGGACATCTGATGCAAAAGGCTCCTAAAGTCAAAACATAGCCACACTACCAATACAATGAAACTAGGGGTGGGAATCAGTTGGCACCTCACGATTCGATTCTGATTCAGAGGCCAACGATTCGATTCTAAACCGATATCGATGCATCTCGTTGCAACAATTCTTTAATGTACATTTCCATGCGTGATTTAAAAAAATATACATATAAATCTGAGTTTACTACTCACTTCCTAGACAAAACAGCTAGACAAAGCTTAGAGGTTGACATATACAGTATTTGTCACACAAGTTTTAATGACATTTTTTGTCTGCTGAGGTTTTTATTGTGTAGTCATTCCGAGCTTAAGTCTTAAACATGCTGTGTAAGTCCCTTTCTCTCCTAGTAATCTTCATGTCAGAGGCTCAGTCATGTTTAAAGGTGGATAATTGGCTTCTTAGAACATGAAACATGAGGTGGTCAGATGTCATGTGATAAAGTAGATGAACAGCCTATATGTGTTTTGCCTAATTATTTTACGTAGGTCTTATTAGATCATGTGTATATATAATTTTGGCCATTTTTGTGTGTTTTTTTTTCTGCCTAAACTCTAAGTTGTTGTCCATTATCCCATCCTCTTTCAGTCACTCTGTTTTCTGATTTGTACTTGTCTGGGGACAGTAACTTTTAAATAAAAATCAACACATTTAAAAAAAAAAAAAAAATAAATAAATAAATCTTAAATAAAATAAATAATCGATAACTCGATTAACTTATCAGAATCGAATCGTTCCAGAGAGAATCACGATGCATCTAAGAATCAATTATTTTTCCCACCCCTAAATTAAACCCGTTTGTCCTTATGGGAGGAAAAAAAAAATATTACATTAAAAAAAATTTTTTAAAAAGACTGAATGTAAACTTACTAGTTCAGAGTTGTTGTGGTTGCTGAAGTGAGGAACTCTGTCAGACAGTCCATTCTGCTGTCTGAAATCCAAATAATTCAACTGCCGAAAGACAAAATTAAGTTGACAGTTTGGTGAGGTAAGCATTCGGTGGGAAATAAATGCAAATAATAATCTATTTTCAAACCTGCATAGATGATTGGTTTCTCACATTCAGTTCATACGTGTGTTTGCTACCACTAGCAGGTTCAGAGCTCCAGTTCATCTACAGCAGTGAAACATAAGCAAGTAAGAAGAAAGCACAAATTCTTCCTTAAATTTGAGGTTTTATTTTAAAATGAAACTATATTTAAAAACAAAAACACAACAAGAAAATAGAAACAATACAAATATTTGATCACTAAAAGGTATTGGGAACTCACTGCTTGTAAGTTACTGTCCTCATCTTCATTGTCAGTTAAGTCCAAGCCAGATAGCGGTCCTTTGTTTTTCTTTAAACCTGACTTCCGACTGTATGTGTAGTGAGGTCTAGGCCTGCCCGGAAGCATTGAGCCATCTGGCCCATAGTCACCTTGTCCCATCTGGAAAGGCAGCAAGTGTCTCTGCCAAATGTTGCAGAAAGATATTTAAAAATCAACGCTATTACGTCATTACTGCAAGAAACAACCAATGCATTGAAGATCACTAGGTTCTTACCATTGCCTGTCTCTGACACTGACGTAGTCGACACTTCTGCCTCTTCTTGTTGCTGCCACCAAACTTTGGTTTGTCTATACAGAAATCACATGTGCCACAGTCTTTCCTGCAGAGGCAGGCTTTGCATTCTCCACAGGACCGTCGCTTCCGCTTCTTATGCCACTAAGGGCAAGTCAAGTGTATAATAAGAAGAAAAAAAAGAGAGACATTTTAATGCAACACTGCCAGTGGCAAAATGAATGTTGACACAGATGACTTATAAGAAATCTCTTTGTACAAATCACACACAAACACTCACCAGAGGTGGGTAGTAACAAGTTAAATTTACATGTACTTGTAACTTTTTTCTTTTTTTTTGTCAGTTTTAAAGTTATAGTGCGTAGTTTCTGTCGCCCCCATGAGGAATTCTAAGTAATGACAACAATGCTGTCGGCGCATCCACATGATACAAGCCTTTGGTGATCGTGCACAGCCCCAACCCCTCCTCCACGCAGTTGCTAATAGCCAAGGAGGAACACAAAAGGATAAAAAAAAAAAATAATAAAAAAAAAAATAAACATGATGGACTCTTCAGAAAAGGTAATTATCTTTATACGAGTTTCTGCGCGGGAAAGTCACCGGACGACAATCTTCTCAACACAGCCATACTGAGAAATCCAGAGAGAGTTGTGTGGAGGCGATAGTCTTAATTAGCTTTGTAGCAACTCATTTGGCAATGGCTTGAATGTAACACACGTTCATTAATATCAAAAAGTTACACACTAAAGCTTTAATGCAGCGTACTTTGTACTCGAGTAGATTTTTAGAAATTTATGAGACCAAATCATGCACTTGGAGAAAACTAAAGACAAACTGCTTGTATTTCATGTGGACATGACAGATGGTCACAGATGGTCTTCCTCAGGTCAAAGTAAAGAAGTGAACACACCTGTAGTTAATAAGATATTAACATCACAGCATTATCTCCTAATTAGCCTAAATGAGTCACCTGTTAGGAGACATTTTCAGTAAGATTAGAGACTGATTTGGCCACTTCTATAATTGTTTGTATTAGACATTGTGGTAACGTCACAGGTTTTTAAATAGCTTTTCTCAGCTTCAGGAAAGTTGGTAAAATAAAAAAAGTCCATGGATTGAAAAATCAGAGGTTTCAGTTTGAAGTGTCCTATCAACAGTTTTACAGACGTCTCTTTTACAATGGTGGCCTATGGGGGAAATAGTTTTTGGCCGCAGGGGAATTTTTTTTGTGTCAATACAGCGAGGGACCACTGGCAACAATTGGCGGCAAGGCTGTGAGTTAAAAGTGAGTTTATTTGGCATCCCATTTAGCCAATCAACTCTTTTCGACAAAGGCAAAAACCACCTGAAGTGAGTGTAAAACCGTTTGTGCGCAATTGAAGTTTGATTGAATTTTGCCGTCTGCATTCAGCTTTTCTAATGCAATGCTTCAAAATAGGTGAATGGAAACATGACTTGTGATGGGACTTAGGACATCTAAACTGGAATTATTAAAGTTTAAGGACACTCCGTTCAGAGGCTGCTGGTGCTTGGCGACCTGGATTCTAGGATTCCACCTGGCGCAGCTGCACCGCCCAAGAGCTATTGCCATCAAAAGTGAATTATTTGTAGGGTTGGGCATCGTTTGGATTTCAACGATTCTGATTCCAATTCCGATTCTTATCGATTCTCGATTCAGATTCTTTGAGGGGTGGAGTTGAAACAAATAAGAGGAACGTTTTATTTTGATTCAATGGTGGGTTGCAGTTTTACTGGGCTTTTTCAACGTAAAATAAAGCCACACTAGAGCGCTGCTTACTGTGCTCCATTGCTGCAACACAATAAGCGCCTGGCTGCTACGGAAACCAAAACTTGCGCATATTAAATTTGGAACCCATGATCAGATTTGAAACCAAATCCTTCAAACGATTCCAATGGAATCGTAATTTTTGAAACGATTCCAAGTAGAAATCGGTTCTCGTTGCCCAACCCTACTTATTTGTTCAGTCATATTCAGTTTTTTAGCGCAACCGGAACACAAAATAGTCTAAACCATGCTTGGCTCTTAATGTTATTACTAGGGATGCACAGAATCCAGGATCTGGGTCCGGATTCGGCCGAATATTGGGCTTTTTGACCGGGTTCAGTTTCTGCTGAACCGAACCCAAGCTTGCACTACGCGCTCTGCGCTGGTCGACGTAATGACGCCACCGTTGATTACGGGAAGGTGTTTACGTAGGTGGACCGTTCAATGCAGTAGGCTGTGAGAAAGTGAAAATGGAACTCGCGAAAAAGCGATGCCCGGCAGGACCCCCAGCCAAAAGAAGCCGAGCTACACGCCCAATGCCGACCTGTCTCGCGGCGGCAAGGACCCCAAACAACACACAACATTGCCGCTGCCAAAACACCTGCGCATGAAACGTCCGAAAGAATACGAGCCGTGCATGAAGGAATCCACAGCAGCTAAAACCCAGCAACCCCAGGTACGGCAAAGGAAGGACAGTCACAGCTAAAAACTTGTGTTAACCGGACAGTGCCTCTCCCGGGCTGTCGGCCGTTCTCTCGGCAAATGATAGCTCCCTACAGTGGGAGCGGAGAGGCCGAACGACCGGCTGCTGCTCGTTAGCTAACGTTAGCTTTCTAATTTCACCCACCCAACATGCCTTCATCATACACTGGTAAGCGAAAAGAAAATCAAAATTGTCACTCGTGGCGATAGCGATGTCTTTCCTACGATGTGAAATGAGCGTGTGAATTCAACATTAAGTTGTTACATTTAACTGTTTTAGAGGTTGTGGACGTAGTTTACTTCATTAATGTGTTTACTGTGTTAATGGACTGAGGATGGGAGGAGGATTCAGTTTCGGATTCGGCAGAATCTTAACCAGTGGATTCGGTATTCGGCCTAACCCCACAAATCTGGATTAATATAATTATAATAATATAATTATTATAAAATAATCTGGATTCGGTGCATCCCTAGTTATTACTAAAGTGAAATGTTTCTGGGTCGTATTTAACAAATATATCACGTTAATCGGCTCTCACTCTGACGGGAGCCGGCTCGAATAGCTCTTTTATCGGTAGAGTTACTCTTAACGTTTTGGTGTTAATTATTATCACGTTACTATATGTGCAATAAAACCTTCGCGAGTAAAAAGACAATACTTTCTCTGTTCAACAATCATAAATATGTAGCCTAAACTTGTAGAGAAGTGATATTTCAATATGCACTGTCCGCAGCAGGGTTTAATCCTGGGAAACATTTTACCAAACCATTTCCCCTTTCTTGAGAAGTACAATAACAGGAAAACAGGGACGAACTAGTTACGTTTTAGGCGTAATGTTATCGTTAAACGAAATAGGCTGACACGTACAAAAGTATCACTACATAGTAGGTCTTTAAGAGTGCCCGCTGCCTGCCTGTCACGGTCACTCACTACAACGTTGAGGGAACAAGTATCCGTGCGTAGAACAGTGGATGAAGATACGCAGCCTCTTCATTACGGATAACCCTTTCTTCAGTTTCTACATTGCTCCAGAAGTGAGACGCTTTCGCTGCAGCCATTGTTTGTATTATTTATGTTATGTAACGGACATTCGGCTGAAAAGGACATCCGGCGGAATATCCGCAGCACTGGAAGTGGAACGTGGTGGATATATTTAGGTTTCTCAAAACGGGCAATGGTGCTCAAACACATAAACGTGATAATCCAAAAACTCGGTCATAAAAGGGTTATTTACGTCTATGTAAACGCACTCATTGGATATATAAAAACCTAAATAATCAATTGTAACGTAACTACTTTCAATATGTACATTAAAAAACACTGGAGTGGAAACACTGTTTTTATGCTTTGCTGAGGTGGGAAAGTTGTGCTATTGATCAAACAAAAATGTTTAATGGAAAAAGACTTGAAGCATGCGACTTAAACATTCCTAAAAAAAAAAAAAAAAAAGAAAAAAAAGAAATTGATCTGTGTGAAGTGATGAGGAGACTGTAACTTTCCTCAGGTTTATAAATTAAGCAACCATAATGCCAAATTTCTATCACATGATTCTCCATCATTTGAGGTTTTACTGGCACTCTTTTAAATCACAGTAGTGGACATTTTTAGTACTACTTTGTTTTGCCAATTTTATTGGAAATGTGGTTAAAATATCATGATGGCTTAGTGAACTACTACCCTTTCATAAAACTTACCCTGTCAAGAACAAAACACCTGGCCCTGGAAATTCTGTTTGCCACTGCTGTGAATGGTAAATATGGGTTATTGTTCCTACTGAAACTGTATAATTAGCCACATTCTAACTATGACTATACTGAGCATACAAAAAGACAGCAAAAAGTACTGAACATGTGGTTTGACTAGTTTCTGTTCATTTTGCGCCGTTACAAAATAGATTTTGGTTGATTTTGTATCACTTTAGGCAATCATGTCTTCCTGTCTGTAGGACAGTGGGTTCAAAATAAAAAACTCACATCATCATCATCGTCAGTTGACATGTCATCCTCATCATCAACGTCCACGTTGACGGAGAAGTTCTCTGTGTCGCTGCTTTTGAGACTCGGGTGCTGCGAGAATAAAACCGAATCAGTGAGTGTAAGGACAAGGTATAGCAACCATATTGAGTATATTAAACACAAATAGAATTTGGTCTCATATTACAAAAATGTTACCTGTGAGTCTGTAACTTCACTCTGCAAAATAAAATAGATGTTTTTAGAACATGAATTCATTTAATTCTGAGTTATTACAACCCACATTTTGGACAATGTGAAATAACTGAAAACATGTCTGATGTCTGACCCAGACTGTAACCATGTAGAAAAACAGGATATTCTTAGCCAATAGTCTTTGTATTTTATTGATACAAGATTGTTAATGCAATATTAATAATGAAACAAGCAATGGAAACTTTGCTTTAAAAAAGGTTATTACAACATCATAACAGGCTTTTACATGTGGAGGTCAACAAGAACCCATGGCTTGTGAGCACAGCACATTTGACCTTTGACATAGGGCTGGGCAATATGAAGAAAATCAAATATCACGATATTTTTGACCAAATACCTCGATATCGATACCGCAACAATATTGTAGTGTTGACTATTGGTGCTTTCACAAAATATTTACAGAATGAGATTTTTGATAAATAATCATCAGTAATGTGGATATAATGACTAAGTGGGTAAAGGCAAATAATAGAACAGTTACAACAGTCTGGTAAGTTCAGAGAATGACATATTTACTGTAATGCAGCCTTTAAAACCAGGAAAAGACAACACTTATGCCATATTACGATATCCAAAATCTAAGATGAGATCTAGTCTCATATCACGATATTGATATAATATTGATATATTGCCCAGCTCTACTTTGACCCTCCAGCAAGCAGAGTATACATGTACAGGTTACCCATATTTACCACCAGGCGCGTCTGTGCTGCGTTCAAGCTGCGCCACAGTTTTGTTCCGTCCTCCGCCATGTGCCATACCACACCGGGAGCGCCTCAGAAGCGGAGCGTCTTACCTGCTTGACTCGCAGATTTTATTGTCTCTACAAGTACTTAAAAGAACAATAAGGTGCTTATTTGAACTCCCCGCGGCTTGCGTTAAAATAGACCTGGTGCGTATCTTTTGCTGAGCGGAGAGCCGCTTCTGGCAAGCTTCTGGGACGCTCTGCGTAGCGGCTGGTGGAATATCAAGCATTGACTTGAATGGCTGTGAATGCTCACGGGGGTCGCGCAGACACGCCTGGTGGAAAATAGGAGTTAGTGTATTATAAATGTATTTATTACCTGGAAACTCATGCTGTCATCAAACGTTTCAGGAATGTCATTATAAGGCCTCTGCAGCAGGAAGGCTCCACTTCCAGGGTCCTGGTGGAACATCCAAGAAAAAGTGGCAAAATTAACATAACAATTGGCATCAAAATAATGAATAACTGTTTTGTACCCGGCAGCGTACCTTGCGAATAGGACATATACATTTGCGTTTCCGACATAGGCGTTTCCGGGACTCTTTGCTCTGCTGTCCATGCTTGCAGTTGGCACACTGCCCACAGTTCACTGTGTTGTGGCATCCCACACATTGTCCACAAGGAATCCACTACAGTGGACATGTAGAGAAATTAAAAAGAAGGTCATTTATTAATATCTATTTGCACATTTTCATCAGTATCCTAATTCCGGATATAGATTGAGGAACTTTGTATTCTTAGGGCTGTTACATAGTCAACGCATCGGTACGCATTCGCGTCCGCAAGGCTACGCATCGCTACGCTTCGGCCGCCATTATGCATCGATGCATAGCAAAATGTGTCATCCCATTTTTTGTTGTGCGACGATGCACGCAATACTATGCGTTGTCGGTGGGGGCGACGCATGCGTCTGCTGTGTAGACTATGAAAGTGAGCACGTCGCCTGCGTTGCTCGCGTTGACTATGTAACGGCCCTTAGTGTTGAACATCATTAATTTTCACCTCTTCTCCATGGTCAGTTAGTTTCAACAATCCAACTTCCTCATATAAACAAAACATTCACATAATGTGTATATTCTGAATCCATGGTTTAATTTGTACGTCATTGATTAGTTCCCAATGGACCAACAATTTGGCTAGTTGAAGTGGCTACAATGCAGCTGTTCATTCACACAACTTGTTGACAGCCAATGCTTTACCTTTCTGAAACGAACCATCGGATGCTCTTTTGTCTTTGAGGCTGCTGAAATTTAAAAGAAATAAATATTGTAGGATGAGTACAGTTACTTCCATGCATTTTAACACTGCATTTTCCTAAGAATCAAGACATTTAAAAGGTGCTCTATGCGATGTCACGTGTTTCTTTAGGCTACAACATTTTTTGTCACATACAGCAAACAACACACTATCCACCAACTGCCTGTCCCCTGAACACACTGTAAAAAAACAAACAAGTGTTCCAGCGTTCCAGCAAATAATCGACAAGAAGGATTTTGGGGTGGGGGTTGGGGGGTTAGTGCGCGAAAGCACAGAAGAGAGGGGGAGGGGACGGGATGAGGAGGAGGGAGGGGCGAGCTAGTCTCGTCTTGTTTGAAAATACTTCAAACATCAACAAGAAGTAACGTCATCCAACATCGTTTAGAGCACCTTTAACAGTCCTAAATTGACATACCCCAACAGCTGGGACAGCAGGGCCTCTTCCTTTGTTTGTCATACCATGTGCCTGTGAAGGAAATACCACATCTGGCACAGACCCTGCAGGGAAACATGAGAATGCTCAGTCCATCTGCATATATCAACTCACCACAAACAAACCCCTTTGATTAAATTGAAATACTCAAGTAGGGCTTTGACTTTTGCCCCAAAATCATATTCGAAGTTTGTTTGTTTATTAATATTCGAATATTTATTAATAATATTTTGACCATTAAATGCCTTCAGTAAGACCTATATTGGTATAAGTTGTATATGTTCTGTCCACCAGAGGGCAGTGTATCAGTCAATGTCAATAGGCAGGCAATTATGTTTTCAGAAGAAAAACACATTGCCGCAACTGTTTTTTTTTTTAATGAAAAGTCAGACCCTGGATTAAACACAAACAGCATGCTTTCAACAGGAATTTCGGAGCTTTCACCGTAGCCTAGGTGGTCTGATGTTCATACTTGTGCGCAGGTGTGTACATCAAGTGGGTGTGGGTGTGTGTGTGTGTGTGGGGGGGGGGGGGGGGGGGGGGGGGGGGGGCGTGTGTTGTGAGAGAGTGACAGTGATTACCGGTAGCTTCAGAGCGAGTAGCAACTCTAGAGTCATAGTGAGAGGAACAAAGTGTCTCCCCTGTTCTGACCATGGTGGGAAATCTGCAGCAGGAAAAGTTAACCCTCTCCTTGATTTTACGTTGTTTATGGAGAAAGAGAACTAGGAAATGAGTCGGGGGGGGGGGGGGGGGATGCGCTACCAAGCCGCAGACGAGCGTTGCCGCGACGTGTAGTTACATTTTGAAATGCGTGAAAAAGCCTCGGAATCTGAATTGAAAACAAGGTTTACAAGCAAACAAATTTACAAAAAAAAATGCCCATAACAGGTTCGAAATTCGAATATTAAGGGCTGCCTAATATTCGTTCGAATATCATTATTTTTTTTAATATTCCAATTATATTCGAATAACGAAGTTCAGAGTCAAAGCCCTATACTCAAGTGTTTTAATTTACATCAGTGATTTTAATAATAAGGGTTAAATAATTGACTAACAGTGTGCTGTCCTCGGACCCAATTTCTCCATTTACGGAGGGAAGCGGAAGTGCTCTGGATGATGAGGGAAGGGGAAGTTTAATTTTATCTTCCGCTGGTGGATTCTCATTGCGAGAGCCTTCATTTGGAGTTCCTATTGTACTGTACAAGGAGAAACTTGACTGGTTGGAGTAGAGGTTTTTGGGCCCCACGCTGGGGGTGAGCCTGTGGTAGGAGTCTGGAGTGTCGGCCCCCTCTCCTCTCTCCATCCAGCTGGACTCCGAGGAAGAGCGCTCCCGGATTTTTTTCTAATGAATAAGAAAGTGATGAAAACTAACTGTAAGACACACACACACACACACACACACACACACACACACACATCTCACATGTTTTAAGTTTTAAGTGATAAAAGAGGCCAATACCTTTGCTCTGTTTCGAATTCTTATGGGTGGTGCTTGACCATCCAGGAACTTTCCTGACTTGTATTCAAAGGTTGACAAGTCAAACGTTCCCTCCAGCACTGAAATCAGTTCTACTCGACTTCTCACACGATCACCACGTGGACTGCAAAGAAAAATTACTTTTACACAATTACTATAAACTGAAAAGAGCTTGATGACAACCGCTAAAAACTACAACATCCTGTTGTCAGTCAGTCACATGCTTCTGCTTCTACACTGACAGTGTGAAGATAACATTATTCATGTAACCCTTTTTGAAATTGGTTAGGGCTGTAGCTAACAATTATTTTTATTATTGATTTATCTGGTGATTATTTTTTTATTAAATCAATTCTTTAGTCTATAAAATGTAAAAAAAAAAAAACATCACAAGTTCCCAGAGCCCATGGTGACACTGAAATTGATAATTGTGTCCAACCTCTTTAAACCCAAAAAGTATTTAAACTACAGTACTACAACAATCATATAAAAGAGAAGGAGCAGCACAATCTCATATCTGAAAAGCTTATACCAGGGATGCACAGAATCCAGATTTTTGGGGTTCGGCCAAATACCGAATCCACTGGTTAAGATTCTGCCGAATCCAAATACTGAATCCTCCACATTAATGAAGTAAACAACGTCCACAGACTGTCCTTCCTTTGCCGTACCTGAAGTTGCTGAATTTTGGCTGCTGTCTGTAGATTCCTGCATGCACAACTGGTATTCTTTCGGATGTTTCAGACCAAATGTTGTAACAGCGGTGATGTTGTGTATTGTTTAGGGTCCTCGCCACCACGAGACAAATCGGCATTGCAAATTGAACATGTAGCTGGACTTGAATGGCCAAGTACTGCCAAACAACACTTTTTCTGCTCACGAGTTCCATTTTCACTTTCTCACAGCCTACTGCATTGAACGGTCCACCTACGTAAACACCTTCCCGTAATAAACGGCGGCGTCATTATGTCAACCAGCGTAGCATGCGTAGTGCAAGCGTAGGGTTCGGTTCGCTGGAAAAAAATTCTAAGGTTAGGCAGAAACCGAACCCTGTCAAAAAGCCCAATATTCGTCCGAATCCTGGATTCAGTGCATCCCTAGCTTAGACAGCAAATATTTTCAATTTAGTCTCAATGTAGGCACTAAAATGTATTATTATTATTATTCACATTTATATGTAAATATATACATTTCTACTAGGAGGTATTTACCTCAGGTAATAGACATCCTTCTGTCCTATGCTAGAACCTGAGCGCCGGACAACTTCTTTGCGTTTCCAACCCTCTCCAAGTATTGGCCAGTCATCCCATCCTTCATCTGGATGTGATCGCTTACGGCGGGGAAGCTGGAGCCTGCATTTAAAAGAGGAGATGGGAATTATACATGTTAGAAATCTTCATACCACATGAGAAAAACAGACTGCTCATGAAGCCATCCAAGAAAATGGTAATATGCTAAGCTATGTTGTGGTATACATCTATTTGGTTTCTATAGATTGAGGCAGAGTTGTCTAGAGGTTTGGGTTGAGCTGTTTCAACAAATAGGAAAAAAGGTTTAAAAAAAAAAAAAAAACCTGTTCATCTCAACAGGACTATTTAACCTATAACATAACATATGACTATACTCTATTTCCTACCAGGCAGCCATTAACTGTAACCACTGTGCTAGCGTACATAATATTGTACCCATTACCGTTAATCAAATATTCTCACTGTTGAATTGTCAAAAAATTAGTACAACATATTAGCACACATGCATCACCGCTGCCAGCTCTATTGCGATAAAGATAATGATGCTTGCACATGGCCCTAAAAGTCTAAATCTAACCCGAAGATAATGCTGCTCATTATCAGACTACATTTCAAGATATGATGGCTCTGCTGACAACTACGATTTGATATATTGCACTATTACATGACCACAGATTGGAGTAAATCAACATTTTTCAACCTACTGATAAATCCTTCTGAAGGTCTTCTCGCTGTCTGCCACACTCTCACTCCTTTCACTTTCTCCTGCCAGGCTTTCTTCCTCTGGATCATTCCTACCAAAGCTATCATCGTCATCCTCCAGTGGCTCAAACCAGTCAACAGGAGGCTCCCCACCAGTGGCCTTAGCCTCCTCCGTTTCATCTCCTGGAGTTTCCTTTACAGGATCTGAGCTGGAGTTTCCCTTTGTTCCGAGACTGCCTGAGGGTGCCAAAGGCTCCTGTGTTGGTGCTACTTCAGAGGCGTTTTCTGCTTCGCTGCTGTTCTTCTCTGGGCTTTGTACCACATCTTTTTCCACAGGCTCTCTGCCGGGGACCGGGCTCTCACGTGGTTCCTCGTTCATTGATGCACCCGTTTAGGCTACAAACGTTTCAAATTGTTTTCCTGGAGACAAATAAGATATCGTCTACAGTCGATCTTGCATCCCATTTAACATGGTGTATATTGTGTGTATTTTCACATTGTCCGTGGATGTAGCCACATGACCTTGGCCACTAAGGTTTGGGTAGGCAGATGAACCGTGAGGATGGTTGACAGCTGCTTAGTTTTTCATGACTGAACCTGGAAGAAAAAAAAAACGATTCCGTTTAGAAAGTTTAAACAGTCCGTATGTCCAGTATAGTAACCCCTAGCTAGCTCGATGTTAGGTTACTGTAAGGGAATGTTAGCTTAAAACAACGAGCTGCTCAGACATCTGTTTTATAACGTTACTCGATAACAATGCCTTAACAGGCAGGCATTTACGTAACGTTAAACGTTATAGTTAGCACAACATACAAAAGAATAACGTTACAACAAAAACTAACTAAAGAGACGGAAGGTCTTCAATCAATTAAACGCTAGCTTTCATAAATATAGCTCACGGTATAACGTTAGAGCTTCCGCGTATCCATTGTTAACTAACGTTAGCTAGCCCTGGGTTGTAGCTAATATTATCCAGCAAACACATCCCCAGCGACACAAGTTAACCTCACCTGCTAAACGTGCTGCTACTGCTGAAAGTGCCCTGGTTCTCTGATATTGGTGATTATTTCTTTATACATAGTTTAGTGACATACCAGCAGCTGAAGAAACACTGAAACTGAAAGCGGGACTAACGTTAGCCACCTTTAGCTACAGCGTTCCTCCATGGTCCTATGATGAAACTGTTCCTCTGAGTTGAGAGCAGTGTATCGCTACCAGTTTACAAATGTTTGCGGTAAGTAGGGCCACCAAAACAGGGTAATATTTCCCAGATCCTTGGCACGCTAGTCACCTCTGACACCACTTTACAAGGTAGAGCTAACGTAGCTAGCTTCCATGCATTTAGCAATAATGAAAACGGTTGTAGAACCAAAGAAGGCGAGACACCAAAGATGATAATCCGTTATCCGTCTGCTCCGTCTGTTAAACTCTGACCCCGCCTACAGAAAGGACAGTGTGATCTGCAAGTGGTGTGAATTACAATGACACGGAGTTGCACTTTATAACATTTATTTACGTCTGCCATTGATAATTACGACACATAATCGTGAACAATTAGCCAGGCATCTTAGCTAAATTGTAACTATATCAGCTAGCAAAATAGAATTTCCATTATACGACCACTCAGTGAAACATATTGAATTAGATTGACTCATTTCAAACATTATTCATTCCCATTCTCTCTCGTCAATCACTTAATCATTCACTCAATCAACTAAGCGATTTGTCACATTAAATCATATAAAAATGTAATCCCGTCCGTTCTTAGTGGCCTGCCGGTAAAAGAAGCACTTCCTAAACCTCCCAGTGTTGGCCTGGCGGAAGGGAGTGACTTCTCTCATCCTGCCTTCATCCTCTTCAGCAGCCCATTTTGTCATTTAACTGCTGCCTTCACGGACACGGGTCATTCGCATGGTCATTCAATCATAATATATCTGATATAGTGTATTTTATAGACAAACGATTATGATCTCTGACATTTATCCAGCCAACAGTGCTGCCAAAACGACAAGAAAGGGGAGAAAATACTAAAGCCGCTTCACAGACCACAGGGACCACAGGGCAGACCACTGAGGAGCTGGTCGCGACCAGTGTCTTTAGCGCCCCTAGTGGTTGTGACCACTGGTCTGTGCCAGAGACCAGCTGGTCCTGACCACACGGATCTTCATAATCAATAATAATAACAATAATAATCATAATATATCTGATATAGTGTTTTTTATAGACAAACGATTATGATCTCTGACATTTATCCAGCCAACAGTGCTGCCAAAACGACAAGAAAGGGGAGAAAATACTAATGCCGCTTCACAGACCACAGGGACCACAGGGCAGACCACTGAGGAGCTGGTCGTGACCAGTGTCTCTAGCGCCCCTAGTGGTTGTGACCACTGGTCTGTGCCAGAGACCAGCTCATCCGTGCCAGAGACCAGCTGGTCCTGACCACACGGATCTTCATAATCAATAATAATAACAATACTAATCATAATATATCTGATATAGTGTTTTTTATACACAAACGATTATGATCTCTGACATTTATCCAGCTAACAGTGCTGCCAAAACGACAAGAAAGGGGAGAAAATACTAAAGCCGCTTCACAGACCACAGGGCAGACCACTGAGGAGCTGGTCGCGACCAGTGTCTCTAGCGCCCCTAGTGGTTGTGACCACTGGTCTGTGCCAGAGACCAGCTGGTCCGTGCCACAGAGCAACTGGTCGCGACCACTGATGAGCTGGTCACGACCAGTGTGTTTAGCGCCCCTAGTGGTTGTGACCACTGGTCTGTGCCAGACCACGGAATTGGCTACAACCCCTGCTGCAGTAATGCGTAACTTTACAGGACGCACAGCTTGTAAAACATTTTCTGCCATTACAATGAATTTGTAATATCAATTAATGTCGTCATTTATGCAAACAATATTGTATGCTTCTACTTTCAGGCATAACCACACACTACCCCCATTGACACAGTGACTGCTCAGTTAATGTCAATTAGCAAAATGCGAATATTTCACCAAAATTTGATTAGAATAAATGTAGGCCTACTTTATTTTACTTTGGTGTTTTGTCTTTTTCTATTAATTACATCTTCAATCATCTGTATTTAGTTGTGGATTCCGCAGGGCTGAGGAGTAACGTCTGGCAATGCGAGACTAGTTGTGGATAGACCTCTTCTTGCCTCCTCGATAGACATCACTGTACCAACATGGCAGCCGTGTTGTGTTGACAACGATATAATACATCCATGGTTGACACATGCTGTAATTAAAAGCTGCGGAAACTAACCTTTATATAAACTTTAGTAAATCAAATAATTTACTGCCATTCAGGGGGAAAAGGGGCTTGAGGAGTGCACTTGGGTTGCTTTTATAGATTTTTGTAGTGTACAATGTAAACTTTGAGGTAAGAGGGGGAAAAGCTAAAATCAAGTGTAAATGAACATATCAGTAGTTTCTGTAACAAGGGGTGTTAAAGGATTAAATTGTGTTTACTTACATATTCAATATTGAACCTGTATGTATTAGTTTTAAGCAAGGAAAACATTTACTTATGATCAGAAAGTTAAGTATACCAGAGACAGTATGAAGGGTCTTTGAGTATACTCATGCACAAGCACATAGAGGTCAAAGGTCAGATAATTGTCTCTTAGATCAGTGATCTTCAACAGGGGGCCCTCCAAGTTCTTGTTAATTATTAAAAGATTTTTCAAAAATTAAAGTCTTAACATGAATCCACCATATTAGCAAATATAAATCCCCACTGCTTACTGGCCTGTAAGGTAGTCACTAAAGCCATACAGAGGTAGTTAATCCTAACGATTCACTTTGCCACATTAACATTAAAACATGATTTATAAAATCATGCCAACAATTATTAGGCTATTTGAATAGTTTAGTATTCTATGCAAAACAGATATGTATAAAGACTTTAGGCCACCCTACAGGTTATTGTAGGCACAATTTAATATGCAACTTTATTTTATACCATATATGTATGGGGGTCCCTGCTCCATCTCTCTTTCAGTTAAGGCGTCCTTGGCTTAAAAAAACATTGAAGACCCCTGTCTTAGATCATACCAATTAGAGAGCTCCACTTCTGATTATTGACCAATCAGGAACATCCCATTGCATGAGGAGGAGTGTAGAATGGGAGATTTGAAAGATTATGGCAGAGAAATATTGCATTCTGAATCCAAAACTGTATTGTACTGTCTGCAGTCCGAAAAATAAAGCACATTATACCTAAAAGTAAAGTTTTGTTCTTCCGTATCTCAGTGTTTGGCTCCTGCAAACCTACTAGTGGTCATTTCGTAAAAGCTATAGAAAGCTGAAGAAAGAAGAAAAACCACGACAGAGAAAGCCTCTCCTGCAATATCCATGTTACTTCACTGTTCTTGATGCATTCTTTCTCAGCCTTTCCTCCACTCATATACTCATGCAACTTGTCCCCCTTTGAAGACAGCAGTAATTGCTGTGGTGTACTGTACTCTTCTTCATGATAGTGAAGAACGCCCCGATACAAACAGGCTTCTGTGTCAGTTCAAAGCACACATTCGTGGTTTAGTTGCATTTCAAACCCAGTTGTAATAATCATAATAATAAAAGTGTCCTGTGTCCATCACGTGTTGAAAGGCCAAAAGAAACAGATACATCACTCAAACACACATCTAACCCAAAGCAAGTTTAATGGGTTTATTGAGGGCAATCAAACCAAAAACAGCTGTTTTCAATAAGCAGCAGTTGATCTACCAGTCAGGAAAATATATATTCATTTACCTCTTACAGTTCACTATCATACAAACATTTTAAAATAATTATCTAGTTAGAAAATATGAATTCATTCAATGGTAGTTGAAATCCTTAACACTCAAATCTCATGTTACATACAGTGATCCACAGCTCCGAGAACAAGACTACCTGTCCTTGTTGCTACGGAGATCGGTCGTCACGGGGTCGTGCTGAATAGTTTGGTGCAACATCAGAGCGAGCAGACCAGCTCTGTTGGTCATTGCAGTCCTGACATTACGCTCCTGCTCAAAGAGCTCATCCAACTTGTACCACTGTGGGTGAGAAAAAAATACTGGTTACAGCTGAAGAGTGGGTTTAATCAATGTTTTAAGTTATTCATCATCATCATCATCATCATCATCATCAGGGAGAGATAATTATCACCCCTCACATTGTGGGTTCAGGGCCAAGAGGCACTATCAACATAAACTTTCTATTTCTGGTGTGGGCCTTTCTTTGACGTTTTCAACTGAAAACATGCAGACTTTCCAATAAATATCAGAAGTTCTGTCCGTTAAAATGAAAGCAACAGTCATGATGTTCGACTTACCACCCTGACTCGCTCCAAGTCCACTTCTGCTCTTCTAAGCTTTTCCCAGTTGTAATGTTTGTTGCATTTCCTTTTGGAGACCCTGCAGTAGTCTCCGGTCAGCTCAAACACATTCTTCACCAGAGGGCATCCACACACCTCATCCACTGGGATCTAGTCACCAAGCAAACGGAAAACAAATAAAAGAATCTCCACTTAAACACTACTTAATGTTTAGCAGGTTATTACTAACAATATTTTAAGTTTACAGTGAACCACGTAAATCATACAAGTGGCTGTGGGGTTTTCACTGACCTTAGGATCTCTGGAATGTTCTGGACACAAAACCTGAAGCCTCTTGCAATATGTTTTACTTTGTGGATTATACACATCACAGAAGAGTCTAGTCGCTCTGTGGAAAAAAAGATACAGGTTAGCAACTGGGAAAAGTTAGAGAAAGTTGCTATACACTTCAGAGAGGGATTTCTTTTTCTTACCCTTCTATCCTTGTAGGGTACATGGAACCAAAGGAAGTCTGACTCTCATACTGTCAAGACAATCATGAGGGAAAGAAATGTTAAAAGTAACCCATATGCTTTTGTCTGCGTTTATATATAATGCTTGGAGGCAGCAGCAGAAATTTTAAATATAAGCACCTTTGCGTAACATCTCTCCATATGTCTCAGTGCCACTTTTGGATTGATGGGATGACTACAAGACACACAGAAAATCTGCAGGTCTGTGTCCTCGCTGTCACCTTCATTCACCTGCATACAGAACCAAAGCATTTTCTCAAAAAGCATTACCTCTGCTCTTTTTCAGCAGCCTCAAATAACCAAAGAATGCCTGAGATTACAATTTCAAAGCTGGCCCTGACTTTGACAAGACCCACAGGGAAATATTCCGGAAAAAGCAGTAACAATAGAACAAGCTGTGTAGCTGAATGAACAAGCACGCAGGCTGCTGTCAGTTCACCTCCTCGTCCTGCTGAACTGCCTGCTGCTTGGCCTTGGCGATGATGCCTTCCAGTTCGTGGAAGCGTTGCTCCATCTCCGTGAGGCGCAGCCGGGCGTTCTGCTGTTCTCGACGGATGCGCTCCAGCTGCTTCTTACCGTGCTCCTCAGCTATGCAGGGACTCTGCTGCCACTGCTGGATACGCTGAGGGAGGATCTCATAGATCCGGCTGTGGAACAAAATGCACACAGATTAATTCTGTTACCTTTATTTTACCAGGAATATTCCCATTGAGATTCAGAATCTCTTTTACAAGGAAGCCCTGGCCAAGACAACAGCATAAAAAGTTTCACAACAAGACTTCAAACAAAACAGCAAATTACATCAAACAATGAATGAGAAGTGGTCAGTAACAGGACGAGTACATTGAGTGGTCTAATACTCCTTAATCCTGTTTTTATAATCTTCTATGTTTATAAAATAATCGAAGGTGAAATTTAATGCATTTAAATTCTAGAACTAGCGGCAGTGTTTCAACCGCAGAAACTTTCCCCCAGAACTAGGAATCTTCTGAGGAATTTGTTGCGCTTTGACCGCAGGGACTTGTTTTGGGGACATTTTTTTGGGCCGGGCATCCCCCCAACTCCACTCTGTCTCCATCCCCACACATCCGTAACCTGGGAGTCATCTTCGACAGCAACCTCACTTTTGAAAACCACATCAACCAAATCATCAGAACTGCCTACTTTCACCTCAAAAACATTGCCTGTCTGGGCGCCCGGATAGCTCAGTTGGTAGAGCGTGTGCCCGTATATAGAGGTTCACTCCTCAACGCAGCGGGCCCAGGTTCCAACCTGCGGCCCTTTGCTGCATGTCATTCCCACCTCTCTCTCCCCCCTTTCATTTCTTCAGCTGTCCTGTCAATAAAGGCCTAAAAATGGCCAAAAAATAATCTTTAAAAAAAAAAAAAACATTGCCCGTCTCCGCCCATCACTCACCTTCTCTGCTGCCCGAAACTGATTCACGCATTCATTACTTCCAGAATTGACTACTGCAACAGCATCCTCTATGGTTCACCTGCAAAAGCCTTAAATAAACTCCAATACATTCCAAACTCTGCTGCCCGTCTCCTCACACCCGTTCCCGTGATCACATCACTCCCGTCCTTCAGAACCTCCACTGGCTCCCTGTTTCCCAACGCATCCAGTTTAAAGTCCTCCTCCTCACCCACGAAGCCCTCCATAACCAGGCTCCTTCCTACCTCACAGACCTGCTCCACCGCCACACTTTTCTGAACTTACAGACTGTTCTAGCTGTTCTGTTATTTGCTTTTACCCACTTAGTCATTATATCCACATTACTTATGATTATTTATCTAAAATCTAAGTGTGAAGATATTTTGTTAAAGCACCAATTGTCAACCCTAGAATATCGGCGCAATATCGATAGAGGTATTTGGTCAAGAATATCGTGATATCTGATTTTCTCCCTATCGCCCAGCCCTAGTTGGGTTTTATTGCTTCATCCGTTTTTAATGTGCTATATGTGCTGGTTTTACTGTAAAGTGTCTTTGAGTACCATGTAAAGCGCTATATGAATAAATGTATTATCCTAATAAAAGCACACTAATGCATGAAAGGTGAAAGTAAGAGTTCTTACTTGGCAGCTAACTTCATGCCACAGTCCTCAGAGCAGTATTTGGAGTTGGCTCTTGCTGCCTCCACACAGCTTGGCCCAAGACACTGACGCTGCCCGGTGTTATCTCGGAGGTCGCTCCTCTCACTGTACCTGGTTCTGTCTTTGTGCTTCTGCTTCTGTTTGTGGCGTCGAGACTCCTTCTGGAGAGTTAAAAGAGAAGGGGTAGTAGACCGAATGTTACTATATGTGTTTCTACCATTGACCACGTTAACACTTGGTAGCACTTAAAATAAAAATGATAATTTCTATGAGGAAACTTACTTTCTTGTCAAACTTCTTTTCTCGTCTCTTCACGTGTTTCACCTTCACAGCTTTTTTACGCATGACAGGACTGAAAGGCGGCTCATCATCTTCATCACTATTCCATGCCTGGGTGGGAGGATAGCAAATAAATGACTCAACATACAGTTCCTGATCAAAAGGTTTTAGCTGCTGATTGAGCGCATCTACAATAAACAGGTTTATATGTGCCAAGATGGTGACAAATTCTACCATGTTGTTTTTCAGCCCTGCTGCCTTGTACTGCTGGTAGAGATCCGCTTCACTGTCGTAGTCCTCGGAGTATCGTCTCCGTCTGTGGTAGGAATTGTCCCTCCTTTCTTGCAAAGACAATTCCTCATCCTTCACACGCAGCATTTTCTGTACAAAACCACGACAGGTTGCATGTTTCCAAAGGTTCTAATCACTTCAAGGAATGAAAAAAAGGATTTTAAAGTTTTTCAAAGTCTCATTTAAAAACTACTCTAGGTTTTTGAAGTGGTACCTTGCAAGATACTTTATGAATGATGCATTATTGGTATTACTACAGAGTAACAATCTAGTAAATGATCGTTGTAGGAGCTTACATGTATTGTAGAAGTAGTTAAATCTACAACTTTCAAGACCTTTCAATGACAAAAAGAAGATGAAAATGGTAAAACTAAAAACTTAACAGGGCAGAAATGTATGTATTTTTCTACACTTCGTGACATAATCTTATTTGAAAACAAAATGGACATGAAGTGACTTACCCTGGCTCGAACCTCACATTGCCTAAACCTGCACTTCTGTCTGATTTTGTTGGGGCCTCCAAACTTCTTCATGTCCTTGCAGAAGTCACACTGGGCACAGTCCTCAGTCCTTCTGCAGGGCTCACATTCCCCACACATTCGGACTGAACGCTTCACCTGAGCAAAATCAAACAATAACATGCATAGCTTTACATCCTATATATGCACCTAGTGCTTAAAAATGAGTAGGCGTCAATGTGACCCGATGTGATATTTTCCATCACGTTCATTTTAAAATGAGGTTTTGAGTTTAAAACTTTGGCACAAAACTATGAAATTGAAGAGGATGAAAGACAGTGGAATTGATGGCTGACCAAAATGCAAAACAGAAGTTGCATTATAATAGTCTACATAAGTCTGCCATGTAACTGGTCACCTTCATGTGATTCGCAAGTAGCTTCTGCATCACTACATACAATACATGACTTTTTCGAGTATGTTTACAAATTATTTGTGTTTATTGTGTTCTGTTGGAATATTTGGACAAATTGTATTTTGATGCTTTGGCAACATTGTTATAAAACCTTATATGCCAAGAGAACCCATTTGAATTGAATTTTGAATTGTATTTGTAGTAACCTTCATCACAGTTTCTTGTGAAAAAGAAAGTCAAAAATCCAACTGACTAAATTATGTAAATGTCTTATTATATAAGCAACTAATTTAATACAAATGCCAATAGAAATGCATACCTTATGTCAGTAAGAAATGGCTACATGTTGAAGACTTAATTTTGAAGGCCCAATCAAATTTTAGGAGTACTGATTTGATGCTCTTTAGATATTTCCGTCAAACCTAAATATTTAGGTCGGAATAGAAGTACAACTTACTTTAGATCCACGCCGTCTTTCACTCTTATAGTCAGGAGTACTAGGGGTGCTGTACTGTCTGTCAGATCCTCTGTCAAGCTCAGCTTCCTTCTCTCGGTTTTTCTTTGATCTATATTTTATTTCCAGTGAGGAGTTTTTATCTGGTGACAGGGAACATAACGCAACAACGTTTTTTTTTTATTTTGATTGTTTGTGACAAGCATGGCAATCTTAAATGCTTGTATAAAAGAAGGTGTTTTTTTTCATTACCTCTGCATCTCATGCAATACCATTCCCGGATTGCCTTCGCCATCTTCTCAGTGATGTTAATGCAATGGCCATGGAACCACTCACTACAGTTATCACAGCCACTGTCAGTGAGAGAAGCAAATTAAGAAAATAATGTAGGAGTATTGTTGCATCCATACACAGTGATGATTAAAACAACAGCATCAGTGTTGTGAACTTACATCATGAAGCAGTTGATGTCTGGTTTCCGGCAGATACAGTACAGTGGTGCGTTCTCCCCCTCCATACTGCTAGTCTCAGGCCCTGGTACAGGGTCAATGTCAGACATTTCGCTGTCCTGAAAAGTACAACAGTGCACCACAAACCACATTACAACTGGAGGAATAATACTCAACACCACTAATAACTTATTTTTGAGCTGCAGGACATTTTCCTCATGGAGAGCAGAAGGATTATCTACTTTTTGAATAATAAGAAAAATATTTTGCATAGCATTTCACTTTGAAGTGTTCGTTGAGTCGTTTACGGGTCCATAACCCTTCTCCAGTAACTGGGGATTATTCCTATCTTGGTAACTACATTGAACTCCCCACCCTACAGGTTCAATATTGCTTAATCTGTACATTTCTCTCCAATAAAATGAAAGACTAATTCTTCCTGTTGCTTTCGTACCAAATTCTAGTCGACTCACCTTTTCGTACATTGTTTTGAAAAAGATAAACCCGTTTATTACACTGTAAGGACCAAGGCATGGTGTTTACAATTTGGAACAAATCTAATGGATCAGATTGTATAGCTGAAGTAGTTAACTTATACCAATGTATTCCACGAAGCCGTTTCAGTGTCTGTTATTTCATGTTAGCTAGCTTTGGGAACTATATTATAATTAGCGTTAACGTTGGATTGTAGCTAGCTAGCTAATACCTAGAAAGATAATTTCATGTGTTGGAATACGGATACTGTCCAGAATATAAGGGGTTGGTCAGCTAACTAGCACACATAGATATAAATACGTACGCTATATAGCTATATCTATGACCAGCACCCACAGTAAGAGGCAAATCCGAGTTATATTAACGTCAATAACTGCTTTGTTTACACACAAACCTATGTTTCAGTTAGCATTAGCTAGCTAAATTGTTTACCAGCTTACGCTAGCTTACTTTGCCACATAAACACTAACGTTATGTTGTCAAAACAATTTTTGATTAACTAATGCTGTGACGTTATTATTCGGCATTAACAGGACTTCATTTAAACGATATAATGTTAACTGAAATTAAGTTTGAACACAACATGCTCCTGTGGGATGTACGGCCGTGTAACCTTAGCTAGCGAAGTTATTCGTCGACAAATTGTATTAATGCTAGCTAACATTGTCAAGTCATAACGGTCTTCTTATCTCATACTTACCATTATGTGGGATATGTAACGTTACACTCTTTAGTCGTTGTGCAAATATAGTGGAAGGCAACAAATACAACATCAAAACAGTGAATATATTAGCTCGATCGCTAAGCTATCGTTCTTTTTCTTCTTCTTCTTCTTGTGACATTTTATGGCGGTTGGCAAACAACTTCTTGGTGTGCATTACCGCCACCTTGGAGTGTGGATCAGAATGGCTTTACAATAACAATAATTATTTATACCATCATTATAAACATAATTTGAATACTAACTAAACTCTATATTCTTCTAATAAGCCCAGTTTTCCCCCCAAAATAATTAATAAATCTGATCTGTTCTCTACCTAGCCTTTCAGAATCATCCTTTCCTGCTGGTACCTAGGACAATTAATACTTACATTTGATTCTAGACTATTACACTGCTCACACATACCAGTTTCCCTATTGTTTTAAGCGTACTATTTAGTCCAGTATGTCCAAATCTCATTCTCAAAATAATGTCCTCTTCTTTTTTATTTCTGTTATTTTCTCTCATTTCTCCTACCTTATTTTGGATACTGTATAACATTCTAGCTTTAGCTTCCCTCTTCCAATCCTGCCACTTCTTTTTCATTTCTGCTTTGATTATGCTTTTAACTTCAGCCTTACTAAGCCTATACTATTCTGCCATATTTACCTCTGATTTTTTTGTTGCACTTTTTGCATATTTGTCTGCCAATTAATTTCCGTTTACTCCTATATGGGCTGGAATCCAGATGACTTTCACTATCACTCCTGCTTTGTTAATCCTGAAAACAGTTTGGGCTATTTCCAACATAATGTCCTGACTTGCTTCTGACTGTATGTTCTTGAGACTGGTCAACGCACTACTTGAATCTGATCCGCTAAGCTATCGTTCAGTTAGGTTTTGGTTTTTACACGGAAATAACATTGCTCACATTCAGCTAAACTCTAGTCTCGCATTGCCAGACCTATCTCCACAGCGCTGCAGAGTTCAGTTGAGTTGAGGACATCTCTGACTACCCCCATACTGAAAATCAAACAATTTTACTGTATACATTTGGAGATTTTACAGCCTCACACCTGTAATTAGAGGCACTGACACAGATACACATTTACAGATACTAACCACTCTGCATTTATTTGTGCATTGGGTCTACAGATACAAATCACTCTGCATTCATTTGTGCATTGTGTTTCACAACTTGCAAATTCGTATGAGACTAGCACCATAATGGAACGCATAACAACATGCCTTATGTTATGTGCAGCAAGCGTTTTGTTACCAAGTCAATTATCCAAATGTTTTAGGCTAACTATATTTCTGTAGCCTAAGTTCAGCATGTTGACAGTATTCAGCTTGTATTATAGTGGAATGTGGATAAATCAAGAAGCTGTAGTAAGCTAAGTGTCTTAGCATGCTAATAACGTTACATAGCTAACCTTACTAACCTGTCCCAAAGTGCCTCTAGCTAAAAACATAACATTTAAGCATGTTAAAGGATTATTCAGCAGCTAGCTGTTACTAAGCTAATGTTATGTTTCAGTAAGCTATGGCACTTGCAAACAAAATACTATAGCTTTCTGATTTATCCACATTCCACTATAACAGTAGTTGTCTGTGTACTGTGTATAAAATGCTGCTTTACTTGTCACTTGTTTACTGTACAAGACATCTTGATGACACATATCATATACATATGCTCCACCCTCAACCTTAGCCATCTTACCATCAAGAACCCCCCCCCCCCCCACACACACACACACACACACACACACACACACACACACACACACACACAAACTACAGCACCGCCTCACAGTAAAAAATAGTTCCAACATCCCTGTCTCCAGACATCTTGTCCTGCAGATAAATATTTGAAATGAAATACATTTAGATTTTTTTCTATAAAGATGAACAAGTGCTTGTACTTTTAAGACATTTTGAGAAGCACGTTGTCTTGGCACCAGAGATATACTGAGTAAAGAGAATGAGATTCAACCCAGCGGTAAAGTATTTAAAAAGGTAAGGATTCCCATTACTATACTTTTTAGTGAGGGATGCATGTGAGACAAAGACGTCTGATGTTGACTCTTTCACTGCTAGCTGATCCTGGGGGAGTATAGAAGGTTTCTCTTACAATGACGTGGACTCTGCAGTCAGTGAGTGTGGCAGCTCTGGGGCGTCAGCCCAAAAGCAGTATTGCAATCTTTTGTGATATATATATATATATATATATATATATATATATATATATATACATATATATGTTTGTGTGTCATTATGGCAGTTAATTTCAACAAATTATGCTTGTTAAGCCATCTTTAAATTAACAGTAGGTGCAACAAGGTTAGGAAAAAAGCTGGGAAAATAGAGGTTTTAAATGGACTCAGTGTATAGATTTAAATTAAATCGTTGAATTTCCCCAGAATCAAATTAAAGTTAAAGAATGTAAAGTTTAGCAAAATAATTTCTATGAATATGACAACATCGTAAACAGCATTTTTAGATGATTAACTTATTTTACCTTATATGTGGATCTTACAGTAGTTCCAGATCTAGAAATCGTTCTTATTCTTAAAAAGGAAATCATGTGATTGGGCATCCTGTTGTAATAGCAGCTTTGTCCTCTTTGTCTGTGCTTCCACGTCTTCCAAAACTGAAGCACGTGATCTACATGGACCAAGGGGACATTAACACAGAAGGCTGCCCAGCAGAACTGTCCACCCAGAGCATGCAGGCCGTACGAGAGCTGGGTGCGCTGCCTGAGTAATAGTGTGTATCTGTCTGACTCACCTTGGTTGTGCTTCTTTGTTAAATTTGGCTGTGAAAAGTTTCACACATACTGTCTGTATAAGACAATAACTGTTTGTGTTGCAGTGGAGAGGGCCATTGTCAAGCCCCAGCCCTCTGATCTGGCTGTGGTGATGTACACCAGTGGCTCCACAGGCAGACCCAAAAGAGTCATGATTGTCATCACCTAAGGTTCAAGTCCAAGTCAAGACCGAGTCCACATGAGAGACAGTCAATACCGAGACAGAAGAAAATAATCCTCTTTAAGACCACTTACTTACCCATTTATAATTTATGTGAGGTGAGAGACAGCATATCTTCAATTTTAAGATGATAATTTTGCTTTATTATTTGTAATAATCAAAAAACAAGTGCAGAGTAACACACTATAGGATCAAATTAGGCCATATTATTTACTTAAAATATAAAATAGAAATGTTCCCCTTCTTGAACTTATTACTTGTCCTGAAGAATTCATAGTACAAAGTGCACGCTGACATTATGTCTGTGGCCAAAATGAAAATGATAGCTACCTGATGATTGAGGTATGTGATGTAGCCAGGTGTATACCAGGCGTCTAATCTCGATGGATTTTGAATTAAATTAACTTTAGAACAAAAGCATATAGTGCAGGACTCGGTCGAGACCAACTAGAATATTTGGCGAGGTGTCCAAGACAAGTCCGAGTCCAAGATAAGTCAGAGATAACAGAAAGCGTCTTGAGTCCGAACTCAAGTCCGAGTCCGGACTCAAGTACTACAGCCCTGGCTATGACACATCACTCTGCAATGCGGAAGAAATCACCATGTCCCCTTCAGTGCCCTTTTAGAAATGTGGTTTCTAATGTGGTGTTAAACTTCAAATCAAACACAAAGCAATCTGTCTTTGCAGCCTGTTGTTCCGGAAAGTGAAGAAACTTGTGGGAGGATGGGTGAGGATGATGTTGTCTGGGGGAGCCCCCCGGTCCCCAGCCACTCAGAGATTCATGAATGTATGTTTTTGTTGCCCAGTGAGTCAGGGCTATGGTCTGACTGAAACCTGTGGAGCAGGCACCATCACAGAGGGTAAGATGAGATTTAAAATGTTGCAGAAAGACAGTGTAAATATGAGAAACAATACATTTGTTATTAAGATATGGTGTACTATTAATACTGTACAGTTGTGGAGAACAGCACTAGTCGTGTTGGAGCTCCCCTTTTTTTGCTGTGAGATTAGACTCTGGGACTGGGCTAAAGGTATGGCTGAAAAACTTGTTGGTACATGCTGTATACAGTGCAGAATGAGAATTATTTTTTTTTTGGATTGCAGGGTAATTATATTTCATTTTACTACTTAATTTGCCATTTTCTCTCAAGTGGCTACACCAGCAAGGACAAGCCATGTATTTGTTCTCTTACTTATTACACGTTATTATTTATTACACTCTAATGTAATGTATGTCATTGTTTTTTTGATGTGTTTTTTTGATGAGTGTATAGTATATCGATACAGTATAGAATCTATGTCACACCTATGTATTTCATATGTGATATTCATTTTTATGTAAACTGCTTTGGCAACATGTTTTGTTTTGTTCTGTTCATGCCAATAAAGAGAGAGAGAGAAAGAGAAGGAGAGAGAGAGAGAGGAGAGAGAGAGAGAGAGAGAAGGAGAGAGAGAGAGAGAGAGAGAGAGAGAGAAGGAGAGAGAGAGAGAGAGAGAGAGAAAGAGAGAGAGAGAGAGAGAGAGAAGGAGAGAGAGAGAGAGAGAGAGAGAGAGAGAGAGAGAAAAAGAGAGAGAGAGAGAGAGAGAGAGAGAGAGAGAGAGAGAGAGAGAGAGAGAGAGAGAGAGAGAGCCTGTGTGATGCAGTTACATCTTCAGGTCACTGAAGGATGTGTCTGTGCACTGTGTCTGCTGCATGCTGGGTCGCCTACTTCTAAAATATGTCATGAAAAGTGAGTACAATATGTTTCTTCTAAAATGATTGTCATACAGTGAGGATTAATGAGAGATAAACACAGTAGGCTTTGTGTATTCCTGTATGCTACATGCCAGTAATGAATCACATCAAATGTATCTTTAATCTTTACTTTATTTAGAAGCACAGCGTCAAATTCGAATGGCTGTGGCTATATTGATTCCATGTATCAGATGGACTGAATTAAAGTTTCTTAAATGTAACTAAGTTTGATTTGACTTGTTCAGTTTGATACAATACTACATTACTCCTTATTTACATTCTTTGAACCCACTATAACTGATTACTGTATATATTTAAAAAAAATAATTTGTTAAACTATAACAAATAGTTTAAAATGTGGATACAATTCTTCAACTGAAGAGAGCCAAAGTGGATGTGTTCCTCTGTTTTATCTGAAAATAAAAAGAAAACTGTCAAGATGTCACGTAAGGTATATTACTTGAAGACATAAATTATTAATGAATAGCAAAATCAAGATCTCACATTATCATATAGCTGTCAGAATATCCCCGTGCTGCCTTTCATCTACATTATAAATGTTTCCAAAATGGTGATTAATAATAGATTAACTTCTCTGCAATTTCCAAGATGCCCACTCATCACCAACAGCTGAAACCTCAGATACAGATATGACTCTGAATCTGTGGCATCCATAGAGAATGATGAGGTTTCTTTTAACATTAAGTAAATTATAATTAAGTAAGTACATTTAGGAAGAGAAAATATGTCAAATTAAAGCATTACAGTTAATGTTATAGTGAATTTAAATGATAGTTTTGAGTTAGAGAAACTACATTTTCTCTCAGATTAACAGTTCTAGTTTCACTATTCTAGTTTATCCTGTCCTTCCTAATAGTCCTGGTTGGTTGTCTTTCATTTTCTTAAGAAACTGAAGCAGGTGATTTAAGTGGATGCCACAATGGATGTCAAACTGGATTCTACAGATATGAATGAAAAGATGGGTGATGGAAGTGAAGGCAAATCAAAGTTCCATGACTCACTAACTACTGCCTCAAAGCTGCCCATTATACCTGACAACTCTATCGCAGGTCCAACAGGTATGTTTACATAGAACAGGGTTTATTGTAATCAATATATAAGTAATCAATTAAAGTACCTTAGAAAAACCTTAAGTTGAACTTTCTGTTACAGGATCTTTGACTGAAGTCACCAGTTTTTCAGAGCAGATCTCCACCAAGGACGGAGAATTATCTTCAACTGTGAATGTATTCCCCAAAGTAATAGGTACCTTAATCTATGAACTCCATTAATAGCTAGTTCCCCTAAAAGCAGTTTTCATGAAGTTTTTTTTTATGTCTGGTACAGAAATCAACTTGCCTGATAACCTAAAAGGTGGAGTGACCAGAGCAGTATCCATCTGTGGGCCATGCTCTGTTGAGCAAGAGCAGCCAAAGCCTCTATGTGCCCTGCTGCCTTCCTCTATGGAGGCCTGCACAGTCTATGAAGTGAGTCAGTCATTCACATCAATCAGCAGAAGTCAAGAAAGCCTCAAAATCACTACTGTCCACGCTGAGCCAGATGATGATGGTAAGGACATAAAACTGTTGCGTATTCCTTCTTGAACTCCATTTTACTCCACTGTAATTTCCCATTTTTTGGATCAATAATAATATATTTATATATATTTTGATTACTTGCTTTTTCCTCAAATCAATAAATTGATTCCTTCGGATCAATACAAATATATTTATATATATTTTTATTACATGCTTTTTCCTCAAATTGAAGCATTCTTCTCTCACCTTGCCTTTTTTCGTTACCTACCTTTCTTTTCCCTGAGACCTTTGTGCTGCAGTCCTTTTGGCCTGCCTCTTCTGTCATCCATTGGACTGTTTATTGGCCATGATGAGAGGATGTAACGAGTGCGTTTGGTCGCTATGCTCATCCCTGTGCGGCTGCGAGCCCCGCTCCCTGCAGCCTCTCTTGGACATCACCCACCACTGTGACCTCTGTGGGTGTCTGGGTGTTCGCTGCTTCCTGTGCAACTATCCTGCCTGCAAAATCTGCCTTCAGGCTACAGACTGCCTGGACCTCGCTCTGGAATTCTCTCAAATGCTTTACCACTAATGCTGGCTGTCAGCAAATAACCACATCCAGACATGAATCAATGGGAATAATTTATTTGTTCAAATCTTCCAAAAGCCAACTTGTAGGGGCAAGACCATATACTGCAACAGTCTATGGGCAAGACACAAATGCTACCTGTTTATGGTTAACAATGTCAATGATAGCACTCAAATATATGTCATGGTAAGACATGGTTAATATTGTGGAGAGTGATTAAGTATGAATGGAAACAGCTGACCATAGGTATTTAACCTTATGAGATTGGGAGCAACGCAATTAGCACTGAGCTATGGAGTAGAGCTGCTTTTAGCTCAAAAACAAAGTACGTACATGTAAGCTCTGAATGACCTGGACACCTTAAAATCACTGTAACCACCAAATGTTTTGGCTGTATACTTTAAATGGTATGTATATCAATAACTTAGGAGGTTGTGTAGGAAGTAAAAAAAAAAGAAATGGTGCGTTAAAAAAACAACTACACTTATGCCGGTACTTTTTTTCAAACACACATTCATAACTGTACATAAGGTCGCATTGAGCATCTGACGAATGAAATGCCTTTCTAAACTTTGTGGCTATTTTATTGAATAATAATTGCATTGCAGGTTTCACACAACAAACAGTTATACGTTATCATTACAGACATGAGGCTAGTGGTTGGTTTAAAAGAAGGCCAAAGCCCTCTGAATTCAAACTACAATGTCTAGCAAGAATGCATTATTAGATACTTTTGATCGTCATAGAAGAAGAAGAAGAAGAAGAAGAAGCCACAATCTTGGTAGAACATGCTAACCAGTAAAATCACTCAGTGACCGCCAAGGTTAACAGGGACAAACAATCACTGACAACACAGAGATTAGTCAGGAGAAACTACTTATCAAACTATTATTCAGGTATCAAAAAACTAATGCAATGATCTACAGTACTATTGTAAAAAGTTAAAATTGTTCTGCATTTCTCATACTGTCTTGCATTTCCATTGACAGAGTGAATATATTCAAAAATAAAACGCTTATTTGTAATTTGTAGCTACTCTGGCAGAAGTCCTGCTTTGGCTAACTAGCTGCAGCAGCAAGTGATTTTCCATTGCTTTTAAGGTTCATTACAAATACATGCAACCTGGGCATTAGCTGTCCACTGTGTTCTGTGATAGGAATAAAAACAGAAGCTCTCATAAAATGCATAGACTAGCCATAAAATAAGGTGCGATAATATTGCTCAAAATAAAATATTCTTATATACAATATGCAGTAAATATTTAACAATGTGCCAATTCCCCTTACAAAGATCCCTTCTGTAGCTGCTGGTGAAACAACCCAACATTGATGAGCATGCGACTGCTATTATTAAACCCTGATTCCAGTCAGTTAAAAAACACACACACACACACACACACACACACACACACACACACACACACACACACACACACACACACACACACACACACACACACACACACACACAAAGTATGTTGGCATCTCTTAATCAGTTTGTTATGCCAGTGTTGTTGTGAAAAAGAAACCTCACAGCTTTCTTCTCTATAAATAAGCACATAATATATTCAAGCAAACTTTATATCCATCTTAAATCTCTAAAGAAAATCTTTAAAACTATTTAATAATGTATTATCTTCTAATGCCATGCCTGTATTATACAACATTCCATTTGAATAAAATTGCATTTATAAACCCAGACATGATCATCTGACCAGCTTCCAACAGGAACAATAATAATTAGGTCTGTATGGCAAAAAAAAAAAAATAAAAAAAATCAAGAACATACTTTCTCCAACATGTATATTAGTTTTCATCTTAATGTTAGTTTTGATTTCAATTCCACAGTCCTATGAATAGACTCACGTTATTTAAGGATAGACTGCACTTCCTGACATTCTGGTCCTTACAGACAGTCCCTGACCGCCAAACAGAACTCATCACAAGTCCTCGTCCATTTCAAGGCTGCTCCTGCGACTGCTAGTTTTAGAGGCACCTGGTGACAAAGGAGAAAACAGCGGTTCCACCACCCTCTCTGGAGACAGGGTGCACCCATCGTCCATTAGAATGTCTCCCAAGCCCACGTCAGGGTAGAGTGCCGAGGCAGAGGTGTCGTCTAGCTCAGCAAAGCTCAGGCTGCCCAGGTCCAGGGGGCTGCTGATGGTGACTCCTGCAGGAGAGTCCGAGGAGGGCGGGGACAGAAAGGAGGCTGGCAGAGGCTGTCCAATGCCTGCCATGCCCAGATTAAGGAGGTTTTGGGAGGAGACTCCTCCTGCACTGGAAGGCAGAGATGGGCCGCTATGTGCGACCTGCTGCTGATGCAGCAGAGAGGGATCAGAGCTCAGGCCATGGAGACGTGCCTGCATTTCCAGTTCCTGAAAAGAACAGCAGCACATTCAGATGCCATGTTCTGGAATGACTCAAAATTAGGGTTGGGTACCGAACTAGATACTTTTTGGTTATTGACAGAAATACGTTGGTTACAGACTACAGATTCACATTAAATCAAATTGAAATCAAATTCCGGTAGCTGGGAGCGTGTAAGTGGGAGCTTATCTGTCCTCTCTGCATGTTGACAGAGTGGGGCTCAGCTCTGACACATGCACAGAGGTGCGGTGCTCACAAAGCGAAACTACGTTGCCTCAGCAGTTTGAGTCACAGCAATGCCGATAAAGCTGTTGCAAGTGTGGTTTCAGTTTTCAAAACTCCACATAGACACTGTTCGCTGCAATATAATATTATGGCGAGGCGAAGTGGTCGCGGTGCAGTTACACTTCCTCTGAGACAGGCAGGCATTAATAGTGTTCTCAATGCCCTGGTGACTGACCAACAGGGTGGAGGTTGCAAGTGCTTTATATATTATTCATTTTTATTTCTAAATCACATTTCAGCAACAACGCAATTCAAAAGTGCTTTACACAAAACATTAAAGAGCAGTTTAAAAGAGATAGAAAATAAAAAAAAAGACTAAAATAGAGAGAAAGGTAAGTACAAGAATAAAAGTTACAGTGCAGTGCAAAAAATGAATAATTATTTGATTTGATAGGTTGTATGGACGGGTTTGGGAGGGGAGAGGGAGGTGTTTTAGTTTGTGTGGAGTGTAAAATGTTCTAAATAAATAACAAAATGTTCCAAGTGAATAGGATAAATCTTTTACGGAATACATTTTTTTTTTGTTATTACAGAAGGAAAGTACCGAATTCTAGGTACATTTATCAGTAAAAATGTGAATGGTACCCAACCCTACTGAAAATGTTATAGTTACTCAGAACTGAGGCTCCATGCCCACCTCCGCATTTTTATTAAAAACCAGGTCTATTCTTTCTTATTCAACGTCAATCATTTTATTTTTACCATAGTGACTTAGTGGAATGCCTGCAGGTGCCAAAAAGCAGGTCTCGCTACCGTTTACCCGAGCACAGAAGTCTACCAACATGGCGACAGCAAGCATGGCTACTGATGCTAACACGGACCTACACATGGAGGACGTTGTAGCCATGGTCCTGGAAAAGCAACAAAATGTGCTTCAATCATGGTTCACATCGCAGTGAAGGAAGCGTTAGCAGAAATTGACACCTCGCTGCAACACATCAGGGCAGAGCTTGAGAGGCAGGGAGCTACGGTACGGGACCTGGTGCAACGACTAGACAAGTCGCAGGAAGACAACAGGCAGATGAGAAACACGGTGAAAGCCTGCACTGATGATCAGAAGAAATTTTAGTTTAAACTAGCCGAAATGGAGGACAGATCGATACGCAACAATGTACGCATCATTGGACTGAAAGAGGGCAGTGAAAAAGATGACCCAGTTGGATTCCTGCAAAATCAGCTACCGGAGTTGATCCCCTCCTTACGGAACAGGGCTACTGTTGGATCCAAACAAATGTGCATAAACTGATCTTGTACAAAAGAACACATGTAGCCAACCGGCACTCAGAGACAAAAGACTCAGAGACCATGTGGTCTTTCAAACAGAGGGTTTCGGCCTACATGTAAATTCCACATCCCTTGCTCCAAACTCCTAAATTAAGAGAAGAGTGTAAAATGGCCGGAGGGAGGGTCCTGCAGATAAGGTTTGCACCTTTCTGGAACTTTGATTCTTCCCATTGGTTCAGAGGTTCCTCAAACACAGCATGGGGCCTTAAACTATAAAACCTGCTGACACACCAAAATCATCGCGTTCCATCTCAACTCTGGTTCTAACAGGTCAAAGAAGCCCAAGTTTGTGCTAAAACTTCAATTTTTGAAACAAATTGGATTTTATTTTGGTGCTGGGAGCACCGTGGATCCTATGAAACCACGCGCCAGTGTTTTCATATCTGCAGGAGAAGGAAACAACGTTTTTCTTCTCAAGTCGACTAAACTGTTCCCTTCCTGCTGCTTTTGGAGGGAAAGTTTCTCCGTGACCGCTGACGAGCGACACGGACCCGTTCTGTTTTTCTGTGGAAATCTATGGACAGAAACAAATGGACTGAACACACAGTAAGAAGGCTTAAGGTTTTCTGGGCAGAGAAATAGTGTGTTTTATTGATGTCAGTAAGGCTAATGCTGCCACTTGTTACGACATTAATGTGATTTGTTTGATTAATAAGCGCTACTGTTGCGTGTGTGATTTATTAATCTATGATTGTGACCGCTGTGTCAAATCTATTTCTGTGAATGTACTCTGATCACGGTGCATTGTTGATATGTTGTGCTGAATATTGCAGCTAGCTTGTTAAAACTGTAATTGCTACCTGCTAACTCCCCTTTCACAGAGTTTTAATTATTGTACTGAGTGAGATAATCAGGTTTTTCAAAGTGTCTTTCCTAAGGGGCTTCCTTTCCTCTATCACTAACACACGCACACACGCACACACACACACACAAGTGAACAGCTGGCCAACAGCGAGTCACGCATGTCGAATAGCTACACAGCTAGCACATAACGAAGTAGTTTAGTGTGACAACTGCGTCCCTCTTTGTCAACCACACGTTAGTCTGAAAGCTAACTGACTAGCTTAGTCACGTGGCGTTACAACGCAGCCCACTACCGCCCTCTTGAGGCTAAATAGCTTTTGTGCAGCTAACACATAGCCTAGATTCAATAAGATAACGGCTAATCTGTGCATGACCGAGCAACCCCGGGTTGCGTCACCCCCCCTCCTCCTCGCACTCTCTCTCTGTCTCACACACACACACACACACACACACACACACACACACACACACACACACACACACACACACACACACACACACACACACGTTTGTTTTTGCTTTGTTTTGTTGTAGATTAAAACAAGTATATTGGTTTTAATTGATCGAAGAATTATTGATCGGCCATTGATGATTCTGAAGTTAATACATTCTACTATACTTTAATTAGCAGTTGTCTGTGATTATTTGTGTACTTATTGTAATAATTGCTGGTTGAACACAGGCCAGTGCTCGAACTTCATCCTTCCCTTTGTTCTTTAAGAAAATACCAGATAAATGAATCAAATTAATTAAGATCTGTATTTTAAAGGAATACCACCTAATGAGACTATTTCAAAGTTTGGTTATTGGCCCCTGAAGGGTGGTGCCCCGTTTTGATTGTTTGTTGATTTGACAAAGTTATTAATAACCATATTCATAACTTTATTAATATTGATAAAGCATCGTAAGATCTGTACACCTACGAATTCCCAACAGCTACCATCTTAATTGACAAGGAACACAGAATCTACGGCAAGGGTACAACGACACGTACACTGATTTTCAGGTGTCTGAGATACCAGGACCGCAAAGCAATCCTCCAGGGGCCGAGACAAGTACATCAGAAAGGCCGTTCGTGATTCCAACGCAACGCTGCGCTTCAAGGCTGACTACAGTGCTTTCACCGTCCAGTGGTGGCAAGGATTTATAGGAGTACAGTGTAAGTTACAGGCTAAAGGCGTCCCAAACTTTCTTCTTTATCCGCCCACCCTGAGAGTGACTCGCGGAGGGAGAACGCTCACATTTACTACAGCCAAGGATGCAGACATGTTCTGTTGGGATCTGGATATGGAGGAGGACGCGAGACCTACGCGAGCCGCTTCACGGCCGGACCGCTGTCATCGGACCCAGAGGCGGGGGGACCTCTTGTCTTGTGCTGGCGGACCCAGCCGCTGCGGATTAGCAGTGTCTGGAATACTGTTCAAGTTTGACTCAAGGACACTGTATGTAAGTTTGGAAGCTAAGCTTTAAAGGGACATTTAAGTAGGCTGAAAACAGAGGGTTAGGGGATTTATTTTATTTTTTGTGTTTCTATCACACTTTGCTTAGATCTAACAGTTCACCCTTTGCTACAAATTTACCAGTGAATCCGGTAGGGTACTCGAGACATGTATACGTGTTAATTTTGAGAATGGCTGAGCTTTCAATCCTTTTAGTTAACATCAGGGGACTGAATGGGCCGATCAAACGAGCTAAATTCCTGGACTATTTAAGAAGGAAGAACATAGACGTGGCGCTTATTCAAGAGTCACATTTACGTAAAAGAGATGTAAATCGGCTACAAAATAAATATTTCAAGGTTGCTGCTTCATCTAGTGACGACACCAAAACCAAGGGCTCCATTGTCCATTGTTGCTATCACGGAAATGCACACTCACCATAGACAAAAGTAGTAAAGACTTATCAGGCAGGATATCTTATATATGTACCACGATAAGGAGAAGGAAGATAGCCTTTATTTCGGTATATGCACCATCTACATATGATGAAAGTTCTTTCCCACGCCTAACCAATGAATTGCTTTCTCTCAATGAATATTCACTAATTATAGAGGGAGGGATATGAATGCGGTACTAGATTTAAATCAGGATAGATCAGGGTCAATCACATGAAAGCCCAACAACATATATCGAACATGTTTAAAGTAGTTGTGGAATCTCACCATCTTACAGATATATGCAGGATGCACAATCCTACTAGCAAGTATTACACCTTCTTTTCCACACGTCACCTCCCTCACTCCCGCATTGATTATTTTTTTGTGCTCCAGTGAGCTTAAGGCAATGTTCCACACAATAGCAATAGAACCAGCAATTCGGTCTGATCACAATGCGCTGATAACCACATTCCATTGTGATGTGTTAGGAGAAAAATCTAGAAGGTGGCAATTCAATAACTCCCTTCTCCAGAACACAGTGTTTGATGCAGAGTTTAGAGCCAAACTGGCTGAGTTTATATCAATAAATACTGACTCAGTTTCAGACCCGGCATACATTTGGCAAGCCACTAAAGGATTTATTAGAGATTTCACATCTTCCTTTGCGGTCAATTTAAAGGGAAAAAGAAAGGCAAGGATTGCGGAGTTGGAAGAACGTTGTAAATCTCTGGTGCAGTCGCTAAAGATGTGTTTTTCTAAATCTAAGTCGAGCAGAGCTAAATGATTTGCTAAGGAGGAGAGCTGAATTCATAATGCACAGAGTGAGGCAAAATTACTAATTTAATGGTTGTAAACCAAGCAAATTGCTGGCTCTGAAATTAAAGCCAAGTGAGTCCAGAGCTGTTATCAACAGCATCCGCACAGACCGAGGTATCTCAACAAATCCTAAAGTTGTCACCGCCACTTTTCAATCCTTTTATTCAAAGTTGTATGAGTCCTCCTGCAAATCAGATCCAACACAGTGCCAGGAGTTCCTAAAAGAGCTAAACCTGCCTCTTCTCGACCCAGAGGAGGCAGAAGAACTGGGTCAACCTATGACGTTAGAGGAACTTAAATCAGCATTAAAAACAGTTAAAATAAAGGGAAAACGCCGGGGTTGGATGGAATTCCATCAGAACTTCTTCTACAATACTTTGACAAATTAGGGCCTATCATTTTACAAACTTTAACCTCGGCCAAAGAGATGGGCACTTTTCATCAACAAACCAACACTGCACTAATTTCGGTCATATCCAAAAAGGGCAAAGATCTTAGGGAGTGCTCAAACTACAGGCCCATCAGCCTCATTGGGACTGATATTAAGCTCTATTCCAAAGTCTTGGCACTTCGCCTAGAACGCTTTATTGAGAAGCTAGTCCACCCCGACCAATCAGGGTTTATACCAAAGAGTCACGTTGCAGACAATGTACACAGACTATTTCATGTAATAAAAGAAGCCAAAAACCTTCCGACAACGGCAGCAGTTTTATCAGTGGATGCGGAAAAGGCTTTTGACCGCCTAGAGTGGAACTACTCGTGGCAAGTAATGGAGAGACATTCTCAGCCATTTCCCATTGAACGAGGCTCGCGACTAGGGTTGGGCATCGTTTGGATTTTAACGATTCTGATTCCAATTGCAATTCTTCCTTTCGATTCCGGTTCTTATGGATTCTCGATTCCGATTCTCGATTCCGATTCTTTGAGCGGTGGAGTTGAAACGGGTCACATGCTTATTTCATAAATAAGGGGAAAGTTTTATTTTGATTCAATGGTGGGTTGCAGTTTTACTGGGCTTTTTCAACGTAAAATAAAGCCACACTAGAGCGCTGCTTACTGGGCTCCAAGGCTGCAACACAAAAAGCACCTGGCTGCTACGGAAACCAAAACTTGCGCATGTTAAATTTTTAACCCATGATCAGATTTGAAACCAAATCCTCCAAACGATTCTAAACAATTCCAATAAAGAAACGATTCTACTGGAATCGTAATTTTTGAAACGATTCCAAGTAGGAATCGGTTCTCGATGCCCAACCCTACTCGCGACAGGGATGCCCGTTCTGCCATGCTTTTTGCAATCTCTCTTGAAATATCTCTGTTAAAATAAACATAGTTTCTCGTGTGAATTTCTTAAATACAATGATCCTTTACCCCCACCGATACATTTCTGGAAGAAACTTGATACCGTAATTCGGCAGTATATTTGGAATAATAAACAACCTAGGCTAAAATACTCTACCTTGTAACGTAACACAAACACGGAAAGTGTATCACAGAGCCTTTCAGCTACGGGCCCTCAGAGTGTGGATGGACCCCTCATCTACATCTACAGAAATATAGCAAAACCTCACGGAAAGTCTAAGACTGAAAGACCTTGCCTTTGCAGGTGTGTGTCCAAAAAAGTGTATGTTAGCCTATGGCCCTATTATCACCAACACATTGACTAACCTTAAACAGGTGGAGGAGCAACTACGATACACCAATAACTGGCATTTGAATACCCCAATATGGCACAATGCACACTTAAAGTCTGGTAACAAGCCCTTTGCTTGTCACCAGTGGAATGACAGAGGTATTTATACTTTAGACCAGCTATTCAATGAGAAAGGTATGTTGAGTTTTGAAGACCTGAGAGCTAGTTTTGAGTTCCCCAGGACATCCTTTTTCTTTTATCTTTGCTTAAGATCAGCCCTAAAATGTTATGGAGTGCCATGGGGAAACAGTCTTGAGGCACACCCAGTCATTAAATGGTTTGTTGATTTTCCTGTGAGAGGATTAGGGTCTAGGATTTAGGCTATGCTAAATTGATGCAAGTGTCCATAGGAGAACTTCCAATAGTGGGGAAATGGGAGTGAGAGCTGAGCCCTGAGGGGAACACAATCAATTGGGAGACAGTTTGGGACAACATTTCCCACTGTTCCAAGAACCCAAATCACCAGCAGATCCACTTCAACATATGTCATAGGACATACTGGACTCCCTAGAAAAGATACGTCTCTAAAGTCATTCCCACTCCCTATTGCACGTTCTGTCAACCTGAACAAACTGGAACTTTTCCACATATGGTCTGGGAGTGTAAACAGGTGCATGAGTTCTGGAATAAAACATCAATATTATCTTATGTGATAGGATGCTGAATTCCTACTGACCCGGTATTTTACACTTAAGGTCTCCTAATAGGGTATGTAACATTGGTTGGGCTGAAAATTGCCCGAATGCTATTTTATTAGGCCATTAACTACCCTGTGAATATGGCTCTATTTGGAACAAGAGCTTTTCTTCCAAATATGGTATGCTCGCACGGATTGGTTTGAGCGAACCCCATAGAAACACATTGGAGACGAGACAGCAGGTCTCATATTTCAGACACTGCAAAGTTATACATTGTTTGTCGGGCTATTTAGTTATTAAATTCACTTCTGAGACTTTTTTAAGTGAGAAATCAACTATATAAAGCTCAAATATGGACCGTTTTACGAAAATGTATGGCTAATTGCAAATTTGGTAAGACGTGTCGGACTTTAGGAGCTCCACACAGCTCTGACGAGAAAGCGGCAACCTCCATACCCAGTTAAAGTCACCGTTTCTCGGTTACTGGACGACCGGGGCTCCGCGGAGCTCCGGAGCTGCAAGCTAGGCTATGTGTCCCATTTAATCCTATGGTAAAAGATTGTTGCTACACTTTCGGCATAACTTTTGTATATTTACAGTTTGAATTTCGTCACGCCACTTATATGACATGTACCCCAAGGTCTTATAAAGCTAACAATGGTGTCCGATTTGAATTTAATGAATTTTTGTGAACATTACGGGTTTCGTTAGCTGCGACTGTCCCTCCAATCCTATGGGTAGAGATCGCGGCTAGCTGCAGGCCCTGGAGCTCCATCAGGGCCTCGGCATTTTATAGTCCAGTAACCCAGAAACGGTGACTTTGCGCGGGTATGGAGCGCCGCGGTCTTCCCTTCGTGACGGAGATCCAGCTAGCTCACAGCGAGCCGGAGTCTATGAAGTAGGACACGCCGGGCAGCGAGGCAGCACCGGCCACTGTCACGTAGCCTGCTGAGCTCCTGCTTAACTGCAACACACTGTCGGACAAAATTTGCAATTAGCCATCAATTTTCGTAAAATGGTCCATATTTGAATTCTAGGTAGTTGATTTCTCGCATAAAAAAAGTCTCAGAAGTGAATTTAGTGGTAAAATAGCAGATGAACAATGTATACAATTTCTGAGATCTGCGCAACCTATTCAGAAGACTAAGCTGACCTGAGATCAGTGGTGTAGCCTATGTAAATGTTGGGGCGTGACAAAGATAGAGACTAGAGCCAAATGAGGAGGGCGTCAACTAGGCGGCTCGTTGAGATTTGCCCGTTTTCAGAGGCAGTTTCAAATTGTGAGATTTGCAGAGGAAAGAGGTGTCAATGGGATTTTGAGGTTCCATGTATGTCCAAGTCAAGGTAAAATCGTTTTTGCATTCAATCACCCCTTTAACGACTCTAAATTACACCTGCTTGGGAGACAGAGGAAAATTTGGCTAGCCGGCTCAACTGCAACTAAGAAAATGATAGCTCAGCGCTGGCACCCCCTAGGGTTGTGCTGATGGACGATATCATCGTCCATCGTGATGACTGGCCGACATCACAATGGAGAGCCACCATCGTGATGCCACGCCCTCCACCCTGTCAGACACACACTAATCCTTAGTCGCAGGCGCTGGACGGGAAATTGACAAGTGCGTCAGTCTTAAACTAGCAAAGACACTTGCGTGGGCTTTGCACTGGGTGCAAGATAGGGCCCCTTAAGTGGAAGCTACTTTTTTCCCCCTTACGTGCAACCTATTTGTGAAAAAGACCATTGCTTTGAGCAGACTGGATTGGCTGTAGTGATACATTCTCTCTCTCTCCCTGTCAGTTGTAGCTCGCTCTACCTGTTAGTAACGTTGGACACAGCGGTTTCGACCGAGAGAGAACAAAGCGTTAACGTGGAACGCTATCACACTTTCCTTTCTCCCCTTAATTGACTAAGTTTGTCGACACTACTGTGTGCGTGCATCAATAAGTAAGTCTGATGTCCTATAGGTACGGGACGATGTTATGCAAGATTTATGAATGTACGTTAGCAACAGTAGGCAATTCACGAGGGTGCTATTTTATATGTGAGCTAATATTGCGCATCTCTTCATGTGCGCTTCAAGAGTTATGTTTCTGTTTATTGAATGCGTTATTCAGTGCAAACATAACCGAGAATGTAGTTTAATCTCAGTAATGATGGTATATTAGGTTATTACTGTCGCTCTGTTGAAGGCAAACGTCCCACTGTACTGTCATTACACAGATCACAGACATCTGATTGACTTTACTGCACCGTAGTTAAGTGAAAGTAGGTCAAATTGTAAAAAAAACAAATATCAGGCTTAATGACCTCAGCGCCACAAGAACTAGAGGAGAGTGACTAGGCAAGGTGCGATTTCTGTTTGTTTATTGGTTGTTGTTTTTTTGTTTTTTTTCCCTTTAGACCACAGAGGGTGGGTAAGGGTTTTTGTTGTTGTTTAGTTTGCATGTCTATTTCTGTATGTTTGCATAAAAAAAAATTAAAAAAATTATATATATATATATATAATGTTATTGTGTAATAACACCCAGGAGCTGCTAAGTAGAGTAATTTCCCTACAATAAACAATACCTTAAAAAAGTACATTTTAGCTTTGTAAATAAGATTAATTTAAGCTACACGAAGCAAATTTGAACATTGTGATCCCAAGTGGCAGTGAGGGAATAACCAAGTCGAGAATTAATGAAAGTAAATTCCAAATTTTTTGGACTGAAACATCACCTTCTTTGTGGCTGATTGTTAAGCTTTACTTTCTTAATACTAATGGAAATCTTGCCTAGTGTGCATACAAAGTGCATTTGTTTACATTTTTGTTCTTTTCTTATTATACAATTTAAAAAATGACCAAACATTTTTAGTTTTCATTGGCTAGCAATCTTCTTTTTATTTCTCCTACATTGGCACACCGCTACTTTGTGGTGAATGACTGTCAAACGGCACCTCTCGTTCAATAAGAAATAGTTTTTGGAGAAAAATGTCATATTAGTTTACTATAGGGGTGCACGATATATCGACTCAATATCGTTATCGTTATTGCGATATCACGTTGCGCGATATATCATACCGAAAGTCTTGCGATAATTGCGCGATATTTTGTTTGCGTTGCATCCCGCCCGACATGTACCCAAAGAGTATAGAAGCAACAAGAGGCGAAACTCAACAGAACGTTGTGTTACATTCAGTCCAGGATGGCGGAGCTGCAGTTCCATGGCAAGCTGCAGCACGACGTCTATACTCTTTGATGCACCTCTCGAAAAATACACATCACTTGGTAGCGCTGTATTTCCCCCGACTCATTTCCTGGTTCTCCTTCTCCATAAACAACATGAAATCAAGGAGAGGGTTAATAACTTTTAATGCTCCAGATTTCCCACCGTGGTCAGAAAGAACAGGGGAGACACTTTGTTTCTCTCACAAAGACTCTAGAGTCGCTACTCACTCCGAAGAAAATCGCCGTCACTCTCTCACTTCTTCCTCGCTCTAACACACACACACACACACACACACACACACACACACACACACACACACACACACACACACACACACACACACACACACACACACACACACACACACACACACACACACACACACACACACCAGTCCAGAGCACATATAAACATCAGCTGCGTGTAGCCTCCGCAGAACCATAAAACGAAGCGAAAGAAAAGAAAGGCGCTAAAGAGAGAGGGAAGAGTGGAGTAAAAAGAACACAAAAGTAAGAAAATGAGTGTTGCTCTGGGAGACGACTAAATAACAGAGATTGAAAGGAAACTTTTGAGGCCAAAAGTAACCCTACAGTCACATTAGCTACAAAAGAGAGCGACATGCACTCGCTTGTGGGCGCTCCTGGGCGTGCCTAGCCTACCCCTGGTTGCTTGGCAACAGTAAACAGAAATTCTCCGTGATACCTTAAACCACGTCTTAAAAGTTACTTCAGAGGTATTGTTAAGTCACAAGAACGATGTTTTTGGATTTAAATGTATTTATTTCTCGATAAAAGTAACACAATATATGAGATTAAATGCCAAACATATCAGATATATACATAAATACGATGTCCTGAAGCGTTTTCCGCCATGTTGAATTATTTTCTTCGACTTGAGCCACTGACATACGTCACGCTGCCCTCCGTCGCTTGTGGCCAAACGGCCACTCCCATTGAAAATGAATGGTAGCCTGTCGCTCTCTGTCTCTTGTAGCTAATGTGACTGTAGGGTAATGTCTCCTCCTCGGTAGCTTGGAAATACTTTGGACATGCTCTTTATTCATTTATTTTATACTGTCCAACCAGTAAAACATGCCCTGTTCTGTAGACACATGTTGTACCAGTCCAATATGACTGTCAGTTAAAATAAACCTTGTGTTGTAAGAAAACTTGTTTTATTTGTTATAAATCTATTGTGATGCGTTTTCCCATAACTTTGGTAATTTTACATATGTTTAAAAATATCGAAATTAATATCGATATCGCAATATTCATTATCGATATCGCAATATCAAATTTTTTCAATATCATGCACCCCTAGTTTACTAACACAAAAGACAATTTGACCTCCAGGCATAGCTATCACCAGATGAGATGTTTCTAGCTTGTAGTTTCTAGAAGTAAAAAAAAAAAAATCCTAAAAACATTAACTGCTAAATATTTTAGGATCAAAACTTGATAATAACTCAGCAAAACACATGTTAAACAGAATACAGATTCCCGCCACACATTTGCTTCATCATCTCTGTAGTCTGCAGAAATGTGTATCAACTAATCCCGTGGTATGCATGTGCATCTTTGCAAAACAAGCAATTTGGGGACCCACTCATCACTGTGCAGTGCCACTACTGTGGTCTAAAAATCCACAATGTGCCTTTAAGACAGGGGTCTTCAACGTTTTTTAGGCCAAGGACCCCTAACTGAAAGAAAGATGGAGCGACGACCCTCCCGCTACATATTGTATGAAATTTAGTTTGGCCTACAACAATAACGTGTATGGCTGCTTAAAGCCTTTATACATACCTTTTTGTGGTGCATACAATACTTAGCTATTAAAATAATTATTGACATTCGCACGGACCCTTTTTTCCGCCGTTAAACTAGCAAAAGTGGAATCCACTTACACGCCCTAAACGCACCAGCGCCAGGCGCTTCACGCCGTGCGCTTAGATCGTTAAAATAGGGCCCTAACTGTGTCTGTGGATGGCTACCTTACCTACAGGCCGACAAGCCTGTCATCAGTGTTGTGTAAATTTAAAAACAAATCATAAATAGGCCGATTTATCTTTGCTAATAATATGTTGGACTCATGTTGATGTATATTCACAGACATTAACTTTTGAACTTCTTAAAAGAAATGATTAACAATAACTTGGGGCCTCCCTAAGGGTCCCGGACCCCCTGTTGAAGATCTCTGCTTTAAGGTATGTAGCAGACCACCACAACTAGTTAAGTGATACATAGCTGCTGTATTCAAGTCTTGGACATGCCACCCTCTAACACAGCTGACCAACAAATACTGACCTGGATGCGTAACATTAGACTGTGGTTGGCATGTTCCAGCTTTTTCTGACGCATCTCAATATCCTTGGCCCTTTGCTGCTCCTTCTGCAACTTCCTGATGTAGTCTACGGAAGCTTTCAGTATGGTGCCTTTATTCCAGCGCATCTCGCTGACATCATTGTGATATCAGTATACATATATTTTAGAGGCAGGGAAGAAAAGAAACACAACAGAAACAGAAATAATATTTTTACTACACAACAGTTGCAGGGACTCAATTCTAAAAATCAAATACCATAATTTTGAATTCATCAAGTGATTAAGCAAAGGAAAATAATATCCTTAAAAAAAAAAAAAATCTGACTGCGCTTACGGGTCACTTGACTTGGGTATCAAAGTACCCAGCTCCTTTATACGGTCGTTGATGTTGAATCTTCGCCTCCTCTCAACTGTAGACAAGAGAGAGAACGTCAAGGCAAACCCCCCAAAAATGCTTTTTAAAAAGATCCCATAGCATGAAAATGTCACTTTATGAGTTTTTTTTAACATTAATGAGTTCCCCCAGCCTGCCTATGGTCCCCCAGTGGCTAGAAATGGCGATAGGTGTAAACCGAGCCCTGGGTATCCTGCTCTGCCTTTGATAAAATGAAAGCTCATACGGGCCGATCTGGAATCTTGCTCCTTATGAGCTCATAAGGAGGAAGGTTACCTCCACTTTCTCTGCTTTGCCCGCCCAGAGAATTTGGCCCACCCATGAGAGAGAGACATCATGGCTTTCAAACGAGCAAAGTGGCAGTTGGTCAAGGCCACACCCCCACTCTCGCCCTTGCCACCCCCCTCCCTCCTCATCAATAGCTACAGACACAGAAATGGCACATACTAAGGAAAGCTCATTGTGGGACTGGCTCTAGTGGCTGTAATTCTGCACCAAGGCTGAATTTCGGGAAAGAGACTTCAGATACAGTATTAGGGGACCACTAAGGCCTATATAAAAGCATCCAAAGAGCACCATGTCATGGGACCTTTTGAGTCCCTCAAAATGCTCTCTATGCTACACTAATGATAGTATTAAGGCTTTCCTCTATGTACACATATCCTCTACAGTCTACAAGTATAATTGTGGCTGTATTATTTGTGTCCCCTTCAAAAATTGCTCGAGAAATGTTATGTTTATTCCACCACCCCCCCCCCCCCCCCCCCCCACCCCAACTGTTAGATGAGATTTACGCCCATGCATATACCAAACTTAAACTTTAAAGTACATGTCTAAACTTTTTCCCAAGGCTGGTTTGTGTCATTTTAGGTAGTTCTTATAGCGCTGATGTATGTTCATCAAAAGATAAAAAGACCAAATGTGTTGTCTTAGAGTTGAAACAGGCAAAAGAGCATGGAGTGGAATAATATATTATATTTTTAATCTGCATGGCAATACTGCATTCACATTCAACAAAGTTCTCAAAATGGTTAAAATAAAGCTTGACTTACTGAGATTATGGTTGTCTTTCTTCTGCCTTTCTTTCATAAGTGCTTTGGTATCTGCATCTGAAAGACAAATTCATAGTGTTCCAAACAAATATTATCGAACTTAAAAAGTAAAAAATTAAAAATGAAGTCAAGATGTCAAAAGTTTGTAAAAGTTAGTTACTGTACCAGTAATTTCCCTTTTAACTTTTGGAAGATCAGCAGGGCAGGAGTTGCTGACAGTGAAAGTAGGTGCTGCCATTCCAGGGCTGTGGTATATATCCAAAAGATTTCCTGGGAGCTACAGGAAATAAACATGTTATGATAAATGTCATAAATGGTCACTGAGTACCATATGCTTAGAAGCAAATATGTAAAAATGAGGTCTTCTCCATCCCTGCTTAAAAGTTAAAAATACATTTCTAGATAGAATCAAAGTGGGTTTCTGTGACAGATAAAAACTGATACTACATTTTGCAGAGAGCGACCATGCCGCAACAAAAAGGCAGGTATTAAAATTACATTTTAAAACTAAAATTTGAATCAACAGATGTTGTTGAAGGATAAAGTGCAAAATCCAACTATTTATATTACATTCTTGCATATTAAGCTGAACAACACCAGCTGCTATTTCAAAAAAAGGATTACCTTACTGTGCTTCTTTTTCTTTTCTTCCAAAAGCATCACCATAATCCTCATTTTATATTTGTTTTTCAGCAAAGTTTTGGCAAGTTCTTTCTATCTGACAAATTAGTTGTTAACTTGGCAGCTACAATGCACGTTTTTTACTATCCACTTGGTCTCCCTTCTCCGCTGTCTTGTATCATCGGATACCTTTACCCCGCCCAGGCAGCACTTTTGTGACGAATTGAAACTAAGTGTCAAAAGTATATATTTACTCCTACGACTTCAGAATTCCACACATGAAAGAGACTGTCCATTCACAGAAAAAACATGGTTAAATAAGTACATTGTTCTTCATACCGTGCTAGGCAACTGAAGACCTGAGTCAATCAACGTAATGATGTCGTCATTAAAACTGGATTCAAGACTAATGATGTCGTCGATCACATCGTCAATCTAGATAAAGCAGATGAGAGAAAACACCGGTTGTACTAAGTCCTTAGGGTTAAATCTGTCATAATAATCAATATGTATGTACATAGTGTGCTTTGTAATCTAAAACAGTCTTAAGTATACTCTGTAAAAGCTGACACTAAACATTTACACCAATTAAACTAAAGAGGCCTGGTTTCAAAGAGAGTGTGTGCAAGAGAAGTACTTGCAAGATTAAACTGTAGGTGCAGTATTTAACATCTTATTGTGACAACAGGCCAACAAGGGTACGATAACAAAAGGCATGCATCAGCGTAGTGGGACCGTCGGACACATCATTGCAGAGCAAACAAAAAGTAATTAAGCTAGAAGTGAGCAGAAGGTTAGACATTTAACAATAGGCAACTATTGACAAGGTTGTGCAATCTGCTGTACCAGCAAACTAAACCCCCACACAAGAAGTTAAACCACTAGTATCAAAGCAAGAATTTCCCATACTTCCTCCTTGTTGGATCCGATGTTAAGCAGAGCCATAGGACTGTTAGGGACACTGCTGGCAGTAGGAGCAACTTCAGGGGCAGAACTGGACTGCGGCACAGGGGACACACCCATGGTCTGAGTAGTCGCGTTGTTGCCCAGAGTGGTGGAGAGGTACTGCTTCACCTGTTGCCTCTGTGCCTGCTGGATGTGGTACCTGGTGGGGTTCTCCAAGTGGGTCTGCACCTGACCATTTGAAGAGTTATTAAGGGCTAATGTTCTGACATAATCAGACTTCACTACATAAAGAACACAAGTGATGAGCATACAAACAGGACACTCTTACTTTCAGCACCTCCACAGGCACCTGTGCTGGAGGGGGACGGGCAGCATTTGGGGGCAGTGTGACAGAAATGGCTGGAGTGGAGTCAGAGGCCCGGTGCTGAGAGGCAGAGGCCTGCTGCTGGGCCTCACGTCTCTCCTGCTCCTGGGCTTGTTCTCGCATCAGCTGCTGCCGCAGCAACACACGTGACGACATGGCTGAAGAGAGCAATCCAGATCTAGGGATGGAGCAGGAAAACAAACAGAACAAAGGAGCATTATAGATAGGTAATACCAGTATTTCAAAGTATGCAACATGTTTGTGTTATTACACAGTGCAATCCATAAAATCATCCACTATAGTATTCTAGTAAAGATGCCAATCCAGATGTTACTCCCACCATTGGTATTTACATAATTTCCAATAGAAAATTTGTAATTTTATTAAATAATTTATGAAAATAAGTTGTATAGCATTAGCAATAAAGGCTTATGATATAACCTGGACGTAGCAATACATGTTTTCATGTTTGAACCATCTATTCTCTGCCAACCTGCACAATCAAGGAATCTTGCTCAACACCACCCATCAGCTTGTAAAGCCCTGTCCACCTACTGCTGATGCTTAATCAGGTGCTGATTGTGAACAAAACAATTATACTGTCTTTGTCAATAAAAATGATCACATCAAAAAATAAATTACTGTAAGAAGTAGGCCAACGTGGAGGTACTCAACGACAAAAATATTTTTTTTAGTTCCAATCTAGTTTGTCTCATTTTTAATGCTTGATAATAGGCCTACTTTTGAACTCTATACCTGTACAGTACATAATACAGTGTTGCCTCTTTCTGTTCCAAAACCTTCCTCTGCAATAGTTTGGACTCATAAAGACCTTACACACAAACCAGCCTGTTCACCTGATACAGACATGTCACCCTCTCCGAGTAAAATGAATGAATGCATTCACTACGTTTCCAAACCAAATGCAGGCACACAATTCAAAAGGCATCGTTGCAAGTTGTGTACATGTCTGCAGAGTGCAAAACTGGCTGTCAGTTACTTCATCCTATGTGTCAGTTAGCTTAGCTAACGGCATGTGAAAAAGGTTGACATTGCCGCTGTAATGAACGCGAACAGTGGTCGTTGTCTGACATGTCATAGAAAGGCTGAATTAACGTCACTTTATGTCATGTCAATTTTGGGGCGCATTTATGACAAGTTTAGATTTAGACAAATAAAATGCACCAAATAGTTGTTGTTTATCTTACTTTTGCGGTTTTCATAATCTCTATTTTTGGTGAGCTCTAGCTCACTAATCTCGCGTCATGACAGTTGAGTTCAGTTAAAAACTCAGTGCTGCTGACGGGCCCACGTCCACTAACGTTAACGCTATAGCTAGTTAGTATTTACATCAACGCTTTACAGTGGCTTCTCAATAGGCCTAGCTACTTAATAGTCGCCAACTTGAAAGAGGTTCGTCATTTTTGTTAAAGGCAGTAGGGTATCCATACTGTATCATCAACGCCTTAGCTTAAGACACAGTCACGGCAAGTAAAAGTAGGAAGTTGCCGTTAAGCCAAGCTAGCTAGCTAACGTCAGCACCACGGTTAGCATCCGTTAGCTAGCTAGCTAGTTGTCCAAAAAGCTATTGCTATCTAACTGGATCATTTATTTGAGACAGATTAAAAAAAATAACAAAAAAAAAACGTACTGTGACAATATATTTGTTTATCGTAATCACAGCCATACACCTCCGAAGTCCTCCGGTTTCTTTGCCATCTTTAAATTCGGTGAATACAAGTTCCTTAACAGTTGCTAGCCAGGGCACTAAACAGTGTTGTTTATCTTGGGCCGATGGACTGAGGTCATCTGACGCAGGTTACCCGGAACACGTTGACTGCTGTAAGATTACTACATTTCAAAACGTTGTATATAGTTTAGGTATACCAGACGTAAAATAAGATAAAACTATAGTATTCAAATGCAAACCAGTGTAATTTTGATGCATAAAGTAATGAATGTCTTGATTTGGTCTCAAGTTAAAGTGCAATGTACAAAAACTCCCAAGATATGGAAGTGTCAAGGCCCTGCTCCTCACTATAAAAGAAATCTGCAATCTATACTGAATGCTAAACTTTTTCAGTGGTTGTTTTGAACAGTGGCTGATCAGGAATATCATTTACCTAGTGAAAAACTACTATGACACAATTTCTTTTTATGATGAAATTAAATGAAGGATTGAGGGTTCTTGAAGCTAAATCGTTGCATGTAGATTGTATCACAATACTGTAGCTAACTTACATCCCAAAAAGACAAACCACAAATTATGTATTATTTTATTTTAATCAGCTATCTGAAAATGAGAAGTCCATTGCAGCTGTCAAGGTGTCTGATAGTTTGGTAGCAATTTTGTCTGCAGAGAAAAAAGAGAACCGTATCAATATAACTTTTCATGATTAATACACTGTGTTCCAAATTATTATGCAAATATTTCAATTAAAACAAATATTTGATTTTTAGTTTTTCAATCAAAGTTTTCAATTGTGCTCCTGCTCCTTCTCCTGTCTGTTTAGATCACTGACATCAATCTGAGACAGGTTTGGTAATTAGTTTACCAGGTGAAACTACTTAAGAAGGTTGTTCCATATTAAGTCAGGTTTTATGCAATATGGGCGAAAAGGAAGATCTTTCTGCAGATGAAAAGTGTGCAATAGTGCAGTATCTTGCAAAAGGTATGAAAACATTGGATATTTCACGAAAAATTAAGAGAAATCGTACTGTGAAAAGATTTGTGTGTGATTCAGAGCGCAGACGGGTTCGTTCAGATAAAGGCGTATTAAGTAAAGTTTCTGTAAGGCAAATTTATCGTATTAAGAGAGCAGCTGTGAAACCCACTGATGACTAGTAAACAGGTATTTGAAGCTGCTGGTGCCTCTGGAGTCCCAAGAACCTCTCGATGCAGGATCCTCCAGAGGCTTGCTGATGTGCGTAAAGCTGTATTTCGTCCACCCTTAACCAACGCCCACAAGGAGAAACGATTGCAGTGGGCTCAGAAATACGTGAATACTAATTTTCACAGTTTTATTCACTGATGAATGCCATGCTACACTGGACGGTCCAGATGGATGGAGTTCTGGATGGTTGGTGGATGGCCACCATGTCCCAACATGCTGCAATGTCAGCAAGGAGGTGGCGGAGTGATGTTCTGGGCTGGAATTACGGGAAGCGAGTTGGTAGGCCCCTTTAGGGTGCCTGAAGGTGTCAAAATGACCTCTGCAAAACTATGTGGAATTCTTTACTGCCCATTTCCTGCCATGGTATAAAAATAAGAACCGTGCCTTCCGGAGTAAAATCATTTTCATGCAAGACAACACACCATCCCATGCTGTAAAAAAAATACCATTGAAGCCTTGGCTGCTATGGGCATAAAAGAGAGAAACTGATGATGTAGCCACCATCATCACCTGATCTCAACTCTATTGAGAACCACTGGAGCATCCTTTAAAAGGAAGCTCTATGAGGGTGGGCCCTCAAAACTGCAGCTGTGGGAGGAAATTCTGGCATCCTCAAAGGAAACACAGGCAGAAACTGTATATGGACTTACAAGTTCAATGGATGAGAGAGTTGTTAAAGTGATATCAAAGAAAGGCTCCTATGTTAATATGGAACTTTATCTGTAATGACGTTTTTGATTGAAATAGCTTTGATTTGAGTAAAATTACCTCCTAATGCAGAAAAATACGAAATTTCTGTTTTCAATCCTTTTCTTCTGTTTTGCATAATAATTTGGACCACTGCATTTTGAGTTATTTTGCAAAAAATGCCATCGTCATCATTGGTAATTTTGTTTAATAAAATCCAAAGCACATTCCTTACGGGCACTCTGGTGCAGGAGGATGGAGACATGGCATACCAGATTTAATAGCGCATCACATGCCGTTCAGTGCGGATAAGAGTGAATCATGGAGACATCTTACAAAGAAAGCGGATGAAAAAAGGCACAGAGATGCCCAAGAAGCCGTTGCGCAGATGTCAGCCACTGCCATACCTCTGAGGAGGGCCGTGGGTGCTGATAACGCTCTCGTGGAGTGTGCCCGGATGCCACTCCCTTTACACTAAAAGCGTGGGTGATAACCTCACACAGCTGGTGAGACAGCTGCTGTTTTGAAAAAGCCACGTGAGTGTTATATAGTGAATGAACAGCTGCTCCGCCTGATGTCTGCCTTGCGTAAAACATACTGAGATAACGCGCGCTGGGCAGACTCTGTGAGACGCTTATTCCGCCTCTGTTATGAGGCGGAAGGGAGACACCCTCAAGGTAAGAAATTCTCGGCCAAAAATAGTTCGTTATGACTTTCGGCATGAATGAAGGATTTGGCTGTAAAGTAGCCGCGCTCCCGTCCTCTCTAAAGCCCCTGACACCAACCAGACGGCTGACCCTCGGCAGAGTGACTGATCAGTCTCCCCGAGTTGGTCAAAAAAGTGCCGCAGGCGGCGCTAATCTGTACTGTCGCCCAAAAATGAAAACCGGCAGCCGATTGGACGAATGAGTCATGTGGGTCTGGTTTCTTCGGAAATTCAAAGCCAGACTGTCATGGCGGCTTGTTCAGAATACGATCTCATATTGTACTAAAATAGTTCACAGAAACGTGTTTCTGAAAACATTTTAAGTGAGAAATAGGCCATGCAGTTGCTGAATCTGTCTTCATTTCAGATCGACAAAGGTCAGTTTAAAAGATTTGTCAGATTTTGAGAGACTCTAGTCACGCTCATTCCTATGGAGGGAATATTTATTCATAATTCAAATCAAAAGTCCAAAGAGAAAACAAAGCAAGATCAAATTAAAAATAGTATTATTTTACTACACTACTAGGAAAAAAATCATGCCATAATTAAATGTGAAATGTAAAAGCTTAAATGGAAATACTTAAATTAAAAAAAATTTAATTTTAGACTTTCCCCTTTTATAATTTTCAATTTGACATTATCTTTTGAATTTTATGTTTTACATTTGACATTTTAAGATTCACCTTTTAGATTTCAATTTAACATTAAGCTTTTAATTTAGAATTGACAGGTGTCAATTTAAATGAGGAGGCGTGGCCCAACGGCTGATGGGAGGGTCTGAAACCACTTCCAGCTGACAGCGGCAGCTGTGAGTATTACAGGCCGCTGATAAGCAAGCGATCCCGGCCACCGCCAGCTGGCTGTCACCCAACACTGGAGCTTCCAAGTCCGACAACATATCGGCACAAATGTGCAATTGGCCATCAATTTTTGTAAAACTGCCCATATTCAAACTGTACACAGTTAATTTCTCGCATAAAACAGTCTCAGAAATGAATTTAGTTGTGAAATAGCAAACGAAAAAAGCAAAGTCACTCACTCTTAGCCAACGTCAAGGCTATGAGGAGCGCTGTTGTCAGAAACATTCTGAGAGAGATTTGTGCCAGAGGCTTAAATGGGGAACCCCCGAGCCCAGAGCACTTTCAAGGTGCCATCAAGGTGCTAGAAAACGCACAACAGGTTTCTGTCATCTGATCCCCTTCAACAACGCTTCACTAAGGGATGCGCAAAACCCCATCTCTCTGCACAGTCCTTGTGGCACGACGAAAGAGGCGGCGACACATGCTTTAAAAACATAGCCAAATCATTAGCCAGCAGTGTCTGAGGGTAGATTAACACGAGAGGCAGAGGACATGAGGTGGTGTCCGAGCCCTTCTCCACACACCAGCGCTGGAAAGCGGACCGCCGTCAAGCATAACCCGCTTTATGAATAAGGCCGCTAGTCATTCTGTGACTTAACCCTTGTGTTGACTTCGGGTCACATTGGCCAGTTTTAAATTTGTTTTATATCAGAAAATATTGGACGTAGAAATCAGCGCTGAAAATGTGTAGAAGAAAAATTTAAAACGTTGGAAAAAGGAGTCACAAATGTCAGAAGTGTTTTTTTTCAAGGTTGAAACGAAGACAACATAAGGGTTAAGATCTGTGTATTCACATACAGCATATTGGCTCACACAGTGGGCTCTGCTGTTACATATCAACATACCCGATATAACCACAGGTTGCAGCTGTTGCCTAAGTAGCGCAATGAGACACCCTAACCTCTCTAAGCGCTCCTGTTCATTGGCCAGGGCAACAGCTGTTGGCTTTTCACTGCGGGGTGGGAGATCGCACAGTCCGAGCTGCGACAGTGCATCCCTGTGCCATATGGCAGCTGTCATGATATCCCCGCCAGTAATTGTACAAGAGTCGGGAACCAGGGTGCACTTGTGTGTTCTAGTGCCACTAGAATGGCCGCCAGGCTCTCTTCCTGAATGCGAGCCAGGAGACGAGGGGACAGGGGGAAAAACAAGACCAGTCTCGCGCCTTCATAGAGAACCACAGTGCTCACTGTGCATTCTCTTGTGAGGCGAACAGATCCACTTTCGCCCTTCCAACCTGTTCCACAGAATCTGAACGAGAGTGGGATTTAATGTCCGCTCTTGAGAGGGGACACCAGCGACATAGACATGAGGTCGACCCTCATGTGCAACATGTGTGCGTTTACTCATGTCCTAGAGGAGCCACTACGTGACTCGCGGGCATCGGCACCAGCAGACGCATCACTGACACCACCCTGTGAGGTGCAATGTGCGACAGCAGAGAGTTTAATGCATCGAGCCTGGTTTTCATAGTAGCGAACGGGGCCAATTCACGCCTTGCAGCTCATGTGGAGCTCTGGCAGCAGAATGTAGCCGGTCCATCAAATCGGTAAACAGGCAAACACCGCTGTTCTTCGAAGTCTTCAAACTGCTTGTTGCTGAAGAAAATTGGGAGATCTCTGGTCTCGCAGCTGTAATATACAGTAACTGCGGATGTAAGAGAGGCCCGTGTAGAGCACAAGGGCGCAAAAGAAATCTTCATGACTGCGCATGCACGAGGGATAAACCCAATAGCAACGGCTTTTAGTGGGCGAAGCCTATACGAAATAGAACATGAAGTTATTCATTTATTTTTCTCAGATTAAGATAAAACGTATTTTAAGAAATCATCAACACGCCACACACAAAATGATATATAGTATTAGAATGAGTAACCAATATTTATACAAACCAGCTCTTTTCTGTTGCTTTTTCCTCCTCTTGCCAGCAGCCAGGAGTGCCTGACCCTGCTGCAGAGGATCTACATCCAAGATATCCTTTAAATCTGGAGCCCTGGATGCAGCATCATTTGAAGGCAAGACAGTCTTTGACCTCTGAGATTTAATCTCCACTGTCATTGGTCCAAACTATTTGAGCAGGAAGGAAAGTTTAAGGACACCCATTTTACACATTTGCAAAGTGCACAACATACTGTAATTAACGTAGTTGTCAGGACTGAACTGTTTCACACCTCTGGGTCCTGGCCATCCTCCATAGACTCAGTTTCATCTTTAAATTCTGGCTCTTCCAAGGACCCCCCCACCACTTCTAGGTCAGAAGGTGTTTCACCCTGGCCACCTTGTGTCATTCCAGTGGTTTCCATGCAAAATCCCATTTGGATGTCAGGACAAGATGACTCTGAAAGACAGCGAAAAGCAAATCCAGCTTTAGAGCAACTACTGCTTCTGTGGGTATTTTAACAATTGAAGCCAGATAATTTGACAAAACCAATGTAATCGTAGTCTAATCTAATCTTAACCATGTTTTATATCATTATGGAAGTATATTTTAGATGTCCTTCTGTGACTTAGTTATCACAGGGTAAATAAATGTTCTCACTTAAATCTAGTGGGGTCTAGACATGCGGATACCTTCAGGTTTATGTTCTGAGGCTTTGAGATACCTGCCTTTGGAACTACTTTTTACCAAAGAAAGTAGCTGAATGAAAACTGTTGACAGTGAGGTCTGTGGATGATCTGTGGCGTAACTGATTCCACTAAAAGTAACCTTTACCTGCAAGAACCTCCTGATTTCCTTTTTCCAGCTCATCCCAGTCAAAAGCTTTACCCATCTCTGTAACAATCTCAGCGCTGACATGTGTGGGAAGAGTGTGCGTCTCTGGAGGGTGCGTAAAGTAGCTGATCCTTCCCCTAAATAACATAACATGCTGAAATTACAGTGGTTTGTGATTGTCATTTGTCAAACTTCCAAAATTAATTTCCAATTCCATTTTTACCCACCCTGTCCAGTCCATTAACACGCTCTTTGCGGCTTTGTCAGTGTCAGGCAGTCCTCCCTTTCTTAGTTTGCCTTGACGTCGAGCAAGCATTGCCAAGAACTCCAGAGCTGTGTGAAAGTCTGAAACTCCGTAGTGCTCCATGATCTGTACATCCAGCAGAATGACTGTTATGGCAGTGTGCAAAAGACACAATCAAGCAACATTCAGAAAGATTGTAATGACGACATGGCATACCTGGGCCTTGTTGCAGCGTCGAAGGATGGCTTCAACAGGGGAAAGAGGATCTACAAGCTGTTCAATTTTCACACAGTTTCGAAGAATCATTGCTGCATCAGTCGTTGAAGTTGCCATGACAATGCCGGGGCAATCGAGAAGCTTAATGTGTTTGTCCAAATGCACCTCTTGAAGGCACCTAAAATCCATCAAAGTCATCAGCAAGACTAGTAGGTAACAAACAGGATCTCGCAGTGTGGGATCAACAGCTTATTGTAAACTTACTTGGTGACACCAGGAGTGGCTCCGATATTACATGCTCGTGCCCGTTTCAAACTGTTGATCAAACTACTCTTGCCCACGTTAGGAAAACCTACAAAACAGGAGTGGCAAAATGATTTCACTTTGGACAACCTTGCCTTATACACAGAAAGAACCTGGTGTATTGCTGCATGTGGTGCTTACCTACAACACCTACGGTGATGGCCGTTTTTATGTCTAGGTTGCGGCAGTAGTTGCCAAGTAGCTTCATCAAGCAATCTGCACCAATACAAGCACTGGTACTAAGAAGCTCTGTGGTGGCTTGTGTAACTGGTACTTTACTGCGTTTCTGTCAATGGCACGAGACAGAGGGAAATATTATTTATGTGAAATTATGTTATACCATAACTTTAATTATTCAAATCTCAATTGGCATTTTAGATGATCCAAATATGAATATTTAACTGCATACCAAGTTCTTGGTCTGTTGCTGAGTAGATGCTTTGAAAGCTACTGTAGGAAACTCATTACGAAGATACTTAATCCACTTTTCCACAATTTCCTTTGACACCAAATCTACAATCAAAGTAAAAATCATCTAAGTCAACTTTGAATATTTGACACAATAAATAAAACACTAACTTATGCAAATAAATTATGCAAATAAAGCCAACCCCTAAAAGGATATACTTTCTAAATTTCTTTAACCAACTTACCAATTTTATTAAGTACTAAAACTATCTTCTTGTTCATTCCACTTTGAATGACTGCCTGCTCCACCTGAGGACATCTGCAGCCAAGAGGGTCACGTGCATCCAAAACCTCCAAAATCACATCTGAGGCCTCCACTACCTTTAAAAAAAAAACAATTATTTATTTTTTTTAAACACAGTGCTCATGTTCAAAGTCTATTTCACCATGTATTACAGCTTAAGGAACACAGGTACTTATAAGTAAGGAAATATAAACCAACCTGTGTGTATGTATGTATACAAGTGTATGGCAGTGTATAGTTAAATAACTGTTCTCCAAAATTCATAGACTTTCGACTGCTTTTAGAAAGATTAGGAGAAAAAGTTCTCAAGTTGCAGAGTGAGAATTCTATGCAAACGCCTAAAATTGTAATATTTATAAGATATGAGCTAGTTTGTGGCATTAATGGAGCAATTACGTACCTTTTTAAATTCTCTATAATATGCCTTTCTTGAATTCTCATTTTCAAAATTTACATTCTTCTCCAAACTCTGCATCTCTGTCTCCTGTGAAAAGAAAAAGAAAACAGAAATCACTACTGTGGCAATTTGCACAGTAGGCAGTTATTATAATTGCATACTAAATAGGCTGACATTTACCTTCTGCTCAAACTCTCTTTGTCGCTGTAGGATGTCATTCTGAAAGCTTTGCAAATTCCTTCTCTTCATCAGGTCTCGTTCTCTAGAGATTTTCTGCCTGTCCTGGAGGTCCTGAAGCTAATTAGAAAATGTACAACTTGAGAGATTGGTTTACCTCAAGAAAATATCAGCAAATGTAACCTCAAATATAAGTACAGGCAGAACTTTCAAATTGTCACCCTTTGCTTCCGGATTTCATCTGGGTTTCTGCTGACTTTGACATGCTGCACAGACGACTGCTCTGAATTCTTTGTCCGCCCTAAAGCATCATCCTTTTGGCCATCTTTAGTCTGCAGGCACGTAAAAACACAAAATGTATTGTTAAATATGATATACTTTATTTTAGTTCATTATAAAAAGGCATCACAATACAACCTAGGATGCTAAACATTCCATTTATTGCCACCTCTGAGGCTTTGTAAATTAAATAAGAAGCTTACATGTTTCACTGAGCAAACAATACAAATTATAATTAACAAGTCTGAAAATCTTTTGAAAATCTGACTTATGAATAAAGACATGTACTGTGGAAAATGTAGTGCAACAGACCTGTACCACACAGAGTTTCTCTGCTAATCTATTAGTTTGTGTGTTTATTGTCAAACTGAAAAAAAGTATAATTTTAGATTAAACAGATGTTGACAAAGTTTTCCTTTGGAAACACAATTTGAAGTGGGAAAAAAAGCTAATAAATTGTAATCGCAATACGTTTAAAGACGCAATAATATTGTATCGTGATACAAGAAAGGCTGGGCAATGTATCGATTTTATGTCGACATCAATATAGGAGGCTCAATACCTTAAATTTTGGATATCGTGATATGACATAAGTGGTGTCTTTTCCTGGTTTTAAAGATGCATTACAGCAAAGTGATGTCATTTTCTGAACTTACCAGACTATTCTAACTGCTCTATTATTTGCCTTTACCCACTTAGTCATTGTATCTACATTATTGGTGATTATTCATCAAAACTCTCATTGTGTAAATATTTTGTGAAAGAACCAATAGTCAACCCTACGGCTGAATGCTAAATTTACATCCAAGTATAGTATCTCACCAAGCCTTGCAGGAGGTACTTGGCAGTCAATGTACCAGTCAGCGTTACTGATAGATTAGCGCCCATTACAATATACCTTAACATGGAGCTGGGTTGTCCTGGCATCAGACTATGATATTTTCTTGAAGGTAAATGCTCAACTAAGTTACACAGCAGGTTCTGACCTAGCTCTAGCACTAGAAGTTAGCCACAGCATTAGCCGCTTAACGTTAGTGCTTACCTTAAATTTTCCGAGGAAGCCGAGACGTTTAGCTCGTTTTTGTTCTGTAAAATGTTAAGAAACGACAGAATCCATTTAAAACCCATCAACAGTTATTTAGTGAGTGAATACATTTAGTAAATGTCGATAAAATACGTACTAGCTTTGGACATGCCTTTACCCAAGCCTTCTCTGACTTCACGTGTGTGGCAAAAGGGTAGACATGCGTACACGTCACCCACAACATCCGGATACATGTCAAAATAAAAGAGCGTTGATTGTCTCCCAGGGTCTGGGGTCTCATTTATAAACGCGGCGTACGCACAGAACGGGGCTGAAAATGTGCGTACGCCACTTCCCACGCAAAGGCTGTGATTTATTAAAAAAATAAAAAAAAACTTGACGGGAGAATGTGCGGTCCTCCACGCAAACTCTGACCCATGCGTATGCACATTTTTGAGACAAAATAGGAATTGGCGACGCAGATGGTGAGGTGGTGAACTGATGAACTGCAGGGTTGTAGCCAATTCCGTGGTCTGTCCCGGGACCATGGTCTCTGGCAGGGACCAGTAGTTACTGCCACTAGGGGCGCTAAAGACACTGGTCGTGACCAGCTCATCAGTGGTCGCGACCAGTTGCTCTGTGGCACAGACCAGTGGTCACAACCACTAGGGGCGCTAAAGACACTGGTCGCGACCAGCTCCTCAGTGGTCTGCCCTGTGGTCTGTGAAGCGGCTTTAGTATTTTCTCCCCTTTCTTGTCGTTTTGGCAGCACAGTTGGCTGGATAAATGTCAGAGATCATAATCGTTTGTCTATAAAAAACACTATATCAGATATATTATGATTATTATTGTTATTATTATTGATTATGAAGATCCGTGTGGTCAGGACCAGCTGGTCTCTGGCACGGATGAGCTGGTCTCTGGCACAGACCAGTGGTCACAACCACTAGGGGCGCTAAAGACACTGGTCGCAACCAGCTCCTCAGTGGTCTGCCCTGTGGTCTGTGAAGCGGCTTTAGTATTTTCTCCCCTTTCTTGTCGTTTTGGCAGCACTGTTAGCTGGATAAATGTCAGAGATCATAATCGTTTGTCTATAAAATACACTATATCAGATATATTATGATGATTATTATTATTATTATTATTGATTATGAAGATCCGTGTGGTCAGGACCAGCTGGTCTCTGGCACAGACCAGTGGTCACAACCACTAGGGGCGCTAAAGACACTGGTCGCAACAGTCTATGGTCGCAACCAGTGGCACAGCGGTCATGACCAGCTTCTTACTGGCACATATTAGTCCAGGCAAAGTAGCGTTTTACGACAGACTAATTGTAAAATAATTTTTTGCAGCTTAGATAATTTCTAAGTGGTGTTCAGAACAACATACTAAAAGTCCTAAGAAATCCTAGTTGAGGAAATATGTTAAATTCTCCTCAATCCGAGATGTGTGCCAATAAGGCCAGGCAATAATACACCCCAATGGGGCTATTTTTTTCCTTTACTCCTATCAAAATAAAACTTTACACAATGAAAGTATCCATGAAAAGTAAAAATGTTTGTATTACAAGAGTCTTTGAAAATAAATTTGAATATGCAAATGACTACACTAATTGAATATGCCCAAAATACACCCAAATAGGCTTAATTTTTTCCTTTACTCCTACTACAATAAAACTTTACATAGTAAAAGTATACAGGAAAAGTAACTTTTTTTGTATTACAAGTTTCTTTTGAAATTAATTTGAATATGCACATGAGCTCCACACTTATTGAATATGTCCTAATTTGCATAGGCAGAAACACCATTCATATGTATGACAAATACATTGGCCCAATCTTCATCCAATCGTGCTACTGCCAATGGGTGATGGCAATGCTGCTTTTAGACTGGCCTCTAACCTGAAAACTGCCTGGCTGAGAAAACTATCTCATGGCCTCAAGATAGTAACTCGTGGCCTCGAGATAGTATCTCGTGGCCTCGAGATACTATCTTGAGGCCTCAAGATAGTAACTCATGGCCTCAAGATACTATCTCGTGGCCTCAAGATAGTAAAGTGTCTGACACATGGACCCTTTGTTATTAAACTGGACCCTGTAGTGTAGTGCAATACTTCACATTATGTGCAATATTCTCTGTTTTAATATTCAGTGTGCAATATAGTTTTCTGCAGTTCTGCTTCTATTTAGTTACTAGTACTGTTCATCACAATTCTGTTAATACAGTAATGTAAATCTTGTAGGCTGCATATCCATAGTCCTTTATAATTCTTCATATTTTATAGCCTATATTTATACTTTTTAAAGCTGCTCCATTGTGCATTCTCATTTTATATACACTTATCTTGAGGCCAGGAGATACTATCTTGAGGCCACGAGATACTATCTTGAGGCCACGAGTTACTATCTTGAGGCCACGAGATAGTTATAATTAATTGTTTTGACCAGGGGGGCTCCGTAATAATCCCCACCAGTATAGTCTTCAGGGTCACGGAGGCACACAAGCCTCCCCACCACGACAAGGTAGCAACATGTAATCTCACCATGTTACTAATGACTAAGATGGATACTCTGACTTTCTTCTGATGTTATCTGTGGGGGAATGTCATTAGGTAAGGATTGTTCGCAAATAAAAAAAAAAGAATTTAGAAAGCAAATGGAGGCAAAATTGTGCAATCAATTCTTAAGGTCAATATACAGTGCCTTGCGAAAGTATTCGGCCCCCTTGAACTTTTCGACCTTTTGCCACATTTCAGGCTTCAAACATAAAGATATAAAACTGTAATTTTTTGTGAAGAATCAACAACAAGTGGGACACAATCATGAAGTGGAACGGAATTTATTGGATATTTCTTTTTTAACAGATAAAAAACTGAAAAATTGGGCGTGCAAAATTATTCAGCTCCTTTACATTCAGTGCAGCAAACTCTCTCCAGAAGTTCAGTGAGGATCTCTGAATGATCCAATGTTGACCTAAATGACTAATGATGAAAAATAGAATCCACCTGTGTGTAATCAAGTCTCCGTATAAATGAACCTGCTCTGTGATAGTCTCAGAGGTCCGTTTAAAGAGCAGAGAGCATCATGAAGAACAAGGAACACACCAGGCAGGTCCAAGATACTGTTGTGGAGAAGTTTAAAGCCGGATTTGGATACAAAAAGATTTCCCAAGCTTTAAACATCCCAAGGAGCACTGTGCAAGCGATAATATTGAAATGGAAGGAGTATCAGACCACTGCAAATCTACGAAGACCCGGCCATCCCTCTAAACTTTCAGCTCATACAAGGAGAAGACTGATCAGAGATGCAGCCAAGAGGCCCATGATCACAAATCTGGCCTTTATGGAAGAGTGGCAAGAAGAAAGCCATTTCTTAAAGATATCCATAAAAAGTGTCGTTTAAAGTTTGCCACAAGCCACCTGGGAGACATACCAAACATGTGGAAGAAGGTGCTCTGGTCAGATGAAACCAAAATCGAACTTTTTTGGCAACAATGCAAAATGTTATGTTTGGCGTAAAAGCAACACAGCTCATCACCCTGAACACACCATCCCCACTGTCAAACATGGTGGTGGCAGCATCATGGTTTGGGCCTGCTTTTCTTCAGCAGGGACGGGGAAGATGGTTAAAATTGATGGGAAGATGAATGGAGCCAAATACAGAACCATTCTGGAAGAAAACCTGATGGAGTCTGCAAAAGACCTGAGACTGGGACGGAGATTTGTCTTCCAACAAGACAATGATCCAAAACATAAAGCAACATCTACAATGGAATGGTTCACAAATAAACATATCCAGGTGTTAGAATGGCCAAGTCAAAGTTCAGACCTGAATCCAATCGAGAATCTGTGGAAAGAACTGAAAACTGCTGTTCACAAACGCTCTCCATCCAACCTCACTGAGCTCCAGCTGTTTTGCAAGGAGGAATGGGCAAAAATTTCAGTCTCTCGATGTGCAAAACTGATAGAGACATACCCCAAGCGACTTACAGCTGTAATCGCAGCAAAAGGTGGCGCTACAAAGTATTAACTTAAGGGGGCTGAATAATTTTGCACGCCCAAGTTTTTTATCTGTTAAAACAGTTTGAAATATCCAATAAATTTCGTTCCACTTCATGATTGTGTCCCACTTGTTGTTGATTCTTCACAAAAAATTACAGTTTTATATCTTTATGTTTGAAGCCTGAAATGTGGCAAAAGGTCGAAAAGTTCAAGGGGGCCGAATACTTTCGCAAGGCACTGTAAGTCTTTTTGTGGCAAGTGACCCAGGTAAGTGTGGCAAGTGACTTCAAATTTATCGTGTTTATGCATAGGTTAACTCACTGAATAGCCATGAATGTGTGAGTTATTTGGCCCCTGTTTTTAATAAAAATGTTACTTTTCATGTATACTTTCACTGTGTGAGGTTTGATTGTGATAGGAGTAAAGGAAAAAATAAGCACATTGGGGTGTATTTTGGGCATATTCAATTAGTAGATTGCTCATTTACATATTCAAATTAATTTTCAAAGAAACTTGTAATACAAAAATTTGCACTTATCATGGATACTTTCATTGTATAAAGTTTTATTTTGATAGGAGTAAAGGAAAAAAATAGCCCCATTGGGGTGTATTGTTGTATGGCCTTACTGGCACACATCTTGGATTGATGAGAATTAAACATATTTCCTCAACTAGGATTTCTTAGGACTTTTAGTATGTTGTTCTGGACACATTATAGAAATTATCTATGCTGAAAAAAATGAGTTACGTTGCCTGGACTCAAAGGGCACTAAAATTACTGGTCCTGACCACCTCCTCTGTGATCTGTTCTGTTGTTTGGACCAGTTGAATGATCTGTGGAGTGTTTGTTTGTATTTATTTTTAATACAACTTTTCACGTTTCTCACTGTGTTAGTAGAAACGCCTAATGTGAGAAGCCATAATAGTTTGTTTATCCAATGTTATTGATCGCTATTATTAATAGAAATCATAATAATTATTAAATTATTATTATTAGTCGTAGTTGTATGAGTAGTACAGAGGAGGTGGTCAGGACCAGTAATTTTAGTGCCCTTTGTGCCAGTTAGAAGCTGGTCATGACCGCTGTGCCACTGGTCGCGGCCAGTGTCTTTAGCGCCCCTAGTGGTTGTGACCACTGGTCCGTGCCAGAGACCAGCTGGTCCTGACCACACGGATCTTCATAATCAATAATAATAACAATAATAATCATAATATCTGATATAGTGTATTTTATAGACAAACGATTATGATCTCTGACATTTATCCAGCCAACTGTGCTGCCAAAACGACAAGAAAGGGGAGAAAATACTAAAGCCGCTTCACAGACCACAGGGCAGACCACTGAGGAGCTGGTCGCGACCAGTGTCTTTAGAACCCCTAGTGGTTGTGACCACTGGTCTGTGCCAGACCACAGAATCGGCTACAACCCCCTCAGACTGCAGAAAGTAAAAGGGTAACGATAATATTTTCAAGTATTGATGATCACGCACATTTTTTCACTCGATATCATCGTTATCATGAAGATTATTTGCGCTTGTACTGAGTGATAGTTGTTCTATAAACACCTCCAACTCAAATCTTAACTACGGCGCTGTCTCGCTGTCACATTAGCCTCGTTCGAGATGAACTGCGCCTCGCCTGTAAGCGGACGAGAGCAGGCGGCAGCAGCCGGGGGCGGTGACAAAAATTCGCTGTCAAGTCGGACAGTTTTCCAGCCGTTTCCAGCAGCCTTCAGGCTGAACAGGAAGTGACAGAAACACTGTGGTCCAATTCCGATTTGATACATTTTAACAGACCAATATATCATCTTATACACGGTCTCCAGTTGTTTCTATTAAGACAGAGTAGCTGTCAAAATTCTCTACATGATCTGTTGCTGATTTTAATTAACAACAGACTGTAGATGATCCGTAATCTGAACGGATTTAGTCTCTCTGACTTCTAAATGCAACTATCAGCCACACAACATGTGCTCTGTTCAGAATAAGCCTTTAAATCAGACAAATCTCAGTTAAAATCCCTCCAATTCAAAATCAATAAAAAGTTTATATAAAACGTTGTCATGTTGAGTCGATTCTGAACCAATCAGCTGTTAGATCAGCTGAGAGGCTGGCATTTCCCAGCATGCCCTGGGTCCGCCTGGCTCTTGCAGTCGGTGGAGAGCAACTGCGGCGCCTGGCTCTAAAAACTGCGGCTGCCTTGATCTTGTGAGATTATCGTTGCCCACGTGTGCATGACATCAGAGCGAGTTGTGATCAAGTCGGACACAAATCTAACCGGCATGCATTGGGCGGCGATCGCCGGTGATCGATTCTGTGCAGATCTGGCTCATCTCGAACGAGCTAGTGTCCGCTACGGCGCATCGGAGTAGGAGATGGCCCGACTGCACAGCCTGGCTCCGCCCTCCTACTTACTTCCGCTCCCGACTGCATGGAATACATGATAACATGTAAATACCCTAGCATTAGATAACGGCAGAACACAGTGTAGCCTAAATAACTAAATATATGTATTTAATACTGTGCATATATCATCAAATGTCAAAGTCTGTAAATACAGCCATTAAGCTCTCGCGTAATCGTTACCCTTAATGTCCTCGTTATCAGTCCAACTTTAATACTGTTCGTGACAATTCCTGCATGAAGAAAAGTGTGTTTGCCTATTACACTTTCTTTCGTCTAAAAATTGTATCTCGGGGTGGGGTGGGGGATACCACTAGTTAATGCTGTGATTTTGGCAAGGTGTTAACAATCACAAATTGTTGTAAACATAGAAATACTGCGGTGAACCCGTGCGTAATGCTGCATGATGGCACTGCTGGCCCTGCAGGAGGACTATACGCCAATGGAAGAATCAAGAGAAAAAGAGGCTTCAGGGACCATGACGAATACTGGCTAATATGCCGATTTAAATTCCCTAAAGCTGAGCTCTTGGATCTATGTACTGAATTGGGTCCAGTAGAGAGGGCAACGCACCGGAACCGTGCCATCCCGGTCGAAATATAGGTCCTCGCCACCCTGGGGGCCACCGGCTGTTTCCAGAGGGAAATGGCAGACATTAAGGGTTTTTTTTTTTTTTGTTTTTTTTTAATAAATATTATATATAATCTTCAACTTTATCAATAAGGCTTGTTTGGATATAATATATAGTTCTGTTAAATCGTATTGTATACGTCTGGTATATCGAAGCTGTCCCGTGCCGTAATGCCTGCCGTTCTGGACGTATTATTAATACATGTAGTTATAGACCAGGTTTCCCTACACTGTGCAAGAACAGGCTTAAATTATAATTCAATTTGCAGCAATTCCTGAACGTCTGAGAAGTTTTTTGCTTTTTCATCATGATTCGGTGTAACAACTGCCAGTGTCATTCATATACTGATCAACATTCACGAGGTGCTTTGCATTGACTATTTATGGTTAAAAATGGGCGTGTATAAGGGCGGGATAAGAGGCTGATTCACATACGCACACTTCTAGGTAATCTCTGATTTATAAAGGGAACATTGCTTGCATCTGATTATTCCTGTGTTTTCATTGACAGCACTGTATCTGTGCACATACATGTTCAAAAAGAGGTAATCACAAAACGCTTGAGCCTACTAGTTGCTTTTCCCGTACCTGTACAGCTGAACTTTACGGAGCCTATAATGTGTGTGCACTAAATGTAGCCTGTTTCGTATGTCGTTTTTATATATTTTAAATGTGTAACACCACTTGAGCCACGGTGAAACTTTGTTTCGTGTATATGGTTGAAATGACAATACTTGGGAGTGGACTCATAGGGAAGCGAAGCAAGTGCATTCTGAGAGTTGTTGTCTTTCATCCACATGAGCCAAAAATAAATTTTCTGGCTTTTCTCGGTCTAGAAGGCACCAACTTCTAAAAAAAATGTCACATTTCTACTACATAAACGACACAATTTAATACATTCCAGCGGTGAAATATCCCTTTAAGTTTAGAAACATTTTTAGTCCCCCCTCCCTTGCCTCACAGCCTCCACAAAGCGTACCTCCTCAAGCCCCAAGAGTGCCATGTCTTAGCCACCATGGGCTTAGCGGATAACGATGAAATTGCACCCTCTGGCCCAGAAAGACTTTTCCCATAGACTTTGCATGGCGAAAGAAACTTCTATTTCAGTGGATCATTTTTACTTACCAGCCCGAACACTTAAAGGGTTCGGTAAAAGTCATATTTTTAACATTTTTTTTCACTGCACATGCTCCTATGACTGTTCTCCAGAGATCCTATAGCTGTAATAATGGATAATGCTAACGCTAATGGTTGTAATTCACCATATGTTCTATTAATACATCCATGGTATGTATGCTGTAAAGCCTGTAACGTGGATGAGAGATGAAGCCATGGATGTTATTAGGAGAAGCTCTGTTCAAGAAACTGCAGGCTAACCTTAGTAGCTAGCACTAGCTAGAAGCTAGCTAGTAGCTAGCTCATCACCGGAAAAATGCTTCTAATATAGGCTACTTCACTGGTCTCCGTAGAAAACAACGGTGTCACATTGTCCATTTCGTTTACTGTGTATGGCTCACCGTTGCAAGTCTACGGCGTTGCTTTGTCCATTTCTTTAATTGTCTAAGGGCAGACCACGGGAGAGAATGAGAGAACATACTGGTAGTTGGATTCGCTATGGTTCGGAGGTAAATAGAATGCGGCATAATGCCGCGTTCTATTTACCTCCGAACTCGGAAGCCGCAACTGGGAATGACGTCATACCCGAGTTGAATGCGTTCTATTTAAAAGTCGGATTTTCATTGTTTTCATTAGCTCTAGCCCGGTTAGCTATTGTTAGCAACCAGTTGATAACGCATTACGCCGTTTTTTGTGCATGCAAACAACGTAACAACATGTCCACAGATAGAAGTTGGACATGCCTGTGTGAACGACTGATTTAGTGAGACACAAATAAGACAGAAGTGCTTATAACTTTATGTTACTGCAGCTTTCACAACTGTTGATACAGGGGAAAGCCATGTTGGATTTTGAACTCGCTCTACTGCGAGGTTGTACGAGTTACGAGCTCGTAAATACGAGGTCAAGGGGGCGTGTTTACGACTTTGACCTCGTAAAAAAACGAGTTCCGTGGTAAATAGAACACGGCTATTAGTTGTGGAATGTAGTAAGCAGGCTGTTGAAGGCTATTTTATTCACATTAACATCGGATGAAGTTGGTATTTTCTCAAATAGAAATTATGCTGAGTAATTAATAAACTAGTCATGACAAAAAAGTTTGCTATGTTAGTGTAATATAATGTAACGTTAGCTTGTTTAATAGCTTGTTGGATAGAAATGCACCCACTACAACTAACGTTAACACGGCGATGAGCCCTCGTTGACTCGTGAGTTCTCGAGTAAATCCCATGATCTGCGAGCTTCCGGCTCTGAGTCTGCGGGTCGGGACAGTCTCTCTGCTCACTCAGGCTCTTGAGTTGACTTGTGGAGTTGCTGTTGCCTACGGAATTATGTAATAAAGCTTTTTGCAGCTAAGATGGCTAGCATAGTAGAAGCTTATGTTGCAAGAGGTTTGTGTGTGGCGCTGTTATCATTTTAGATTGAATTGTAGTAGGACTCAACTGAACCGGGTTAATGATACTAGAGACTCGCGATTCGTGAGTCAATTTAAAGACTCGGGTTAAAGATCCGAGTGAATCACGACTCAAACAGGTTTAACTGATAGAGGGGTGAAAGGGGGAAGTGTCATTTTTTGCTGACCGCTGTTTTTCACGTTGTTTTCACGCTCGGCCCGGCCCGAGGATAGTGGCGGGACATATTGGCCCGACCTGGCCCGCGGGCAGAGAATCTAAACTCTAGGCTGAATAGGGAATAACTTGCCAGACGCACTTGATGATCACAGATCCAAACAGATTTATTTGCATTTGAAAATAGCAAAAACAAAATCCAGTTGCATGATGAAACGGCATTAAGCATTAGAAAGTGTGAAAACAACGTGAAAAACAGTAAGTAAGTAACAAATTACCATAAATCGAGGACCCTCTTTGTGTGCCCAGTAAGCACACATATGTCGCTGCGACGTATGCAAAAGATTGCTCCATCTGCAATTGATCGCGGGTCATTCTGAAGCGTCATTTAACGAGTGTCTGGACGTCTTATTATGATGGAAATCTGTACATTGCAGCGACGTAGTAACCATGTCGGTTAAATGTATTACAAGTTCCTTGGTTGTTTGCGGGTCATTTGGAAGCATCGTTTATTGAGCGTCTGGGCGTCTTATTATGATGGAAATCTATACATCACAGCAACCTATTAACTATGTCGGTACAATATCATTCAAGTTCCTCACTTGATCGCTGGTCATTTTGAAGCATCCTCTAATGAGCGTCTGGAGGTCTTTACTTTACACACACTGTTGATGTGATAGACATCAACAGGGGTCATCTGAATTCTGCACAGCAACATATTTGCGCCACAGTCGATAAAAGGAAAAAAGTTGCCACAGTCTACGAAGGGTAGATGGAGACTGCTTCTTTGCTGCTGTCAAACCCCACGGTAAGCACTATTTTATCTTAACGTAACGTTAATGTTATGGTGAGCAGGAGATAGAAGACCCAATCGCAGGGAGGGGCAGGCAGGCAGGAGAAGGTTTGAACTTCAGAATTTAATCCAACAAAAAAACGGCAGTACAGAGACTGGAAAACTCACAAAGTCAGGCAGGGAGAAATCAAAGCAACGGCAGCAGGCGTGGTTATATACATTAGGTAATGAACAAACAAGGGACAGGTGATACAGCAGGTGAAACACATCAGGGCGGGGCAGGACAATCAGACAAGGCGGGAAAACACAGGAAGTAGGACTAGGAGACAAGACAGAAAACCAGACTTTCACAATAAAACAGGAAACAAACCGGAATACACAATACAAACAAGACAGAAACAGAACAAAATACAAGGCATAATACCAAACCATAACAGAACCCCCTCTTGAAGGGATGGATCCCAGACGTCCCAAGAAAACAGAACAGAAAAAAAACCCAGGGAGGGCGAGAGAGTCCAGGGGAAACAGAGAGTCCATGGGGGAAAAGTCACTGGAGGCAGGGAACAGAGGGCACACGGGAACTGGGGACAGAGGGCACGTGGACACAGGGAACCACGGGCACTCGGAAACAGGGGGCAGCAGAGAAGGCAGAACCCTTCTGGCGGCTGGCGACGAAGGCAGAAGCCTTCAGGCAGCCGTCGGTGAGGGCGGAATCCCTCAGGCGGCCGAACTGGACGTCGTGGGTTCTTAGGCGGCCGTCGTCGCAGGAGAGTCTCTTCGGGCGGCCGAACTGGACGTCGAGGGCAGCGCCCCTCCAGGGGCCGAGTAGGCGACGGGTCAGCTGGGCTGGGGCCAGGCGACGGGTCAGCTGGGCAGGAGCCAGGCAACAGGTCAGCTGGGCTGAAGTCAGCCAACCCGGCAACAGGGACAGACGTCGTCAGGGGTGCCGACAGGACACGAGGGGGGGCAGGAGTGGGCCTGACCGCCAACGGCAAAGTCTCTGGGGGGCAGGACAGGGGCAACGTCTCCTGGGCGGTCTCAGGGGCGGTCTCAGGGGCGCTAGAGACCGGCAAAGTCTCAGGAGGAACGGGCATAGCAGGTTCAGGGAGACTGAGTGGCAGCCAGGGTTGAGGGGAGCGGCTAGCCAGCCGAGATTCAGGGGGGCTGCCAGCCAGCCGGGATTCGGGGGAGCTGCCAACCAGCCGAGGTTCTGGCAAGCTGCCAGCCAGCCGGGAATCTGGGGGGGCTGCTAGCCAGCCGGGAATCTGGGGGGGCTGCTAGCCAGCCGGGAATCTGGGGGGCTGCTAGCCAGCCGGGGATCTGCTAGCCAGCCGGGATCTGGGACATAGGACAACCTGGGAACGCTAGGAAACTCGGGAATGCTAGGAAGCTCGGGGACACTAGAGAGCCTGGGGACGCTGGGCACCTCGGGACGCTGGGCAGCTCGAGGTATGGAAGGCCACGCTCTCTTGCAGTGGCCTGCCAGCGAGCCTCCATGATGGATTTGGCCAGAGCGGGATTCTTCTCATATACACCCCGAAAAAATAGGCTCAAATTTCCACACTGCTGGATCCATGCTGGTCAGATCGTTCTGTGATGGGTAGCGGGAGATAGACGACCCAAATGCAGGGAGAGGCAGCCAGGCAGGAGAAGGTTTGAACTTCAGAATTTAATCCAACAAAAAAAACCCGACAGTACAGAGACTGGGAAACTCACAAAGTCAGGCAGGGAGAAATCAAAGCAACGGCAGCAGGCGATAACATGCACAAACTGACTGGCAAACCACAGGCAGGAACAAACTGACACAAGACGATCTGACACGAGACAAAGAGAACACAGAGGTTAAATACATGAGGTAATGAACAAACGAGGGACAGGTGATACAGCAGGTGAAACACATCAGGACGGGGCAGGACAATCAGACAAGGAAAACACAGGAAGTAGAACTAGGAGACAAGACAGAAAACCAGACTTTCACAATAAAACAGGAAACAAACCGGAATACACAATACAAACAAGACAAAAACCGAACAAAATACAAAATACAAGGCACAATACCACAGTTAATACAAATATTTCAACGTTTTTGCATGGGTAAGTTGGTGTTCATCTGACAAATAACAAGATTTGTTAGTAAGTTACACCATGTCATGATTTAAAGTAACTTCAGGCCCTTTTTCACATTCATTAAAAATTAAACTATCCGTGCTCTAGCTAAATGTACTAATCTGACTGAATCTGAATGTAACGTTAACGTTAGCTATGTCAGTAAGTTAATTTACTGGCTGTTGTTCCCAGGGGCGGTGTGTTCATTAGGGCGATATGGGCGACGCATTGCCAAACGGGAAAAGGAATGGATTTTTTTTCTAACCAATTCTATCACGGCAACAGTCGTTATCAGTGTTCTAATCTAGACGTCTGATCTGCCACTAAATGTCCAATCAGGCTAAAGCTGTGCTTCAATTGGCCCCGCCCCTTTTGGGGCGATTTCAGTCAGGTTGAAAATCGCCCCAGAAGTCTCTCATAGACTCTCCATCCATCTTTGTCCAATTATCCGGTATCGGGTCGCGGGTGTAGCAGCTCCAGCAGGGGACCCCAAACTTCCCTTTCCCGAGCCACATTAACCAGCTCCGACTGAGGGATCCCGAGGCTTTCCCAGGCCAGGTTGGAGATATAATCCCTCCACCTAGTCCTGGGTCTTCCCCGAGGCCTCCTCCCAGCTGGACGTGCCTGGAACACCTCCCTAGGGAGGCGCCCAGGGGCCATCCTTGCCTTCTGGCTCAGCTCTCTTTTCGTCACAACGGTGACAACCAATCTCCTGCTCCATTGTCCCCTCACTCGCGAACAAGACCCCAAGGTACTTGAACTTCTTCACTTGGTGTAAGGACTCATTCCCTACCTGGAGAAGGCACTCCATCGGTTTCCTGCTGAGAACCATGGCCTCCAATTTAGAGGTGCCGATCCTCATCCCAGCCGCTTCACACTCGGCTGCGAACCGATCCAGTGAGTGCTGAAGGTCACAGGAAGGTCCACACCCAGAGCTTTAAGCATTTCTGGACAGATCTCATCAATCCCTGGGGCTTTGCCACTGTGGAGTTGTTTAACTACCTCAGCAACTTCCACCAGGGAAATTGACGACAATCCCCCATCATCCTCCAGCTCTGCCTCTACCATAGAGGGCATATTAGTTGGATTTAGGAGTTCCTCAAAGTGCTCCATCCACCGCCCTATTACCTCCTCAGTTGAGGTCAACAGCTTCCCATCCTTACTGTACACAGCTTGGATGGTTTCCTGCTTCCCCCTCCTGAGGTGGCGAACGGTTTTCCAGAAGCACCTTGGTGCCGACCGAAAGTCCTTCTCCATGTCTTCTCCGAACTTCTCCCACACCCGCTGCTTTGCCTCTTTCACGGCAGAGGCTGCAGCCCTTCGGGGCCTTCGGTACCTTGCAACTGCCTCCGGAGTCCTCCGGGATAACATATCCCGGAAAGACTCCTTCTTCAGTCGGATGGCTTCCCTGACCACCATCATAGACTCTCATGTAAAATATATTTTTTTCAAATATCAGAGCTTTCAATACAATCTCTATGGGTTCCGGGAGGGCTTGCACTTATGCGCTTTCGTCATATGTAACGTAACCATGAACATAATGTGGCGGCAAGAGAGGATAGAATCAGAATAGAGGAGGTGGTTTTCTAAATGAAACCTACCTCTAACACACCGACAAAGCCACCCTGGGAATTTCACCCAGAGAATTATTTCAATTACTAATGAATGATTTTACTTCCAATTACAAGATAATTGATATATTTAAGGTCACACAGGTAAGTATACAACGCAGCCAAAGACGAGGTTCAATTTTTAAAAGTACATTTTATTTCAATAAATTGAAATAAAACAAAACAGTTTAAAACACATTCTTACCAAAAAAATGGCGAGAAAATAATTGTGCTGAGGCTTACCAGTGGAGGGGAAGGGAGTACGAGGGCAGTGAGGGATCCCAGGGAAAGTCACCCGTGAACACACACAAAAAACACACAACAGTGGACACAGCAAATAAAAATGGTGAGACACAGCACACAGGAGGGGAATACGGGTAGCAACTTCAATCAATTCACGTACTTCTGTCAAGATGGCTAGCGTTCAGTGCAACTCGATTGTCTCTTTGAAAGAAGTTCCTTTTAGTCAGCGAATGAATCAAGATGAATTGACAACGAAACAATTGGGACCTCCCAGACCAAATGTAATCATTCAACAGGTTTCTACTAAAGGGAAAATTCCTACACCTGAGGATTTTCCAAAAATTGGTACGAACGAAAAACCTGGCTAGCAGGCTGTGACGTAGCCAATGCAGTTTTCTGCTACCCTTGCCACCCTGAAGGCGGCACGGCAGACAGCACTGCTTGGACAGCGACTGGTGTAACAGACATGCACCATCTTTCAGAAAAGATAAAGAAACATGAGCTGTCAAAGACCCACATGGATAGCTGTTTGAGATTGTCTGCTTCGGGGAGAGTGAACATTGCCACTCAACTGGATGAGTGATACAGGCTAGCTGTCGGTCGCCACAATGATGAGGTTAGCAAGAACCGCCACATCCTCAACCGGGTAATCCAGTGTGTGAAGTTTTGCGGAGTGTTTGAGTTAGCTTTGCGAGGCAAAGATGAAACTGAGAGCTCCACCAACCCTGGTATTTTTCTTGGACTGGTCAACTTTGTGGCACAGTTAGAAGAGGTGTTTGATGAGCATCTAAAAATGCTAAAGTTTTCAAGGGCACATCAAAGACAATTCCAAACAAGCTACTGAAGTGTATGCTAGCGGTCACGAGGGAACACATTGTGGAGGAGGTGAAGTCGGCGAACTTCGTAGCCATCCAAGCTGACAAGACCTGGTGCTCGTGCTGAGGTACATCGATAGCAACCATAAAGTGCAGGAACACTTTTTTGAGTTTCTTCCCATCTCGGAATCAACCTCAATCTCAATCGGCAGTGTGCTTTTGGAGAGACTGAACGGTCTTTTTGCAGACGACGAGAAAGTCAAACTCATTGTGCAAACTTACGATGGAGCCAGTGTGATAAGGGGAGAGAAGGCTGGTGTGCAGCAAAAGTGCGTGAGCATTTCAAGAATGCCCATTATGTGCATTGCTATGTGCATCAGCTGAATTTGATCATGCAGCAAGCTACTTCTCGCATGAAAAAAGTAAATATTTTCTTTTCTGATCTGAGCAGGATTGCAACTTTTTTTTTCCCGGTCACACAAACGCACCAGCATTCTTGACCAGACTGTTCTGCGAAGACTGCCCAGAGCTTCATGAACACGGTGGAACTTCAACAGCAGAGTCGTGAACACCGTCTACGAGAATCGAGACAACCTCATACAATGTTTTGAAGCCATCAGGACAGGTTCATTGGGTTCATTTGACCAGCCCACCGTGCATTTGTGTTAAAAATTACAATATTCTCATTATGTACAGTGCATACGGAAAGTATTCACAGCGCTTCACTTTTTCCACATTTTGTTATGTTACAGCCTTATTCCAAAATGGATTACATTTATTTTTTCCCTCAAAATTATACACATAATACCCCATAATGACAACTTAAAAAAAGTTTGTTTGAGATTTTTGCAAATTTATTAAAAATACAAAAACAAAGAAATCACTTGTACATAAATATTCACAGCCTTAACGATCAAGCTCAAAATTGAGCTCAGGTGCATTCTGTTTCCACTGATCATCCTTGAGATGTTTCTACAGCTTAATTGGAGTCCACCTTGGGTAAATTCAGTTGATTGGACATGATTTGGAAAGGCACACACCTGTCTATATAAGGGCCCACAGTTAACAGTGCATGTCGGACAACAAAACAAGCATGAAGTCGAAGGAATTGTCTGTAGACCTCAGAGACAGGATTGTCTCTATGCACAGATCTGGGGACGGGTACAGAAAGATTTCTGCAGCTTTAGAGGTCCCAATGAGCACCGTGGCCTCCATCATCCGTAAATGGAAGAAGTTTGGAACCACCAGGACTCTTCCTAGAGCTGGCCGTCCCTCTAAACTGAGTGATCGGGGGAGAAGGGCTTTAGTTAGGGAGGTGACCAATAACCCTATGGTCACTCTGACAGAGCTCCAGGGTTCCTCTGAGGAGAGAGGAGAATCTTCCAGAAGGACGACCATCACTGCAGCACTCCACCAATCAGGCCTGTATGGTAGAGTGGCCAGACAGAAGCCACTCCTTAGTAAAAGGCACATGGCAGCCCGCCGTGAGTTTGCCAAAAGACACATGAAAGACTCTCAGACCATGAGGAACACAATTCTCTGGTCTGATGAGACAAAGATTTAACTTTTTGGCGTGAATGCCAAGCATTATGTTTGGAGGACACCAGGCACAGCTCATCACCTGGCCAATACCATCCCTACAGTTAAGCATGGTGGTGGCGGCATCATGGTGTGGGGATGTTTTTCAGCGGCAGGAACTGGGAGACTAGTCAGGATTGAGGGAAAGATGAATGCAGCAATGTACAGAGACATCCTGGAAGAAAACCTGCTCCAGAGCGCTCTTGACCTCAGACTGGGGCGACGGTTCATCTTTCAACAGGACAACGACCCTAAGCACACAGCCAAGATATCGAAGGAGTGGCTTCAGGACAACTCTGTGAATGTCCTAGATTGGCCCAGCCAGAGCCCAGCCTTGAATCCCATTGAACATCTCTGGAGGGATCTGAAAATGGCTGTGCACCGACGCTCCCCATCCAAACTGATGGAGCTTGAGACGTTCTGTAAAGAGGAATGGGCAAAACTGGCCAAAGATAGGTGTGCCAAGCTTGTGGGTTTATATTCCAAAAGACTTGAGGCTGTAATTGCTGCCAAAGGTGCCACAACAAAGTATTGAGCAAAGGCTGTGAATACTTATGTACATCTTATATTTTCGTTTTTGTTTTCTAATAAATTTTCAAACATTTAAAAAAATCTTTTTTCATGTTGTCATTATGAGGTATTGTGTGTAGAATTTTGACGAAAAAAATTAATTTAATCCATTTTGGAATAAGGCTGTAACATAACGAAATGTGGAAAAAGTGAAGCGCTGTGAATACTTTCCGTATGCACTGTATGGCCAGTGGTGTAATTAGCTTACTTAACCCCTATTAGGGGTGGAACGGTAGGCTACACAGAAGTCACGGTTCGGTTCATACCTCGGTTCAGACATCACGGCTCGGTTCGGTACAATGGAGGGAAAAGCAAAACAAAAATGCAGAAGGCAATTTTCTTTAATTGTGCATGTCTCAGGCTGTCCACTGCGATAGCTGTAACAGCTTGAAGTGTATAAAGTAAGATGTAAACAGTAAACAATAATAGGCCTACCCTGCATCATCTCCAGACTCTATCTGTAGCTTGTAAACAAAATAAGACAATCAGCTACTAGTGTGATATGGAAGACAAGCACTGCTCTCATATGTGAATGCACAGAGCATGGATGTTAAAAGAGCAGCTTTGGTTACACAGAGCAGTTGACGAGTTTTGGTGTTAGCTTCACACGCCAACGGCGAAGCTAACAGCTAACTGCGGAGCTAATAGCTAATAGCGGAGCTAAGAGCTAACGGCGGAGCTAAGAGCTAACGGCGGAGCTAAGAGCTAACGGCGGAGCTAACAGCTAATACCGGAGCAAACAGCGAAGCAAACGGCGAAGCAAACGGGCCTGGAGGCCATTTGTGGTCGAGGCAAGAAGGGATACAGCTATGTCCGTGTTTGGTTGTATATGGAAGGGACTAGGTTGCTTCGTGTGGACTCACTGGACCGACTGACTCGACATGTAGGCGGAGCTCGGGAGCTTCAGAGCTAAGGGCAGTGCTACAGATTAGGTGTCCCTAAAGAACTGCGTGTCTAACAGTTGTTCCGCATTACATTAATTAATTTGCATGCAAGTTTTATTTATTTTTATACCGTGTATTTTCCGTGTAAATTCATGTACCGAATCTGTTTACCTTCAGGGACTCCTCTCAACAGCAGCTGCAAGTAGCAACAGGAGCCAAAAGACCCAGAACGGCTTTGAGAGAAGAGGAGAAGCAGAGGCTGTCTGAAGAGGTCTGCGACACCATCCTGGATCACACCAAAGCAAGGTTCTCTTTCACTGGCCACCTTGTGAGTGCTACCTTACTGCAAGCAGATATGTTTGAAAGGTACTGCCATTCATTTCCTGATGAGGCTCTGAATGTCACTGTGAACGCATACCCCATGCTGAACAAGGCAAAGCTTAAGACAGAACTCTCTGATCTATGAGAATCCTAAATTCAAGGGCTGCTGTGGTGCACTAGCACTGTACCAGGTTCTCATGAGCTACAACCTCCAGGAGACATTCTCTGAGACTGTGACTCTGTTGAACATCCTCATAACTACTCCCATGACAACAGCTGAAGCTGAGAGATGTTTCTCAACTTTGACACAAGTTAAGACATTCCTGCGAAATTCAATGGGCCAGGAACGTCTGAATGCACTGGCCATGCTTTCCATGGAGAGGAAACTAGTCCTCAACATGCCTGATTTCAATGAGAAAGTCATTGACTGCTTTGCTGTATTGAAAGAGAGAAGAGCACAGTTTCAGTACAAGTAATGTAGCCTCTCTCTCTCTGTCCCCCTCTCTCTCTCTTTCTCTCTGTCTGTCTCTTTCACACACACACACACACACACACACACACACACACACACACACACACACACAAATCAGTTCACAGTTGATGTTGTTTTAAATAGTTATTTTTCATTCATTCAAAAAAAAGTAAAAAAATTTTACGAATCTATACAATGGTTGTTCATATTTACAAAGCCATACAAATAGCCTACTTGTGTTTACCTTTCTAGAAATTATTTTCAAATTCTGTTTTCAGGCAAAATCTCTATCACTGTTCATGTTCATTTTCACAAATCTATACAAGAGGGCAGAATATGGAAGTCTATACAAATTGCTTATTACCAATAACTTGCATCAGTGTTTTCAGTAGCCTGCATCAAAGCTCCTGCTTGCTTGTTGTGAATTATGCTCTGGTGCACGTATTTCCAATTCAACCATGAGGCCTTTTTGAAGTAAGTAATTTATGTGTATATCAGAATTCTTTAGTTAAACTTAGCAGCACCTCACCATTCTGGTTTGGTCTTCAATGTGTAAAGCCAAGATGCACAGACCACACTAGGTCAATCCTCTCTTGTTCATTCACTTATTTGGGACAACGTTACTTTGCTTTTATTAAGTAGCACGTTGGTGATATCCTACATTCCAGAAGATGTAGTTCTAAGGGACCGTTCGGTATTTATGGAATGGAACACTGGAGGAAAATAGGGGAGGGTTATGTCTTTTTATTCTTTGTTGAGGGGAGGGTCACCCAGCGTTTTTTAGCCTAGGGGGGAGGGTCACCCAACTTTTGTATTCATGAAAACAGCAAAATTTCAAAGTGGCTTGTTTGGTGCATACTTTTTCATGTAGATCTCAGTCTCGGCCCCCCATCGCTAGCAGATGGGTCTGACCCAACAAAAATCGCAACATATGTTACGACCCTGGGGTCATATTTTGTCATTTTTGCCCTGCACTATCAGTTGTTCTCCTGAGTGTACACAGGTAATGAAGAACAGGTGTGAACACCGGATTGGTCCAGCGGAGCTGATTGCTGTCTCCTGATTGGTCGCCTGGAGGACAGCAGCCATTTTAAGCCTCATCGGACAGGAACTCTGGCTCTCTCTTCACTCTGCCATTCCCAACATGTGCCTGTGGAAACCTGTGTCTTGTGTTCAAGTTGTTGTGAGTAGTGTAAACAGCCTTCAGTCAAAATGGTGGTTTTGAGCTTTTGGATTTGTTATCCTTCAGCCATTTTGTTTTAGCTGTGAATATGATTTTCTTTGTCATATTTTGCTAGTAGCAGTTTGGTAGGAGTGAGAAGTCCTTTTTGTTTGTTCCCTTTTTCTCCTGTTTTGATCTCAGAAGCCTAGGTTAGAGCTTTGTCTTTACATTTTGTTTTGGTTTAGGAAAGTTTTAGGTTGTTTCTAGAGTTGTTTTGGTTGTTGTGTTGGGACCTCATCTCCAAATAAAATAGAAACTGCTACTTTGCAATTCTTTGTCCTGGCCATGTTTGGGAGTGGGAAGAGTGGGGGGGGGGGGGGCACACTTGTTGCGTCCGGTTCACCCCTAGACATCAGGTCGTAACACATGACAGCAACACGAGTTTGGAATTGCTTTCTTTGAGAATGCAACCTATAGCTACCTGCGCCACCTGTTGCCAAAGTATCGTCACTGACACGAAGATGGAATATAATGAAGCTGACTAGCTGAAAGGTTTCACGTTGCCTCGAGCACCCACGGAAAATACTGAGCATTGTGCCAGTCTGGCAGTAGGCCACATTCATTTAAAATTAAACATTGCAGTTGTTGCTAAGTGGAGCGTGTGAGCGCTGATTGCGGTTACGTGTCAGTTAAACTTCTCATCTCTAATCCTATCTGTATTTGTGAGAAGTGGCGCTGTCCTGAGTTGAAAGGTAGCTTGCCTTACGGCTTTATTATTGAGTTAATAGGCGTGTGTGTTCGTGTCGGCTGCTGTCCATTTCCTAAGGTTCTGAAATGCAAACATTTTTTGACAACTTTTTTTTTTTTGAAAGGGCGTGCACCCGCGAGCAGCCACGAGGAAAACATAAATCAGCGCTTATGTTAGAGGAAGACTGACAGCTCTAATATACATGTTATAATTTATTTACAAGACTGTCAAAGGGAGGGGGGTATCTTTCTGCCCTGTCAGATGCTGCTCTCCCTCTCCTCTGCCTGCTCCTTGGCCGGTGTGTGTGAGTGACAGCCCGGTCAGTGAGCTTTTTACATTACGCCCGCAATCTCTTGTGGGGCATTATAACTTCGAAAAACCACAGGTTCCAGTTAATCTTATAATGGATATGTGTGTTGAGTTATTTAAACAAACTATCGGGTAAATAAATGCCTCTTGTCCGCGAGTCTCCTGAGAGAGCAAGCCAGCGTTTCCGGCAGGCACCCGCCGGCTGTCACTGTGGAGACTGTGGACTGTGGAGCTTCTGAACACCAACTTTGCAATAGCCATCAATTTTTGTAAAACGGCCCATATTTGAGCTCTACATAGTTGATTTCTCGCATAAAAAAAGTCTCAGAAGTGAATTTAGTAATGAAATAGCAGACGAACAATGTATAAAGTTTCCACTTGTAGTTCCAATGAGACAACCTGTAGGGGGACCGAAGCTGGAAAAGTTAGCGTTGCTTTAACTTTGAATTTCTGATTGGGCGGGCCAGTTGTCAATATGGGTTATTACCCAGTGTGCTTTGTTGAATGGTCTCAATGTTTTGTTTTATTTCATGTGAATACTAGTTTAGTAGAGGAGTAACTTAGTATTTGAAGTAATGCAGGAAGTGTGCATTTAGTTTCCATGCTTATTGTGTTTCCACAACTATGTTAGTGAGTAAATCTACTGAAATGTATGATGTATAAGATGAGAAAGCCGATGTTAAGTCATTTATGTCATGGTTGTGAAAAAACAGTGGTTATCTGTACATCTTTGCCAAGTGCAAACCTGTACAGAAGGCATCAATAAATTGTTGGGGAGGGTCATAGAAAAATGTATTGCTGGCGAAAGGAGGGTAAAGTCTACTTTGACTAAAGATCCCAAAACTCCTCCGGTAGCCCCTTTAATAAAAACGAACAGTCCCTAAAGATCCACTTCTCTCAACAATTTGTCTACTTGTTATTGCCATGCTGTTACTATTTATTGTTTAAAGTGTGCACTTCCCTTTACTCTAAAAGATTATTAGGCTGCACTATCTTTTGAAATGTTGTAAATGTGGTAAAAGCTCTTGCTGATCCTTCAATCTGAACAAATACCAAGATGCTGTATTGTTAGCTGATATTTCATTTGTTTATGGAAATGCAGATTGTTTATGCAGTGTGGAGAAATGTGAAAGAACACCCTTGATTAGTTGTACTGTGATAACTTATTTTGCTTTTGTAAGCTAATACTTTTGAGATCAGTCAATAAATGCTTCTGGTATTGACTTATATGCCCCCGTCTTTATGTTGTTGTTGGACATATCTTTTTAAAAATGTGTCCTGTTTAGCTATTTTATATCACACAACATTGGATTAATGTAAGTAATGAATAAATGGAATAATTAATTCTGGAGCCATGTCATTTTTGCTTATGAAGGCTCCTGGATGCTAATTTCTTACATAGCTTTCCACCTGTAACTTATGTAGCTAGAGGGGAAATCTTTCTGTTTCTTAATGTACCCATTGAGTGGGTCACCTTAATCATTATCAGAAAAATTGCCCCCCCCCCGAGAATTTTTTCAGAAGCCGCCACTGATTGTTCCATAATTTAATGTTAACGTAATTTGGCTAACCATAACGTTAGGCTTAATTGAACGTTACCTGATATCCCTTAACATTAGCTAGCTAGCTAACAGTAACTGAGTGCCGTACCTCAGTCATACTTTGCTCATTTCGTTTAGTTTTATTTTTTTGGCTTAAATGGAACTGAAACCTCAACTGGGAACATAAAGCTGAAGACTTGTTATTGAATCAAAATGTAAAGGTAAATTTGGCATGTAGCTATATAGTGTTAGCTAATCTGCCAACTAACGTTAAATCATGTTTAAAAAGGTGAAGAGGTTCAGGGTCCATCTAATGGCAGGCTAACGTTTGTTCTTAAACTCCCATTGTGATTATAAGGTTTTATTTTTACCCTGCTTATTACCAAAATGACACTGTAAAATTAGTTTGAGAACATTTTAGTAAGACTATGGTTTGTTTATGTACACTCAGCATTAAATCTGGTTAACAATTAATTTTGAAAACAGGGTTCGGAGTGCCAACAGTCATAAAACTTCAGTAATTAGATGGTGCCCGTTTTTGTTGGTTAACGTTGGCCTTCAAAACACGTCGATGAGCATCGTCACCTGTTACCATGATTATCTTACTGATATATCACTAACGTTGATTACTTAAATAAAAATAATTTACCTGACAAGCTAGCGTTAGCTTAATGTAGTTACTGTCAGGACAGTCACTTAACTTTATGTTTTACTTTTTTTGTTGAAGCTAAATTTACCATAAGCCTAGCTAACGTTACATGAAACTGACATTAGGGACTGTTCGTTATTTATTCAAGGAGCCACCGGAAGAGTTTTGAGAAATTTAGCCAATAAAGACTTGACATTCCCTCGCTAGTAAATACATTATATGACCCTCCAAACCAACTTGGTAAATATACATGAGCGTCACACTACAACTTTTCGAAACCTTCTGTACTGGTTTGTGCTTAGCAAAGACGTACAGATTCCGATTGTTTATTCATCCCCATGACATGTGTGCCTAAACCTCTGCATTCTCATCTGACGCATCCCACTCCTCTGTTATGGTGTGGTGGCCATTTCAGTAGATTTACTCACTAACATTGTTGCGGAAACACAATAAGCATGGAAACTAAATGCCCACTTCCTGCATTACTGCATTACTTCAAATACTAAGTTACTCCTCTAGGAAACTAGTATTCACATGAAATAAAACAATAAAATATTGAGACCAGTCAGCAAGGCACTCTGGGTAGCCTAACATTCAACACACAAACTGGTTGCTCGTCACTAGCTGGTCACTAGGCTTCTTCGCCGTTTAAACAAAGTGGATTAAACTTATAAAATCTACACAAAACCCGCAATCAATTAGTAAGCTGACATCAAATGTGGCATTTAGGAAACCTTTATTGCAACCTTGGCAAGGTAAGATGTCCAGACTAGTGCAACAGTAACTTTCGTATTTTGCGTCCTTCTCTTCCCATCGTCAGCCAGGAAATACTTTTTTTTACTAAAGCAGTATATGAAATCGGATGTATTACCTACCACCATTTAGTTGTGTTATAATTGATCATGCCAGACGTAATTCATATTGAATTATTCCACTCATTTTTTAAACAATGAAATTACCGATTTCAGCCACCAGGGGGCAGCTCCCTCTGCCCCCCAGCAAACTCTGTGTATGTGGTCAGATCCATCTGGTAGCGAAGGAGGGCCGAGACTGAGAGCTACATGGAAAAATATGCACCAAACAAGCCACTTTGAAATGTTGCTGTTTCATGAATACAAAAGTTGGGTGACCCCCCCCTCCTCTGGACTGAAAAATGTTGGATGACCCTCCCCTCAACACAGAATAAAAAGACATGAACCTCCCCTATTTTCCTCCGGTGGTCCATTCCATAAATACCGAACGGTCCCTTAGCGGTTTATAATCGGCTTTAACAGGGACTAAACACGTTCGATGGACATATTGAATCACATTTGACTTTTAGATCAATACAATTATCAATATCACAATTAATTTGATAGGTACTTATCTTTTCCGTTTCATGTTTATAGCAAGGGTAACTACTGTGGTATAGTTGGTTTTATATTGGACGTTGGATGACACATTCGAAAAATCTATTATGCAGCTTGACCTTTTGACCTATCCATGTCAAAACACTTTTGGTGAACTTTGCTAACTGCCCTACACATAACACAAAGCTTTTTTTGTTTTTAAAAACAAAACAACTTTGATTTTATAAATATGTTTTACTCTTGACCAATAACCGGAGTTTCCTGCGACTTCAACCAATCCCAGCAGTCCCAGGTGCCAGACTTTATATAAGCATGTGACTCTGAGAGCCACTGACCAAGCGGGAGTGAGAACGTGATGACGTAACACACGAATGTCGCCACATTCATTTCCTTGTTTCTGATATGAAGACACGTGTGTGACTCAAACATCTCACATTTACCAAAAATAAAACTCAGCTCAGAGTAATTTTATTCTCCCCAGCCACAATTTCATATGTATCATCAGCAAGTAGTTGAATGATTTCAATAATGTCATTGTATTTAAGAGCAACACTTTGAGCAAGACCATTCTGTGATTGACCAGGCAAATAAAAAAGATGAGAAGGAGACACAGATGGGCACAGAGTCTGTGCAAGTGAACGAAGACTCAGAGTTAGAGCAATTGATTGATGATGACAGGAATGATGACATAGCAAAACAGGGGACCAAGTCAGAAGATGATTCAGTGGATGAGCAGATGTATAAAATGATGATAGGGAAACTGAGAAAGACACCAAGTCAGAGTCAGAAGATGATACAGACATTGAGCAGGTGGAAAACGATGAAAGGAAAATATATATAGGCACAGAATCTGAGGAAGCGGAAGACAATTATTCAGAGGTGGAGCAGGGGGAGATTAAAAGTGAGAAGATCACACAGACAGGTACAGACTCTGAGGAAGATGATTCAGAGATAGAAAAGTTTGTTAATAGAAATTATGACAGAGAGATAAAGACAGGCACAGAATCAGAAGAAAGTGATTCAGATGTTGAAAAGGTGGAGAAGAAAACTTTGTCAAACAGAGAGGCATGGAGTCTGAGGAAGATGAGTATTTGGAGGTGGAGCAAGGGAAAGATGATGAGGACACAGAGCGACCAATAGATTCTGATGAGACTACGATGGTCAAGGAGGACACAAGCCATTACAGAACGATACCACCAGTGCCAAGTAAGTTTAATATAACGTTAACAAAAGACAGCGTTTGATCACAACAAACGCTGATGAAAACGTTATTTGCCGAATAAATAATGAATTGCGATTAAGTTTTAGGTCATTTTATGGTTGCAACCCGCCACAAAACGAAGAAGAAGTTTGAGTTCATTTCCGCCCAGTATTTCCGCTCTGTTTGCACACATGGCAGGTGTCAACAAAGACAGATGTAAGTGGACGAACGAAGAACTGTTTGGAGCGCTGTCGTTCCCACACCACAGGCCACCTCTGTTGTCGTCGGGCATTTATGTGCATCTGCATCTGCATCATCATAGCAATGTGTTGATAGCGTCGTTGTTTTCTTATTATAGCTTGATATGTCGCTATCAGCTGGCACATAAGCACTATTACAACTTGTGCAATATTGATCATTTGTTGGTAGATGGTGCGATCCATTGTCTAGCAAAACTTTGTTCGCAAATGTTTGCTTGAACGTTGTGCGATTCAGTGCAAAAATGAATGGAAACACCTTAAAATGTCTCAAATCAATTCGATATACCAATTTGACCGCAAAACAGCATGTGACGCCATTACGCACAGGTTTTTATTCGCTTTAAAGCCGTTGGATGGAAACACATTTTCACCAGCTTTATTCGCATGAATTTTTTTTACCGAACTTCAGATAATTCGATTGACAAGTGGATGGAAACTTAGCGACTGGACAATATGATGAGTACTTGAATTTGTTCAGTAGTGTGACAATTAGTGTTTGTTCTCCAACACACTGCTGTTGTGAAGCAGGGATACACAGCTCACAAGTGTGTAGTCAAAAGAAAGAAATACTGTGTATTTCAGTGACTCCTACAGATTAAGAAAAATTATTAATTTTCTTGGACATCTTGTTGTGTGCGCAAGCGCCCTTTTATTATCACAGGTTTACAGACACGTCTCTACTGATTGGGTATCACCTGGAACACAGCCAATAATTGAGAGACACACCCACCAAATGAGAGAAAACCCAGGAAATGTGCTGTTTTGAGATTGAACGTGCACCATCTCTTTGCCTGAGTGGGAAGCCCACTCAGACTAGCTTTTAATAGTATTTTTGTACATTAGCCCTTAGTATAGATCACAGTAGGCTAATTATCTCAAAGTCTAGCAACATGATCAAAAGATTTTTTTATTTTCAGAATAGATTTTATTTGTGTTTGCTGCTGGGCTGTCGCTGGTCAGACCAGGGAAGAGGTCTCGGCTCACACAGTTGGTCTCATCAGCATGCAGGGTGTCTTTTCGATTTCTCCATGCGGCTTCACTCAGGAGGACTGCAGAGTCTCAAAAAGACAAACGTGTTTTGCTTGGCGGGTGTTTGCTGGGCTGTTTCATGAATACAAAAGTTGTGTGACCCTCCCCCTGGACTAAAAACCGTTGGTTGACCCTCCCCTCAACAAAGAACAAAAAGACTCCACTCGATAAATACCGAATGGTCCCTAGACAGATAGAAAGACAGACAGACAGACAGACAGAATTCTGAGCCATCATTTCCCTTCATTGATATCTGGTATAGCCAATATTGTCTACTTCTTACTATTTCTAACTATAGAAGTGTAATATTAAGTAACACTGACTATGTGTATCAAATGATGACTTAAGCTTCAAAGCACATTTTTCTTGTACTTTGGATGGAGAGGAATTATTCCACATTGGGACACTTAATATCATGAAATACATCCATTGCATGATATCAAATTAATTTATGAAGTTACGTAAGACAAACACCACAGAAATGCGCAATTCAACTTATTTTTTGAAATGTAGCTACATAACAAATCTTGAGCTCAAACTTGACAAACTATTGTCTGCAAAAAGTGAGAAGTCACGCCAAGGCAAAAGGCAGTAATTTCCACATTATCAATATTTGGTTGCTGCTCACCATTTAAAAAATCATTATAGTAACACCTGTATAAAATCTAGTGATGACATATTTTTGGTGTTTTACAATTACTTATAGCCATTTACTTATTGCTATCCTGTTCCCTAACTCAATTTGAGCGTTCCAAAACAAAGTCAAAGAGCGATAACTGGTGTTACAATGTTCTGCCTTGGTTTCTCCTGGTCTTTTCAATGTTACTGTTAAGACAACCCATTATTTTCTCAAGAAACAACGAAATTGACTCAAGATACTTATCCACATGATAAAGGATGTCTTGAATGTCCCAAAAATATCATTAACTCATTTTCGACCAAAAACAAAGTTACGGCCTTTTGCCTTTGCAGGGCAGTGTAGCTGGGGACCCTGGGCATATAAGGTCTGCCCAGTCTTTAAGCAGCTTAATTTGAAAAGTGGTAATCCACATAAAGTTAGTTAGACAGTAAGACAACTCTAATCGCTCCAGAAAGAGAGGTGTTATAAGAACATATAATTGTAAGACTCTCCTTTGATCCTACAACTCACGTCATAGTCCTCATGCAACCCAGTCTCACGGCAGTTCGTGAAATGGTCACGTAATTTAATCTATTTGATTCATGTACACAAACACATTTATTTCTTTTTTTTCGTGATGGTCACCACGTTTTTTAAACTAATGTATTTTAATGGGAAGGATCTTTCATGATCACAGCACAATTCTCAGTGAGAAGATGACGTAGCATTAAGAGCGACTACAGTAGCGAGTAGTATGAAAGCTCGAAAATCCACATAGGGAGGTTGGTTGGGGTGGTGGATGGGTCAAACAATGCAAGACTTTCACCCAGGAGACCGGGGATTGTGTCCCGTGTGTCACGTTTCCTAAACCCAACCGTCCCATTCTTCTTTTCCTAAACCCAACCCGTCCTGCTGTATACAGCTATGCAATTGTTGTTATTATAAAAAACGTGCTGACCATCATTTGAACCACTGAGCAGCTCTGCTGAAGCATTTGGGGTTAAGGGCCTTGCTCAAGAACACTTCAGTGGTGAGGGACAATGCTCACCATTGTCAGAGCTACTTCTTTACTTTCCCCACCCAGATCTTTTTACCTGTCCGATTGGTATACCAGTATACCAAATCAGATTATACAAATCAGATTCTTTCACAAAACAGATTAAAATAGAGTAATTCATTCTGGCATTTCACGCGTAGCACTTTAATCTTTCCAGCAATAGTACATCCCAGAGCATAGGTTAACAAATGCTGATGTATTGGTTTATTTTAATCTGTTTATTCTGTTTTTCTTAATTTTCCTTCTTGCTCATATACCTGGCTCGCAGATTTGATAAGAACTCCATATGGGACAAGGACTGCACATCAAGAAGAGGATGGATCCTGAAACTGAAGAAATCTGTAAAATTTTCTTCTTTTTTCCTTCATTTCCAAATATGTCTTAAAAAATATTAGTGCATAACGGAATTTCTATTATTGTTTATGAAGTAATACTGATAACTAATGTCTTGGGCGAGAGTGTTTTGCTTTCTGTTACGCTGGAGAGATGGAGGACCCAAATGCAGGGAGTAACGGCAGGCAGGAGATGGTGAGAGTTCAAAAATATTTAATGATAACAAAATAAACCAGCAGCACAGAGGCTGGAAAAGCCCAAAAAACAAGACTCAGAGGGATTCAAAAAAGACACACAGGCTGACGGCACGGGAACACACACGAGGGCAAAAACAGGCAAAACAATCTGACACGTGACAATGGGAACACGGGGGTTAAATACATGAGGTAATGAACTAATGAGGGACAGGTGATACAATAGGTGAAACACATCAGGGCGGGGCAGGGCAATCAACAAAGGCGGGAAAACAAAGTAAAACTAGACAAGACAAGATCAGACACAGACTATCAAAATAACACAGGAAACAGGAACAAACCGACAGGAAACATGAAATGACCTAAACACAGACACTTGACCAACACTAAACATGAGGGAGAACAGAATACAGGGATAACCAAAACATACACAATACAGACTAATCAACAAAAGCAGGAAATATACAGAAAATAATGATACAGGCAACAGAAATAGAACAAAACAGGCAACAAAATTCTCCAACCGTAACACTTTCTGTATCTTGATATATATTTCCATGGATGCTGTGATGTTTAGATGGGTAGTTCTAGAATTCCGCTAGTCTGAACTATTCGTGGTTGGTAAAAGTTCACTACTAGCAGAACTCAGATTTGCTCCCGACTACCGGCGGGAATCTCTATGACCACCTGAAATGACCTGGTGTGAAAGTCTGGTTTATGCACTCGCTTTCTGAATAGCAGGTGGTCTGCATGTGTATTTAATTATTACACTGGTGTAAAGTCAGTAGCGGAGTGGAAATCGGGAGAGTCTGGACTTTTCCCGGTGGGCCGGTAGTGTTTTGAGGCCGCGAGGGCTGGTCTGATAATAGTTATACATCGCAAGTTCTTAGCAACACCATCCGGTGGCTTGGTGTGCGGCCGCTGCCCGCTTTTCAAACTGTGCAGCCTCTGCTCAACCCATACGGTGGGCCGCAGCAGCCTCTTATTTCAATACAAACACAGGCTAATCAGAAAGCATTAATGAAGTGCAGGTCACAACCATGTCACAGATTCAGAATGCAATCACAAAATATCACAATAAAAATATGAAGTAATCAGACATTAGCCTCATCGACTCATGGCAGTGTGCTACCCAACTGGCCTGTTATGAGAGCTAAACAGCACATACAGTGCCTTGCGAAAGTATTCGGCCCCCTTGAACTTTTCGACCTTTGCCACATTTCAGGTTTCAAACATAAAGATATAAAACTGTAATTTTTTGTGAAGTATCAACAACAAGTGGGACACAATCATGAAGTGGAACGAAATTTATTGGATATTTCAAACTTTTTTAACAGATAAAAAACTGAAAAATTGGGCGTGCAAAATTATTCAGCCCCCTTAAGTTAATACTTTGTAGCGCCACCTTTTGCTGCGATTACAGCTGTAAGTCGCTTGGGGTATGTCTCTATCAGTTTTGCACATCGAGAGACTGAAATTGTTGCCCATTCCTCCTTGCAAAACAGCTGGAGCTCAGTGAGGTTGGATGGAGAGCGTTTGTGAACAGCAGTTTTCAGTTCTTTCCACAGATTCTCGATTGGATTCAGGTCTGGACTTTGACTTGGCCATTCTAACACCTGGATATGTTTATTTGTGAACCATTCCATTGTAGATTTTGCTTTATGTTTTGGATCATTGTCTTGTTGGAAGACAAATCTCCGTCCCAGTCTCAGGTCTTTTGCAGACTCCATCAGGTTTTCTTCCAGAATGGTCCTGTATTTGGCTCCATTCATCTTCCCATCAATTTTAACCATCTTCCCTGTCCCTGCTGAAGAAAAGCAGGCCCAAACCATGATGCTGCCACCACCATGTTTGACAGTGGGGATGGTGTGTTCAGGGTGATGAGCTGTGTTGCTTTTACGCCAAACATAACGTTTTGCATTGTTGCCAAAAAGTTTGATTTTGGTTTCATCTGACCAGAGCACCTTCTTCCACGTTTGATGTGTCTCCCAGGTGGCTTGTGGCAAACTTTAAACAACACTTTTTATGGATATCTTTAAGAAATGGCTTTCTTCTTGCCACTCTTCCATAAAGGCCAGATTTGTGCAGTATACGACTGATTGTTGTCCTATGGACAGAGTCTCCCACCTCAGCTGTAGATCTCTGCAGTTCATCCAGAGTGATCATGGGCCTCTTGGCTGCATCTCTGATCAGTCTTCTCCTTGTATGAGCTGAAAGTTTAGAGGGATGGCCGGGTCTTCGTAGATTTGCAGTGGTCTGATACTCCTTCCATTTCAATATTATCTTTAAATAATAATAAATAAATCTTTTTGTATCCAAATCCGGCTTTAAACTTCTCCACAACAGTATCTGGGACCTGCCTGGTGTGTTCCTTGTTCTTCATGATGCTCTCTGCTCTTTAAACGGACCTCTGAGACTATCACAGAGCAGGTGCATTTATACGGAGACTTGATTACACACAGGTGGATTCTATTTTTCATCATTAGTCATTTAGGTCAACATTGGATCATTCAGAGATCCTCACTGAACTTCTGGAGAGAGTTTGCTGCACTGAAAGTAAAGGGGCTGAATAATTTTGCACGCCCAATTTTTCATTTGAAATATCCAATAAATTTCGTTCCACTTCATGATTGTGTCCCACTTGTTGTTGATTCTTCACAAAAAATTACAGTTTTATATCTTTATGTTTGAAGCCTGAAATGTGGCAAAAGGTCGAAAAGTTAAAGGGGGCCGAATAATTTCGCAAGGCACTGTATCTGCGTCATCAACCACCAGAACCGGATCGTGTGTGTGCGCAGAGAGAGAGAGAGAGACGGTGTTGTCTCATGTCGGATCGTTATCGAATTTAACACTCAACAAGTGTTCATTTCCATACAGGTTTAGTGGCTTGACAGTTAACTGTGAAGTAAGGATTTGATTTGCGTGGTTATTTTGGCGACTTAATTAACCCGACCTAGGATGAGTCTGATGAAAACTGATGTATCTGCCCGGTTCAACTCTGAGATTTTCTCACATTGCACAGCGCTCTGATGGAATAATCTCTGAGATTACGTTATATTCTGCCAGCTCGCAGCAATTTAATACAATAGCAGGAAAAGAGTCCTCCCGCTGTTCTAAAGCGTCTGCTGATGTGCAGGTTACCTTCCCCCTAAACACGGACACACATACTGTATATACAGATACGTCTCACTTTATAAGATAGATAGCCTGCCTTTAAGTGGCATCACGCTCTGTCTGCACTCTGCTCTGTGTTGCACTGGTTGTGCTTTGCATGTGTGGGATTCTGAAACGTCCTTAAATTCGGTTTGTTTATTCAAAGTCAAAGACAGTAGAAAGTAGTGCAACTTTGCACATTTTTTTGGGTCTGAGGTGTATGTCACATTTTAGCTGCCAAAGCTCTGCTGCTCTCTGTCTCTGGGCCTCAGTGTGAGAGGGGGAGTGGCCAGCGGCTAGAGCGGCAAAAGCCAATGTGTGCTTCTTTTACCTATATATTTAACGATATATTTAGCATTTCTAATCCACACAACGTCAAACTTGGCGCTGCACTTACTCATGCCCGTAGCAAGACACCTGTCAAGTCTGAAATCAATCGGACATCGGAGATATGCACATAATAACACACAGACAGACAGACAGACGTTCCTGCAATTTATAGATAGATATAGGGGGATCAGTGAGCGGTCCCTCCCCAAATGGCATAGCCCTGGTCAGCCTCTGACGTAAAGCCATCGAGCACCTCTTTTTTTCCTTGTCACGTTTGGAAGTCTATCGGTAATATTAACAGACAGTGTGTGAGTCTAATGATGGAAAGTCGAAAAAGAAAAGGGAAAGGTGGCGCTGAGAAGGTCATCAACGAGTAGAGATACTACAGGTGAAATAAGATAACTTTGCTAAGCACCTAATGTCACAGCTAGGCACAGATGGGAATTAGCACCAGCTACCAGCCAGCCAAAAGCTTGTGAAATTTGAAAGTAGCTTGTGGTAAATAGCAGGTAAAACACGTTATTAAAACACAATGTGTAGAAATGTTGGCACATGTCTACCACTTCGAAACTTTGTTTAGATCCTGTGAAACTGCCGTTTCGGTACTCTATTCAAAATTCTAAAATAAAAAGATGTATTAACAGGAAGTGGAAGGCAGGAGTTGGTTGTTTGTTTTGGTCGAATCCGTAGTTGTGTTTAGCCTACTGTCTTGAGCAGACAAATGTAATAGCTGGCATTATTTTTGGGGTAGACTGAGTACAGTTGAGACAATTTTTGCGTTCTGATTTTTCACACAAAAATAGATACTTAAAAGAAGTGAATTTACACATGACATGCAACATGACATTTCATTAGCTTGTAGACTAAGATATTATCAATCAATAACACCCATAAGCAGTTTATATTTTCCACAATTAGCTCATAAAAATAAGGTGCTTTTGGTCTAAACTTTGAACTAGAGTCCAGGTGTCACCAACACAGTGCCCGTGGGCACCAGGTAGCCCCCAAGGACCACATGAGTAGCCCTCAGGCCTGTTCTAAAAATGAAAATTGAATATTGATATTATCTGTTTCCCACCTTGTTAAGTCATTGTTGATAATTATTACTAATGAGAAATCATTAACGTCATCAGTGTCTTCACATAGATGACTATCATTAATCATTAATAATCATATATAACTAAAGGCAAACTGCGCACATTTCTAATTTCAGAAGAGTGTATCAAACTGGTAGCCCTTCATATGACTCAGTACCCATAAAGTAGCTCTCAGTTTCAAAAAGGTCGGTGACCCCTGAACTAGACAGTACCATGGTACAGTTGAGACGCCCATTTTTAATGATGTAAAGGTAAAATAAAAACAAAAATATTTAAATTTGATTCAATCAATAAAAAAAAGACTTCAAAGAACTGTCTCCAAAAGAAACGTTATAATTTTGAACAAGTTCTATTATGTACCTTAAATTAAGAATACTATTGTCCGCAGCATATATCTTTCTCCTTATCACACTTTTACTGACATGGCCCTTTTATAGGAACACTCACCACCCTCATTATGTAGGCTAGCTGTCTGATTTGTTGAGTGATGCTCCACATGCTCTTCCTCACTCTCTGGTCTGGAGCCTTGTGGTAGGACCAGGGCTGGACTGGTACAAATAATCGGCCCTGGCATTTTTGGCCCAGGCGGCCCACACCCACCGTGATTGGCCAGGCACATTCCCTGCAGACAGTCCTCTTAACATATGCGTGCATTCTATGATATGAGTTGCCTAGTGTTCTGCGTTCATGTGATAGTTTTGGATCCTTCAAGAGGGGTCTCAAGACTTATCTGTTGATCTTACACTTAAATAATGGATTCATTCTTAGAGTTATGATTTGTATATTTATGGCATTTGTTTATTTTTTTTCTATTATTGATATTTGATATTGTATTGCCATTGTTGTTATTATTACTATTTTGCTTAATATTGGCTTAGCAACTTTTAAAAACTGTTTGCTGTTCATTTTAACTATTGTAAGATTCATATTTTGTCGCTTTGGACAAAAGTGTCTGCTAAATACAATAACCATAACCATAACCCTTTCCAAAAGCTACAATAAAGCTGAGAGTAGTATATGCCCTGGAAAGCGCACCAATACAAGAGAAGCAGTGTACTCACTCACTTTTGGTTGACGACGTGGAGGCCATAGAGTACACAATGTCCATACTCAAGTAATTGCCAAAAACGAAGAGTTTAAAGTATAATTTCAAATTATTTAATAACATTTAAGTATACAAATATGTATTGTCAGTAAAGTAAGTCAAAATGTTAAAATATTGTAAACTCAATATCGAGGTTTTATGCAGCCTGTATGCAGCCTCACTGTCCACCTGTCTGTAACTCAAGCCTCTTACCTAAAACCTTGACAACCTCCACTACCCGTTCCAAAACCTGGCACCTCTTCCTCACCTGGTCGCGGTGCACTGCCAGATATCTGCCCCCAAGCAGGTTGTTTATATCAGCTTTAGAGCAGTTTAAAAGAAATGCTTCGGCACAATTTCTATGAGTCATGCTTTGCTCGTGCTCTTCAGTTCTTTGGTGCACATGCTCCAGTCTGACATTCCACTCAGAAAAATGCTGGGGTCAGTTACCTTGCCAAAAGCCAGGCACAAAATGCAAAAATAAAAGAATGACGCTCACTACAGTACGTCAGCCACTTCCGGGGTTTGCCTTCTCTATTAATGAAGGCCTTCTTAATTAATAGATAGCAAGTCTTCCAGGTCCTGAAGCAGCAAAACAACCCCAGACCATCACACTACCACCACCATATTTTACTGTTGGTATGATGTTCTTTTTCTGAAATGCGGTGTAAGTTTTATGCCAGATGTAATAGGACAAACACCTTCCAAAAAGTTCAACTTTTGTCTCGTCTCCACAGAGTATTTCCCCAAAATTCTTGGGGATCATCAAGATGTTTTCTGGAAAAAATGAGACGAGCCTTAATGTTCTTCTTGCTCAGCAGTGGTTTTCGTCCTGGAACTCTGTCATGCAGGCCATTTTTGCTCAGTCTCTTTCTTAAGGTGGAGTCATGAACACTTGTAATGACAACATTACATTTAAACATGATTGTTTTTATATTCTACATGATTTTCTTATATTCTTCTACATTTTGTATTTAACCTAGAAAATTCCTATGTGGAACAGCTGAAATCGTAAACCTTGGAGACACTTGAATCTATTTTCTTTTGGGGCTTCTTCTAGCCTTCTATTTTAGTCTTTAGCAGATAAAGGTTAGAGTATAACCGTAAACAAAGTGTGAACTGTGTCTCTTGGACGCAGTCTTCCTGTCTCTGGCAGCTGAGATTAACAGGTGTTGTGTCTTGTTTTAAAACCGGTGTTTTGTTTAACTGTTTGCTCCTGCTAAAAATACTAGGAGGAGGAGGGACTCTGACTGTATATATTGACCTATATATTGATGTGTTGATTTTCTGCTTGGCAGACGCTTTTCTCTGTGCTGATTGTACTGGCGAAACCATGTTCTCTATATTTGCAAATATAATTAAATGCCCATAGACCAAACTTTGGTTTTCATTCTCAAATAGTCTTTATTCATTTCAACTTGTACTTTTTGAAATACATTCCGGCTGCATAAGAAACTTCCTGGACACACTGACCTTAACTGAGGCAAGTGAGGCCTGCAGTTCTTTGGATGTTGTTGTGGGGTCTTTTGTGACCTCTTGGATGAGTCATCGCTGCGCTCTTGAGGTAATTTTGGTCAGCCGGCCACTCCTGGGAAGGTTCACCACTGTTCCATGTTATGTTTTAACAGGAGGGGCAGACACTTTTTCACACAGGGCCATGTAGGTTTGGACTTTTTTCCCGTAATTATAAAAAACATTTAATAACTGCATTTTGTGTTTACTTGTGTTATCTTTGTCTTATATTTAAAATTGATGATCTGAAACATTTAGGTGTGACAAACATAAAATAAGAAATCAGGAAGAGGGCAAACACTTTTTCAGACCACTGTATGTTATTCATCAAGATGAGCCGTGAACAAAGTAGGTCAAATTCTTGAGACTTGTGATAGATTGACTTGCCGTTCCTAATCATCGCCTCTACTAATCCCCAGCATCTTCCTTAAATCGTCCACAATAGTTGTTACAACACTGATATCTGTATGCCCTTTCCATGACGAATGTAAGCAGTTGGTTACAATACTGAGGAAGGGGTTTCTATCACAGGTATTGAATTGCTTAATTAGAATTTTCTCAGTATCACTTACTATTATTGGGTAATTCTATTTAGCTAACCCTTTTGTGTGTGTGTGTGTGTGTGTGTGTGTGTGTGTGTGTGTGTGTGTGTGTGTGTGTGTGTGTGTGTGTGTGTGTGTGTCATTTCGACAACCGTTCATCCGATCACCTTCACTTGGTGGGTGTATTGCTGCTGGGTAGAACTTTACAACCGTACATTGGTTGCAGGGCTGTATTGCTGTTCTCTAGTCAATAATGTTGACAGGTTCACATTGTGTTGCTCTTGGCTATTGTACACTGCTTCCATCAGTAAGCACACCAGTGGAAACAATTGAATTCATTCACCTTAAATGACATTTTAACTAAATTTATTTTGGTTTCAGTTGTTAAAATCATGCAGTTTGAGGTTAAGTCTACATCTGCACAGTTATTATTTTAAATAGCCTTTTCTATGTGTTTTAACCTTTCGTCCACACGTAAACTGCATTTTAGGTCACTGAAAAGTGATCTTTCAGAAAGCTTCTTAAGGGTGTAGATTTTCAGAAACTCTGTGGACTCTCAGAATTAATCCCTAATTCAATCAAATAGCTTTTGCAACTGTACATGATACATTATACAATAATGTCTAATAGAGAATTTCTAAGATGCACAATCTGGAGCTGCTCCATAACCATACCTTTCAAAGTTTTTCAAGACATTAAAATGTTAGTATGGTCTCTTACTAAACAGTAACATTAGCACCAGTTATAAGGGAAATGTTCAAGGTTCTAACAGTAATGAACAATCTCTGCACTGGTAGTTATTAAAAGTCACCAAAAGGAAAACTTTCACTATGGTTGATATTTTTATGTTCATCTGAAAAAAGACCAGTCATATATAATGATTCATTTGCTTTTGTATGCTTTATTTTTGTTTTTGTTTTTGTCATTTGCAAGAAAGCTATATTTACTAAAAAATAATTAATTAAACAATACATATTTACTGTACAAATCATAATTCTCTCTCGGTTCTTTGTTGTTGTTTTTTCCAAAAGAAAGAACATCAACGGCTTTACGCAGGAGCCACGGAGGAGACCTCTGTCTTTGAGGATGAGGATACCTCAGAGCCATCATCCGCTTCTTTGCCAAAGAGTTGCATGATACATGAACGGAACTGATAAGGAAAAAATAAAACAGTATGTTACAAATCTAAACCAAACACATCCAATTCAGACAAGTTGATCAATGTGGCAATGTTATTGTTGTACCCACCTGCCGGTTCATGAAGACATATATAACTGGGTTCCAGATGGTGGCGCTTTTTGCAAAGTATGCAGGCATGGAAGCAGCCAGAGGATGGAAGGCATATCCAGGGTTAGCCGCACCATAGCAGACAAAAAAGGTGTAAGGTCCCCAGCAGAAACAATATGCGAAAATCATGACAACGACCATTCTGGATACTTCTCTCTCAGCTTTCTGGGTTGACTCTGATTCCTTCTGCTGCATAGCAACCTGTGATCCACAAATCAACAGAGTGTGAGATACTGCCAGGCTGTGATCTACTGTATATAGAGTACAAAACTGCTGGTAAGATAACTTACTGAATGGATAGCCATAAATACTGCAAGGTAGCAAAGAATGATGATGCTCAGAGGAATGAAACAACATGTAATCATAAGAGTAATCATGTAGGACTGGACTCCAGGGTCTGTATTTCCACTGAATACATCAGGTCCACAGGAAGTCTTCAGTCCATGAGGCCAGTACCTGATGCAAGAAAATGTTTAGTAAACGGTTCCACTGATTAATTTCAAAATCAGTTTTTTAAAAGATAAAAAACAGCAGACTACCTGCTCCATCCAAAGATTGGGGGAGCAGTCCAAAACGCTGCCCAAACCCAGCAGAACACTATTCCAGCTATGGCCATTTTGCTATCAAACTTGACGTTTCCAAAAGGTTTGCACACAATTATCCATCTCTCAAAGGAGATGACAGTGAGGGACCAGAGACCAGCAATGCCTGTGTAAAGAATAAGGATACTAAGTAAAGGTATTTAATTTTTAGTCTGATAACATATGCAACACCAAGAAAACTCTCTTTCCAAACACCTTCCAATCAAAGAGAAAGAACAGTGACCACTTACCACAACATGCGACAGTGTAGCCCTCAAAGATGCACATTGGGTGTCCCAGAATGAAGTAACCAAAAAACTGGTTGCATACACTGATGGTGCTGGCAAGAAGTGTCTCCATTATATCAGCAAATGCAAGATTTACCAAGATCCAGTTCAGAGGGTGACGGAGTTTCTTGAACTTTGCCGTGGCCACCAAGACGAGACCGTTGGTGAAGATTGATGCGACAACCACAATTAACATCCACAGTGTTGCAACGTGGAAAACCCATCGCGGAGCAATGTGGTAATTTGGACCCTCAAAGGGACCTGAAAGAAAAAAAGCAATCTCATATTTAGTCACACAATTTAGATATAATAATAACCAAATACAATAATTGTAAGTTCATAAAATTCAGCCATAGTGACATAGTTGCGTTAAAAGTCAACAAAATATGATGGTAATTTGCTCTGGTCAATGAATTATTAAAAAAGTAAAATGATAATAGTGTACCTCTGGTATTATTGCTGTTTACGTAAACAAAGCCACCAGTCGTTGTTGTATCGTCATTGTACCGCCTGGCAGCAAATGCCTGTTTTCCCCACTCTTCTGCCATTCTGATCGTAGAAGGAAGACCTTAGCAGTAGACCTTTCTTGTCACTAGCAACCTCCTTGGGTGACTGGTGTCCCACATCTCACTTTAGCTTTTATACCTGCACTCCAGAGACCTCTGACAAGATTAGATTGTTAGGTTAGCAGAGGTGTCCTAATTCATCCTGCTTAAAATACAAAATGCCCAAATAATCTTGTTACAAACGGATTTCCTTCCACTCCATTAAAATTGGATTTGATTAGATAGATAGATAGATAGATAGATAGATAGATAGATAGATAGATAGATAGATAGACAGGGGACTGTTCGTTTTTTATTTGAGGGGCTACCGGAGGAGTTTTGGGATCTTTAGTCAAAACAGACTCGACCCTCCCTTCGCCAGCAATACATTTTTCTATGACCCTCCAAAATGATTGGGAAAAGAGGCATGACCCTCACCAACAATTTATTGATGCCTTCTGTACAGGTTTGTGCTTGGCAAAGATGTACAGATAGCCTCTGTTTTTCTACAATCATGACATACATGACTTAACCTCTGCTTTCTCATCTTACACATCACACTCCACCAAGATGGTGGCCATTTCAGTAGATTTACTCACTATAAGTCAAAAATGAACTGCAGATTTATTTGACAGTCAGCGTGTTCAATGAGTTTACAACACCTCAGCGGTTCTTCAGAGCTCATTATAAACTGTAAAAATTGATAACAGAAAACGGTTCTTGAGTGACAGATGTGTGCCTGTGTTTGAAAATTAAATCTGGTCAGGATAAACAATATGTATGTACTAATTCTCTTGTGTTTTAAAGTCTGGATTTTTTCGGCTATAAAATAATTTTATTTCAAGATACTGCTGTAATCTGGTAGTCGTGGCATCATGATACCGGCGCGGATCCCGCCATGGCAGCTGCCTTTAGGTGCTCTGGGTAGGTCTGTGTTAGTTGTGTGAAACCAGTGTATGCAAACACGGGTGCTGTCCACCCAACGTGGGTAATGGGTAGATCTACATAGGGGCATGATACATGCCGGGAATTGAAGCGTGACCTGGATACGGGAGATTTAGGACACCCTCTTTGTGGATTATTCCTTGAAGTTGTCCGGCCGCGGAGACGGGTGTCCGCGCGGCGGCAGGATGACGGGCTACCTGCTGGGCTGTCGCTGCTCAGACCAGTGGAGAGGTCTTGGCTCACAAGGTTGGTCTCATCAGTAAGCAGGGTGTCACTCAGGAGGACTGCAGAGTCTCAAAAAGACAAACGTGTTTTGCTTGGCAGGTGCGCACCTGTGCCATACGTCAGTTCGCAGACAGCGGAGCCTCCTTCAGTCACAAACTCATATGTTCTCCTTATCTTTTCATAAAAGGCTCAGGCTGGAAGGATCAGCACAAATTATATGTTTATGTTTCTGGAGTGAAACTCTTAGGTTTTTGTGCTTTCAGCTAGCGGTCCGTATTTTCGTCCTTAGCTCGTTGTGATCCATTTTGTGAATTTGTGCGCATTCACAGGTAGGGTCAGAAGTGGTGCATCATGGGGGTGGGGGATGGTGCGATGGGGGGCCGAGACTGAGAGCTACATGGAAAAATATGCACCAAAAAAGCCACTTTGAAATGTTGTTGTTTCATGAATACAAATGTTGGGTGACCCTCCCCCTGGACTAAAAAACGTTGGGTGACCCTCCCCTCAACAAAGAATAAAAAGACATGACCCTCCCCTATTTTACTTTCCTGGACAGACAGACAGACCGACAGACAGAATTCTGAGCCATCATTTCCCTTCATTGATATCTGGTATAGCCAATATTGTCTACTTCTTACTATTTCTAACTATAGTAGTGTAATATTAAGTAACACCGACTTTGTGTATCAAATGATGACTTAAGATTCAAAGCAAATTTTTCTTGTACTTTGGATGGATAGGAATTATTCCACATTGGGACACTTAATATCATGAAATACATCCATTACATGATATTAAATTAATTTACGAAGTTAAGTAAGACAAACACCACAGAAATGCGCAATTCAACTTATTTTTTGAAAATCTTGAGCTCAAACTTGACTTTTGACCTCTATTTTGAAGTTACTGTAGTCTGCCTTTGTATTGTCTGCAAAAAGTGAGAAGTCACGCCAAGGCAAAAGGCAGTAATTTCCACATTATCAATATTTGGTTGCTGCTCACCATTTAAAAAATCATTATAGTAACACCTGTATAAAATCTAGTGATGACATATTTTTGATGTTTTACAATTACTTATAGCGATTTACTTATTGCTATCCTGTTCCCTAACTCAATTTGAGCGTTCCAAAACAAAGTCAAAGAGCGATAACTGGTGTTACAATGTTCTGCCTTGGTTTCTCCTGGTCTTTTCAATGTTACTGTTAAGACAACCCATTACTTTCTCAAGAAACAACGAAATTGACTCAAGATACTTATCCACATGATAAAGGATGTCTTTAATGTCCCAAAAATATCATTAACTCATTTTCGACCAACAACAAAGTTACGGCCTTTTGCCTTTGCAGGGCAGTGTAGCTGGGGACCCTGGGCATATAAGGTCTGCCCAGTCTTTAAGCAGCTTAATTTGATAAGTGGTAATCCACATAAAGTTAGTTAGACAGTAAGACAACTCTAATCGCTCCAGAAAGAGAGGTGTTATAAGAACATAAAATTTTAAGACTCTCCTTTGATCCTACAACTCACGTCATAGTCCTCATGCAACCCAGTCTCACGGCAGTTCGTGAAATGGTCACGTAATTTAATCTATTTGATTCATGTACACAAACACATTTATTTCTTTTTTTTTGTGATGGTCACCACGTTTTTTAAACTAATGTATTTTAATGGGAAGGATCTTTCATGATCACAGCACAATTCTCAGTGAGAAGATGACGTAGCATTAAGAGCGACTACAGTAGCGAGTAGTATGAAAGCTCGAAAATCCACATAGGGAGGTTGGTTGGGGTGGTGGATGGGTCAAACAATGCAAGACTTTCACCCAGGAGACCGGGGATTGTGTCCCGCGTGTCACGTTTCCTAAACCCAACCGTCCCATTCTTCTTTTCCTAAACCCAACCCGTCCTGCTGTATACAGCTATGCAATTGTTGTTATTATAAAAAACGTGCTGACCATCATTTGAACCACTGAAGCAGTTAGGGGTTAAGGGCGCTGCTCAAAGACACCTCAGTGGTGTGAGGTGGTGAGGGACTAGAGCTGCTCTTTTACTTTACCCACCTAGATCTTTTTACCTGTTGGTCTGGGAATTGTGTCTGCAACCTCCCAGTCACAAGCTCGCTTCATTAACCTCTAGGCCATCACTCCCCTAACTTACCTATAAACATTGGTGGATAATGATTTGGCTCTGTCTACAGTTACATTTCATCCTGCCATGAGGGCTATGTATGGGGAGAGGTCGGTTTTTGCGCACCCGCTGGTGAAGCGTTTTTTCAAGTGGGTCAGGAGACAGAAACCTGCTGTGCGTTCTCTCACACCTCAAAGGGATTTAAACCTGGTGCTCCGAGCTCTGGGGAATCCTCCTTTCAAGCCTCTAGCAACAGCTCTGGCTCGCTTTTTCTCGTAATGTTACTACTCCACTGCTCGTTCGGCTGCTACTGCAAAACCTCACCTCCACTACTAAGTTTATACAGAAGTTAGACCGTTGCAATGGCAACGGTACTCTGACCATTGTGATACGTTGATTTCAATTGTAAAGTCCTTTCTGTCCATTTTATTACTATGGTAGAGGTTTCTTTTACTTGCTTCCAAAACAAATGCACAAACTTGCCAGATCAAGATCTTTACAACACGAGGCAGGTGTGGTCATGGAAACACTACTCCTTTTTTCCACAGGGGCCGCCAAAATCAACCCAAATGAAAGTTCCTGCTTCAATTGTGGATCTTTTATCTACTGTATTTCTATTCACTTTATCATTCATTATTAAGGTTGTTTTAAAACGGATATGTCCTTCATTGCCTGGTCAAGAGGCTCTGTACCAAGCAACCATAGCTACTGATAAAATTTACACTATATCAATGTGTCTTGCAGAAGGTATTGTATGGTAGCAGCTGTTGATCAGTTTCTCCCCTCTAAGTGTTGAACCTCTAATCATATCCGCATTGAACTAGGTGAAGATTTCTCATTGCCCAGTATACCAAATCAGATTATACAAATCAGATTCTTTCACAAAACAGATTAACATAGAGTAATTAATTCTGGCATTTCACACGTAGCACTTTAATCTCTCCAGCAATAGTACATCCCAGAGCATAGGTTAACAAATGCTGATGTATTGGTTTATTTTAATCTGTTAATTCTGTTATTCTTAATTCTCCTTCTTGCTCAAATACCTGGCTCGCAGATCTGATAAGAACTCCATATCGGACAAGGACTGCACATCAAGAAGAGGATGGATCCTGAAACTGAAGAAATCTGTAAACGTTTTTTCTTTTTTCCTTTATTTCCAAATATGTCTTAAAAAATATTAGTGCATAACTGATGTGCATCTATTATTGTTTATGAAGTAATACTGATAACTAATGGGGAGAGTGTTTTGCTTTCTGTATCTTGATATATATTTCCATGGATGCTGTGATGTTTAGATGGGTAGTTCTAGAATTCCGCTAGTCTGAACTATTCGTGGTTGGTAAAAGTTCACTACTAGCAGAACTCAGATTTGCTCCCGACTACCGGAGGGAATCTCTATGACCACCTGAAATGACCTGGTGTGAAAGTCTGTTTTCATGCACTCGCTGTCTGAATAGCAGGTGGTCTGCATGTGTATTAAATTATTACACTGGTGTAAAGTCAGTAGCGGAGTGGCAATCGGGAGAGTCTGGACTTTTCCCGGTGGGCCGGTAGTGTTTTGAGGCCGCGAGGGCTGGTCTGGTAATAGTTATACATCGCAAGTTCTTAGCAACACCATCCGGTGGCTTGGTGTGCGGCCGCTGCCCGCTTTTCAAACTGTGCAGCCTCTGCTCAACCCATACGGTGGGCCGCAGCAGCCTCTTATTTCAATACAAACACAGGCTAATCAGAAAGCATTAATGAAGTGCAGGTCACAACCATGTCTAGGTTTTTCAGAAACTAGTGCAGCGCCCGTTGAAAATGTGCCTGTTTGGAACGGGTGATTACTTGGCCTGTGGTATTGCTGCTTGTAGAATGTCCCCAAACCACTTAATATGCAACTCCACTGTATAACCTACTACTGACTTACAGTGTAAGCTATTTCTACAGTAGCATCAGAGGAAGACATTGTACTACTATTTTTACCTGACAGAGAACACTGCTGATTCAGAATGTAATCACAAAATATCACAATGAAAATGTGGAGTATTCAGACATTAGCGTCATCGACTCATGGCAGTGTGCTACCCAACTGGCCTGTTATGAGAGCTAATCTGCACATATCTGCGTCATCAACCACCAGAACCGGATCGTGTGTGTGCACAGAGAGAGAGAGAGAGACGGTGTTGTCTCGTGTCGGCTCGTTAACGAATTTAACACTCAACACGTGTTCATTTCCATACAGGTTTAGTGGCTTGACAGTTAACTGTGAAGTAAGGATTTGATTTGCGTGGTTATTTTGGCGACTTAATTAACCCGACCTAGGGTGAGTCTGATGAAAACTGATGTATCTGCCCGGTTCAACTCTGAGATTTTCTCACATTGCACAGCGCTCTGATGGAATAATCTCTGAGATTACGTTATATTCTGCCAGCTCACAGCAATTTAATACAATAGCAGGAAAAGAGTACTCCCGCTGTTCTAAAGCGTCTGCTGATGTGCAGGTTACCTTCCCCCTAAACACGGACACACATACTGTATATACAGATATGTCTCGCTTTGTAAGATAGATAGCCTGCCTTTAAGTGGCATCACGCTCTGTCTGCACTCTGCTCTGTGTTGCACTGGTTGTGCTTTGCATGTGTAGGATTCTGAAACGTCCTTAAATTTGATTTGTTTATTCAAAGTCAAAGACAGTAGAAAGTAGTGCTGTCTCTGGGCCTCAGTGTGAGAGGGGGAGTGGCCAGCGGCTAGAGCGGCAAAAGCCAATGTGTGCTTCTTTTACCTATATATTTAACGATATATTTAGCATTTCTAATCCACACAACGTCAAACTTGGCGCTGCACTTACTCGTGCCCGGAGCAAGACACCTGTCAAGTCTGAAATCAATCGGACTAACGGTTCAAGAGATATGCACATAACACACAGACACACAGACAGGCAGACAGACGTTCCTGCAATTTATAGATAGATATAGGGGGATCAGTGAGCGGTCCCTCCCCAAATGGCATAGCCCTGATCAGCCTCTGACGTAAAGCCATCGAGCACCTCTTTTTTTCCTTGTCACGTTTGGAAGTCTATCGGTAATATTAACAGACAGTGTGGGTGTCTAATGATGGAAAGTCAAAAAAGAAAAGGGAAAGGTGGCGCTGAGAAGGTCATCAACGAGTAGAGATACTACAGGTGAAATAAGATAACTTTGCTAAGCACCTAATGTCACAGCTAGGCACAGATGGGAATTAGCACCAGCTACCAGCCAGCCAAAAGCTTGTGAAATTTGAAAGTAGCTTGTGGTAAATAGTAATAGCTGGCAATATTTTTGGGGTAGACTGAGTACAGTTGAGACAATTTTTGCGTTTTGAAATTTCATACAAAAAATAATACTTAAAAGAAGTGAATTTCCACATGACATGCCACATGACATTTCATTAGCTTGTAGACTAAGATTTTATCAATCAATAATACCCATAAGTAGTTTATATTTTCCACAATTAGCTCATAAAAATAAGGTGCTTTTTGTCTCATCTTTGAACTAGACAGTACCATGGTACAGTTGAGACACCCATTTTTTATGATGTAAAGGTAAAATAAAAACAAAAAAAAAACAATTGGGCAAGATGTTTGTTTATTCATCCATTTAAATTCATTAATTGTATTTAAATTAGCACTGGTTAAAATGTATAAAACAGGAACAAGATATTTAACAAACAGATATTGCAACGGTACAAATGGAAACATTCCAATAACAACACTAACAATAACAATGTCAAAAGTAACAGTAATCAAACAACAAAGCAAAAAACTGATTCAGGTGTCACTTTCACAATGATGGCATGTGTAGCGGGGACAGTTGATACAACGTGTCTCAACTGCACCCCGCTGGCCACCTCGCACATTTCTCTAGATTTTGCAATGACCTTGCATGGCACAATACCATGAAATATGCCAGTTTTTGCAAGTTAATTAAGGTGTCTCAACTGTACACATGTCTCAACTGTACAAAGTCTACCCTACTTTGCCTGATGAAGGTCTAGTACTGAAACATTGGCAGCTATTAAATTTATTTTTGCAAGTTAGACAGTGTGCAGGAGTTTCTTTGAAATTTTTCCCCAAGTAGCCTACATCACCAATCTCAGAAGCAGTGGCGGTGCGAGGCAAATTTTACCGAGGAAGCCAGTGAGCTTAGTATGGAGATCATATTGCCTTATAACATAATGACTGTTGAAACGAATTCCGGATGTCGAAGAGTATAATGATCAATAGACTAATCAAATGCTGAAATTACTGTTCAAATTTTTTTTTATTAATGTGTTGGCCAACTTTAGCAAAATTTCACTTCTCATGTAAAAACGAAATGCTTTTGTCACAATTTTTTATTTGATTTCATTATTTTGCACACATAGAAAACAATACATCACAAATCAAATGTCTCTCACATGGATAGAGAAAGTGTGTGCTGAGAGGTCAGAACTACGTGGGAAACTTCTAGGTCACTAGAAATTAATTTACAATAAAGGAAATATGACATAAAATAACTAAAACAAAAATAATTACTCAATTTGGTTAAATTAAAAATGTATGACAATAAAACCACCCCTGTATCCCATTCGTAGGAAACAATTGCATTTAAGCCTACAAAACAACACGAGGTGTGATTTATTTTCTCTCTCCAAATACTGTACAACAACACGTCGGAAAAACAAAAGTATGTGCCTATGAGGGGACATCTGTGACAGGTGAGAGATGGTGGACCCAAATGCAGAGGGAGACGGCAGGCAGGAGATGGTGTCAGCATGTATCTTTCTCCTTATCACACTTTTACTGACATGACCCTTTTATAGGAACACTCACCACCCTCATTATGTAGCTGTCTGATTTGTTGAGTGATGCTCCACATGCTCTTCCTCACTCTCTGGTCTGGAGCCTTGTGGTAGGACCAGGGCTGGACTGGTACAAATAATCGGCCCTGGCATTTTTGGCCCAGGCGGCCCACACCCACCGTGATTGGCCAGGCACATTCCCTGCAGACAGTCCTCTTAACATATGCGTGCATTCTATGATATGAGTTGCCTAGTGTTCTGCGTTCATGTGATAGTTTTGGATCCTTCAAGAGGGGTCTCAAGACTTATCTGTTGATCTTACACTTAAATAATGAATTCATTCTTAGAGTTATGATTTGTATATTTATGGCATTTGTTTATTTTTTTTCTATTATTGATATTTGATATTGTATTGCCATTATTGTTATTATTACTATTTTGCTTAATATTGGCTTAGCATCTTTTAAAAACTGTTTGCTGTTCATTTTAACTATTGTAAGATTCATAATTTGTCACTTTGGACAAAAGTGTCTGCTAAATACAATAACCATAACCATAACCCTTTCCAAAAGCTACAATAAAGCTGAGAGTAGTATATGCCCTGGAAAGCGCACCAATACAAGAGAAGCAGTGTACTCACTCACTTTTGGTTGACGACGTGGAGGCCATAGAGTACACAATGTCCATACTCAAGTAATTGCCAAAAACAAAGAGTTTAAAGTATAATTTCAAATTATTTAATAACATTTAAGTATACAAATATGTATGAAGTCATTTTTTTACAAGAAACTCAAGATCGCCATCCATTGTGTAAACTTGCTGCTAACTTACTGTTAGCTGACGCCGTCCGGCACCACCGCATATGTGCAGTTACCATAGTTACGCATCTGGTCTGAGGCATGTGATTGGTGAGAAGCCAGGTTCGACCTGGCGTCCCTGTTTTTTTTCTTTACGATGATTTTTCAAACCAAGCCTCAATCTGATTGGCTGAAAATGTTTATTTTTTTGTCTAAGGGATGCCAGGAAAAGCTGGCATCCTTTGAGTTCGTAGGATTTTACTCAAGGGGGTAAGCGAGCATCCGGAAAGTGTACCTCCTATGGTGAGATTCTGAGGCTAACAAGCCATCACCTTACGCTAGCATTCCATTGACTCCCATTCATTTTGGCGTCACTTTGACAGCGAATAACTTTACATCTGAAGCGTGTAAAGACTCTATTTGCCCATTGTTTATTTCTAAAGAAACATGACAATGTATAAAAGGCTCCATTACCTTGTATCTCACGACTTTCTGTCGCACAGTAGAGAAATTACTGTATAGTCAGGAGAAGCTCGCAGGCAAACGGGGGGACGTAGCGGCATACAGTCAAGGGAGAAGCCCATAGAGAGTCCATGAAAGCATTGTAACAAAATAATGATAATGGAAAGTTTTGCCATGGGAAATTGCAAAATCAGTAGAAGACACAACTGTAAATTTATAATTCCATATGTTAAATTATGTTTTATATTTTTATGGGGAGGCCAGGCTTCCTTTGGCCTCCTAGAGAAACTGCCACTGCTCAGAAGCCCAACTATCTGATGATCTAAACCCACATTGTCAGTAATTGTTTCTCAATCACAGACATAAACTGTCATCTGTTTTTATTGATTCTCTGTTAGACTGCAGGTTGTATATATGCATGTGAATCCTTATACAACAAACACAGTACTTTTCTAACTCATTCACAGGGATTTCTAATATACTATAAGCATTTGCTTGCAAAGGTTAATTAAGTAACAATTACTGGTCACCTAATTTAAACATTTCTTGTAAGAAAAACTAAAATTTTAGGACATAATGCGAGACTAAAAGAATATACTAGGGCTGTCAAAATAATGCGTTAATTTCGATTAATGAATCTGAGAAAAAAATAACGCGTTAAAAAAAAAAAAAAATAACGCAGATTAATCCATTCCATATTGACGATTGACCCGTAGCCGTTCTACCCACCATTGGACTGTGAAATGAAGGAGGGAGACGAGAATGCGCTGCCTGGATCATTGATTGGAACATTTACTTGTAAAAATCTTCTTCCTGAATAGAGTTGGGTACTGAAATCTGGTGCCACTGATATGTCTGCACTTCTCTCTGATGCTCTGAAACAGACGATACAGGCAACACAAACACCGCTGCACGTGACGCTAGTTAACACTATACTCGACAGCAGCTAACGTTAGCCTACCGCTAGCTAGTAGCTGGATTAAAAACGGTTAAAATGCTGACAGCTAACGCTAAACGGTGTAAAGTGTGACTGTATTTTACAGTAGAGGATTCAACACTGGTATGTAACAATCTGCAACTGCCGTTGTCGGAAAAACAACACAGACGGTGCGTTAAAAAAGTGGTAAATTACATCCTCGTGGTGCATTCAAAGTTATTGTTAAATGTCCTTTTCCCATCTGGTGGTTGTTTTTGTCGCTCAACAGCAATTTACTAGTGAAATAAGTTATTGTTATAGTTATTACATTATTATTAAATCATTTAATTTTGACCATATGGCCTTAGCAACAAACAAGCCGTTCTTTAATGTCGCCGACTGTTGTTTAGTACCTTACCGTAACATTCTTAAAAAGTATCGGTTCAGGCACGGTTAATTATGTATGCAATTAGTTTTGATTAATTAATCACAGAGTATGTAATTAATTAGATTACATTTTTTAATCGATTGACAGCCCTAGAATATACATGTTTCACGTCTGGAATGAATAGCCTGGTAATAACACAAATAATTAATCACTGGCATTTATTTGTTTCTCCATTTTCCTAAAACATTTTTACTTGCTGTTAACTCTTTATCTGTATAATTCCATTTGTCATAATATTTGTCTGTTCAGCGTTATTTACAAAATGTGTGAAAAAGTGTTTGCCCCCTTCCTGATTTCTTATTTCTTTTGCATGTTTGTCACACTTAAATGTTTCAGATCATCAAACAAATTTAAATATTAGTCAAAGTTAACACAAGTAAACACAAAATGCAGTTTTTAAATGAATTTTGTTATTATTAAGGGAAATCTAAATCCAAACCTACATGGCCCTGTGTGAAAAAGTGATTTTTTGGTAGACAGCAGAATTCATGGTTCCATTTATCACAGCAAGCCTTCCAGGTCCTGAAGCAGCAAAACAACCCCAGACCATCACACTACCACCACCATATTTTACTGTTGGTATGATGTTCTTTTTCTGAAATGCGGTGTTACTTTTACGCCAGATGTAATATGACAAACACCTTCCAAAAAGTTCAACTTTTGTCTCGTCTCCACAGAGTATTTTCCCAAACGTCTTGGGGATCATCAAGATATTTTCTGGCAAAAATGAGACGAGCCTTAATGTTCTTTTTGCTCAGCAGTGGTTTTCGTCCTGGAACTCTGTCATGCAGGCCATTTTTGCTCAGTCTGTTTCTTATGGTGGAGTCATGAACACTGACCTTAACTGAGGCAAGTGAGGCCTGCAGTTTTTTGGATGTTGTTGTGGGGTCTTTTGTGACCTCTTGGATGAGTCATCGCTGCACTCTTGGGGTAATTTTGGTCAGCCGGCCACTCCTGGGAAGGTTCACCACTGTTCCATGTTATGTTTTAACAGGAGGGGCAGACACTTTTTCACACAGGGCCATGTAGGTTTGGACTTTTTTCCCGTAATTATAAAAAACATTTAATAACTGCATTTTGTGTTTACTTGTGTTATCTTTGTCTTATATTTAAATTTGTTTGATGATCTGAAACATTTAGGTGTGACAAACATAAAATAAGAAATCAGGAAGAGGGCAAACACTTTTTCACACCACAAAGTGTTTGCCCTCTTCCTGATTTCTTATTTTATGTTTGTTTAGTGTTTAGGTCACTGAAAAGTGATCTTTCAGAAAACTCCTTAAGGGTGTAGATTTTCAGAAACTCTGTGGACTCTCAGAATTAATCCCTAATTCAATCAAATAGCTTTTGCAACTGTACATGATACATTATACAATAATGTCTAATAGAGAATTTCTAAGATGCACAATCTGGAGCTGCTCCATAACCATACCTTTCAAAGTTTTTCAAGACATTAAAATGTTAGTATGGTCTCTTACTAAACAGTAACATTAGCACCAGTTATAAGGGAAATGTTCAAGGTTCTAACAGTAATGAACAATCTCTGCACTGGTAGTTATTAAAAGTCACCAAAAGGAAAACTTTCACTATGGTTGATATTTTTATGTTCATCTGAAAAAAGACCAGTCATATATAATGATTCATTTGCTTTTGTATGCTTTATTTTTGTTTTTGTTTTTGTCATTTGCAAGAAAGCTATATTTACTAAAAAATAAATAATTAAACAATACATATTTACTGTACAAATCATAATTCTCTCTCGGTTCTCTGTTGTTGTTTTTTCCAAAAGAAAGAACATCAACGGCTTTACGCAGGAGCCACGGAGGAGACCTCTGTCTTTGAGGATGAGGATACCTCAGAGCCATCATCCGCTTCTTTGCCAAAGAGTTGCATGATACATGAACGGAACTGATAAGGAAAAAATAAAACAGTATGTTACAAATTTAAACCAAACACATCCAATTCAGACAAGTTGATCAATGTGGCAATGTTATTGTTGTACCCACCTGCCGGTTCATGAAGACATATATAACTGGGTTCCAGATGGTGGCGCTTTTTGCAAAGTATGCAGGCATGGAAGCAGCCAGAGGATGGAAGGCATATCCAGGGTTAGCTGCACCATAGCAGACAAAAACGGTGTAAGGTCCCCAGCAGAAACAATATGCGAAAATCATGACGACGACCATTCTGGATACTTCTCTCTCAGCTTTCTGGGTTGACTCTGATTCCTTCTGCTGCATAGCAACCTGTGAGCCACAAATCAACAGAGTGTGAGATACTGCCAGGCTGTGATCTACTGTATATAGAGTACAACACTGCTGGTAAGATAACTTACTGAATGGATAGCCATAAATACTGCAAGGTAGCAAAGAATGATGATGCTCAGAGGAATGAAACAACATGTAATCATAAGAGTAATCATGTAGGACTGGACTCCAGGGTCTGTATTTCCACTGAATACATCAGGTCCACAGGAAGTCTTCAGTCCATGAGGCCAGTACCTGATGCAAGAAAAAGTTTAGTATACGGTTCCACTGATTAATTCCAAAATCAGTTTTTTATAAGATAAAAAAACAGCAGACTACCTGCTCCATCCAAAGACTGGGGGAGCAGTCCAAAACGCTGCCCAAACCCAGCAGAACACTATTCCAGCTATGGCCATTTTGCTATCAAACTTGACGTTTCCAAAAGGTTTGCACACAATTATCCATCTCTCAAAGGAGATGACAGTGAGGGACCAGAGACCAGCAATGCCTGTGTAAAGAATAAGGATACTAAGTAAAGGTATTTAACTTTTAGTCTGATAACATATGCAACACCAAGAAAACTCTCTTTCCAAACACCTTCCAATCAAAGAGAAAGAACAGTGACCACTTACCACAACATGCGACAGTGTAGCCCTCAAAGATGCACATTGGGTGTCCCAGAATGAAGTAACCAAAAAACTGGTTGCATACACTGATGGTGCTGGCAAGAAGTGTCTCCATTATATCAGCAAATGCAAGATTTACCAAGATCCAGTTCAGAGGGTGACGGAGTTTCTTGAACTTTGCCGTGGCCACCAAGACGAGACCGTTGGTGAAGATTGATGCGACAACCACAATTAACATCCACAGTGTTGCAACGTGGAAAACCCATCGCGGAGCAATGTGGTAATTTGGACCCTCAAAGGGACCTGAAAGAAAAAAAGCAATCTCATATTTAGTCACACAATTTAGATATAATAATAACCAAATACAATCATTGTAAGTTTATAAAATTCAGCCATAGTGACATAGTTGCTTTAAAAGTCAACAAAATATGATGGTAATTTGCTCTGGTCAATGAATTATTAAAAAATTAAAATGATAATAGTGTACCTCTGGTATTATTGCTGTTTACGTAAACAAAGCCACCAGTCGTTGTTGTATCGTCATTGTACCGCCTGGCAGCAAATGCCTGTTTTCCCCACTCTTCTGCCATTCTGATCGTAGAAGGAAGACCTTAGCAGTAGACCTTTCTTCACTTGCAACCTCCTTGGGTGACTGGTGTCCCACATCTCACTTTAGCTTTTATACCTGCACTCCAGAGACCTCTGACAGGATTAGATTGTTAGGTTAGCAGAGGTGTCCTAATTCATCCTGCTTAAAATACAAAATGCCCAAATAATCTTGTTACAAACGGATTTCCTTCCACTCCATTAAAATGGGATTTGATTAGATAGATAGATAGATAGATATATAGATAGATAGATAGATAGATAGATAGATAGATAGATAGATAGATAGATAGATAGATAGAGAGATAGATAGATAGATAGATAGATAGATAGATAGATAGATAGATAGATAGACAGGGGACTGTTCGTTTTTTATTTGAGGGGCTACCGGAGGAGTTTTGGGATCTTTAGTCAAAACAGACTCGACCCTCCCTTCGCCAGCAATACATTTTTCTATGACCCTCCAAAATGATTGGGAAAAGAGGCATGACCCTCACCAACAATTCATTGATGCCTTCTGTACAGGTTTGCGCTTGGCGAAGATGTACAGAAAGCCTCTGTTTTTTTACAATCATGACATACATGACTTAACCTCTGCTTTCTCATCTTACACATCACACTCCACCAAGATGGTGGCCATTTCAGTAGATTTACTCACTATAAGTCAAAAATGAACTGCAGATTTATTTGACAGTCAGTGTATTCAATGAGTTTACAACACCTCAGCGGTTCTTCAGAGCTCATTATAAACTGTAAAAATTCATGATGGAAAACGGTTCTTGAGTGACAGATGTGTGCCTGTGTTTGAAAATTAAATCTGGTCAGGATAAACAATATGTATGTACTAATTCTCTTGTGTTTTAAAGTCTGGATTTTTTCGGCTATGAAATAATTTTATTTCAAGATACTGCTGTAATCTGGTAGTCGTGGCATCATGATACCGGCGCGGATCCCGCCATGGCAGCTGCCTTTAGGTGCTCTGGGTAGGTCTGTGTTAGTTGTGTGAAACCAGTGTATGCAAACACGGGTGCTGTCCACCCAACGTGGGTAATGGGTAGATCTACATAGGGGCATGCCGGGAATTGAAGCGTGACCTGGATACGGGAGATTTAGGACACCCTCTTTGTGGATTATTCCTTGAAGTTGTCCGGCCCGCGGAGACGGGTGTCCGTGTGGCGGCAGGATGATGGGCTACCTGCTGGGCTGTCGCTGCTCAGACCAGTGGAGAGGTCTTGGCTCACAAGGTTGGTCTCATCAGTAAGCAGGGTGTCACTCAGGAGGACTGCAGAGTCTCAAAAAGACAAACGTGTTTTGCTTGGCGGGTGCGCACCTGTGCCATGCGTCAGCTCGCAGACAGCGGAGCCTCATTCAGTCAAAAACTCATATGTTCTCCTTATCTTTTCATAAAAGGCTCAGGCTGGAAGGATCAGCACAAATTATATGTTTATGTTTCTGGAGTGAAACTCTTAGGTTTTTGTGCTTTCAGCTAGCGGTCCGTATTTTCGTCCTCAGCTCGTTGTGATCCATTTTGTGAATTTGTGCGCATTCACAGGTAGGGTCAGAAGTGGTGCATCATGGGGGTGGGGGATGGTGCGATGGGGGGCCGAGACTTGCTACATGGAAAAATATGCACCAAAAAAGCCACTTTGAAATGTTGTTGTTTCATGAATGCAAATGTTGGGTGACCCTCCCCCTTGACTAAAAAACGTTGGGTGACCCTCCCTTCAACAAAGAATAAAAAGACATGACCCTCCCCTATTTTCCTTTCGGTGGTCCATTCCATAAATAGCGAATGTAGACAGACAGACAGACCGACAGACAGAATTCTGAGCCATCATTTCCCTTCATTGATATCTGGGTTAGCCAATATTGTCTACTTCTTACTATTTCTAACTATAGTAGTGTAATATTAAGTAACACTGACTTTGTGTATCAAATGATGACTTAAGATTCAAAGCAAATTTTTCTTGTACTTTGGATGGAGAGGAATAATTCCACATTGGGACACTTAATATCATGAAATACATCCATTGCATGATATTAAATTAATTTGGGAAGTTACATAAGACAAACAACACAGAACTGTGCAATTCAACTTATTTTTTGAAATTTATCTACATAACAAATCTTGAGCTCAAACTTGACTTTTGACCTCTATTTTGAAGTTACTGTACTTTGCCTTTGTATTGTCTGCAAAAAGTGAGAAGTCACGCCAAGGCAAAAGGCAGTAATTTCCACATTATCAATATTTGGTTGCTACTCACCATTTAAAAAATCATTATAGTAACACCTGTATAAAATCTAGTGATGACATATTTTTGATGTTTTACAATTACTTATAGCCATTTACTTATTGCTATCCTGTTCCCTAACTCAATTTGAGCGTTCCAAAACAAAGTCAAAGAGCGATAACTGGTGTTACAATGTTCTGCCTTGGTTTCTCCTGGTCTTTTCAATGTTACTGTTAAGACAACCCATTACTTTCTCAAGAAACAACGAAATTGACTCAAGATACTTATCCACATGATAAAGGATGTCTTTAATGTCCCAAAAATATCATTAACTCATTTTCGACCAACAACAAAGTTACGGCCTTTTGCCTTTGCAGGGCAGTGTAGCTGCAGACCCTGGGCATATAAGGTCTGCCCAGTCTTTAAGCAGCTTAATTTGATAAGTGGTAATCCACATGAAGTTAGTTAGACAGTAAGACAACTCTAATCGCTCCAGAAAGAGAGGTGTTATAAGAACATATAATTTTAAGACTCTCCTTTGATCCTACAACTCACGTCATAGTCCTCATGCAACCCAGTCTCACGGCAGTTCGTGAAATGGTCACGTAATTTAATCTATTTGATTCATGTACACAAACACATTTATTTCTTTTTTTTCGTGATGGTCACCACGTTTTTTAAACTAATGTATTTTAATGGGAAGGATCTTTCATGATCACAGCACAATTCTCAGTGAGAAGATGATGTAGCATTAAGAGCGACTACAGTAGCGAGTAGTATGAAAGCCCGAAAATCCACATAGGGAGGTTGGTTGGGGTGGTGGATGGGTCAAACAACGCAAGACTTTCACCCAGGAGACCGGGGATTGTGTCCCGCGTGTCACGTTTCCTAAACCCAACCGTCCCATTCTTCTTTTCCTAAACCCAACCCGTCCTGCTGTATACAGCTATGCAATTGTTGTTATTATAAAAAACGTGCTGACCATCATTTGAACCACTGAAGCAGTTAGGGGTTAAGGGCGCTGCTCAAAGACACCTCAGTGGTGTGAGGTGGTGAGGGACTAGAGCTGCTCTTTTACTTTACCCACCCAGATCTTTTTACCTGTTGGTCTGGGAATTGAGTCTGCAACCTCCCAGTCACAAGACAGAAGACAGAAAACTGCTGTGCGTTCTCTCACACCTCAAAGGGATTTAAACCTGGTGCTCTCTAGCAACAGCTCTGGCTCGCTTTTTCTCGTAATGTTACTACTCCACTGCTCGTTCGGCTGCTACTGCAAAACCTCACCTCCACTACTAAGTTTATACAGAAGTTAGTCCGTTGCGATGGCAACGGTACTCTGACCATTGTGATACGTTGATTTTAATTGGAAAGTCCTTTCTGTCCATTTTATTACTATGGTAGAGGTTTCTTTTACTTGCTTCCAAAACAAATGCACAAACTTGCCAGATCAAGATCTTTACAACACGAGGCAGGTGTGCTCATGGAAACACTACTCCTTTTTTCCACAGGGGCCGCCAAAATCAACCCAAATGAAAGTTCCGGCTTCAATTGTGGATCTTTTATCTACTGTATTTCTACTCACTTTATCATTCATTATTAAGGTTGTTTTAAAACGGATATGTCCTTCATTGCCTGGTCAAGAGGCTCTGTACCAAGCAACCATAGCTACTGATAAAATTGACACTATATCAATGTGTCTTGCAGAAGGTATTGTATGGTAGCAGCTGATGATCAGTTTCTCCCCTCTAAGTGTTGAACCTCTAATCAGATCCGCATTGAACTAGGTGAAGATTTCTCATTGCCCAGTCTACCAAATCAGATTATACAAATCAGATTCTTTCACAAAACAGATTAACATAGAGTAATTAATTCTGGCATTTCACACGTAGCACTTTAATCTCTCCAGCAATAGTACATCCCAGAGCATAGGTTAACAAATGCTGATGTATTGGTTTATTTTAATCTGTTAATTCTGTTATTCTTAATTCTCCTTCTTGCTCAAATACCTGGCTCGCAGATTTGATAAGAACTCCATGTCGGACAAGGACTGCACATCAAGAAGAGGATGGATCCTGAAACTGAAGAAATCTGTAAACATTTTTTCTTTTTTCCTTTATTTCCAAATATGTCTTAAAAAATATTAGTGCATAACTGATGTGCATCTATTATTGTTTATGAAGTAATACTGATAACTAATGGGGAGAGTGTTTTGCTTTCTGTATCTTGATATATATTTCCATGGATGCTGTGATGTTTAGATGGGTAGTTCTAGAATTCCGCTAGTCTGAACTATTCGTGGTTGGTAAAAGTTCACTACTAGCAGAACTCAGATTTGCTCCCGACTACCGGCGGGACTCTCTATGACCACCTGAAATGACCTGGTGTGAAAGTCTGTTTTCATGCACTCGCTTTCTGAATAGCAGGTGGTCTGCATGTGTATTTAATTATTACACTGGTGTAAAGTCAGTAGCGGAGTGGCAATCGGGAGAGTCTGGACTTTTCCCGGTGGGCCGGTAGTGTTTTGAGACCGCGAGGGCTGGTCTGATAATAGTTATACATCGCAAGTTCTTAACAACACCATCCGGTGGCTTGGTGTGCGGCCGCTGCCCGCTTTTCAAACTGTGCAGCCTCTGCTCAACCCATACGGTGGGCCGCAGCAGCCTCTTATTTCAATACAAACACAGGCTAATCAGAAAGCAAGTAGGAAACAATTGCATTTAAGCCTACAAAACAACACGAGGTGCGATTTATTTTCTCTCTCCAAATACTGTACAACAACACGTCGGAAAAACAAAAGTATGTGCCTATGAGGGGACATCAACAATATAACTGCAATCAACAAGAAACAACAATTCTGTTCGCTCTAAAAGAGGCACGCACGACAGATCTATACAGGCTAAATATTAAACATAAACAACGAATTGGTTGTTTGAAGCATTACAGCAGACTACTAATAGCCCAGTACAGGGACGTGCACGGACATTTGGAGGGGCTATTGCTCTAAACTGGAAAAAGGCAAAGACTTCAAAGAACTGTCTCCAAAAGAAACTTTATATTATAAAGTTCTATTATGTACCTTAAATTAAGAATACTATTGTCCGCAGCATGTATCTTTCTCCTTATCACACTTTTACTGACATGGCCCTTTTATAGGAACACTCACCACCCTCATTATGTAGCTGTCTGATTTGTTGAGTGATGCTCCACATGCTCTTCCTCACTCTCTGGTCTGGAGCCTTGTGGTAGGACCAGGGCTGGACTGGTACAAATAATCGGCCCTGGCATTTTTGGCCCAGGCGGCCCACACCCACCGTGATTGGCCAGGCACATTCCCTGCAGACAGTCCTCTTAACATATGCGTGCATTCTATGATATGAGTTGCCTAGTGTTCTGCGTTCATGTGATAGTTTTGGATCCTTCAAGAGGGGTCTCAAGACTTATCTGTTGATCTTACACTTAAATAATGGATTCATTCTTAGAGTTATGATTTGTATATTTATGGTATTTGTTTATTTTTTTTCTATTATTGATATTTGATATTGTATTGCCATTATTGTTATTATTACTATTTTGCTTAATATTGGCTTAGCAACTTTTAAAAACTGTTTGCTGTTCATTTTAACTATTGTAAGATTCATATTTTGTCGCTTTGGACAAAAGTGTCTGCTAAATACAATAACCATAACCATAACCCTTTCCAAAAGCTACAATAAAGCTGAGAGTAGTATATGCCCTGGAAAGCGCACCAATACAAGAGAAGCAGTGTACTCACTCACTTTTGGTTGACGACGTGGAGGCCATAGAGTACACAATGTCCATACTCAAGTAATTGCCAAAAATGAAGAGTTTAAAGTATAATTTCAAATTATTTAATAACATTTAAGTATACAAATATGTATTGTCAGTAAAGTAAGTCAAAATGTTAAAATATTGTAAACTCAATATCGAGGTTTTATGCAGCCTGTATGCAGCCTCACTGTCCACCTGTCTGTAACTCAAGCCTCTTACCTAAAACCTTGACAACCTCCACTACCCGTTCCAAAACCTGGCACCTCTTCCTCACCTGGTCGCGGTGCACTGCCAGATATCTGCCCCCAAGCAGGTTGTTTATATCAGCTTTAGAGCAGTTTAAAAGAAATGCTTCGGCACAATTTCTATGAGTCATGCTTTGCTCGTGCTCTTCAGTTCTTTGGTGCACATGCTCCAGTCTGACATTCCACTCAGAAAAATGCTGGGGTCAGTTACCTTGCCAAAAGCCAGGCACAAAACGCAAAAATAAAAGAATGATGCTCACTACAGTACGTCAGCCACTTCCTTGTTTTGCCTTCTCTATTAATGAAGGCCTTCTTGACAACAGGGTTATTCGTGTCTTGTTTGGGATATTTAAAAAATGTTTGCATGATAGCAGGATCAGGACAGACAAAGTAGTCTATAGCCTGTTCTTCCCCGTCTGTCCACAGGGGTTAAAACAGGGTAACCTAGTAATACTGTGTACTGTATTTAGCTAGATAGATTTATTTATCTATTTATGTATTTATTTATTTTATTTCTTATATAACTGCTAGCCTGTAACAAATCAGTTGTGTGAGCATGGTATATGCCCATAATCGTCCCCTTCAGTACTTCATTCAGTATTATTCATGTTATTTGCGAACGTCGACGGAGTCATTAGGTTTCCATTAAAGTCAAGGTTTATGTCAGTTGGCACTTGCATGATATGTCTGTGGTGTCATCCACTTTGACTGCTATGAATGGCGCTGTGTTTATTTCCTTGTCAATTTATTCCTGAATAACATGAGCAGTGCTTTCTATTATGCCATTCTGAATTGAGTTCAGATGTTATGTGACTTTGTGATTTTGAATGCCTCTCTATGGCCCGTGAGAGGTTTGCAAGATCAGCAAATCCAGCTGGGCACCATGGGTTGTTTAAAGAGCTGCTGCAGCTTAACCGGTCAAACAAAAGGCAAAGCCAGCAGAAAAGCCAGTTTAATTTAGCACTTCCCGTTAGCCACTCAGTTTTGGCATAGTTACTATCACAAAAAGATCGAGATTTTCCCTATACTCTCCCCTGAGTTAGATCCAGCTTCGGTGTAGACCTACCGTTTTGTTTAACTCAACAGTTGTAGCTCAAAAAGAAGTTTAGTGAAGTCATTTTTTTACAAGAAACTCAAGATCGCCATCCATTGTGTAAACTTGCTGCTAACTTACTGTTAGCTGACGCCGGCCGGCACCACCGCATACGTGCAGTTACCATAGTTACGCATCTGGTCTGAGGCATGTGATTGGTGAGAAGCCAGGTTCGACCTGGCGTCCCTGTTTTTTTTCTTTACGATGATTTTTCAAACCAAGCCTCAATCTGATTGGCTGAAAATGTTTATTTTTTTGTCTAAGGGATGCCAGGAAAAGCTGGCATCCTTTGAGTTCGTAGGATTTTACTCAAGGGGGTAAGCGAGCATCCGGAAAGTGTACCTCCTATGGTGAGATTCTGAGGCTAACAAGCCATCACCTTACGCTAGCATTCCATTGACTCCCATTCATTTTGGCGTCACTTTGACAGCGAATAACTTTACATCTGAAGCGTGTAAAGACTCTATTTGCCCATTGTTTATTTCTAAAGAAACATGACAATGTATAAAAGGCTCCATTACCTTGTATCTCACGACTTTCTGTCGCACAGTAGAGAAATTACCGTATAGTCAGGAGAAGCTCGCAGGCAAACGGGGGGACGTAGCGGCATACAGTCAAGGGAGAAGCCCATAGAGAGTCCATGAAAGCATTGTAACAAAATAATGATAATGGAAAGTTTTGCCATGGGAAATTGCAAAATCAGTAGAAGACACAACTGTAAATTTATAATTCCATATGTTAAATTATGTTTTATATTTTTATGGGGAGGCCAGGCTTCCTTTGGCCTCCTAGAGAAACTGCCACTGCTCAGAAGCCCAACTATCTGATGATCTAAACCCACATTGTCAGTAATTGTTTCTCAATCACAGACATAAACTGTCATCTGTTTTTATTGATTCTCTGTTAGACTGCAGGTTGTATATATGCATGTGAATCCTTATACAACAAACACAGTACTTTTCTAACTCATTCACAGGGATTTCTAATATACTATAAGCATTTGCTTGCAAAGGTTAATTAAGTAACAATTACTGGTCACCTAATTTAAACATTTCTTGTAAGAAAAACTAAAATTTTAGGACATAATGCGAGACTAAAAGAATATACTAGGGCTGTCAAAATAATGCGTTAATTTCGATTAATGAATCTGAGAAAAAAATAACGCGTTAAAAAAAAAAAATAATAACGCAGATTAATCCATTCCATATTGACGATTGACCCGGAGCCGTTCTACCCACCATTGGACTGTGAAATGAAGGAGGGAGACGAGAATGCGCTGCCTGGATCATTGATTGGAACATTTACTTGTAAAAATCTTCTTCCTGAATAGAGTTGGGTACTGAAATCTGGTGCCACTAATATGTCTGCACTTCTCTCTGATGCTCTGAAACAGACGATACAGGCAACACAAACACCGCTGCACGTGACGCTAGTTAACACTATACTCGACAGCCGCTAACGTTAGCCTACCGCTAGCTAGTAGCTGGATTAAAAACGGTTAAAATGCTGACAGCTAACGCTAAACGGTGTAAAGTGTGACTGTATTTTACAGTAGAGGATTCAACACCGGGATGTAACAATCTGCAACTGCCGTTGTCGGAAAAACAACACAGACGGTGCGTTAAAAAAGTGGTAAATTACATCCTCGTGGTGCATTCAAAGTTATTGTTAAATGTCCTTTTCCCATCTGGTGGTTGTTTTTGTCGCTCAACAGCAATTTACTAGTGAAATAAGTTATTGTTATAGTTATTACATTATTATTAAATCATTTAATTTTGACCATATGGCCTTAGCAACAAACAAGCCGTTCTTTAATGTCGCCGACTGTTGTTTAGTACCTTACCATAACATTCTTAAGAGTATTTTCCCAAACGTCTTGGGGATCATCAAGATATTTTCTGGCAAAAATGAGACGAGCCTTAATGTTCTTTTTGCTCAGCAGTGGTTTTCGTCCTGGAACTCTGTCATGCAGGCCATTTTTGCTCAGTCTGTTTCTTATGGTGGAGTCATGAACACTGACCTTAACTGAGGCAAGTGAGGCCTGCAGTTCTTTGGATGTTGTTGTGGGGTCTTTGGTGACCTCTTGGATGAGTCATCGCTGCACTCTTGGGGTAATTTTGGTCAGCCGGCCACTCCTGGGAAGGTTCACCACTGTTCCATGTTATGTTTTAACAGGAGGGGCAGACACTTTTTCACACAGGGCCATGTAGGTTTGGACCTTTTTCCCGTAATTATAAAAACCATTTAATAACTGCATTTTGTGTTTACTTGTGTTATCTTTGTCTTATATTTAAATTTGTTTGATGATCTGAAACATTTAGGTGTGACAAACATAAAATAAGAAATCAGGAAGAGGGCAAACACTTTTTCACACCACTGTATGTTATTCATCAAGATGAGCTGTGAACATAGTAGGTCAAATTCTTGAGACTTTAGTGACAGATTGACTTGGCATTCCTAATCATTGCCTCTACTAATCCCCAGCATCTTCATTTTTGTATGACTTGTATTTATATCCGTATGCCCTTTCCATGACGAATGTAAGCGGTTGGTTACAATACTGAGGAAGGGGTTTCTATCACAGGTATTGAATTGCTTAATTAGAATTTTCTCAGTATTACTTACTATTATTGGGTAATTCTATTTAGCTAACCCTTTTGTGTGTGTGTGTGTGTGTGTGTGTGTGTGTGTGTGTGTGTGTGTGTGTGTGTGTGTGTGTGTGTGTGTGTGTGTGTGTTATTTCGACAACCGTTCATCCGATCACCTTCACTTGGTGGGTGTATTGCTGCTGGGTAGAACTTTACAACCGTACATTGGTTGCAGGGCTGTATTGCTGTTCTCTAGTCAATAATGTTGACAGGTTCACATTGTGTTGCTCTTGACTATTGTACACTGCTTCCATCAGTAAGCACACCAGTGGAAACAATTGAATTCATTCACCTTAAATTACATTTTAACTAAATTTATTTTGGTTTCAGTTGTTAAAATCATGCAGTTTGAGGTTAAGTCTACATCTGCACAGTTATTATTTTAAATAGCCTTTTCTATGCGTTTTAACCTTTCGTCCACACGTAAACTGCATTTTAGGTCACTGAAAAGTGATCTTTCAGAAAACTCCTTAAGGGTGTAGATTTTCAGAAACTCTGTGGACTCTCAGAATTAATCCCTAATTCAATCAAATAGCTTTTGCAACTGTACATGATACATTATACAATAATGTCTAATAGAGAATTTCTAAGATGCACAATCTGGAGCTGCTCCATAACCATACCTTTCAAAGTTTTTCAAGACATTAAAATGTTAGTATGGTCTCTTACTAAACAGTAACATTAGCACCAGTTATAAGGGAAATGTTCAAGGTTCTAACAGTAATGAACAATCTCTGCACTGGTAGTTATTAAAAGTCACCAAAAGGAAAACTTTCACTATGGTTGATATTTTTATGTTCATCTGAAAAAAGACCAGTCATATATAATGATTCATTTGCTTTTGTATGCTTTATTTTTGTTTTTGTTTTTGTCATTTGCAAGAAAGCTATATTTACTAAAAAATAAATAATTAAACAATACATATTTACTGTACAAATCATAATTCTCTCTCGGTTCTCTGTTGTTGTTTTTTCCAAAAGAAAGAACATCAACGGCTTTACGCAGGAGCCACGGAGGAGACCTCTGTCTTTGAGGATGAGGATACCTCAGAGCCATCATCCGCTTCTTTGCCAAAGAGTTGCATGATACATGAACGGAACTGATAAGGAAAAAATAAAACAGTATGTTACAAATTTAAACCAAACACATCCAATTCAGACAAGTTGATCAATGTGGCAATGTTATTGTTGTACCCACCTGCCGGTTCATGAAGACATATATAACTGGGTTCCAGATGGTGGCGCTTTTTGCAAAGTATGCAGGCATGGAAGCAGCCAGAGGATGGAAGGCATATCCAGGGTTAGCTGCACCATAGCAGACAAAAACGGTGTAAGGTCCCCAGCAGAAACAATATGCGAAAATCATGACGACGACCATTCTGGATACTTCTCTCTCAGCTTTCTGGGTTGACTCTGATTCCTTCTGCTGCATAGCAACCTGTGATCCACAAATCAACAGAGTGTGAGATACTGCCAGGCTGTGATCTACTGTATATAGAGTACAACACTGCTGGTAAGATAACTTACTGAATGGATAGCCATAAATACTGCAAGGTAGCAAAGAATGATGATGCTCAGAGGAATGAAACAACATGTAATCATAAGAGTAATCATGTAGGACTGGACTCCAGGGTCTGTATTTCCACTGAATACATCAGGTCCACAGGAAGTCTTCAGTCCATGAGGCCAGTACCTGATGCAAGAAAAAGTTTAGTATACGGTTCCACTGATTAATTCCAAAATCAGTTTTTTATAAGATAAAAAAACAGCAGACTACCTGCTCCATCCAAAGACTGGGGGAGCAGTCCAAAACGCTGCCCAAACCCAGCAGAACACTATTCCAGCTATGGCCATTTTGCTATCAAACTTGACGTTTCCAAAAGGTTTGCACACAATTATCCATCTCTCAAAGGAGATGACAGTGAGGGACCAGAGACCAGCAATGCCTGTGTAAAGAATAAGGATACTAAGTAAAGGTATTTAACTTTTAGTCTGATAACATATGCAACACCAAGAAAACTCTCTTTCCAAACACCTTCCAATCAAAGAGAAAGAACAGTGACCACTTACCACAACATGCGACAGTGTAGCCCTCAAAGATGCACATTGGGTGTCCCAGAATGAAGTAACCAAAAAACTGGTTGCATACACTGATGGTGCTGGCAAGAAGTGTCTCCATTATATCAGCAAATGCAAGATTTACCAAGATCCAGTTCAGAGGGTGACGGAGTTTCTTGAACTTTGCCGTGGCCACCAAGACGAGACCGTTGGTGAAGATTGATGCGACAACCACAATTAACATCCACAGTGTTGCAACGTGAAAAACCCATCGTGGAGCAATGTGGTAATTTGGACCCTCAAAGGGACCTGAAAGAAAAAAAGCAATCTCATATTTAGTCACACAATTTAGATATAATAATAACCAAATACAATAATTGTAAGTTTATAAAATTCAGCCATAGTGACATAGTTGCTTTAAAAGTCAACAAAATATGATGGTAATTTGCTCTGGTCAATGAATTATTAAAAAAGTAAAATGATTATACCTCTGGTATTATTGCTGTTTACGTAAACAAAGCCACCACTCGTTGTATCGTCATTGTACCGCCTGGCAGCAAATGCCTGTTTTCCCCACTCTTCTGCCATTCTGATCGTAGAAGGAAGACCTTAGCAGTAGACCTTTCTTGGCACTTGCAACCTCCTTGGGTGACTGGTGACCCACATCTGACTTTAGCTTTTATACCTGTGCTTCAGAGACCTCTGACAGGATTAGATGGTTAGGTTAGCAGAGGTGTCCTGCTTAGTCCTGCTTAAGACACAAAATGCACAAATAATCTTGTTACAACCGGATTTCCGTCCACTCCATTAAAATGGGAATTAGATAGATAGATAGATAGATAGATAGATAGATAGATAGATAGATAGATAGATAGATAGATATACAGACACAATTTTTAGCCATAATTTGCCTTCGTTGATAGCTGATATAGCCAATATTGTCTATTTCTTAGTATTTCTAACTATAGTAGTGTAATAGTAAGTAACACTGAATATGTGTATCAAATGATGACTTAAAGGAGAACTCCGGCCAATTTTTACGTTAATCTTGATCACTATAAATATGCGAGTACTCTCCATAGAAAAAAAAAACGAGCCAAATCGGTTCTAGTAACACGGAGTTGCTGCAGGTACATGTAGAGCTCTCACTTAAAGGAGAATTCCGGACAATTTTTACGTTAATCTAGATCGCTTTAGCTACTTTTGATAGAAAAAACCCCGATCCGAATCAGTGCAGGTAACACGGAGAAGCTGCAGCTACGTAATACAAGCGTCCACTGAGCTAAAACAGCTGTGGTCGGGGCAAGTTTTAGAGTGCCTTTGTGCCTCTTAACAGACAAAATGCAATTAATATGTCTGTGCCACATGAAAAGGGCCCTTATGTGTCAACAAGATGCGTTTTCAACTCAGACATTGTTTAAATTCACCTACCCTGGTCCCTGTCTCGATCCTGCGGGTAGCTAGCTTGCCCTGCTAGCTGATAGCTGTTAGCTGCTAGCTGCCCCCCGGTGAGTGTGTACAGCCAGATAGCTGTTAGACGTTAGCTGCTAGCTGCCGTCCGGTGAGTGTATTCAGACAGGCTTCTGTGATAATCATCCCAGTAATAATCCACGGAGCGGTGGTGGTGTAGCTATGTCCTCCAGGGGACAGGTCATGTCCTGTCTTGAAGTGTATTCCCCCCTAAAAAAAACAGTAGTGCGGTAGTAGCTGCTAGCTGCTCTCCGGTGAGTGTGTACAGCCAGATAGCCTTTAGCTAGCTGCCATCCGGTGAGTGTATTCAGCCAGTATTCCAGCCATATATCCACCATAGACTGTATGTTATTAGTATATTAACAGTCTATGATATCCACGGAGTGCCAGGTGGTCTGGTGGATGTCCTGCATAGGACAGATCCTGCCTTTGCAGCGAAAGGTTTAGATTATTTCCCACTCAAAATAGTTAATTGAGCACTGTAGTGGTTCTGACCATATCAGTGACTATGTAACTACATGGAAACGGGATAACCGATGTCTGTGGCTTCCACAGTAATAGCGTTACTGAAGCTTAGCTGTAGCATCGCGCTGTCTCCTGGGAATTCAGTTGTAGCAGGAAAAGGTAAACAGTAATGTGCAGATCGGAGCTTAGTGTGTGAAGAGCGGAGGTGTTCACAAGGGAAGAAGCTTGGAGTAACGTAACTATGGAGAACATAGCAGATATACAACACACGGAAGAGCCTTTTGAGTTTGATGGTCGTCCTTATTTATTCGAACCCGAGTATACAGACGAAGAATTAGCCTCACAAGCAGAGATGGGGACTCGAGTCTGAGACTTGAACTCAAGTCGCACTTAAGTCGCACAAACAGACTTCAGACTTGACTCGGCCCACAGGAGGCGGGACGCATGGATCCATCTCCCCAGGAACAAACACTGTGTCGGGTAGGCCAACTCATGTGATGCGTAATTGATCCCTTAGATGATTTGTAAGCTATTAAGTGAACAAGGTGTACCCGGTCCTCCAAACACTGGGCCGTCTTGACTGTCTTAATTCTGCACATATTTCTGTTACTGTAGTCCTATTTACTATTTTATTATTTCATCCATGCATGGCGCAGCAGATCCGTGCTACTAACCAGACTAACCTCTCCTCCTCTGAGTCGGATCTCCCTTGCGCTGGACTCAGTTTCACTGAGTGTACTAACAATTAGAAAATCAATGTCATTACATCAGTGAGTTCAAACTGCTTATTATGCGTAATTTGGACTGACACTGAGATGCATGTTGTTCTGTAACTGGTGTGGCGCTGCCACTCTTCTCTTGATTTCCACTTCGACATTAGACTTTTTTTGAGTGAAAGAGACATTACATTTAGCATATATCGTCACAGGTAACAAGCTAACCATCGCTAGGTGTTGTGCTAATGCTGGGAACAGGCTGATTCTATCTTTACAGTTGTATCCATATGATGTGACAGACTTAGGTTCATATTTCACCAGGTCTGAGGCCTAGAGGGATTTGTTAAGTAGACCCCTAAAGCAGGGACGGACTGGGACTAAAAAACGGCCCTGGACTATGACTAGGCACGGCCTAAAGCAATCGGCGCGCGGAAACTCGACAACAACAACAATAACGCCTGCCGCCTGGCATGAGTGTCACAAGACTTTAATTGTGGCTCATGATACTATACCATCCAAATTATAGCCATAGCACTGATGTTGACTAGATGTTGTGTTAAAAGCATATTATTCTAGATTAACTTTAATACTCACATATAAATGGAGGTCTCAACACACTGCAGTTCCTCTGGCTGAACCAATACAAAACAGGTATTTGCTGTTATAACAGCATATTATACAATCTATTCTATGCTGTCTTAAAATTAATTTATTACTTAATAATCTTAATTAATTTATGCAGTAATTAATCTTACTGCACAAATAATAATACCACATCTAAATGAAAATACATCATTACAAATGTAACTTCTGTATTCAAAATCTTCAAAGTTTGTAAGCATTAACTGTAACATTACCAACATTTTTAAAAGTAAAAGCACAATATATTTCTTAATATTAGCTACTGCATTTGGCATTTTACAGCTAAAATGTTGAAGTTTAGCTGTTTTAACTACTGTAATCATTAAAAATGTAGCAAGCTGAATATCACTTCCTAACATCATCCCTAGCAAGTAACTCTCTTTCTCCTCTCATGTTCCATACTTACTTGCCCTGTATCTGCCTGTGGAACCAGCTCATCTTTCTGTCCCTCATCATCACTGGTGGCATGTTGCTGCATAGCTGTCTGGCTCACTTCTTCACTGCTGGGTCTGCTGCTAATATTTAACTGTGAGGTGCTGCTGCTGGCTGTGCTGCTAATTATTTCAGTTAGTTTGCGACATTTAGCAGCTTCAGTATCTAAATTCCACCATTTTTTTTCTCTCGCCTTCTCAGCCCCACCCTTTTCTGTCCGTTTTTTACCTGGGGCCGCGTTATGCATATTGTTTGTTTGTTTCTATGCTTCTATCTAATGTCTTTGCTGTTGGTTTCTTCCGCCGCTTCCACTTCTTCTTCTCCTTACTTGGTGGCCACGGCCAGTGCAGCTGGCATCCAACTTAAAGGTGCATTGCTGCCACCTACAGTACTGGAGTGTGAAACTGATTAGTGGGGGGAAAAAACAGGTGATGACTGCGTGTGTGGCGGGTGGTGGGCCGGCCCGCCGGCCGTCCTGGAGTACCGGCTGTTCTGTGATTCTCCAGATCACACAGATGGCCAGTCCGCCCCTGCCATAAAGTTATCCTACAACTGATTTTGATACTGTACTGTATGGATGGTAACTACAGGACATGCTTTGAATTCATAAGATTTAACAATACAGTGTTAGGGACAGATCAGATGGCCAAAGACTTGAGACTTGACTTGGACTTGTGGCAAAAGACTTGAGACTTGACTTGAACCTGCCCCTCAAAGACTTGAGACTTGACTTGGACTCGAGTTCAAAGACTTGAGACTCGACTTGGACTTCCAAAAAATGACTTGTGAACATCTCTGCTCACAAGAGTTGGAAAGAACGAGACAGAGTGGCAACAGGCAGATGAAGCAGCTGCTCAAAGTCTCCTACTCACCAACGCCAGATCGATCGCACACAAAAAGGATATATACAAATACATACGGAACTGCTGCGTGATGATTATCACCGATGCCGGGCTGTACAACACACTCATCCCTGACGGTAGCTAGCAGGGCAAGGTAGTGTGGTGATTTTTAATAGTAATGCTGTGATGCTGTATGAAGAGGAATCCGCCGACACTGTTCTTGATTATAAAAGGATTTATTACAATTCAAGATTTTCAGCATCCTTTTAACAAACTCCTGCAGAGAGCTTGGAGAACAACCAACCCAATTCTTCCAATAAGTCGTTCTGCCTTTTCTTTGTGTGCATATGGTATATATTCTGTGCATTGCATTAACATGATTGGGGCAGAACTGACCAATGATACCTTCTTTTCTGGCTCATCTCCAAATAAGGACTCTTCTGTCCGAACTGTTCAGATACAACAGTAGCTACCGGTGGGAGACAGGGTAGGTGAATTTAAGCAATGTCTGAGTCTTGTTGTCATGTTGCACAGACATTTTAATTGCATTTTGTGTCTGTTAAGAGGCACAAAGGCACTCTTTAGAACATGCCGCCAAAACTGCCGTTTTAGTGAGAGCTCTACACGTAGATGCAGCAACTCCGTGTTACTAGCACCGATTTGGCTCTTTTTTTTTTCTTTGGAGAGTACTCGCATATTTATAGCGATCAAGATTAACATAAAAAAAAGCTCCTTTAAGCTTCAAAGCAATTTTTTCTTGTACTTTGGATGGAGAGGAATAATTCCACATTGGGACACTTACAGTGGGGCAAAAAAGTATTTAGTCAGCCACCAATTGTGCCAGTTCTCCCACTTAAAAAGATGAGAGAGGCCTGTAATTGTCATCATAGGTACACTTCAACTATGAGAGACAAAATGAGAAAAAAAATCCAGAAAATCACATTGTAGGATTTTTAATGAATTTATTGGTAAATTATGGTGGAAAATAAGTATTTAGTCAATAACAAAAGTTCATCTCAATACTTTGTTATATACCCTTTGTTGGCAATAACAGAAGTCAAACGTTTTCTGTAAGTCTTCACAAGGTTTTCACACACTGTTGCTGGTATTTTGGCCCATTCCTCCATGCAGATCTCCTCTAGAGCAGTGATGTTTTGGGGCTGTCGCTGGGCAACACAGACTTTCAACTCCCTCCAAAGAATAATTCCACATTGGGACTCTTAATATCATGAAATGCATCCATTGCATGATATTAAATTATTTTGGGAAGTTACGTAAGAGAAACACCACAGAACTGTGCAATTCAGCTTCTTTTTTTAAATGTATCTACATAACAAATCTTGAGCTCAAACTTGACTTTTTGACTTTTGACCTCTATTTTGAAGTTACTGTACTCTACCTTTGTATTGTCTCCAAAAAGTGAGAAGTCACGCCAAGGCAAAAGGCAGTAACTTTTTTAACCTTTATTTATCCAGGTAAGTCGATTGAGAACAATTTCTCATTTGCAACGATGACCTGTCACAGTCACACAGTTACACATTCATACCACAGTCTGATCTGCTGGCCACTAAGCAGCTCCACTGGAGCGGTTGGGGGCCTTGCTCAAGGACACTTCAGTGGTGGTAATGAGGGATGGACAAGCGCTGCTCTTTCACTTCCACATTATCAATATTTGATTGCTGCTCACCATTTAAAGAAATCATTATAGTAACACCTGTATAAAATCTAGTGATGACATATATTTTTTATGTTTTACAATTATTTATAGCCATTTACTTATTGCTATCCTGTTCCCTAACTCAATCAAAAAACAAAGTCAAAGAGCGATAACTGGTGTTACGATGTTCTGCCTTGGTTTCTCCTGGGCTTTTCAATGTTACTGTTTATATATCATTAACTCATTTTCGACCAAAAACTAAGTTACGGCCTTTTGCCTTTGCAGGGCAGTATGGCTGGTGACCCTGGGCATGTGAGGTCTGCCAAGTCCTAAAGCAGCTTAGTTAGACAAGTGGTAATCCACGTAAAGCGGCAATCACAGTTCTTGCATGTGAGGAAAGTAAGACAGCTTTAATCACTCCAGAAAAAGAGGTGACATCAGAACATATTTTAAGACTCTCTTTTGATCCTACAACTCACGTCATAGTCCTCATGTTAAGGGAAAAAGAGGATAGGGTATCACAACATGATTTCTGAGGAACGACTTTTGAAGAACACTTTCGAAAGGATGGCACCAAACAGCATGATATGCATGCACAGCTTGTTAGTATTGACTTTTTATCCTAGAGGCAGGATACAGGGGCAGGATAAGCCTACAGCAAGGCCATTATAAAATGTTACGTTTTATGCTAGTTAGCTAGCTTTGGTTTAGCCAACAACAAATTAATATATTAATGTAAAAACCACGTCTTTCAATGTATTTCATAAAAAAAAATTTAAAAAAATCAATTACATACCTGTCTATGGAGGAAGAGGGCATGCTTTGTGCAGCTAATTAGTCACTTCCGATATACAATGAATGAGTGCAAATTTTTCCACCACGGACCACAGACCTAGCCTGGCTCCGTCCTCCTACGTACTTCCGCTCAATTTTCATTTTCCTTCAGTACTACGTCTGGTTTTGCGGTCTATTCTTGGGTTTTCTCCGATCAAATTTTAACAGGTCCAATCAGCGAACAGAGGGAGTTGCTGAGAACGATGACGGTGAGGTTCGGTAACCTTTGGCGAGTTCCGTAATGGCGGCGGAGAAAGATGTGGTCTGTTGTGGCAACGCTGCAGAATATCCAGAAGTTAAAGCCTGAGAAAGAACAATCTTTGCTGAGTTTTGTTGGTGGGCATGTTGTTGTGGCCCTCCTCCCCACGGGGTTTGGGAAAAGTTAGATTTTCCAGCTCGCTCCGTTAGTGGTGAAGGAGTTAGCTAAGGCTAACGCTTGCGATGCTAAGCCGATAGGTGTTGTTGTCTCCCCTCTTGTTAGCCTGGTCATACCATAGACAGTTAAAAAATGGACCAACAGATCCTGTTGCTCTGTATGGAGACCAGTGAAGTATATTAGAAGCACTTTTCCGGTGAGGGCTGAGCATTACTGTGCAGCTGCAAACTGAGCTTGAAGACGCAGATGTGACCTGAGCAACCTGTCTGAAAGTTGTAAGTCGTTTGGTAGCTGTGCCAAGAGAAATCTCAATCATTCCCAATCTTGCAGAGACGGAGAGCGTAGGTATATGTAAGGAGATAACATAGGCACAGGCTAATTGTTGCTAACTGAAATGCTAGTTAACATTATTAATTAAACTTAAACAGCTAATGTAAGTCAAAACTGCCTGCGAGCTTCTTCTGTACTATACAGTAATTCCTCTACTATGCAACCGTAAATCGCATGGTTATGACACAATAATTATCCTATTTTTACAAAAACGTCTGCTACGGAGCCATAACGTGAGATACAAGGTAATGGAGCCTTTATACATTGTCGTGTTTCTTTAGAAATAAACAATGGACAAATAAATTCTTTAAACGCTTCAGATGTTCGCTGTCAAAGTGACGTCAAAATGAATGGCAGTCAATGGAATGCTAAAGGCGGGTGTGTGCTTGTTAGCATCAAAATGGCGCCATAGGAGGTATGCGTTGTGAAGAGAGGCTTGACCCCTTGGGTCCTACCAGACAGTATGTATGAGGGCGGAGCCAGGCTACCAGAGTGGTTCTGGGCAGATCCAATAGTTTTAAACTTTAACAGAGTACCCACCTTCAAGGAAGTTAACACTTGTCAATGGAGAGTGGCCAGACTCTCTGTACAAATGAAATGTACGAGAATCTGGTAGGACCAGGCTACCACAGACCTACTTTTTGTCTCATTTTCTGTGACTAATGTAGAATGAAAGAACAATGGAATCAGCAAGCCAACCAGCAGCTGGCAAATTAGCTAGCTTGCTAACTCCGCCATGCCCCCACGCCACACGAGTCGCAGAAAATGAGCCAAACAAAGTTATTGTTACTCGTCTGACGATAGCAATATGCTTTACTACACTGTGACAAGGGTTAGGGTCAGTGTGTACAAGTTATTAAATTTGACTCATTTTGCGGCTGGCTCTCTGTTTCTCATAATGTTACTACTCCACTGCTCGTTTGGCTGTTACTGCAAAACCTCACCTCCACTACTAAGTTTATACAAAAGTTAGTCCGTTGCGATGGCAACAGTACACATAAAAACGGCCGCTGCTCTAACCACGTTGATTTTAATTGGAACATCCTTTCGGTCCATTTTATTACTATGGTAGAGGTTTCTTTTACTTGCTTCCAAAACAAATGCACGAACTTGCCAGATCAAGATCTTCACAACACGAGCCAGGTGTGCTCATGGAAACACTACTTTTTTCCACAGGGGCCGCCAAAATCAACTCAAAATGGAGGTTACTGCTTCAATTGTGGATCTTTTATCTACTGTATTTCTATTCACTTTATCATTCATTATTAAGGTTGTTTTAAAACGGATATGTCCTTCATTGCCTGGTCAAGAGGCTCTGTACCAAGCAACCATAGCTACTGATAAAATTTACACTATATCAATGTGTCTTGCAGAAGGTATTGTATGGTAGCAGCTGTTGATCAGTTTCTCCCCTCTAAGTGTTGAACCTCTAATCAGATCTGCTTTGAACTAGGTGAAGATTTCTCATGTCCCAGTAGACCAAATCAGATTATACGGACAGCTCAGGTTCTTTCACAAAACAGATTAACATAGAGTAATTACCTTTGGCATTTCACACGCAGCACTTTAATCTCTCCAGCAATAGTACATCCCAGAGCATAGGTTAACTAACCCTGTATTGGTTTATTTTAATCTGTTAATTCTGTTTTTCTTAATTCTCCTTCTTGCTCAAATACCTGGCTCGCAGATCTGATAAGAACTCCATATCGGACAAGGACTGCACATCAAGAAGAGGGTGGATCCTGAAACTGAAGAAATCTGTAAACGTTTTTTCTTTTTTCCTTTATTTCCAAACATGTTTTAAATAATATTAGTACATAACTGAATTTCTATTATTATTTATAAAGTAGCTAATACTGATAACTAATGTCTTGGGGGAGAGTGTTTTGCTTTCTGTATCTTGATATATATTTCCATGGATGCTGTGATGTTTCGATGGGTAGGTCTGGAATTCCGCTAGTCTGAACTATTCGTGGTTGGTAAAAGTTCACTACTAGCAGAACTCAGATTTGCTCCCGAGTACCGGCAGGAATCTCCATGACCACCTGAAATGACCTGGTGTGAAAGTCTGTTTTCATGCACTCGCTGTCTGATAGCAGGTGGTCTGCATGTGTATTAAATTATTACACTGCTGTAAAGTGAACCGAGTCAACCTTTGCTACTCATCGTGTTCACTTCACATCAGGTAATAATCCTATTCTCAAATGTGTGTGCAAATGTTGTTGAGGGATGTTGTAACGACCAGAAGACTCTTGTTTTCCCTTTGCATTTCCCTGCAGCAGATGACCCATAATGGCCTAAACCCAGAGGCATTGGTTTAATTTGACTGATTGATTTTCATCTTTTCTCAGCAGCATGACAGGCAGACCACAGATGTAACCACAGATGTTTGGTTGTAATATTCATATTTTTCACCTGTAAAACTACAAACAATAGCACATAATCATCCACAAGTGTTTTCAACACTGATATATTCATATTTATTGTATGACTTGTATTTATATCTGTATGGCCTTTACATGATGAACATACAGAAAACAGTTACAATACTGAGGAAGGTGTTTCTGTGACAGGTGCGTCGGAGGGAGACGAGTAGGTCAAGAATGGCAAAGAAACTCCCACGCACTGTCTAACTTACAAAGACTAATTTAATAGCTGGCAATAGTTTTGTACTTTGCCTGATGAATGTAAATGTACCTAAACATTGGCAGCTATTACATTTATTTTTGCAAGTTAGACAGTGTGCAGGAGTTTCTTTGTAATTTTTCCCCAAGTACATCACCAATCTCAGAAGCCCAACTATCTGATGATCTAAACCCAGAGTGCTTGCCCACAGTAATTGTTTCCCCAGCACAGACATAAACTGTCATCTGTTTTTATTGATTCTCTGTTAGACTGCAGGTTGTATATATGCATGTGAATCCTTATACAACAAACACAGTACTTTTCTAACTCATTCACAGGGATTTCTAATACACTATAAGCATTTGCTTGCAAATGTTAAGTAACAATTACTGGTCACCTAATTTAGACATTTCTTGTAAGAAAAACAAGAATTTAGGACAGAATATGAGACTAAAAGAATATATATGTTTTACATCTGGAATGAAAAGCCTGGTAATAACAAATAATTAATCATATTTATTTGTTTCTCCATTTTCCTAAAACATGTTTACTTGCTGTTAACTCTTTATCATTATAATTCCATTTGTCATAATATTTGTCTGTTCAGTGTTATTTACAATATGTTATTCATCAAGATGAGCCGTGAACAAAGTAGGTCAAATTCTTGAGACTTGTGACAGATTGACTCGCCGTTCCTAATCATCACTTCTACTAACCCCCGCATCTTCCTTAAATCGTCCACAAACATAGTCCACAATAGTTGTTTTAACACTGATAAGTTCATATTTATTGCATGATTTCCATGAAGAACGTACAGACAGCCGTTGGTTACAATGCTGAGGAAGGTGTTTCTGTTACAGGTATTTAATTGCTTAATTAGAATTGTGTCAGTATTACTTGCAGAGAGTATTGGGTAATTCTATTTAGCTAACCCTTTTTACCTGTGTGTGTGTGTGTGTGTGTGTGTGTGTGTGTGTGTGTGTGTGTGTGTGTGTGTGTGTGTGTGTGTGTGTGTGTGTGTGTGTGTGTGTGCCTAGTTTCCTCTGCAAGGCAAAGCATGTAAATCTCTGCCAGAGATTATTGGGTAATTCTATTTAGCTAACCCTTTTTTATCTGTGTGTGTGTGTGTGTGTGTGTGTGTGTGTGTGTGTGTGTGTGTGTGTGTGTGTGTGTGTGTGTGTGTGTGTGTGTGTGTGTGTGTGTGTGTGTGTGCCAAGTTACCTCTGCAAGGCAAAGCATGTAAGTCTCTGCTTGGTGGGTTAACTAGTAAAACACATACCTGCAACATTGTGGGCAACAGGTAAGAAAGACTGACAGACTGGATTTAATCAGAGTCTGGCAGAATGTTTCCATTAAATAAAAAACCATGAGTCAAAAATATGTATAATAATATTATATAATATATTATTATTATTAGTTGTACTATAAAAAACTACACTCCTTGACAGTATCTTCAAGTGATATAGTTTTACAGACATAGTGCCTACTGTGAACGAGGCATTTTGATCTGTAGGCTGAATGTTGACTCATCATCTTTTACACCACAGTGACATCTGACATGTTGTATTTTGTGTGCATTTTATTTTAATTATTTGATTGATAATGCAGAAGAAAACAGTGCATTTTCTTTCAGATTTGAAAGACCTACTGGATAATGGCAATTATGCCAGATGGACGGATTGGGTTTAAATGAGAGAGTGAAGTAGATGCACCCTCGCCTAATAGAATTATTCTTTAATCATGTATTACCTTAGATAAGAATCTGGTACACGTTCCTCTACTGCATGTTTTTTTCCTGCATGCAGTGTTTGTATGGTGCAACCAACAGTGAGTTCATGAGCTCATCACTTAGCTCCATAAAACATAACATAACATAACATTTTGTGGACTATACTTTTTCCCAAAGTACATCAAAACAGAAAAATACTTAGCACAACTATAACGTGAGACTCCCACACACTGTCTAACTGTCTAAAATTTGGCAAAGCCAAATTTAATAGCTGGTAATATGTTTGTACTTTGCCTGATGAGGGTCTAGTACCGAAACATTGGCAGTTATTACATTTATTTTTGCAAGTTAGACAGTGTGTAGGAGTTTCTTCACATTTCTGTGACAGATTGACTTGCCGTTCCTAATCATCGGCTCTACTAACCCCCGCATCTTCCTTAAATCGTCCACAAAAATAGTCCCCAATCGTTTTTTCAACACTGATAAGTTTATATTTATTGCATGACTTGTATTTATATGTGTATGGCCTTTCTATGATGAACGTAAAGTTCATTACAGGTATTTAATTGCTTAATTAGAATATTCTCAGTATTACTCGCAGAGATTATTGGGTAATTCTATTTAGCTACCCTTACCCGTGTGTGTGTGTGTGTGTGTGTGTGTGTGTGTGTGTGTGTGTGTGTGTGTGTGTGTGTGTGTGTGTGTGTGTGTGTGTGTGTGTGTGTGTGTTGGTGCCAAGTTACCTCTGCAAGGTCAAGCATGTAAGCCTCTCTGTAAAAACTGCAAAGAAACTCCCACACACTGTCTAACTTGCAAATACAAATTTAATAGCTGCCAATATTTTTGTTCTTTGCCTGATGAATGGTCTAGTACCAGAAGATTGGCAGCTATTACATTTATTTTTGCAAGTTAGACAGTGTGCAGGAGTTTCATTGCAATTTTTCCCCAAGTACAGCCCACAAATCTCAGAAGCCCAACTATCTGATGAACTAAACCCAGAGTGTTTGTCAGTAATTGTTTCTCAAGCACAGACATAAACTGTAAAATTGTAGGTCATCTGTTTTTATTGATTCTCTGTTAGACTGCAGGTTCCATATATGTATGTGAATCCTTATACAACAAACACAGTACTACTTTTCAAAGTCATTCACAAAGATTTTAAATATACTATAAGCATTTGCATTAATTAAGTAACAACTACTAGTGACCTAAGTTAGATATTTCTTGTAAGAAAAAAAAAATTAGGACAAAATACAAGACTAAAAGAATATATGTATGTTTCTTATGTAGCTACCTGGAATAAAAAGCCTGGTAATAACACAATCGTTTCCTCAATGGCATTTATTTGTTTCTCCATTTAAAAAAAAAAAGACTTGCATATAACTCTCTATAACTATTTATCTGTAAGAAATATATAATTCCATTTGTCATAATATTTGTTTGTTCAGTGTTATTTACAATATGTTATTCATCAAGACGAGCCATGAACAAAGTAGGTCAAATTCTTGAGACATTAGTGACAGACTGTCTTCTAATCATCACCTCTACTGTATAGTATTATACATATATATATGTCTCATTCCTGAGCGAGTAATTGTATGTTTTGAGCACAGTGAACTATGTTTTGCAAGCATATTACATTACATTTTGAACAGAAATTAACACTCGCTAAAAAAAAAAAAAACATTGTTTGAGCAAACAAAAACCTACTCTGTGCTAAATAAATGTATTTGTATGTTTGCTATTATTAATGTGCAATAATAACCCCTCTCACGCAGATTACTCATGTGCCCTCTCAAAAACTCTTTCTCTGCGCTCTGGTCATGTCTCCCTCGCTCTCAACCTCTTTACTCTGTGCGTGCTCAACTCTTGACACTCAAATTTTCACAGTGTTACAAGTGGGCCACAAAACCAACCAATCGGAGAATTAAAGGTCAATTCTGATTGGATGTTCGTCTCCAATTAGATCGCAAGTAGCAGGAAACACAAATCTAGGAGGATCAGTCTTTTTCAGTCAACACCTGTTGGTCAGCATACTCGTACAGCATGTACTGACTACAGTGGGGCTGTTCGACTAACGTTACTGGATTAAAACATATTTTGGCCAGTTTTTTGTATTATTGACTCATATCACAGAAATGTCTTAATATTTGTCATATCATAATGCCGTCGTTTTGCTTGACTCATATCTCCTTGTGTGACTAACGTTAGTTTGACTCAAGCAAGAGTCTGGCGCTGTGTTTCCATTAGTCAAATATATATATATATATATATAAACAAGCCCTGAGCACACGATCAATAGAGTCCAGGGTCTACCATACCAGGACCCCATGTGCAGGCTGTGTAAAGATGCCCCTGCAACAGTCCAGCACATAACAGTGAAGTATAGATGCAGGCAGGAATGGCATACATGGAATGCCATAACCAAGTGGCTGGCATAGTGTACAGGAACATCTGTGCCCAGTATGGTCTGAAAGCCCCAAGGCCTAGGTCAAAGTGGGAGGCACCTTCAAAGGTGGCTGAGAATGACCAAGCTAAGATCCTGTGGGACTTCCAGATCCAGACTAATAAAATGGTAATGGCTAACCAACCGGACATCGAGGTGGTCGACAAACAGAAGAATACGGCTGTTGTAATAGATATAGCAATCCCAAACGACAGCAATATCAAGAAGAAGGAACACGCTTGAAGCGTGAAAAATACCAAGGGCTTAGAGAGGAGCTAGGTAAGATGTGTAACGTGAAGACTACTGTGGTTCCAGTGGTAATCGGAGCACTCTGGGCTGTAACCCCTAAACTGGAACAGTGGCTCCAGCAAATTGCAGGAACAACATCTGAGATCTCTGTCCAGAACAGTGCAGTCCTAGGAACAGCTAAGATACTGTGCAGAACCCTCAGGTCCCTAGGCCGCAGGGAGGGGACACAAGCATATATATATATATATATATATATATATATATATATATATATAGCAATGTAATACCACGATTCAGATGGCTAAACAATTATCTGTATTAGAGTTTTTGTGGAAGTGGAAGCCTGTTATTTGAAGCTTTGTGGTTTGTCTGAAAATAAAATCAACTGGGGTTGAAAGAAAGCTCACAGTTCAGAGTAGGCTTGCAGTTTTAATATAATTGGGATTTATAAACCATAGGCACAAAATCTTGCATATGACACCATGTATAAGAAGAAATCTGTGCCTTCGTGGTAATAAGGGGTGTTGGACTGGGGGTGGAAAGGAGACTGAGTACACAGGGCCCTTATGTGAGGAGGGCCCAAAAAGATGCTAGAACGAATAGCTTTGGACGTGGGGGCCAATAGAGAATGCCTTTCTACAGGGCCCAGAATTTTGTGCTACACCCCTGGTGTTAATATAATGTGATATAAATCGCTCCCTGAGTTTAACTACCCTTTTAAACTTAGTAGAATTTATGTAATTTGTTAAACTCCTTACCACCAAGAGTAGCTGTAAATGCTTCAATCTTGCACCCTATTGGACCAAGGCAAAGCAGTAGAAGCAAGCAGATGAAGTAGCCCACAGAGGCGACAATGAGGTATGACTCAGCCAAAGTCACCAGGATGTAGTTCAGATGTGACCGGCAGGGACAGACAGGAGGTTTGGGAGATTTCCCGAATGGCCGATCCATCGCGGGTGGCGTTAGCCAGGACTGGTCAGGATTACCTCACCGGATGTGTCTCGATTCTTTTGCAAGTAACTAACTTAAGTACTCTATATAATTGAATGTGAGTACACAAATGTTGAAATGACTGAAAATGCCCATCCCTACTAGTAGCCATGATAAATTAACGTAAAGGTCAATGATTACCAATTCAGGAGGAAATAAGCCAACTCTGTGTCCTTTTGGGCTCTAAGCTGTCTCTATTTTTTAAATGCATCTCCAATATTTACCAGTGTTTTACCGGTAAATATTACCAGTTTACCACCAACTGTTTTTTTTAGGTTTTTAGGTTACTGTAATCAAGTTTGTTTGGTTGCTGCTATAATGGCTGCAGCATGTTGTTTTTGGTGTTTGGCGTTTCATGTCCGATAACTTGGGTGTCAGAATGGGCAGTTGACAACAACACACAGGCCGAAACAAAAACAGACATTATACAAATACTGGCTTTAGCAATGTTATCAGAGAAGATAGTATTTCAACTTACCATGTTTCCTTAATATCTGATAATATATTGTGGTCATTTTTTTATTCAATACAGTAAATATATTACATATTGTTCCTTTAAACCCAAACCACAAACCACCTCAGTAGCTAACAGTATTAGACTGACTGACTTCTAACAGAGGTTTGTCTTTAAGCTTTGGTTTACAGACTACACATACTTATACTTGTGTATATGCACACGCATTACACACTGCCATAATAGCCATTGAGCAAATATAGAGATAAGTATTTAAGTACAGCTGGCAAGGATCATCTTATTACAATGGAGGACAGAACATGACTTAAAGTGCTCATATTGTGCTTTTTGGCTTTTTCCCTTTCCTTTATTATGTCATATATGTGCACATTATAGGTTTACAAAGTGAAAAAGCCCTAAGTCCACCCAAAGGGACTTACCATCTCCAACAGAAAACACTGTTCACAAACAGCTCCAAACAGCTCTATTGTAGTCCAGCCTTTACTTCCGTGACAACGTAACACACATTATAATGCTCGCCTAGCTGCTAGCATGGCACTCCCTCATACTCTGCAACTGACAAGCTAGCAGTACTTACTGCACATGTGCAACTCCCAACAAAGATGGAACAGAAGTGAGATGTCTCACTCTGTAGCTAAAACAGAGAGCTCAACACACAGGGTGAAAAGAGGAGCTGCAGCAATGTGCAGTACAACAAAAATATGGTGTTTTTTGAAAATTAAACCATGTAAACCTATTCTGGTACAACCTCTAAATACAATTATGAACCTGAAAATGAGCATAATATGAGCACTTTAAGTCTCAATAAATGCTTAAATAAATGTTTAAATAAATACAGGAAAGAATAAATAAATAATTAAATTAATAAATCCATGCTGAAATAAATTAATACATGAATAAATGTGTAAATGAATGTATTAATAAATAAATAAATGCTGAAATAAATCATGAATAAATGTATAAATAAAATAATTAATAAATGCTTTAAATATATTTTTACATTTTTGTTGACCTTTATTTATTTATTTCTGTATTTCTATGTCCATATGCTAATGAGGTAGGAGGTCTTAACCTTTTAGTTTAGTTTAAAGCTTTAAAGCTCTGGTTTATTGGTATTTCTTTAAACCAATCACCATCGTCTTGGGCGATGCTAGGCAGAGGGAAAAGCCGTGGTGCCGCTGCAAAATAGCCTCAGGAAGAAACTTGTTTTGGTGGAACATGTACGTTCAAAAGTTGCTTTAGTCATGCAACAGAAAACTCAGATTGGACAGATAGTCTAGCTAGCTGTCTGGATTTACCCTGCAGAGATCCCATACATAGTCCGCCTATAGGAAGAAACGGCTCTGAGGACTTTTCTCAGATCTCTGCCAGTGCCAATATTTGTTGTTTCAATGCCAATTTTTATTTTCAATACCACAGGTTACAGTCACTGTTCTAGCTCCATAACTATGTGGCTGCATCAGGCCCCCGCAGCCACTTTAGGGGGCCCCAAGCGGCAAGTTGAGCCCGCTCAGCCTCAATATGTTTAGGGAGAAATAAAATGACCTGTCTTTTCACTAGCCAGCCAACCCTCCTCATGTGTTCAGTAAAGCACCTCTGAGCTTTAACATTGAATTGAGGATAAACAAAACTAAGCTGCTATGATAGGGAAGCTTTGGCTTGTGTTTGTGGGATAATCAAGTTGCCGTTAGGGATGTCTGCCGTTTTTTTTTTTATACGTCTGTCATCACAGACAGCCTCACGTCACGTCAGTAGTGGTTAGTAATGGTAGGCTACTAAAACGGGCATATCCCTCTGGGGCAGAAAAAAACAAGAAAACTGAGGAAGAAAAACGTTCAGAGGACGAAGTAAGGCATTTGTTCATGATGAAATTTAACTTGTGAGGTGGAGGGTCAGGGTAGGCTACTAAAGAATAATCTGTGACCATGGAGGAGGTGCGGTCAGTGTATCTTTTGGTCATTCACTTTTCCTTTCACAAACAGGTATTAAAAAACAAAAAAATTAATGGTTGTTTGATTTTCATTTTTTATTTTCGTTTTTTTATTTTAAAATACAAAATTTTAAAATTGAAATACGAGGCGTTTTTTTTCCTTTTCATGGTCAAAAGGGGATGAGAAACATTTTAAATATGCTTTGATTTTCTATTTCATAGCCTATAACAAAAAATAAAATCAGAAATGAAAAAGGCCAGTTTTTTTATATTCAGAGATAACAGCGCCAGTGTACCAGTGTTGCTTTCAGCACAGGCTAAAATGACTGTTGGACTGATTAACTGAAGTGACACCTGTTGTATGAGATCATGAAGGCTGCAGAGCATTTTGTTGGCAGCTTGATAACATTACACTTTGGGAAGGAGGGTGTGTTGTTGGGCCAATATCGAAGCCGGTGGGTGTCGCTTCTCAGTCATCTCTTTTGCTGTTAAATATTTTCCACAGTAACAATACTTTATTGTGTTGTCATTTTATAAGCCTATGTGCTTTAAAAATAAAACGGATCACTGTGTTAAGAAAGAATTTCTATTAATATTTGTTTATGATCAATTTTGCTTGGTAAACTAAAGAGCTTTGTCTTTGCAGGTGCCATTCTCAAATACTTTATGCATGGCTTCAGACCAAGCACAGCCAGCGGGTTCTTTATCAACTCCTGAACAAGAACTAGCCTGACAAGCCAGACCCGCATCCAGATGTTGGGTCTGGGAACTCACCATTGACAGGGCTCAATCCGAGGGGCGGGATAAACAGCTGTCTTTCAAATTCTCTCTGCACGCAATAGGATAGCGCTATAATCAAGCAGAGCAACAAAGAAGGTAGCAGAGCTAGTTGATAGATTCAACTTTTGCCGTATCCGGTCGGCAAAACTCAGAACACATCTTTCTTTTTTAAGAATGACTTCAGTGCCGTTCTATGTTCTTTTCTCAAAGAAAAGCTTAACTCCAAGTCTTCCAGAGTCGCGGCCAAAGCCGATTCGAAAGACCGCTGTTCCCAGCAGCAGCAGCCATAATCCCCGCCCACCGACTCTATACACGATGTGATTGGCCTGGCCAGAGTTTGGTTTTTCCAGCTCGCAACCCAAGGAGTTGCTGGACTCCCTGGCTGCAAATTACATTTGCTGCCGCTAGGGTGCGTCTACTCCTCCTCTGTTTCAACTCCTCCATGATTCATAGGTCATATTTTCGTTTTCTGTTGATCTTGTGAAATGGCCTAAAATATTAGACTGTGACTACAGTTCACGATCACAGAAACAGAATGATCCTGCAGTATTTTACTTTCCTTTTTCTTCTAAGTAAAAACCCTTATTTATTTTCTGTCCATTTTGGGCAATGCCCCAATCTTTTCATGTTCAAGTAGCTTTTTTTGTTTTAAATTTAATAAACCTGTTTGAGGAAAATCCTGCATTTGCTGCATTTATTGGCGTGCATTCACTGTGAACTTTTTTTATTATCATTTTCCGTAGGTTTAAATTGCTTGGGTCAACTTAAGATGTTTAATTTGAATTTGAGAGAGGTTTTGTTACGTATCTAGCCTGTTTTCCTACTTAAGTGTTACAGATCGATGCCTCTCAACAGATCATAACCTCATATTTTTGTGGTAGATTGAAATCATTAACAGTAATAACCACCACATTGCATTTAATAATTTCCCTTGCATATTGCAGTAAATATGTGCCTTATAACACAATACCCATATAAGGAAACAGTCCAAACCAGTGACTATCATTGCACACCACATACATGTATGTTTTATTGCAGATTATTTATTATTTCTTACTTGAATATCTACATCTACTATGTATATTTTTACATATGACAAAACATGCCATTATTTTTATATACAATTCACAAATCATTAGTGGCAAGTCTTGATGTTCAGTCTAAGCAGGCCCAACTTTGGAGACTTCAGTCACTGATTGTGTTGTTGAGGATTCCTCTCCACCTCCACCCATCCCTAGCATTGTCATTATACATGAACGGAACTGCAAGGGACAAAACAAATCATCAAAGTAGTTAAAATGTACATCTGGTGTCTGTTTTTATCATCATGTATGAAGATAACTGAGAAAAAAGCTAAATGTGCCATTAAACGCACAATGTGTTGCATTTTAATGTTACTTTAGAGCCCCCTAGTGGCTGTATCAAAAAAGGCACTGTGGCAGATACTGCACACTGCACCAGATTTCAGTGGGATTGTCTAATTTTATCAAAAACTTTTGCTATTGGAATATTTCTACACATAGTGGCATAGCGAAGTGGATAATCAAATGATTTAATAACAGTTTATATACATATATATATATATATATATATATATATATATATATATATATATATATATATATATATATATATAAATGTCGCAGTAGTGAGGTACTCCAATCAACACAATACAGCATTGACTCAAAACTTTTTTTTTGTAAGTTACTGTATGGTCTGTTAAATACTAAGAGGACATAATAACATAATGATTATGTAAGGTTAACAAAATGTTGCACTCATGCACCTCAGACTGACATATAGACATACGCAGAGATTATTTTAGCACATTTTACAGCCCACGTACTTTACTAAGGCAAAAAGTCAATCGCTTTTTGAATATTTTGTCCATCACAAAATTTAACAGACCTGTTTATTGAAGAAAATATAGATAACAGGGTTGTAGACTGCAGAGGCCTTGGAGAAGCAGGAAGGTATGGTCGCCAGTCTAAGATCGAATGGTTGCCCACGGTTATTCACAGCCCAAAGAGCAAAGGAGGCATAAGGCAACCAGCACACCAGGAAGCCAATCACCATGACGACCACCATCTTGGTCACCTCCTTCTCTGCTTTCTGGGTGGAGACAGACTCTGCTTGGGCCTTTGCTGCCTGTTGAGGAAGAGAGGTGAGTTGGGTCAAACACTGGTCGTGCCAAAATGTCATTGTCTGCCAAAAAGCATGTTTACTGGTATATACGTCCATAAACTTGGAAAACTGTGTAACTGGATGTATTGCCCTTTTAAAAAGGTATTTCAACAGGTAAAAAGTACCGGGTGGACTTATAATAATTACCATAATTAATTTCTTCCTAGTCAAAAAGAACATTTCAGATATCCATAATGATATTCTTCCTTTACACAATTGTTGTTTCAGAAATCCACAACGTTATTCTTCCTATAGGAAAAATTACGTCACTTTGTCATGTGTATTGGGCTTTCAATTTCAGATATCCATCATTCTTCCTATTCAGAATGAACATCCTAGATATCTGTATATAGAATTCATTCGTTTTCATTTTGGATATCTCAAATTAAAATTATGACTAGTAACGATTGTAGATATCTGAAATTGGAGTTCTTTCTAGTAAGAATTATATTGCATATATCTAGAATATTGATTTTAGATAGGAATAATGACATTGTGGATATCTGAACAGTTTTTTTAGGCAGAATTGTATTACAAATATCTGCAATAAATATCTAGTGTATTAAATGTTAAATCAGCCTCTCATACTTGTTTAAGGGTTTTAAAGATATCTTAAATTTAGATTTGACTAGGAAAATCAAAGTTATATATATAGAAAAAAAAATTTTAGTAAGAATGTTATTAGGGATATATTTAATTACCATTCTGACTAGTGAGAATATCATTTTGACTAGGAGAAATGCTACTATGGATATCTATAATGTAGTAACAGATAGAAGTGTGGTTTGATTAAATGTAAAAACGGCTTGCCATACACGTGTGGGAACACACCTACTAGCGGGTGGGCGGTTCTTGTGCATAACTTTACTATGAAATAGAATCCTGCCTGGCGCCACTGGGGTCAAAGACTTGTTAGTTTTTACTAAGCCAGTAGTATCACCGGCAATTGCAGTGTCTGCAAGTGTACAATTGTTTTCTGAACCATGCCTATCAGCACCACGTCTTTGTTGATGGTACAGCATCACAAGCAATGTACATAGACATGTATTGACTCAGATTTACACATTCATAAAATAGGTAATTCGGATGATAACTTTTGGCTTTGATAAGACATAAGAAGCTGTGCATTCAAATAAATATGTTGCTCAATCTTGGGAAGACTTTTTTTACTGTCACATATAAAAATTCGGACTTTTCAAAAGCTTTTTAAGTGAACCATAATAACTACATTTGAGATTTATGTTGTTTAATTTAGGGTGATTTTTTGTGATTTGCTTGCCTCACCATTTTCAGCACAATGAGCAGCTGACCATAGCATAAGATAATGGTGGTTAATGGAACAGCAAAGCAGAAGCTGAAGAGAAATATCACATAGGATTCATTGTTGTATTTATTGTTTGTGGTGTACCAGTCTGGACCACAGGAGCACTGCAGACCTTCTGGGATGTACCTGGAGAGATAATCACAAGAGGGTTGATGTACGTCCCAGCTTCTCAGTTCTGAGATGAGTTTCAGTTAGTTTCTTTTGCTTACCTGCTCCATCCGAACAGTGGAGGAAGTGAGGCCATCAGTGCAGGCACCCAGGTAAATACACAGCAAGCGACAGCATGGTCAGGCTTGAAAATAAAGTTTCCAAGTGGCTTGCAGATGACCAGCCATCTTTCAAAAGCTACCACAGCAAGAGACCACAGGCTTACCATACCTGAAATGACAGAGACAGACAATTTAAAACCTTTTTTAAATCACTATAGATCAGTCCAGTAATAGAAAGCAAATCAAAATTTTAGATTAAATCTTACCGCCAAGTGTTACCATAAAACCTTCAATCTTGCATGCTAGTGCTCCAAAGATAAAGTATCGGAATGCAAATGAGCAGCAGGCAGTGAAGGAGCCCACAATGGACACAATAAGGTTTGCCACAGCCAAGTTCACCAGGATGTAGTTAAGGTGGGACCGGAGCTTCTTGTATTGGATAGTGCATCCAATGGTGAGGATGTTAATGCCAGTGCCAAACACGAATACAAAAAACATGAATCCTGCCATGGCGTAGAATGTGGCTAAGTTCCCCAAGTGGTCCTGAGGAACCAGGAAAGGACTGAGTGACGTGATGTTGTTGGTGTCCAGGGGGACAGGTATCCAGAAGTCCTCTGGTAGCTCCATGTCACGATTTGCTCTCATTTAGTTCTTTTTATATGACTATTAATCACAATCGTTATACCTCCTTGCTTATACTGTTGCTCTGCCTATATCATAAAATAAGAATAAAGAATACACATTTTAAGAGGCAGACATGATTGCTGTGTTGTCTGCGCCCTTAACCTCTCTTGTTAATCCTTTGTGGAAGACTGACTTTTATAAAGGGTCTCAAGATGCCACTCATCCCTATTAAAAGGTCAATTGATTCTATAATTGACTGATTTAACTGACTTGGAGTTGACATTAATTGGTTTAAGTCATTTAGTGGTTTCACCTTCTGGCTTTGTTGCCAAAGAGGTTACAGACAATGCCTGCCACACGTGAAAGCATGTGTTGATGCTTATGTAACTGCTGCTTAAGCAATAGATCCTTGTAAGAGGTTGTTGTTTTTGGCTATGTAAAACAATTATCTAAATTATGAATATGCATGCTGAAATTACACACATCCTGCTGTTAAGAACAACCCGGTACTGGGCTCAGAATAACAATTTCATGATTTTGTCCTTTGTAAAAAAAAACATTATCTACAGATATCTTAATCAAGGAACACACACATACAAGCATATAAATGCATACACAGTGCACCTGTGTATCCGCATTAACGCTTAACATAAACAGATTAAACAGGTTAATCCCACTATCTTAAGGAAGAGCACAGCAGGTCTTTGCCAGCTAATCTGGTTTCCAATAACATTAATTCTGATAATCTTTTGCGCTGTAGCCCTTTTTAATCCTTTCCTGAGTTTAAAGGATGTGTAAGACGTTAAACAGGTATATTTCAGAAGGGGCTCACTGTTTAGTAACTCTTTCAATTCAACAACCCAATGCAGAGGAGGACATTAAAGTGTTCGTGTTGGGAAATTCAAAACAACATAATAAACCAGCAATATTAGGGACTGTTCGTTATTTAATTAAGGGGCCACCGGAGGAGTTTTGCAGCATCCAACATAATAAGACCTGATTCTACCCTCGCCAGTAATAATTTTCCTATGACCCTCCAAAATGATTTGAAATAGAGAGATGACTGTCCCCTTGCGTGCAAGTTTGCACTCAACAAATAAGTATAGATGCCATTTGATTTTTACAGCCATGCTGTACAGGCGTTAACCCCTGCATTCTCATTTTACACATCACACTCCTCTGTTATGGTGTGGTGGCCATTTCAGTAGATTTACTCACTAACATTGTTGTGGAAACACAATAAGCATGGAAACTAAATGCACACTTCATGCATTACTGCATTACTTCAAATACTAAGTTACTCCTCTAGTAAACTAGTATTCACATGAAATAAAACAATAAAACATTGAGACCATTCAGCAAAGGACACTGCGAAAAAAGTAATCCACAGTGATCAGTAGATCCACAAACAGAGTCACGGTGTATCCAGCAAGGCCAATACGAGCATCACATTCACCAGCCAGCTCCAAAGAACGAGGCCTCTCCACTTCGCCGTTTAAACAAAGTGGAATAAATGTATACAAGACCAAATATACACAAACCCACAATCAATTATTAAGCTGACATCACATGTATATACATGGCATTTAGGAAACCTTTATTGCAAGGTTGGCACGGCAAGATGTCCAGACTAGTGCAACAGTAACCTTCGTTTTTTGCGTCCTGCTGCTCCCATCGTCAGCCAGGTAATATTTTTTTACTAAAGCAGTATATGAAATCTGATGTATTACCTACCAACATTTAGTTGTTTTGTGTTATTTAAGATATTTATAAAATATCTGGTCGTAATTATTACACTCATTTTTTAAACAATGCAATTACCCGTTTGAGCCACCAGGGGGGCAGTGCTCCTCCTGCCCCCCCCCCCCCCCCCCCCCCCCAGCAAACTCCGTGTATGCGGTCAGACCCATCTGCTAGGGGGAGAGCTACATGAAAACATACGCACCAAACAAGCCACTTTGAAATTTTGCTCTTTTCATGAATAAAAAAGTTGGTTGACCCCCCGCCCAGACTAAAAAATGTTGGCTGACCCTCCCCTTAACAAAAAATAAAAAGACATGACCCTCCCCTATTTTCCTCTGGTGGTCCATTCCATAAATACCGAACGGTCCCTTAACACAAATGATCAGTCGCGTGTGAAGCAGTATTTGGAAAAAAGAAAAATAAGACATGGATTTTGTGGCAGTTTGACATCATTAACAATAACAAAAAAAAACGTTACTGTCACCACATTGCAGTTTTGAATTTCTCAGTGAATGATAAGTTTCTTTAACAACACAGCCTCTCACATGTGCTTTACAATACAATACCCAAATAAGGAAACTGTACAGTCCAAACCAGTGACTGTGTTGTTTACAGTATCAACAACATAAAGACACCATTTATCTGCTTGTATTTTTTTATTCATGTTTCAGTTCAGTCTAAGCAGGCCGAACTTTGGAGACTTCAGTCACTGATGATGTTGCCAACGACTCATCATCCTCACCTCCACCCATTCCCAGCATCTTTATCATGCATGAACGGAACTGAAATACATCAAAGGAAAAACACAACTTAAAAACCATAACTGTAATGTGTTTTCAATCTGAAAGGTTTTCCAACAGACCTGTTTATTGAGGAGAATATAGATAACTGGGTTGTAGACTGCAGGGGACTGCCGGTATAGTAGCAAATCTCAGGTCAAAAGTCTGCCTGCGGTTGTTGACAACCCAAAGAGCAATGGTGGTGTAAGGCAGTCAGCACACCAAGAAGCCAAACACCATGACGACCACCATCCTGGTCACCTCCTTCTCTGCCTGCTGGGTGGATGCAGATTCAGCTTGGGCCTTCGCTGCCTGTTGAGTGAGAGAAGTGAGATGATTCTCATGACTTCTGGGTTCAGCATGTCCAGTGGTCCATGCACCAAATAGTTTCATCACACAGGAGATACAGTTAAGTTGAATTTAGTAGATTTTTGTAGAAATAGTTCATAACTTTTACGCCAGTTATGAACATTACGCCATTACAACCGCAATCATTAGCCCGAAAACTTTCTTAAAATCTGTTTTCTTTTATGCCTCACCATTTTCAGCATAATGAGCAGCTGATCATAGCAGAAGACCATAAGGGCTAAAGGGAAGACCAAAGTGTAAGGTATATATATCTGTGTCACAAAGTTTGTCTTACCGCTCCAAGTTACCATAAAACGTTGCATGCTAGTGCTCTGAGGATAAAATACCTGCTTGCAAAGGAGCAGAGGCCAGTGAAAGAGCCCACACCAGACACCAGGATGTAGTTGAGGTGAGACCGGAGCTTCTTGTATTGGAGGCTGCATGCAATTGTAAGCACATTGATGAAGGTGCCCAGGGTAAATATAACAAACATGTAGACGGCCATTGCATAGTAGGTCGCTTTGCTTCCTAAATGGTCGTGGGGGAGCAGGAAGGGGCTGAGAGATGTAATGTTGTCTGTATCCAGAGGGACGGGGATCCAGAAATCCTCCGGAAGCTCCGTAACACGGCCATGCTTCATTTTGCCTTGAATGTAAAATAAGAAAATTCAAAATTTGCCTTTCATGTGATGGTCAGTTCAGCGTCTCCTGCACTATGGCTATGGCAGTCCATTGCAGTGGACTCAGTTATAGGGCTGTCTGACGGAACATTTGAACAATTGAATAATTGAATAATTGAATAATTGAATAATTAAATAATTGAATTTATTAATTGATTGCATTGAGTCAATAAATAGAACACCCAATTTAAGTCTATGAGATTAGAGCACCACAGGAAGCAATGCAACATACATGCTGCACGGGAACTAAGCCAGAAGCCAATGCAAGATTTCAGGATCAATCATCTCCTGTAATGTCATTACACTTTTTTAGACACTATTTCAGTTCAAAAGCAATGATAAACAGTGCACTGAGGAACAGACATTAATGCTAGATCACATTGACATGTCTGCACCCATAAGTAAACTAGATGGAAGAACGTTGTTTTGGAATCAGCCAATCCAGTCACCAGCGCTATTACGACTGCTAATCACATTCAATCTGTCCTCGGATAACCTGCTTTCTGTTAGTATTAGGATTGATGATCTCCACCTTTGTTATCGTATCAGGATCAAGAAAGGATTACCTTGTGTTAAGCATGGATCTCAGCACAAAGCAGAGCATAGGCCATCCAGCTCTCCACATCAGAATCAGACATTATAAGACTAAGATTAATTTATTTGTCATAGTTCCTTGTGTACTTACATACATAAAGAAAATGAAAAGACTGTTCTCCACCAGCCACTTGCAGTGCAACAGGAAAAAGCACCAATCATACAGACATACGTAAGAAAACATACATAGACTTAAGTATAAAAAAAAAACAGATAAAAAACATTTAAAAACAAACATTTAAAAACATTCTAGTGTTTGAGATAAACCTTTAATAATTTTCTGTTAACATCTGCTTGTTATTATGGAAATGGAGCCAACGGACCATAACCCTGCATTTCCTGTCTTTAAGGCTGTGAAGGGTTCTACAGTTTCTATTGGATACAAACAATATTTTTACAGCCGCTAACATAGTGAACAGCAAATACTGGTATCTGCAGCTCTATCTAAAGGCCAATCCGTACCAGATATCTAAATCAGATAGGAAAACAAAAGGTGTACAACGAATTTCCCAAATTCCCTTTGTACCTTCCCAAAGGAAGGTACAAAGGAGATGTACTAAAATGTTCTGCTGTGACGGGGTTAGTTATAAGGTTGAAAAATAGACCAAGATAAACCATGAATGTATCATAAATAGGTTAATCAATTAAAAATTATTCTGATTCTTAATGATCTTAACAATCATTAATATTAGTGTTATTGTTAGTTAATTCTTTGTCTTTCTGTCTCATTCTCTAAAGATGGAAAAAAAAACTCAGGCATTAAAATAGTAAAACAGTAGGCTTAAAAGAGCATTAGGAGGGGAGTTTGTTCTTTCATCATAAACACTCATTGTCATTTACTTTATGTGGTATAATGCTGAGATTCTTCTTACATAATCACACTGCCACGACCGCATGTGCAGCCTCCACCACTACAAAGGTAAGTAGCTCATAGTTTTGCAGGATTTGAGAAAAAATGATTAATCAATACTTGTTATTGTTTCAGTCATGCTGGAATTGTGGAATATTGCTTGTAGAACTTTTTAAACTTTTTTCTTCCCCTTACATTTAATTATAATGTATGCATTGTAGTTGAATTACTTAATTGAAAGACAACCATGAAATATGTGTTATTTTTCAAGAATTTTCAATTAATTTCAATTTTCAGATCTGTATCCACAAGTGGACGGGAAACAGCTGTTCAAGAATTGTGTTCAGGATATGATGTTATGACTTCTGTATAATAACGATTGTTGAGACTTCTGATTTTACGGCAGTGGTCGTCTTGTGTGCTTTAATTTGTGACAAATCCCTTATAACGTTTGACAATATGGCCACAAACTGTAGGTTAATTGATGTGATAGCACAATAGCACAAAAAAAAAAAATTCTTTCAAAAAGGCTGGCACACTGATCTGCTGTGATGTTTATGTTGGTTGAAATCCCCCATACACCTCCTTAATAACCTCCAACTCCTGCTGCCATAATTGATCCATGTCAGCTGTGAGGCTTTACATCATGCTCTTTTAAGGCTTTCAAAGTGCAGTTCTTCAGCCGTTTCCTAAGACTCTTATCGAGAGTAAACCATTACCGGCAGCTCAGAACAGTATGGAAGGTCAAGGAGTTTGTCTAAGCTCCACTGACCCATTTAACATGCTGCTGTGCTCGCTTTCTCTGGGTAAAACCCACATATGTATGAACGCTGACTGATTATCTGACAATGAAAAGGAATAGTATGTAAGAACATGAAAAAATCATGTGCTCAATTGAAATCCTAGTAGCTTCAGTATAATACAGATGAGCTGCATTGCTGTAAATTAAATTGATGGAATGTATATTTCTTGCTTTTGTGTCCCAAACTGATTTAAATCACCAATAATTAAAAAAAAAAAAATAGCTAAGTGGAAAAGGCTAAAATTGAAATGGGGACATCACCTCAGATCAATCATAATGACCATGACTAAGCCTAAAAAGTATTTGGAGTCCAAGGTTTAAACTGTAAAAACTGCTCATTTTTGCTAAAAGGTAAATATAGACTATTTTTATGTAAATTTTAATGGAAGTTCAGATATCTCCACTATTTCTTTCTACAAATTCAATTTAGTTTCAATTTCTTGGAGTCAGTATCTTAATGGTATGCCTAATAAGTTATTTGTTTGCAACTGTATTTCGCTGTCTTTGTACTTGTACACTGCACAATGACAATAAAGTTGAATCTAATCTAATCTAATTTTTACGACATCAGAATAAATCCTTTTCAGGAAAGGAACACTCCATAGAACTACATGTCACAAAGGTTTGCCTTTCAATTAGGCTCTGAACTGAGCTGCTGCATTAGTGCTAACTGTGAAGCTTGGTAGAGGAGACACCGTGAACAGCACACTGTCTATTAACAAAGAGTGATGTACAAAATCAACATCTTATGTTATAGATACACGTTAAAAAAGCACAACATTGTTTACATTGTTAGTATAACATAACACAATGTGCAAAGAAGAAAAAATTGTGTGAACATTTTCTTCACTTATGGTTAGAAGGTGCAATGAGTGGCTGCTGCACTGTTAACATAATAAAATTAATGAAAGGTAATTTGTACCTTTTTATCTTTAAGTCATTATATAATCAGCTTTGGTATTGCATCATTACTGCTTCATAACAAATCTAAAACAACCCAATTTAAAGGCCTAGCACACCCACACAGGTAATTATGATTGACATGTGATAGACCTCTTCTCAGACTATGCTTGATTGACATCTCTCTAACTCTCCCATTAGCTTGTTTGCACATTAGAAATTACAGTTATCATTGTTGGGAGTAGTGATCTCACGTAATTCCCAGCACAGCTCAGCCCATATTCAACCTGAGTAATCCTGTGTGGGTGAGCAGGGCCTTTAAGTTCTTAATATGTTATATGTACTCTATGACTTGTCTATGACTTCTATTCTAGTACAAGGACTGCATCTGATCATTAATAAAATATGTAAAGCATTAGAAACACAACCCCCTTTCCCCCCGTGTTTTATTCGTACATAATGTATTGACTTTAAGCTGCAGACCACATCCAAAACAATTACAACACAAGTATGCTTGGCTATCTAATAATGTTTTGCAAAAAAAGGAAAAACATTGTCTTTCAAAAAAATAATGAAACATTCGAATGAGACAGACTGTGATGTATACTGCAAGCATATTCATTTCATTTACAATGATTAGATGTTTTTTTTCCTATTCACATAGAAGCAATAAAAGTATAGTTTTTTATATCAATGGCAACATTCTTTGGTCTCCTTTAGACAAAGGTCAGAGGTCAGGTTGTATTCAACTACTCCAAAGCTGACAGGTCTTCAGTGTCTGGCACATGGGAACTTTTGAGCCATTACATATGCCTCAGAAATAAAAAATAAAATAAAAAATAAAAACTATGGTGTAGTAAAGACAGGCTATAACAATATTTCATAAAGTTAGTGGATGATCAAATGGGCATCCACCCTCAATGAAAACTCTAAAATATATGTAGGGCTCTAAAACCAATGGTATGCATTTAAAGAAAAATGAAATGCAATTACAGAAGGTTATTTAATCTTTACTATAGATATAACAAATACACTAAAATAAACTCCTCATGGTTTCACATTCGTTATTGTCGTGACAGCTGTTGACCACCAGAGGGCGACATGATCTATATATCTATCTATCTATCTATCTATCTATCTATCTATCTATCTATCTATCTATCTATCTATCTATCTATCTATCTATCTACCTATATATCTACCTATCTACCAATCTATCTATCTATCTATCTATCTATCTATCTATCTATCTATCTATCTATCTATCTATCTATTTATCTATCTATCTATCTACCTATATATCTACCTATCTACCAATCTATCCATCTATCTATCTATCTATCTATCTATCTATCTATCTATCTATCTATCTATCTATCTATCTATATATCTATCTATCTATCTATCTATCTATCTATCTATCTATCTACCTATCTATCTACCTACCTACCTATCTATCTATCTATCTATCTATCTATCTATCTATCTATCTATCTATCTAACTACCTATCTATCTATCTATCTACCTACCTATCTATCTACCTACCTATCTATCTATCTATCTATCTATCTAAACAAACAAACAACAACCTCACCACGTAACACAACAATAATAATAATAATAATAATAATAATAATAATAATAATAATAATAATAATAATAATAATAATAATAATAATAATAATAATAATAATGTGATATCTTGATGACTGGAATAACAGTAGGCTATGTGGTTACATTTTAGTTAAAGTTTTGCCTAAAGTTCTGTAAATAAGAGAGGGAGCTTATAGTCTTCCAGTTAGGTCTTATGTATGGATGCTGATCCTGCAAATGTGTTAAATCTAAACCCACATTCCCGTATTGCACACTAACGTTCCTAATTTCTCATATTGAGTTTTAAAGTAGCCTAATTGGGGAATATTTTACTGCCATTCAGTTCGCTGGCAAAAACACATGACTATTTCCACAAACCAAAATTTGATTAAGAAGTTGAATAATCTTTAAGCTCTAAAAAGAGCATGTTCTTGTCTTTTCAGCGTGAGTCCAGCAGAGAAATGTGTCTGGACATGTCACAGTAAAATAAAGAGGGACGATTTGTTAATTGATGTCAATAGTAATGCAGTACTTGTTTCAGTGGAGGGCGCACGTACTGATGGTGGGTGTGGGCGTGGCAACTGTAGTGTGAGCGCTAAATCCATAAATTAGTGCTTTTACACTATTATTGTGCATGTATAGGCATATCTAAGTAGGTTTAAATCGGAATAAAATCAGCATCCCCTGCAATATTAAAAGAAAAGTGGGTTCAGCACAGATGTCGCCATCTTTAGTAAGGGACAATAAGCCTAGTGCAACTTGTTGTATTTAGCTAAAACTCGTGATGTGTTTACTTTAAATAGGTTTCAAGTGCTATTTAAAGCACCTCGCTATACAGATCACCATTCGCTTATTTACAGTGGCAAATCCCAAAACGTTCATGCATTTCTCTCGGAAAACGTTAGCGAGCGGTTCTCTGTCGCCATGTTTACTTTGGGTGACGCCAACCCTCTTCCATTTTCCTCCGCCTCTGGTTGTCAAGAAGATGGCAGCTTCCAGGCAGGCATGAGAGGAAATACTTCTTCAAAAATCGAATGAATTTGGATTATTGCCGCAAGATACGACCACATACCAGTGTTTTTGCAATTACTGCATCGAAATAAGTAAGTTAAATTCTGAACTATTTGCGCCTTTTTCGGTTTGTTGTGTTTTGTTGTGGCATACCGCCCGGCCATTTTTCTTGTGGGAGCTGTAGAACTAGGCCGATTGTCGAAAAGATGGCTGCTTCCAGAGACGGCATGAAACATCATAACACTCCGTTTATGCACTTTAACTCAGTTTAGCTGCGTTTTAAGAGTGCCGTTGCAGCCTCATTTCTATCAGGTAAAATATGCATGTCAAAATAAAATGAAATAACCTTGCATTTAACTGTAAAATGTGGCGACGCATTGACCAGCCGTGTAGCTAACGCTGTTAGCTTTGGCAAATTAGGTTGAGCAGCTAGCTAGCTAGACGCTAGTGCTAACTGAGTATAGCTAACGTTAGAATCAATTTGGATACTACAACTGGGCTTTCATTTTTAGTAAATTTCAATACGTTGTTCGATGGGAGTTAAGGCACGTGGTTATCACACTGTTGGAACTGTTAAAGTAAGCTTCAAATATCGTTGTATTGTTAATAAATACGCTAAAGGGATTGCAGAGAATTCTAAGCTTGTTAGCTACAATATGGCGACTCCCAGAGAAGCATGAAAATAGCCGACTCCTGCTAACAGTTTTAACTGTGGATTACGTTTGTGTTGAAACTATGTATTCGTATGCTTTGTTGACCCGCTACTAGCTCATTGAATTTGTTTTTAATTTAGTGTATTTCTTTGCTGGTAAGGTTGACCAGCTGTAATCTATTTTTCTTTTTCATTCGCTTCCGCCATTTTTCAGCCTGGCAATAGCGTTAGCGGGGTTTGTTTGGTTACAAGATGGCTGCTTCCATGGATTGAATTCAATGGTTAGAAACAACTATGGCAAAACTTAGGTGTATGAAAAAACTATGCATTTCTTTGTTGCACAACTGCAACGTCAAATCTGTATTAAGGGTTACAAACCAGCAGCTGCTCGAAACCCGTATACTCGGCATTTGTTTGTTTTTTAATTGAATGTGTTCATTAATCAAAGCTAACTATTATCTTTCAGCTGCTACAACCGCTTAAACTGTTTACAAAAGTTAGCTACAGTTCACGGTCGATCCTGAGTTTATTTGTCCATAACGGGGAAATATCACGATTACGCCAGCAGTTTAGACAAATGTTCCTTTATTATTCTCTCTGCCAGAAATCATGTCTGCCCCTGGCTCCGCGGTGTCTGGGACCATGGCGTCGGTTCTGCAGCCGCGATGGAAACGGGTCCTGGGATGGTCCGGTCCCGTTCCCCGACCCAGGCATGGACACAGAGCTGTAGCTATAAAGGAGCTTATGGTTGTCTTTGGAGGTGGAAACGAAGGGATTGTGGACGAATTACATGTATACAATACTGGTAAGATTAACTATGCATGTATAACTTTACTGATTTTTTTTGCACCAAGCATAATGTTTTACTTAACAAATCTGCACATGTGAAAAATATACAACGCGTTTTCACATTGTGTGCCTAAAACGATTCTATTTTATTTCTAAAGATCAGTTCGTGATGTACAGAACTAAGTAGGTACAGCCATGGGTCCAGGCCTCAGCAGGCCAATCAGGTCCTTGTCTGATTAAATGCGGCCCCATCTGCTGGAGAAAGGGTGTTAATGCACGTTGAAAAAGGCGGGCTAAAATAAAATGGATGATGCTGGTTGGTTTAAGTATATCCTCTGCTCCAATTTCCTGCACATTAACCAATAAGAACAGACACATTCAACATATTTGCGTTATGTATCCAAAACGTAAATGCAGATTTTGGTTTATGTTCTAATGTTAATAAGAGAGCTGTTTAGAGGATATACTAGTCAAGAATTTACAGTCATGTTTAGGTCATAACATAAGCTTCCTTAATAATATGAATGATTTGATATGAGTAAGCCTCAACTGAACATCACCGTCAATTGTGCTTTTTTTTCTAGCAACAAACCAGTGGTTTATCCCAGCGGTCCGTGGTGATATTCCCCCTGGTTGTGCTGCATATGGTTTTGTCTGTGATGGCACAAGATTGCTGGTATTCGGTGGCATGGTTGAGTATGGAAAGTACAGCAACGATCTCTACGAACTACAGGTAATTTGTCTATGGAAAATAACCCCCATTTTTGTGTTTTTAATTTGCACATTAAGATAATGCAATGTTTCTGAATTAAGTGTGTGATTTAATCAGTTAATTTAGATATATTTCATAAGTGTTATTGTAGCTAATGTAAGCATAAAACGGGGTTGAATATGTTAACAATACAAACAAACATTTTACATGTGAGCTGTCCTGTTCATATTGTAAACGTGGACATTATCTCTGCACTTTTGCATGACTATATTTGAGCTTGACTGTCTGCATCAGAGATTGATGATGTAGAAAAGGAGTTTGAAAATACATGGCATAAGTTAAAGTTTCAATGTGATGGTGTAGTTGGTTACATTAATCGCAGAAACGGGCAAATACAACTAATTATTCCATCTTTGTAGCTTTCACTGCTGTGCATGTTGCTGTGAATGCTTCATGCAGTTCAGCTATAGACCGTGATGTTAAGCCATTGAACGCAGTTAAATGCAAACATGAATCCTGATTTATCAAATAAAGACTGGATGGTGTTTTGCTTAGTTGTTGTGGTGCCATTGAGTGTGTTAATTCGAACTGCGCACTTTAGAATTAAATAACTAGTAAATGGCTAATGCAGTACAAAGGTTTCAGTCCAACTCCATTTCACAATGTCTTTCTTGAATAACTGTTAAGTGTGAGGAAAAAAAATAGATTCTTAGATTCATGGATTCTTTCTTGAATGATTCAGAATTGATTTACAAAATTCAGAGGGTTCACCAAGTTCCAGTAACTGGCGAAATACTACTCAGCAGTTGCTTTTAAAAACTATGGTGAAGTCACATTTTGAGGAGGAAGGAGCAGTCTAAAGAAGCAAAAAACTTCAGTCATCACGAGTTATTCTGCTACTGACAAGTGAACTATGCCAAAAACATGTCTTTATTTCCTAATTGCAAAGGTTACACTGTGCACTATGATGGAAGTTTAAGTTATAAGTATGCTCTGTTTCTGTTATAGTCATGGTTTTGATGCAAAATCCTATCAATCCTTGTCGGAATAGGGAATGAGGTCAACTTGTGTTTTTTTACAGCTTGTGCTATGACCTAATCAATTGATAATATGTTGTTGTAACATTGTATGTTTGCATTTTATTTTATAGGCCAGCAGATGGGAATGGAAAAAGTTGAAAGCAAAAAACCCGAAGAATGGCCCCCCTCCTTGTCCTCGTCTTGGCCACAGTTTTTCCCTGGTTGGCAACAAATGCTATCTGTTTGGTGGACTAGCCAATGATAGCGAGGACCCAAAAAACAACATTCCCAGGTACAGAGGTTTTACCAGCGGGGCCCTTTTTAAAGCACGTGATTTCTAATTCAACAAGCGTTTGACTTCTGTCTGTTTTTCATTCTCAGATACCTAAATGATCTGTACACACTTGAGCTTCGTGCGGGTTCCAGTGTGGTTGGATGGGATATTCCAATCACATATGGAGTTCTGCCTCCTCCCCGTGAGAGTCACACTGCTGTGGTATACACAGAAAAGACGAGCAGGAAATCTCGCCTCATAATCTATGGAGGGATGAGTGGTTGCCGCCTTGGAGATCTGTGGACACTTGATATTGGTAGGTTTCTAAAAATGTGAGTACACAAATTATGAATGCCCTAGCTGGGGCCACTCAGACAGTGCTGCTATTTACACCCAATCAGACCAAAGGGAGGAGAGAGAATAAAAAGTGTTTGATCTGTGAGAATTTGCCTTACCTATGTTTCTTTAATTAATATGGTTGCATGTCAGAATACATAGGGGCTCTTGTATAACATCCTACTGCTGGTCATTGTCTACAGATACCCTGACATGGAACAAACCATCAGTAAGCGGGACAGCACCGCTCCCCAGAAGTCTGCACTCTGCCACTACCATCACAAACAAGTGAGACAACTACTGCACAAGCAATACCATATCAAATGTTATATTTAATCATGTTTGAATTCCCAGAAGAGCAGGCTGTGCTTGGTAGCAGCGTCTCACTGATTTCTTTTCCTCAATGTGCAGGATGTATGTTTTTGGAGGATGGGTTCCATTGGTAATGGATGATGTCAAAGTGGCCACACACGAGAAGGAGTGGAAGTGCACAAACACTCTTGCCTGCCTGAATCTAGGTTTGTCTAACTCTATTTATTACACTATGTTTCCCTTTGAAAAGTTTTGAGTAGGGTGCCCGGATAGCTCAGTTGATAGCCCATATACAGAGGTTTACTCCTCAACGTAGCGAGCCCGGGTTCGACTCCGACTTGTGGCCTTTTGCTGCATGTCATTTTGTTCTTGGCTCGGGAAAGGGAAGTTTGGGGTCCCCTGCTGGAGCTGCTCCCCCCGTGACCCGATACCGAATAAGCGGACGAAGATGGATGAATGAATGAATCAATCAATCAAATTTTAACATATGTGTCAGTGGCTTTTTGATCTTTACATTGTTCATTCATTTCCTATCCTGGCCTGGGACACACATTCATACGGTTTGATAAAGTACTTACTGGACTTTAACTTGTCATTGCACTTACAATAACGAGCGTAGCTGTCCTCAATTCAGGTCATCGTCTCATTTCATCTCTGGTTTTTCCTGCATCCACCGTGTGTGATTGATTGTGCGTTCGTCAGTCACGGGGGGAACTGCGTGAACAGCAGCCGCTTCAGCGACTTTAGCATACATTGATGTTAAAATGTATACAGGTTGGCAGGACAGTCTGAAATGTTTTGCACGGTCTTTCGCTGTACGTTTTGTTGGTAAATGTGAAATGTTCAAGTCTCGTCTTCATATCGGAAACAAGCTCTCGCTCACTCCCGCTTGGTCAGTGGCTCTCAGAGTCTGGCACGTGGGACTGCTATGATTGGTTCAAGTTGCGGGAAACTTCAGGTTATCGGTCAAATTTGCGGTAATTGGTCTAAATTGCGAGTCGCACCAAAGTCATGGTGATTGGTTCAATTTGCGCGATCACGAAATCCTGGAGGGACTGCCTTTCATGTCTTCAGCTGTCCTGTCAAAATAAAGGCTGAAAATGACAAAAAAAAAAAAAAGTTTTGAGTAAAATTGGCTTCACTGATATTCATTTTTGTGCCATATGTGTGTCTGCAGACTCCATGTGTTGGGAGACAGTATTGATGGATACTCTTGAAGATAACATCCCTAGGGCCCGTGCTGGCCACTGTGCCGTAGCCATCAATTCCAGACTCTATGTTTGGAGTGGCCGTGATGGTTATCGTAAAGCTTGGAACAACCAAGTCTGTTGTAAAGACCTCTGGTACCTCGAAACGGGTAGGTGTGCTGTAACATGGTTTTATAATTTAGAGTGACAATTTAGTGTCAATTGTTACATTTATTCTCTTCCACCACACCAGAGCGTCCGCATGCCCCTGCCAGGGTGCAGTTAGTCCGTGCCAACACAAACTCTCTTGAGGTGAGCTGGGGCGCTGTCTCAACTGCTGACACCTACTTACTACAGCTGCAGAAATATGACATCCCTGCAACTCCAGCCTCGCCAGCCATGAGTGCCACCCCCGTGCAGCCTGTGAACTCTCCAAAGAGCCCCTCACCGGCTGTTGCAGCACTCTCTGCTCAGAGCCTACCCCAGACAGGTATTACACTAGTGACCAATGATTCCTCTTTTCCAACTCTTCCATGTCCGTTGTTGTCACTACACCAGGAAGCTCAACAACTGTTAAAACGCTGCCCATAAAGTCTCCTCATCGGTTCCCTTTTGTTACAGCGGTCTTGAAGGTTGCAGCTCAACAGTCTGCCACGGGCACATCTGTTGTTACAGTCCGCCCCAGCCAGCCTGGGAAATCCCCTGTCACTGTGACATCCCTTCCGCCAGGTGTCCGAATGGTAGTGCCTGCCCAGACCACCCAAGGATCGGTATGAGCAATTTTCTATCATGTTGAGGATTTTGCGTGATGTATATGTCATTGTCAGATGAGTAAATGTGTCCAAAATGTTTTCTTTTTTCCAGCCAATTGGGAGCAGCCCTCAGATGAGTGGCATGGCAGCTTTAGCTGCAGCAGCTGCAGCAACACAGAAGATCCCGCCCTCTGCAGGCACTGTCCTCAATGTTCCTGCAGGTGCCACCATTCTCAAAACAGTAGCCGTTTCGCCTGGCACAACCACAATGAAAATGGCTTCTCCAGTCATGGTACAGATCTCACTAAACATTCTGATTACTAACATTGTGTGCATTCAGTCTGTCACAGGTCAGTTCTGAAAATAATGTGCTTGTAGGTCAGTAACCCGGCCACCCGGATGCTGAAAACAGCTGCAGCCCAGGTGGGCACAGCAACTGCATCCTCTCCCACCAATACCAGACCCATCATCACTGTGCACAAGTCTGGTGCAGTCACAGTGGCCCAGCAGGCCCAAGTGGTAACCACTGTGGTAGGAGGAGTCACCAAGACCATTACCCTGGTCAAGAGTCCTCTCACCATGGGCAGCAGTGGCACTCTGGTAAGAAAGCAGGACTCTTCTGTAGCACAATATAATACTGGAACACCGCTCTAAGAGCACCCTTTGGTGCTTTCACATAAATGCTGTAAATTATGGGTTCTGTAAACTGCTTTTTCACACTTAGTGTTTGTTTTTTATGTCTTGTCAACATGCACTGAGTTTGAACCAGAGGGGGAGGGAGTAAAGGTTGGCCTACGGTGACTGTTGAAGAATTCTAATAAGAAAACTGGGAGCATGATGTTAGAGCATGACTGGCACTCAGTTAGGGCTTAAATGATTTGTAAAGCCACCAGTGGTCCACCTTCCTAGTGAACTTCCTGTGCTGTCCGATGTTTTCTGGTGACTCATGAACTTGAGTCTCTCTCCTATGTCGGCAGATCTCCAACCTTGGCAAGATGATGTCTGTGGTACAAACCAAGCCAGTGCAGACATCAGCTATCACAGGCCAGGCTTCCACTAACCCCCTCACACAGATCATACAGGTCAGCTATCTGCATGAGTGCAGGAAAAAAAACAGGAGGTAGCTTAAAACTCCTGAGACAGGCACCAGGTATATTTCTCCAAATGGTGTGTATAACATGTGCCTCTCCACAGACAAAAGGTCCCCTCCCAGCCGGCACCATCCTGAAACTAGTGACCTCCGCAGATGGCAAGCCCACAACCATCATCACCACTTCCCAGGCAGGAGGCACAGGAAACAAGCCCACTATACTGAACATCAGCGGGGTCTCTCCCTCCACCACTAAGCAGGGCACCACCATCATTAAGACCATCCCCATGTCGGCCATCATGACCCAGCCTGGAGCCACAGGTCTTTTTATTTTTAATACTTTATTTGCATACTTTTACAAATGTTAGTGTTTGAACAATTTGGCATCATACTTACAAAATATATTAAAAAAATAATAATAATTTCCATCCAATGAACATTAGAACCTTACTTAATGATAAAAAATAAAACTCAAGAAAGGCAGGCACTTCAATACACAAAGAGGGAAAAAAAGAAGGTAAAAAAATGAAAACAATACAAAATTACAGAAAATGCAATACAAAGAAAAGGTGAAATGGAATGTAGGCTATATAATCACATTTCCTTAAAACTCTTGCACTACAACAGCTATATAAACACTTTTCTTATTATTAATAATTTGGATAGACTAAAAAATAGCTTTATTTTAGAAAATGTAGCTTTATGGATATGAAATTTCCCTAGTAGAATTAAAGGGATATTTCACCGTTGGAAAGACTTTAAATTGGGTCACTTATGTAGTAGAAATGTGAAAAAATTATAGAAATTGGTGCCTTCTAGGCCAAGATAAGCCAGAAAATGTGTTTTTGGCTCATATGGATGAAAGACAACAAATCAGAATGCACTTGCTTCGCTGCTTTAGACTCCACTCCCAAGGCACGCCTACCGTTTACAGACAGACACAGTGAGGATATACACGAAACAACGTTTCACCGTGGCTCTAGTGGTTACACATTTAAAATATATAAAAATGACATACAAAATAGGCTACATTTAGCTAGTGCACACACATATGCTCTGTAAAGTTCAGCTAACGCATACTAGCATTAGCGCTTGGGGGACTGTAAACACCGATTATAAACACAGTTGTAAATTTGCGTGGAATGTAGAATGGTCGGCATTTAATGGTCACAAACTCCACCAGCAGTTAGCATTTAGTTGGATAAAAGCATCCCATTTCTGCACCAGTCGGTGTCCATGTTAACACAGCCCACCTCCACGAGTCTTACCCGATAGAGCAGCATCTGCTCGCAGGGCTAGCAGGCCTGGTAGCGGGATAGTCCGGTACACTGTTGTTCAGCCATGTTTATACAACAATAAAAGCACAGCAGTCTCTGAACTCGCGTTGGGAGTTTCGTTGAAGTTGGATGTAGTCCAGTTTGTTGTCTAATCAGTCCTTCCAGAAAAATGCGGAGTTTTTTTGTGATTGTTGCGGGCAAAAATCCTTGATTATGCGGCACGTTTTCTTAAAAAATGCAATGGAATATGCGGGATATTTATGCAGTTTTATGCGACGAAATTGTAAAAAGTGCGGGAACTTGCAAAAATTGCGGTTTCATCATGGCTTCATCGCGGGGTTTGCAGCTTTTCGATGATGTTCACGTCGCGTAATTATGTCACTTCATAACGTTCCCATGGCAATTTATGCGGCGAAAGTGCGGCGTATTTGAAAAAATGCGGCCCCCGCATAAATATGTGGACTTTGGCGGATTATGCATTGAATTATGCGATCGCATAATCGCGTTTTTCTGGAGGGACTGTCTAATGAGCAGACACTTGCAAGCAGGATTGATGGAACAGGTGGCCGGCTAGCGTTAGCTTTCCACCTAGCTAGGTTATACTCCAGCCCCCGTTCACATTTCACCGCTGAGGATGTCCCCCCATGATCGGCCGCTGCAGCTGCTGCCCGCTCCGGCCGCCGCTGGTCAAACTAACCTGTACGGCGGGCCACAGCAACCTCTTATTTCCGAACATTCATTTCTCCCCCGAGGGCCGGTGGCCTACGAAATTTCCCGGTGGATTTATTTATTTATTTTATTTATTTTTTTGGTCCCACTCTGCCGCAGATTCCGTCTGTAATAAAGTTACCTGCATATTCTCCGATCTGTACCAATGTATCCCGGTGGTACACATGTGCGGTAGTTTGAATGCACGTAATTGTTGTAAAAGTTTTCTGTTGAAAAGACCATGGAAAAGACGGAGCCTGTTAGCGATGCTTCAAGATGGCTGACCTTCGTTTTGCCTCGGGAATACTCGGTGAAAGCCTACAGTGCAACCCCCTGTGGGCGGGTTGGAAACATGCGGAAGTAGCTCCTACTACTAGCTGTAGTCCATTGCCTCTGGGCAAAAATTCCTCCAATGACGGAAAATGGCGATTTTTGCGTCATCGGAGGCTTTTTTTCCAAACCCACAATACAGAGATCTCTCGTCTCAGGGGGACATGAGGGAGGGAAGCACGGTCATTCAAAAATACTACTGTGTTTTTTCTGATACAAAGCTCAATGCTAAATCGGTGAAGTATCCCTTTTAATAGGTTGGCAATCTTATGAATTGTTTTGTTATCATAATTAAGAATAATATCTTTTGCCACAGGTCTAAACTCGTCTTTACTCACATCACATGTCACAACTACATATCACAACAGCCTAGGGCTGGGCGATATGGAGAAAATCAAATATCACTATTTTTGACCTAATACCTCGATACCGCAACGATATTGTAATGTTGACTATTGATGCTTTCACAAAATATTTACACAATGAGATTTTTCATAAATAATCATCAGTAATGTGGATATAATGACTAAGTGGGTAAAGGCAAATAAAAGAACAGTTACAACAGTCTGGTAAATTCAGAAAATGACATCACTCTACTGTTATGCAGCCTTTAAAACCAGGAAAAGACAACTTATGCCATATTACGATATCCAAAATCTAAGATGAGATCTAGTCTCATATCACGATATCTATATAATATGGATATATTATCAGCTCTACAACAGCCTGCACATCTGTGACTGAGAACAGTACAACAAAATAAGTAATCATACAATTTTCAGAGTTTAAACAAAACCTGAACCAGATTAACATCTCAATCAAATGAGATGTTTGTTTCCAGATGAGCGCTGATGGCATGCCACAACAGAAGTAGTGATAATGTATTGTTTCCTGCAATGGCCTGACATTTTTTGGCAATTGGCATGAATAAAAACAAATGTTCACAATTATTTGCAGGTGTTATTTAACCAAGGTCTAGTGTTTGGCAGTTTGTCTTGAGTTGACATCATCAGATGAAAATTTACTTCAGGCATACATGCTTTTGTCCTTGCAGGTGTGACAAGCAGTGCAGGCATGAAAACGCCTATCACAATCCTTACCACAAAGGTGATGACCACTGGAACTCCTGGTAAAATCATCACTGCAGTGCCCAAACTTGGCACTGCAGCCGGCCAACAGGGACTGACACAGGTAAACTGACTGTTTGTGTAGTAGTTTTTATAGATATCATCTTTGTTGTGCTGCCCATGTATCTTGCACCTGAGGAGACTAATCGTGAATTGCGTGTTTTTAGGTGGTTTTGAAGGGTGCTCCTGGGCAACCTGGCACTATTTTGCGCACTGTGCCTATGAGCACAGTTGGCGGTGTTCGACTTGTTACACCAGTGACAGTGTCTTCTGTTAAGCCCACTGTTACCACTCTGGTTGTCAAGGGGACTACTGGTAAGAATAACTTGTGTTAATGTTCTTGTGATTTGTTTTCAATGATTTATTATTGCATCACATTTATGTTATTAATGGCTTCCAGGTGTTACCACTCTTGGGACTGTCACTGGTACGGTCTCCTCAACCCTGGCAGGAGGCACGGTGGACAGTTCCAACGCCTCTCTGGTCACCCCCATCACCACACTGGGAACCATCGCTACCCTGTCCAGCCAGGTCATTAGCCCATCTGCCATAACTGTGTCAACTGCTCAAACCAGCCTGACTTCTGCCTCCACGTTGCCCTCCTCTACCATGACAGTGCAGGTAAGAGCTTGTAGATTGATGCCCCTCAGATTGTATTTAACATTTAAGTCATCAGGGCATTAAATAAGTATTTTACTGCTGGAAAGAAAGTTGTCAAATCAGTCTCCATTTTGTTTACATCTGCTTCCCCATGAGATCATGTATTATTATCGTGCCTCTGGCACGATAATAATAATAATATCCGGTAGTGTGTGATGCGCCATTTTTTTTCCCAAGTCTTGTAGTGTGCTCATTTAAATTGATTTACGGTCTTCTGCCCAGAACCAGCCCACCCAGGTTACTCTGATCACAACTCCCAGTGGTGTAGAAGCTCAACCAGTGCAGGATTTACCAGTGTCCATCCTGGCTTCGCCAACCTCTGAGCAGCCCAGCTCTACTGAGGCTGGATCAGCTGGAGAGGGCTCTGGGACCGTCACCCTGGTCTGTTCTAACCCGCCCTGCGAGACCCACGAGACAGGAACCACCAACACGGCCACCACCTCCTCTGCCACCATTGGAGCAGGACAGGTCTGTTCTAACCCGCCCTGCGAGACCCACGAGACAGGAACCACCAACACGGCCACCACCTCCTCTGCCACCATTGGAGCAGGACAGGTCTGTTCTAACCCGCCCTGCGAGACCCACGAGACAGGAACCACCAACACGGCCACCACCTCCTCTGCCACCATTGGAGCAGGACAGGTCTGTTCTAACCCGCCCTGCGAGACCCACGAGACAGGAACCACCAACACGGCCACCACCTCCTCTGCTGCAATTGGAGTAGGACAGGTGTGCTCCAACCCGCCATGTGAAATGCATGAAACGGGGACAACCAACACAGCCACAACTGCATCATCAAACATGTCTGCACCGCGCATGTGCTCCAACCCACCATGCGAGACCCATGAAACTGGGACAACTAACACAGCTACCACAGCATCGTCTAACATGGGAAGCGACCAGGCCAGCACAGCGACAGACCAGGTCAAGACAGTTTGCTCCAACCCACCCTATGAGACCCACGAGACGGGGACCACCAACACAGCCACCCAGTCGTCATCTAACACGAATACAGGCCAGACGAGCACTGTGCAGAGGTTGTGCTCCAACTCACCCTGCGAAACACACGAGACAGGGACCACCAACACCCAGTCCACCGCCGCCTCCAGCATGGGAAGCGACCAGACCAGCACAGCTTCAGGCCAGGTCCAGACGGTTTGCTCCAACCCACCCTGTGAAACACACGAGACAGGGACCACCAACACCCAGTCCACAGCCACCTGCAACATGGGAACCGACCAGACCAGCACAGCAACAGGCCAGGTCCAGAGGGTGTGCTCCAACCCACCCTGTGAAACACATGAAACTGGGACCACCAACACCCAGTCCACAGCCACCTCCAGCATGGGAGCCGACCAGACCAGCACAGCAACAGGCCAGGTCCAGACGGTTTGCTCCAACCCACCCTGTGAAACACACGAAACTGGGACCACCAACACAGCCACCACTGCCACCTGCAGCATGGAGACAGGCGAAGGCACAGGTATACCCACATTTACTGTAATTCAATTGAATGGGGAAATTAATTTATTGGTATGAAGTCAAACTTAAAGTGTGTTTTTTCTATCAGCAGCCCAGCAGACAGAGGAGGGAGCAGAAGGTACCAGCAGCACAGAAGTGGCCTCTACTGCAGCAACGGGCATAGTTACCACCCCCCAGGGCAGGGCCATCACTACTGTCACTCAGTCTACACCAGCCCCTGGACCATCTGTACCTGTAAGAAATACACTAATTTACCAACAGAATTAACAAAAGATCTAACCTCACTGCTGAGTCCTGGTAATCTCAGCAGATGTCTGTTTTATTAAGGTTGCGTGTCTGAGTCTGATGGCATTATGTGAGAGAAACATAATTTACCATTGCGACCAATGTTTTGGCTTTGTCCCTCTCTAGTCAATCTCATCAATCACAGAGGGTGTGAGTCCCAGCTCCACAGAGGAACCTATGCAAACTGATGAGACGGCATCAGCAGAAGCTGCACCTGCAGTGGAGGGAGCCACCGCTATGCAGACACAAGTGCAGGTAAATTCAGTTTAATGTCACATAAAGTCAGCGTTGGCTCAAAGTCCATTTAATCAAAGCTGTATTAAGTGGTGGCCGGGTTAGCTTAGTTGGTAGAGCAGGCGCACATATATAGAGGTGTATGCCTCGACGCAGAAGGTCCAGGGTTTGAGTCCGACTTGTGACTATTTTCCTGCATGTCATCCCCCTCTCTCTCCCCTTTCATATCTAGCTGTTCTTTCCATCACAGGCTGAAATGCCCCAAAAAATCTTTAAAAAGTAAATAAAAGAAAAGATGTATTAAGTGTACATGACCTATAATGTGTTCTCTCAGGGAGAAGCAGCCACATCTACAGCCTTGAATCTTCCCTCGGAGCTGATGTCTGAGGGTCAGGGCACCACACTCATGGTGACAGGGCTGTCGGATGAGGAGCTGGCTGTGACTGCAGCGGCAGAAGCCGCTGCTCAGGCAGCAGCCACTGAGGAAGCCCAGGCCCTCGCTATCCAGGCTGTCCTCCAGGCAGCCCAGCAAGCCGTAATGCGTGAGTTCAACCATAGTCCTGTACAGTCAGATTTCTCTGCACACTTGGTTTTGCTTTTATTTTGAACAGTGAGCTCAAAGTCTGTCTGTAGTCGGAAGTGGGGAAAAGGCATGGAAAGATACATTTATATTACTCACAAACAGGATGGTCCTCTGTAGTAGCTGGTTGGAGCTCTGCAACTACTGTAACCTCCACAATTATTTTAGAGTTTCTCATGATGCTGTCATGTTGGATGAATTCTTAAATATTTTTTTATGTTTACAGATGAGGGCAATTCCACTGGAGAGAGCCAGCAACCCACCAACATCCCCATCATGTTGACCCAGCAGGAGCTTGCAGCACTGGTCCAACAGCAGCAGCAGCTGCAGGAGGCTCAGGCTGCTGCACAGCAGGCTGCCATGGACACAAGTTTGCCTACTGAAGGCCTCGCCCCTGCTGACAGCCTGAACGACCCCTCTGTCGAGAGCAACGGACACAATGAGATGGCTGCCGCTGTCACCAGTGCTGTGGCGTCACTGCTGCCACGTACTACTGCTGAGAGTGAGACTTTTTTCTTATTTTTTTTTTATAGTTACTTTGAATGTCTTTTTGTACAGTAGATTGACCTTTTTGTATTGTTCCTTTTTTACACCACAGCACTCGCTCCATCAAGCACATTTGCACCTTCTGTTTCGGTGGCAAGTCCAGCCAAGCTGCAAGCAGCCGCTGCTCTAGCAGAGGTCGCCAATGGGATCGAGGGAGAGGTGAGTTATTGTACAACATCTGGCTTGTTCAGCTAGGTCAAAGAGAAATGTAACAACCTATAATTTTGTTTTCTTACAGAAGCAAGCCCCTCAGCCAACCCCAGTGAAGCCTGTTGTAAAAAAAGAGAATCAGTGGTTTGATGTTGGAATTGTTAAAGTGACAAATATGGTTGTCACTCACTTCTATATGCCAGGAGATGATTCTCACGGAGATGTAAGTGTCTCAGGAGGCTCCTTTCACGCTTAGATGAATGTAAGTTAGTGTTGGTGTGCTCAATGCATCTCTCATCTCTGTCTCTCTGTGTTTGGTAGGATGACTCTGGCATCATGCCAGACTACGGCCAGATGAAGAAAATGGAGCTGCAGCCTGGAACAGCTTACAAGTTCCGTGTTGCTGGAATCAACGCTTGCGGTCGTGGATCTTTCTCCGAGATATCTGCTTTCAAGACTTGCCTGCCAGGCTTCCCAGGGGCACCTTGCGCCATCAAAATCAGCAAGGTAAACGCACCAGTAGAGCCATTTTCCTTGTTTTGTTGTGGATTTAACATACAGGTTTGACAATAACACCAGCTGATCTTATGCGTCATGCTTTCTGGTACTGAGTAGTAATCGTTTGTCTCTCTGCAGAGCCCAGATGGTGCCCATCTAACCTGGGAGCCACCCTCTGTGACGTCGGGGAAGATCATCGAGTACTCTGTGTACTTGGCCATCCAGAGCAACCAGACAGCTGAAGCCAAGGCCTCCACCCCAGCACAGCTAGCCTTCATGCGCGTGTACTGTGGCCCCAACCCCTCTTGCTTGGTGCAGTCGTCCAGCCTCTCAAACGCCCACATCGACTACACCACCAAGCCAGCCATCATCTTCCGCATCGCCGCCCGCAATGAGAAGGGCTACGGTCCCGCCACCCAAGTTCGATGGCTGCAAGGTGAGCACACAGATCCACAAACTAAAACTAAAATATTAGTGTGCAATTCATAATTGGATAAATTTATATATTTTAACCATTTATCTGCTTTGTAGAATCTGGCAAAGATGCCGCCTCTGCAAAACCAGCCCCCAAAAGACCAGGCACCTCTCCTGATACGTAAGTACAGTATTCATGTTTTATACTGTGCACACAGGCTGGACATTAACATGGCACTGATGAACAAAACATGCAATACTTACTCCTGTTTCATGTGTGCTCTTGCAGTAAGGCTACTGGTCCAAAGAAAGCAAGGACGGACCAGTGAGGTTGCCCAGAGACCCCTCCCAGTCTTTTGTCCTTTTTCCACTCGCTGTCCTTTTATCAGGAAGACTGACCTTCACCCCTCCTCCTCATCCTCATCCTAATCTCATCCTCCATTCTCAAGTCTCAGAGCAAGACAGCAATGGAGGCCGAACAAACGTATGAAGCTGAGATGAAAGTCAATCTGAGAGATTTTTCTGTAGATAAAAACCCTCCTTCCTCCTCGTTCTGTTGGTTGTACTATTTTTAGAGCAACACAAACTTAGAAGCACATTATCTTTTTCAGTCACAGCCCTTTCCATCGTTTAACATCTATTTTTGGCTTGTTTCAGTAGTTGAGCAGTATAGAGAAGCATTTACATTTTTCACAAACTGGGAGCCTGAGCGCAATGTTACCTTTTTTCTTTCTTTGTTTTGTGAATCCTGGGGGGGGGGATGTAGAGAGAGACTACACAAAATGATGTACAGTGTTGAAAAAGGCTGGGGAGCCATTAGTTTAGATGAGAGGAAAAATCGGTATGGATACAAATAAAGCACTTGTCCTCAACGACCGAGGACATAATTTTTTTTTTTTTTTTTTTTTTTTTTGCTCATAAACAAATTTGCTTTGAGAACTGAGTCTGTATTCATCATACAGGACTCAAGTCTCCTGGTAATGTCATTACGGTGTGCTTTTTACCCCAAGATGACTGGTGGCCGACACTTCAAAGTGGACAAAAAAGAATGACGAAGAGATTTGTAGAGAATGAATGACAGACTTTGCTAGGACTGAGACTTGCAGCACACACAAAAAAAATCTTGCAAAATCTTCCCAAAAAATTAGCAAGCAATGATGCAGATGATCTTTTGTGTAGTTTATTTTTGTATTTTTTAAGCTTTTTTTTTTTTCTCTTGTGTGTATGTGTATGTTGTGTGCATTTTTAAAAACATCACTTTTTTTAACCGTTGTTCATCCCCATAGTTTGTGTTTGTGGGAAGATTGGTGGCTATGTTGAAGTTGCCACTATATTTTTTTAAAATCTTCATTCAGTTGGTTGTATGTTCTCATTGTTAACAGATGGTAATGAGAGATAGACTTGTATTTGTTCCAAGTAGACCCCACAGGTTATTGAGACTGAAGGGAACTTTTAAGTGGACCCAGAGAGAGGAGAGTTTTACTTTGTTTACTACCCTATGCTTGTGTTGCTTTGCTTGCCAAACATGAATTTCATGGGCTATGAGGAAAATAACATCAGATCTTTTCATACGTTACCCCTAATATCTCCAATCAGATGTCCTGCGCTTTTTATGCTCATGAATGTTTTGTCTCACCTCTTCTTTAATTTTTAGAATGGCAAATTATATAAGTAGACATATTTTCCCTATCCTATTGATGTATGTGAATCCATTTAATAAATTTTAATTTTTTTTCCTTCCATGGCTCTGTATTTCAGACTACAGATGGTGTGCAAGCTAACTGTGATGTGTAAACCCGTATGTCTTTCAAATGGGGATGCCTTGGGACGAAAGCTTACATAGCCGGAGTGTGTGTGCTTGTAAATCAGTTTGTTCATAGAGTAAGAATAAATCAAAAACGAAAAACATCTTGGCCTTTTTATATAATTACCTGTAACAAACAGTTTTTACATGTCGGTCATCTCTTGATTGCCTTTTGTGTCTTTACTTAAAAAAGAAACAAATATATATATATATATATATAAATATATATAGTGTCCCTTATGGTTCCAATTTGCTTCTGTCAAGCTGATTCACTGTAGGAGTCCAAGTCACTGCTAGGTTTATTACAATACAAGATTTTGTACAGGGAGGAGGTTTCTGACTGGACATGAGTGTATATCTACTTTGTAAGGGCGGATTCAGTTGTGATAACAGCCAGGAAGATCGGAGCCAAGGTTTTCGCTTGCTGCCTTTTCTCCAGCTGGCACCTTGGTTTCCGTTTTGTGGTTTCTCCCAATTTCTTTCTAGAAATTAAGTTTCTCTTCATATGCGTTCATAATTTTTGTGTGTGTCAGTGTGTCTGTTGAACAAAACTAGACATGCATGCAAAAGCAGTGTATTTTAGTAGTGATGCCTTAAGTTAGACCATAAGCTGAAGGTTCTCAAAAAAAAAAGAAAACATTTAATGAGTTTGTTCCTCTCTCCATGTGGTATACAATTGTGTCCTTTCCTTCCACAGTACCTTTGCTGGGTCACTATTTTGCACCCTCGTTAGATAGGTCATCATCAGCAGTGCCGAGGTCTCTCTGAACTTTTCCTCCCACACTGGGACGAGTGCTGCTCTCAGCACTCACAGGTGTTGCGAGTTTCTCTCGGCTGTTTGCAGGTTATCTGGAAATGTCCTGTATTTTCCAATGTGTGTTTTTTGTACTGTAGGGAGTAATGTATCTTTTATCATCAAAAAATAAACATGTTAAACATAAAGAGATGTTGCTTCTTTCTGCTTTATACTACAAAGAAAAGGAAAACAAAAAGTGACAATCACCTGTTGCAAGCCGCTCTGAGCCGCTCTCAAGAATGGCTTTTCCACATCTAGATCATCTTTTGCGCTTCCTTCAAAGTATTCTGCTCCTATTTCCTCACACCACTGCAAGGCCTTCCTGCCAGACACCTGCAAGGAAAGACAATTGAGTCATAGTACAACCATTAAACAGTGCTGACATGACAGCACAGGGCACATAAAAAGTTACAAATTTGGATGTAAACAATATGTGTGCTGTACAAATGTTTGGTGAAAAGCAGTGACCCCCGCCCCCCCCCCAACACTGGAAAGTTAATACTTCCACCATGTACTTTTTAAATACATTCTAAAAGCCAAATATTGTATTAACTGTCATACTAAAAGCAACCCTACAGTGTAGCAGGATCCGTTAAAAGTGTATTCATTTAAAAATGGATACCATATTGGCTGTGACCATAGACTGTTTATATTAGTTATTAATATTAACAGTCTATGGCTGTGACTTGGGCTGCAGCAATTATTTAAATTATTAATCAATCTGCCAACTATTTTCTCAATTAATTGATTAATCCTTAAGACACATGCCTGTTTGATTGGAAATTCCTGACGTGAAAGAGTGCAAATACAATTTAGTGTAAAAATACTGTTACTCCTATCAACTTTCAAATTACACCAGTTAAATCCTAGTGGTTACTACGTCACATCTCTTTGAGACTTTATTACAGGGTGACACCCTAACTGACCTCCCGGTTGCTCAGGTCAGTCTTGTTGCCCAGTACAATGAAAGGGAAGTCGGATGGGTCCTGAGGCTCGCCCTGGATCAGAAACTCCTTCCTCCACTCCACCAGGGCAGAGAAGCTAGCTCTGGATGTGACATCAAACACCAGCATGCAACAGTGAGCTCCTCTGTACAGAGGAGTACCCAGAGACTGGAACCTCTCTGTGCCCGCTGTGTCCCAGATCTGAGGGGAGATTTATATTCCCCTATACTATTAGCATGTAGGCTATTAATCTGCTTCACTTTAGCCGGACAGGTGGACAGAGGAGCTACCTGCAGGGTGACTGTGCCTTCCTCTATGTTGACTGTTCTGGAGAGGAAGTCAGTCCCTATCGTGGCCCGGTACATGTTGGTGAAGCGGTGATTGACATATCTGTTCACGAAGGAGGATTTTCCCACCCTGCGTAAACACACACATAAAGTAGGCCACACAACACAATGAAATCTCTCTTTCCTTACAGAGACATTTAGCAAATTACCTTTTTTTCTCACTGCACCGTTGAATACTAGCCTACCTTTTGGAAATATCCAATATGACAATTAAACACCTCAGTTTTAACAGTAAATTAAGGAGTAAATGAAAGTGAAACAATTTACTTTAAATCGAAACTTAATAAAAGGTGGAATTGGATTTTAAAAGAAATAATCAGCTAGTCGACTTTACCCGGAGCTTCCTATGAGGATTATTTTCAGTGTAACCGGACTTTTTCTCTCGTTCATGTCTGTTGAGGTGTGTTTCCTCCGGAGATTCCAGCTGCTGCTGCCTTCAAGAGCTCTTCGGAATGTTGCCTTTCTGTAATTTTAGGCATGTCTTAGTATCAGTCATGTATGTATTATAAGACCGGTAGCAGTAGGCCAAAGTGTTTTTAATCAGGGCCATAGCCATAATGTTACAAATACTGAGTCACACTAGTTACTATCCCAAAAGGAAAGTCTTTAGAAAAAGTATGTTATTTTTATTTATTTGTAGTTACAATTAGCTGTTCAATTATATTTTACGTAAAATGTATTAACATGAAAAGTCCCAAGGGTGTTTCAAAGGATTCGAATTTAAATTATAAGTCCACCATATGTCATTTTCAGCCGATGTACTGTATGTTTCTAAACCACCATCATTCAGAAATCTCCTCAATGAAGCAAACGTAGCATTTTAGTGGGTAATGCTTTATTCAAGAAATGAAAGTGTCCAGTGCTACCTGAGCTCCACAGGTGCCACTTTGCTTACTGTCATGTTTTTTAATTGAAACTACAGTATTTTAAACAGCCTTTGAAGGTACCATACAGCTTGTCTGGTTGGCACATAGCTGACCTCTGTCCTGTCTAAGTCACAACCACAACCCAAAGGCACAGCTGATTTCAGAATAAAAGCATAGGCTGGAATCAATTATATATATAAAAGATAACACTCCAATAATACAAAAACACACAGATAGTCACGACAGAATACAGACAGAAGTAGGTGATTGTTCTGCAGAAATAAAAACACAAATATTAGCTTTATTTATTACTTCGACCTGAGACTGTTGCTCCACATTTTCAGAGAGGCAATTATGTAGAAGATTACTAGTGTGCATTTATTTATTTTAATTAAAGGAAAAAAGTCTGAAGAATCGGCGGCCTCTGTTCTATTTGTTTAACTTCACTATAAAACAGTCATTTTTAATTTAAAAACGGATCAGTTACCATGAAATCTACAGTAAATGACCATTTCTTTATGTACCACTAGGGGGCTGTATAGGCCTAAGGTGATTCACCTTTCTTACAGGATTTCCTTTCTGTTGGAGCCGTGGAGGTAGTCTATATTCTTTTTCACAATCTGTTTTTCAGCTAAATGTGAAGCCATTATTATTATTATTATTATTATTATTATTATTATTATTATTAGTAGTAGTAGTAGTAGTAGTAGTAGTAGTAGTATTATTAGTATTATTATTATTATTATTATTATCTTTATTTAGTTGAATTCTTTCCACCATGAGGTTTTGCTTACAATCTCTTTCAACAAACAAATGCTCAATATATAAAGTAAATACAGAGAAAAGCATGGAGAACACTCATTTACACGCTTTGTGATTTTTCAGCTTTTCCTCTCAATCTGAGTAATAAGTAGCCTAAACATTTGAAATGTACCTGCCTTCATAGAATACAATACATTTTCCTATAAACCTTTAGTAAAACCTTACACAAATATCACATTAAAACGTTTAAATATATTGGGAAATACTATAAGTTTAACAACAATAGCAATGCTCAGTCATTGCAACCTCATCCTGTGCAGTCAAACATTGTTAAAATCCACAGAACTGTATTTTAAAAGTGCCAAATATGACAGAATGGATTTTGGAGAAATGTGTATGAAATTATACAACTGTTTGAACAATCCTACCAACCTGCCGCCTTCATGATTGCTGGCACAGTTAACTGGCTGTCCAACGTGTCATCTACAATATTTTTTTAAAGATTATTTTTGGGGCATTTTAGGCCTTCATTTATAGGACAGCTGAATACATGAAAGGGGAGAGAGTGAGGGGGAATGACATGCAGCAAAGGCCACAGGCTGGAGTCAAACCCGCGGCTGCTGCATCGAGAAGTAAACCTCTGCACATGGGTGCGCGCCCCACCAGGTGAGCCACCCAGGCGCCCCATCTACAACATTTGATGTAATAATGCTGACATAAAAGACATGTAGTCTTATGTTTGAACACTGACACTGTCAGAAGAAAAAGTGGAATTAGATGATTTTAACAACATTAAAGCTACTTAAGGAGAAATAAAAGAGGACACCTTGATAGTAAGAGGATAGAATAATGCATATTAAGTATATTAAGATTACTATTCAGACATGGACATATCACAGAAATGGAAATAAATAAATATAATACATTATACATAACATACTGTAACATGTACAAATAGTGATTCTAGATGGGTGAAAAGAAAATGTTTAAAACAATCAACAAAACACTTAAGAGCAACAAGAAATAAAAACAGGAAGCTGCACTAAAGTGAAACAACTTAAAACAAATAATTATGAAAGTGAAAAAAAGAGAAAAGCAATTACAGTTACATACATTGAGGTAATGCTTACACGCGTTTGCATATCTGTGTCCTGTGGAGCCTGTCAGAGGTGCAGCAGAATACTGAGATTACACAAAATCAGCAATATAAAATGCTATGATATCTCAGTAAGAGGCACTAGAGTGCCACTCAACCACCTAACTGTATTAGTCATTGCAGGAGACACAAACGCATATCACACTGCCTGATACAAAAAACATCACGTGAAAGAAAACCACATGGATACTAGTTATTCTTTGTTGACTAAAAATGTAAGTAACTGAAAGGGGGGTAAAACTAAAGAACGATGGAGAGGGCAGATTGAGTGTGTGTGTGTGTGTGTGTGTGTGTGTGTGTGTGTGTGTGTGTGTGTGTGTGTGTGTGTGTGTGTGTGTGTGTGTGCTTGTTTTACTATATTTGTGGGGTCCAAAAACTGGGGAATACAATATACTTGTGCACAGCCTTGTGGGGCCCAAAATGCTGGACCCCACAAGTTTAAAGGGTTGTTTGATGGTTAAGACTTGGTTGTAGGATTAGGGTTAGAATTAGGTTATGGTTAGGGTAAGGGTAAGGGTTAAGGTTAGGCATTTAGTTGTGATGGTTAAGGTTAGGGTAAGGGGCTAGGGAATGCATTATGTCAATGACGGGTCCCCACAAAGATAGTGAAACAAACAGGTTTGTGTGTCTGTGTGTGTGTGTGTGTGTGTGTGTGTGTGTGTGTGTGTGTGTGTGTGTGTGTGTGTGTGTGTGTGTGAGAGAGGGAGAGTTCTCCTGGGTATGTCGCTGCAGCCCTGCGTTGCAGAGATAAGACCACCGCCTACACAGAAGCCTGTTTCTTGGGAATTAGAAAGCTGTCCCCAAAGTCCACTGGTGACACACAACACCATCCGTCACCCAGCTACAACGGGCTCACACAACCTCCCAACTGTCCAACAAGATGTTCCAGTGTCAGCTCAAACTGCTTCTGTAGAGATACCGTCAACAGAGTGGGCATGTTCTGTGTGTGTGTGTGTGTGTGTGTGTGTGTGTGTGTCTGTCTGTCTATGCATGTGTGTATGCAGGTTTATGAGTTACATGGCACAACCACGAACATGCTGCAATGTCCTGTAGGTCTGTGTATATGTCTGTGCTGATGTACGACAGTGAGCGGCGGGCCCGTAATTCCTGGCCTCCTCCTTTCATCTTGATAACCGCTTATCAGAGCAGAGCAGCCCGCTCACCCAGCGGCAGCAGCCACATCCCTGCCCAGCTGTCCACACTGCCACAGAGACCTCATCTCACTCTTTCTCTCATAATATCACTCTCATTTACACAGACTGATGTGCTCCGTGAGCAGTTTAGCCCATTCCCATTCAGCTTTCATATTATTGTCCCTAAAAGGAAACACGGCAGACAGACAAATGCATAAAAGCAAGTAAAAAAAGGGATAAACTTAAGTAGATAACAGTAATTTAGCATCACCAACCATCTTTCCAGATATTTTCACTTATCCTGTTCAGTTGGAGCCTACCCAGCATGCACTGAGCAGGAGTCAGGCTACACACTGCTCAATTCACTTAACCTACTCACTGAGTGACCATGACCTATGTATTGATTTGCATCCGACCTAACAGATGCCCACTAAGAGGATATCATTTTAGTGTAACTGCTGCAGGTTCTTAAATGGTAGAAAAAGGCCTAGTGTTGCAAATAAAAATAGGCCTCAATTCTTCCCAACTGTTTTCCTCCCCTGATTTCCCTGAAAACTGTAAATGAACAAAGAGAGAGGAAAGTTGGGGAGCTACTTTGACTATCAAATGACTGGGACAGTGTCGGGTTTGTGCACAGCCAGGCTGTGTCCAGACCATATCTCTCCCCCATGATTGCAGTTCTTCTCCCGATTTGCATTACTGTGTTCCACTCTATGCGTTTCTGGACCACAAAGAAATTGAGTCTTTGCATTTTATATTTGCTTTGTTCAAATGCCTGTCGACTTTTTTCCATGTGGGATCGCTCTTATCAGGGGCTGTATGCACATTTCATCAACAGACAAAAAGCACCATCCTGCATGCTCACTGCTCTGCCTGGAAAAGCTGTATGATGTCCTTCATATTTAAATTAGTGTGTGCCAGCATTCAATCTTACAAATAAAGATGCATACTACATAAAATAAACCCAGTCTGCTATTCCTGTCTATCGCCTAATTGTTTGATAATGGCCACAGTGTGGTGCGGAAATGCTCTTTATATGTGGTGCTTTCTCTCTAGACACCAGAGACACAAATTTTTTGTTATCAGTACTACACTACCAGCACACACAGCCATTAAGGAAGAGCAAAGGAACCAAGATTTGAAGCTGACAACTTCACCTTTCACACTGGCATCAGATGCCAAAAGCCTTTGATAAGGCAAATAACATTATTTGTGGATCGATTACACAGTTAAAAAATACTTTTACATTGAGAGTTGTGAATATGCTAGATCTGCCCTCATACAAGTTTTTTTTCTCTGTGGACCAAAGAGGTGTGTCTTTCAAAAAGTCGTCTCCAACCCCTCCCACGGATTGTTTCTTAGCCCTAAACTTCGCTTGGGGTTGGAGAAGTTGTTCTTGAAGCCATCAGCCTAAAGTGAGGTAGACAGGCGATCTTTGCCACCTTCCACCTGGCTACATACATTTAACCCCTGAGTCACACTGCTCACCTCGCTCATCTGTGACATCCACTCAGGTAGGTGACCCCTCGGCTCTTTGTCTCCTGTTGGTCTTATTCTTCAGTGGATACCAGAATATGATCCAGTTGGTCTAGTAAAAAATATCTGTCTTATGAAAACAAAAAATTATGTATTTGAAACTTTCACTCGTGAGCTTTCACCTCGGGCCATTTATTGTTTGATTGACTGTGACTTGTGGAGATATGAGTGAGGACTTGGGTGGAGGGTTAATTGATTAATTAATTTGGATCAATTATCATGCTTTCAGGTAATTCTGGGTTCAATTAATTTAAATGAAATTAAATCCTATTTATGTTATATGTATTAATTGTACTAAATGCTGACCCATTAATCTTTCAATTAGGATAAATACACGTTAAACCTCAAGTTAATTTACAATGTGAAGCTTATTTCTGAAAAGCTGTTTACTTTAAAATGATAAAATATATTGTGATAATCGTATTGTGATTAGAGCTGATTGTTTCAATTTCTGAATTTCTCAGTACAATCTTATTTGATCGGCTCTCCATAACATGCTGTCTCTGTGAATCTGCTGTGTTTCTATATTTGTCACATTTCTAGTCTAACAGATTTCTAATAATCAGATGAGATTATGGTCATGTTGTTTCAGCAGAGCTATATATATTAGCATTATAATAATGCTGTCTATCAGATTTTCTCAGACTTTATCAGACAATATCAGCCTCTTCTCTTTCCTCTCCTCTTTCGTCTAAAGATATGCAGCAAGAGTGGCCTTGTCTGCTTTTGTAATTCTCATAATATTGCTGTTGGCATTCTTCACTTTCATTATTTATTTCAGTCTCGTCAGTTTTTTTAAATCAGTCATTTTTAATATTTTTAAAGGACAGAAAATGGGCTTTTCATCTCAAGGACTAAAACGTGTATCATAACATTTGTTAAGTTATTACATCCCTCTCACACTGAGAAGGCTGGTGTGAAAATGTCACATAATCTTTGAAGCAGTGTGTTAGAGGTTGCTGCTAATACTTTCACTTAGAAAACAACTCTTTTTTTTTTATTTGGAGTGTTGTGCTGTTTGTCCACCCTGTATCCCTGAGGGCATATCTTTTGCATTCTTCTAACTGGCACACCTATTGTAGAAAGGCCACTGAGAAACTGTTTGGTCACTGGCTGCATCACTACATTAATAGACTCAGTTATTTTTAGTGTTTACTTTCAGCCACAGTCAAATGAGGATCCTAGAAAAGGAAGTTTGAAGAAGCTTGCTGTCGAGAGATTGTGTCCCTGATAACTTCAAGTTACATTGGTTGTTATGAAGTGAAGTGTGGTGATGATAATGTATCTGTTTCAATCAAAGAGACAGTAAATCAGACACAGTTAATTGTGGCATACATTTCAATTCAAAATACAAAATCTGATTTCAGCTTTTAGTTTTTTTAGAGTAATGCTGACAGGATGCATTTGGCAGAAATCTCAATTTCTCACACCTCTAGTGCTATAGGTTGAGGTTTCATCTGTCAGAATGGAGGATTCGTCAGAGCAGTCCCACTGGGTGTCTCCAGCTCTGCTCAGCTCAGATCCTCTGGCTGGTTTCTCCACTGAGCCCGGCCTTCTTCCTCCAGGAGAAGAAGGAGAGGCCTTTTTCTCAAGCCAGGACACAGACTACACCAGCCTGCCCTCTTTCTTCTCCAACCCGAGCTACAGCCGAGCGCCACCCACCTACAGACACAGCTCGGGTCAGTGCTGCCACCCACCGAAACCCATCAAATCCATCTTCTCATCCACCTTCCAAATCATGATCTGACTTAATCTATTCTGTCCCACTTTCCAAAGTTCGACAGGTGTTCACCTCACCGAGCCTCCTCAGCAACCTGCAGCTGCTAGACGGGCCAGGCAGCCACTCCCTGAGCTCACCCTACAACCCCCCAGCCTCCACCTGGAGCAACAGCACCCTCAACAAGACCCCGCTGCACTCACACACCCCGACCTCCCTCTACACCCCCTGCGTCACTTCCTCCTTCACCACCTCCAGAGACGGATACTTTTCTCCGAGCAGAGAGGGCAGGGAGAGTCCCCGGCTTCAGGAGGCCCTGAAGGTCGAGCGCCTGAGCCCGTTGGGGGGGTCGGGGGCCAGCAGCAGTTTTCTGAATCTGACTCCTGCTGCTGGGAGTGTGTACACTCCGTCATCCCACTCCCACCCACACATGCTGAGCCCCTACAGCACGTACATGACAGGTCCACAAGAGTACAACTCTGCTGCCCTGTACTCCAGCCCTGGAGCATGGATCAGCCCCTCATACTCCCCTAAACTTCGCAATAAGATGAGAATATCCACTCCAGGTGAGAATACACTAAGTTTTGGCATTGTCTCTGATTTCAGATCAGTCAATAATCTAAGAATATAGAAGTTTAAGATTGAAATTTCATTCTCAACCTTGGAAACAGCAGTTTCACCACACTGTCCATTTAGGTGAGTCATCCAGTTGTCATGTTCAAAGAATCCACTTTGATTCTCAATTTTTAAGCCAACATGGACAAGAAGTGCATAGAAAAATGGAAATTTGAACATCTGTAACGCCATGACAACTGGGCAAATCCATCTGCTGAGGAAGTTGATTGAAAGCTCCAGAAGGGAAAATAAACAGACTTAATGTGGTGACATGGTTGTGTCAAAAATGATGAGTTAATTTAGTTCAATAATGAGATATTAACTATTCCCATATTAACTGTCATTGTGTCATTGGAAGACATTTGCACATGATGTAATTTTTGAAGACAGAATCTGTTTCCACATATTGCCTGATAAATTTCAAGGAGAATTTGTCTCTTAAATGTACAAGTAGCATTTTGCAATAAACCTGTATACTAGCCTATAGAATGCAGTAATAATTGTGTACTTTTGAACAGAGGCCAGAGAGTGTGTTAACTGTGGAGCCACAGCTACCCCTCTGTGGCGTCGGGATGGTACGGGCCACTACCTGTGTAACGCCTGTGGACTGTACCACAAGATGAACGGCCAAAACAGACCACTAATCCGACCCAAGAAGAGACTGGTATAACCCACTAAGACGCACACTATAACACCTTTTTGGGTGGCTAACTACACAGACACAATATGCACAGACAAAAATATTCAACAAAATACTAAACAATTGCCAAAGCACTTTCAAAATCGTGCTGATTTATTTTCTGTTTCAGATTGTCAGCAAGCGGGCCGGTACACTGTGTGCCAACTGCCACACAAGCACAACGACACTGTGGAGACGCAACGCCAACGGAGACCCTGTGTGTAATGCTTGTGGACTCTACTTTAAACTGCACAATGTGAGTCAGAGTAATCTGGATAAACTCATAGCTGTATAGCTTGGATTCTTTTATCCATGAACTACTGTAGCCTACAACATTTTACCCCAAATCTGCTTGTAAATAAAAACTCTGATTTCGCTCTTTTCCCAGGTCAACCGGCCCCTCGCCATGAAGAAGGAAGGCATTCAAACGCGCAACAGAAAAGTGTCCAACAAGAACAAGAAGAGCAAGAAGGCCGCCATGTTCGAGTCGTACTCGGACATGACTCAGCATCCCTCCGGGGACGACAATTGCGGGTCATTTTCCCTCGGCCCCGGGACTCTCCTCACCTACAGCAACACACCGCACCTGCATCCCTCCGCCTCCTTACAATACACACACCACCTCAACAATGGCATGATGCCCACACTGGTGTGAAATAACAATAAAAGGACACCTGACAGCAGGGTATATTCAGGAATCAGTACGCTTGCTTGCCAGTTATGGGTGTGAATTTGTACATATATGTGTTTCTACGTTGGATGACTGGAGTTTTCTGTTCATTGTCACTGTATTTTAGTAGATATTATCTTGACCAAGTATGTTTGCAGTCAGATAAAATCACTTTACTGAGGTTGCTGCACATGTAAACACACTGATAAGGGGATTTTTTTTCAGCTGTAAATACACTGACTGCCCAAGTCTTAATCCCTCGTCTATTTTTCATAATGTGAAATCATACTTTGGTTTTGTGTTGAACAAGTCTCTTTTGTATTTGCAAAATTGATATTATATTGAAACTCTACAGAGGAAATAATAAAATGTGTGACTTATTCTGTTGGAGTTATGATGGCTTTTGTTTTTGATGTCATTTGAATTCCCAGTTCATCTGTGACCTGACCACAGTAAAGCCTCCTGTGGGGGGTTATTGTACTCCCCTGCTCAGGTATAATAGTCTCTTTGTACAGACAGTGCTTCACTTTGACAGTGTAATATGGGGTTTAGCAGGTATGCAAATTCTCCATACTGCAGAAGTGACAAACATTCAACTAAAGTGCAACACTTACGCCTGGGTTTTATATTTAGACTAAGCCCTGCCAGTTGATGAGCAAGACACACACGCACACACACACACACACACACACACACACACACACACACACGGTCATGTTTGTATTTGTTACTACTCATCACTCTTTGTATGCTCATAAAAGGGGGGGATTTTTCATGTGTAAAAATTCCACTCTCATGCTTAAAAGGAAAGGTCAGAGGCTACAGTTACGATATGTTTCATGACATCACTGAAAGCTGAAGACTCAAAGCATCTGGTCAGCAAGAGAAGGCTAGATGCCTTAAGATGATCTAAAATAAGTATAAGTATTTTTTTTTAAATATAAAGATCCTGTACTTAACCCTTGTGTTGTCTTCGTTTTAACCTTGAAAAAAAACACTTTTTTTTCTGACATTTGTGACGCCTTTTTCACAATTTGTTTTTGCTTTTTCCAACGTTTTACATTTTTTAATTTTTCTTCTACACATTTTCAGCACTTATTTCTACGTCCAATATTTTCTGATATAAAACAAAAATTTTAAACGGGCCAATGTGACCCGAAGTCAACACAAGGGTTAAGTAAAAGTAGCACTACCACCACCATTTTTTACAACCAAGTAAAAATACTTGTAAAATCCCAAATCTTGTGAAAATATTAAAAGTATTACCTTAAAAATATATAATATAATATATAAAAATATATGAAGTATCAAATGTAAAATTATTTATTATAAAGCAGAACAGCCCCCGTCAGAGTTATATTATATAGTGCATCACATTAAAGGTTAATTATCACTTATACAATAAACATGTAAAAAAGAACATTTTTAAACTGGAGCTGGAACTTGATGTAGTGTTTAATCTGCAACAATGTATCAAATTCCAGTACAATATCTATATTGTAAAAATTTAGCAGAGTAGAGGTTAAAAGTAGCAGAAAAAGAAAGAACTCAACTGAAGTACAGTACTTGAGTAAATTGAATTTGTTACATTCCACCACTGTTAATGAGTACAATACTCCAAATGACTTTTTCAGAGTATGTCTTACGTTTTGTCACATAATTCCTATGCCAGCAATTCATTTAGCTGTATAGAGCAGACATGTAACTTTCTACTGTGATTGTTTATATCCAGGTAATCCCTCTCAATTAACCAGAGTAGCTGTTTCATACTGATCAAACTTGTGACCATGTCTTAGTAACTGATTAGACTTTTCAGGGAATCTTCTTTGACAGGCAAACGATAACAATTCTTAAATGCACAGAAACACATGAACTTTTCCTGTAACTGCCATTTCCTCAGTAGTGGCATTGTATTTAAAATGCCGGGCAGTAGTGCAATGGTATGTATGTGCAGTGTATTTTCTGAGCAGCAGGGCTGGGGTTGCTAGCGGACTGGGAGATGACTGATAGGTTATCACTGAAGCCACAGACTCCAAAACCATCCACCTGCTGCTGGCACCGCCACTCTCACACTCTCTGTCAGTTAGTCATTAAGGGGCACCATGTATACTTTAGGTAGGCCTATTAGGGAATGACACCAACAAGAGTTCAAATAAATATATCATTGGTATCTGAAGGCAAAAAAGGACTACTGTAAAAATATATATCTTTATTGGTTTTAGTTTTAAGGTAGACAAACATGTTATAAAAGAAAGCGTTCCCTCATTGTTTTAAGAATCAATGGGTCATTTTTAGGTCAAATGAATCCAGTCAGGTTCCATAATCTGTGGGTACACGCAGAGCGCTTCACTGGAGACAAATCGCTGAGTGTTTTCATAGCCGATTTGTACACGCTTCATTGCAGACATCAAGGAGAAATAAGACTTTCATTTATGCACGGCCCTGTAAACATCTGGGCTCGCCACCCACTCATGACACATAACACACACTGTCACTCCAATGGGTGTTGTGGTAAACCCACTCTGAGGCAGAAATATTAATTATAAGCATTTTGAACACCTGGGTAGAACAAAACCATTAAATAGGTCATGTTTTCTTCTTAGTGCTGCTTAATTTCATTAGCAGTTAACCATAGTTATTATTAACTCCCCTGATTTCCCCAGGACCTTGATGGTGGGAACTGAATGTATTAATGCCCTGACGTAACAGAGGGATGTTCTATTTGAATCCATTTACCGGATTTGCCCAAATTTACCCTAAATCACACTAAAGCAGAGAAACCTTCAAAATCAACATTGATTTCCCTCCTTAAGAATGATCACAATTTGTAAAACAATCATGAAACAAATGATTAAGTTTAAAAAAAAAAAAGAAGACATGAAATGTGAAAAAAAAATAATTGTATCTATTCCCTGTTTATCTGCAGCAGCCGCCAGCTCTGCTCTGGGGAAATGGCAACAAATGACAGGGATAGATTAGCAACCACAGGCCTGCTCAAGTTCTCTCACAAGGCCATCCGCACGCAGTCTCTCTCTTTGGCTCCTTTAGTGTTTGTCTCTTTTCTCATTCAGGGACTCAGTTTTATCCTGCAGAGCTGTACAATGTCTTTAGATATAATAGAAACTCTTGTAACAGGGAATCAAGTGATTTGATAATGAGTTATCTTTGACACTAGATTATAACCATCCTTATACATTATAACAGCCTTCCTGAAGAAGGAAACAGATGCATCTCTAAAAGAACATTAATCAAGTTATATTTGCAGCCAGAAATAAACTAAACCTAAATGAAACTACCACAGCTTGATGTACAGTATAGTATACTCCTTTTAAAACATGTGGTACAGGTGCACCCCCTAAAGGTAAGAATACAACACTGCAGCTCCAGTCTTTCACCAACTGACACAGGATGTAAAACTCTACACACTGCAGTTTAGAGATAACACACATTTATGTGTGTGTGTGTGTGTGTGTGTCATGTACATTGTTAATGCATATTATAATGGAACAGAGCTGAATAGGAATTGAGGAAGGCTTTACACTTTTTTAGACTACGACACTAGGATAATTAGGTCAATAGGGCTGAAAGATTTGGAAAAATATCTAATTGTGATTATTTTTGACTGATATCGCCTTTGTGATATGATTTATGATATTGGAGGGAATTATCATTTTTGCATTATTATTTCCATTTTCATTGGAAAATATATATGATCATGGTGTGATTTTTTTCAAGGATCTGTACCAATCAAAGATTTTTTTTCTTAAGTCTGTAGAATATGATTTGTATGGCGGGACATCTCTGTAGTGCCACAATATTCAGAATTATATTTCGCCTCTGAGAAATATTGCATCTCCTGCGATTTGTATATTGCACTAGTCCATATTGTGATTTTGGTAAAATTCCAATTAATTCTTCAGCCCTAATCCAAAATATAAAATAAAACCCTTCTTGTAAATTAAGATTCTGTAAATTTGAACATATTTTAGGTATAGCTTCTTGTTTTGTCTCAACAAGAACATAAATGTCAATAGAAAAAATGTGTAGTTTATCTGGTTAAATATATTTTTAATCCATTCCATCATGTAAAATAGTTGAATGTGTCCTTTCATGTAACTTACACCTATTTGGATATTTTTTGCTTTAGATGTTCGATGTATTCATTGATGTATCAGCATATTGGTATATAATGTATATGGGCTTAGAAGTTTTTAACTTTTCATGTAAGCTGAATATGAATTGATCCATGAGATAAAGTATCAGTATTTTAGACAATCTTGACAATGCATCACATCTCCCAAAGGATTCACAACACTACCTATCAAATGTTGTATTTATTACATGTAAATCAGTTTCCTCTGTACCTGGAAAAGAGACAATTTGGGTTCACAATGTTCTACTTTCCTCACCTGATAATTAAGACAGGAACAGGAAAGGACTGTGCTATGGGAGTCCTATGGGAGATTTTTGCACAGTTGAAGTCGTTGGACTGAGAGCTCATAAAGACACAAGAAAAACATAAATATATTTATTTTTTGAAGCATGCCTAAAACTCCAGTACATCCAACAAAAAGGAGCTGATCATTACACAGTGAAAAGGAAGTTTAACTTAAATTCTGCCAGTCCGTTTGTAAGTAATCAAAATTGGTCCTTGGATAATGCACAAAGGAAAAAAATTAAAATTAGCAGTCTCATCAAACCAGCTGAATCTGTTTGTTAGCTTATCAGGTTCATTAAAGCACTTCCATTCTGGAGATTAACACCCTTTTAACGATTGTAAAATCTGCTGTGTTAAAAAAGAAAAAGAAGAAAGAAAAAAAAACACAGGACAAAGCGGGGTGAGGAGTATAACAGCTCACCAAGCTACATATTATGGATACTTCCACAAACTGCTTTAGCCAATCCACATTCTGTCAGTGCACAAGCAGACTGGGCTTTTTGTAAACATCAACTATTTAGTTTTATTTTTGTTGGCGTAGCATTATACAGGGTGTGCCGTGGTGAACGAAATGCACCACCTTCACCGTTTCTTAGCGATGGCCACACCAACCAGCACTCCCATTAGCAGCGCCACTCCAACTAGCAGCCATCTTCTCATAGTCTCCTGAGATCTCCTCGCTTCTGCAGCGCCGTCTCGCCCAAAAACCTCAGCAAAGCAGTCCTGGAATCAGATTCAGATCAAATTGATTCAGACAGAAAAAAAGAGAATTGTTGTTATTGGACAATGTCTAATTTTCTTTCTATCCACATTAAAGGAATACTCCACCGAAAAACTACAACTGTGCCCTATAATATTGGCACTTTTGCAGCTCTGCACAAAAAAAAAATGTTTTTCAAATATGAAAGTGGCTACTTAACTGCAATATATCAGATGTCACCAATAATTTCTGGAATCGATTCTGAATCACAAGGTCCGGATTCGATTCCAATTAGGTTAGGGAAATTTCAGTTATAATAACAATTTTACTTGGATATAAAAGCAATTCTTAGAGAACTTATGCTGTAAATTGTACAAGCAAGAAGCAACCCTCATATTGAAGCAAATCGAACATAGTGGCTAAACAGTGGAATTGCAACTCCCGGCCCATCATGTGATGCCCTTATACATCCATGGTGAAAAGGAATATATTAAAAGATCGATTTCGGGATTATATCAATCAATATCAGATCCCTCAAACAAAGACTGATTTTAATTGGACGAGCGATTATTTTAACCAAGCTCTAATATCAGATAATCATGTTGCATGTGTGCATGTTTGTCTTCAGAGCATCTAGTAAATAAGGCACTTGTACTAACCTTAAATATATCTGCACTTACTTTAAATATGAAAATATGTATATAAAATCAAGCTACAGGCAGTGAGTATCTGATACTTAAAATGGAAGATTTTCAGTGTGTTCAGTGTTTAAATTGTGTGACATAGTTGATCCAACTTCTTTCACTCAGACAATTCAAATACCTCAACTCAGGATATCTGCCCATACCAAGTACTGACCCAACTGTTCCCCCCACATTTAAAATCTGTATACCTCACAGTGTAGAACTCATGGGGATACCGATCTGTATAGGATCGAAACATCCCATGACACAGTCACAGTGCCATGAACAAAGCTGCATGTTGAGCTCATCCCATGCCGACTCACCCATCCTCCTTGGCTCTGGATCCATGGACTGATGTGCTCATCCAGGTACATGGTCATCCAGTCTGCGATGCGGGAAACCAGCTCGCTCATATCCTTCTCTACACATTCCACACACAGCACGCCGCCAAAGGCAAACAGGCCCACTACACGACCCCAGTTGATTCCATCCTTGAACACCTCGTCCATCACGCTCTTAAAGCTGTGGTAGGCTGTGTCAGGAGTGATGTCTAGCTGCGAGGAAAGGTCACTAAACGCTTGTGTGAAGAGCAGCTCAAACTCATTTGCTGAGTCCAGAAGAGCTGCCTTTACAGCCTCTATGTCACCACGTGGGGGCAATGACATCCCTGGCTGGCCGCCCCCATTTTGGCTGTTGACCAGCAGGCCATTACTGGCAGCTGAGTTGGCCTTGTCTCCTTCAGTCCTTCCGCCAGCATCCTCTGGCCTCAGCAGAGAGGTTGAATAGTTTCTCTGAGACAGCTTGTAGCTTATAAAGAACTCCACCAGCTCTCTGTTACTGTACGGCATTATTTCCATACTGTGAACCTCCAACGCACAGCCAGTCTACTCACACCCCATGGTTTCTCCTGCCATTCCCTTTCAGTCTGTCAGCTGTCTCATTAGAGCTCCTTCTCCTTATGTTGCAGCAAGCAATAGTAGCCTGGAAGCATACAGGGATGACAATAATTCCTGAAAGCAAACATTTTCCTGTGTTTTAGCATCAATTGGTTTCCTTTGATTTCTGTATGAGATGAAGATCTATCAGGAGACTCATGAAAGTTGCTTATGTTGTGTAATCCATCACAGAGAACATCAAGTCTGTCAGTCACATTCATATTGCTGGTTAATACAGCTACATTTCAGCTTGATTTGAAATTGCTGTACTGCATTAGCACACACAATATGTGTAAATGTTCACTGCACGTTTCAGCAATCTGCTGGTAGATTTGGCTATTGTACAGAAATGAATGCAAACTAATGGATAACCGGAATGCTAAGAAAAATTCATCCAAAAATGTAATACTGTAGCAACCATTTGAAGATAAGCGCGAGCTAACAACAAGCATTAGCTAAATAACAGCTTTACAAGCTCAGCATTATAAAATCCAGTGGCATTAAATCATTACGATGTATATGAAGCCAGATATATACGTCTAGATGGCAACCTGCCACATTTGACAGCTCTGGCTACATGTCACGTATACTACCAGTTTTAGCTTCATGTGCTAACTAGCTTTTATAAACAGTCCATAGGAAACGCATCAAAACAGACTTACGTTACAAACTACATCCATAAGACGGACATGAGGTAATCGTCATTGACAGTTATACTTACAATTGCTAAGAGGTTGTTTTCCCTTAAAGAGTGTAGCTAAAGAGTTACTAAAAGCTGTAGTTGTGAATGCAGACACAATATGGACATTTTTGCAGCTGCAGACTCTGTGGCCTGGACTGTGATGCACGCTGGCGGTTGGCCCATCTTGCTACTGTACCAGCCAGAAGTCCCGCCTCCTCCTCCAGCTGTACCAATCAACGTCTGAGACCGACCGGAAATTAAGTATTCTCTTAATACAGCCATGCTTCGAACAGGCTAGCATCGTTTCATTTTCATACTAAAAAGTATGGCATCTTAACCCTTGTGTTGACTTCGGGTCAAATTGACCCGTTTTCAATTTTTGTTTTATATCAGAAAATATGGGACGTAGAAATAAGCGCTGAAAATGTGTATTAGGAAAATTAACAATTTAAAACGTTGGAAAAAGCAAAAACAAACGAAAAAAAGTGTTTTTTTCATGATTGACGGGAAGACAACACATGGGTAAATTAATGTGACGTAAAAGTTTAGATATTTTAATTAATTTAGTGTAAAATGAATTTAGCAAATCCTAAGTTGCAATGTTATTACTTTTGTTTTACCTCTCGCAAAGCACACATTAACTCTTACAAAAGCATTTTTTTAAACGTTTGTCATAATTTCCCCAACACTGCACCCTATAAAGTTCTCCAACTAAAAATGAAATGTAGTCTCATCGTCCATTACTTTCCTGATGAGATTATGCATTGTTTACATAAAAAAAAAAAAAAAAACCTTCAGAAAAACATATATTGCTGTTCTATTAAACTTTGAAAGCACCATTATGTTCTGTATATTTTAAAATTTAAAATTGTTCCATGAGATCTGGCACAAAAGATAATTGTCAGACTGAGTGGTTGGTGTAGGAAAAAAAATTAAATGTTTTTATTAAACATATTTATTAAAACATGAACATACGTGATTAGCATATCCTATACGTTCTAAAGGTCAAATGACAATATGATACAGTTCCTTGTCATAGTTGAGAAAAAAAAAAACTACGGAAGTGAGGAAGTTGGCATAATCATTTCATAAATCTTGTGACAGTTAAAAAGGTGAATAACAGATCATATGAAGAAACTAACAAAGAACAATGGCTAAAATATATACAATGTCACTTACATATGCCATATATATGCACTATAATGTAACTTTTGTCCTTTATCCAACACTGGTAAAGAGGTCAACATCTAGAACTGAAGAGTTTTAATCACCTGTGCCATTTGACCAAATATTTGTAATTTTTAACTAACGCTGGACCTGTGTTTTTTCTTAATTCATACACTGTTTCTCCGCCATGCCACACTGCTAAAGAGGGACACTAACAGAAAGTCATCAAAGCATTGGCTTTCCCATCTTGCAAAGAGCTCTCCTCTCTAGAGGGGTCATCCGTGTTTAAGGGTTCGGTCTCTTCTGTCAGGTTTGCTGGCTCCTCAGATTTCAAAATTTCGTCTTGGTTTGTGTCAACATTTCCATTCTCAGTAGGTCTATCCTCGGTTTCTGGCTCACTGTCTGAGTCAATGGAAATGGTCTCTGTGCATGTTCTGAGTTTTAACGTACAGTTTAGTGTCTCACACTGCTTGTTTTGATCTGTGCTTGGAGTACCAGACTTGAGGCCTCCAGATCTCCCTTCTGAGGTGCTGCTCTCCACAAATATCAAGTCATGTTTAACTTTCTTTACAGCATGCATGTCAAAACCGAGCAGCACAGACAGCTTCATGGTCTGACATTGTTTCTCGCACATCCTTCGCTTGGTTGCAAAGTGACTAGCAATGTCAGATTTCCAGAGCCACAGACTTGCAGACAGCTTCTCCTCTTCCTGAGGAGAAAGGTATGGGCGCCGGTTGAAATAGGACGTCAGGAAATTTTTCCTGGCCTCATAGGTCTTGTGCTCATAGCTTCTAGGATCCAGAGCAAGGCCATCAGATTCAGACTGATTTCCAACAGTTGTGGAGGAAATATTTGACTCCTTGCTTAGTTTTATCCTCTTGGGGTTGGACATGGCCTGCGTTGGTGGCTGCCTCTTGAGGAAGCCAGCCCCAGATGAGTTGAGAGTCAAGGCAGACTTGAAGCCTTGGCTTGCCTGGTTCCTACCAACAGCCCTGCACTGCACAAGATGCAGCGTGATTGTGGAGGCCACCATGTTACTGGTGTAGACTCCCAGGCAATGAATGCACTTGTATGTCATCTTTTTTTCAACAGGATGCATTGTTTGGAGCACTTGATGTCGCTCCCTCAGATGCATAGCCAAAGCATCAGAGATCGGACCTTTGAGGATGGTAAAACACAGCGGACACAAAGTCTTCCCAACCTCACTCTTCTGACCCAGTGAAGGGAAACTTCTAAGTGGTTCACTTTTCTTTTCAATCATTCTGGGAGCAGTTAGCTTGACCAGAGCTGGAACACTATTTTGAGCAGATGCAGACTGATCTTGACCATTGATAGTTTCCTTCATGTTAAATGTGAGCACAACAAGCTGTACGTTACTGGACTTATCTTGTTTAATGGTAAGATCAAATGTTAGAGGTGATGCACCAGGGGGTCCAACAAAGTCATCAGGATGAGCCTGCGCCACATGCTCAATGATTTTCTCAACATTGTGGAAAGCAGAGTGGCACTGTGGACAGGTGAGCCCGTGGATTAGCATGTGGTTAAGCAGTGTATCACTGGGCAGATAGCGGTTGCAAAGCAAACACTTGCTGGTGAAGTTGTGTATTTTCATGATGTACTTGGCCAGTGCCCACACTTTCTTTGCCTTGTGTGCGTTCTCAAAATGAGCATTATAGAGGTTTTCAGGGAAAAGCTCATTGCAAACTGTACATATCTTCCACTTCTGTGTCTGCGCTGTGTTTACACCAGCAACATTATTCTCAGCCACATTGCTCTTGCCAGGAACTGTGACACGCACCTGACTGGCTGCGATGAAAGACTGATTTTTAACAACAGGGGCCACTGGCTTTAAATAGCCAATTACTGGTTGTGCTAATGGGTCAGGCCTAGTTGTGTGGCCCCTGCTAACAATCAGAGGGGCCTTCTGAGAAGCGACTGGCAAGGATTGAGGCCTGGCGACAACAATTTTAGCATGTCCAATCATGGTGGTCACTTGAGCACCAATGCGCTCGTGGTACTCTACAACATGCTGCACTAGAGCCTCATAGCTACGAGTGGAAAACTGGCAGCGTTTACAGAGGATGTTGTTGCCATTGACAGAATTAGCACCATTTTTTAAAGATGATTCAGAAACCATACCAAGATATGGTGACACAATATGCTGAAAATGTTCCCTGTAGATGTGCCTTCTCACAACATTGTAGAGTGTGTCCCGGAACGTGCATTTTTTGCAAAAGTACATTGCTTTCTCCACACCATCTCCCTGTCTGACCCTATCAAGAAACGTTTTATCGTTCCTTCCCAGTGCAGTTCCCTGCGAGTTCCCATAATTCTGCCGTGCTGAACTGGGTATGTGGAATATTTTAACATGAGTTTCCAAAGTTCTCTTGCTTGCAGTGAACGTGCAGTATGGACAGTTAAGCAGAATTTTACTATCAAAGATTTTCCTGTGTACATTGCGGAAGTGATTCTTGTAGCCCGAGTAGTATTTGGAAGAAAATGGGCACTCTGTGCAGCAAAATGGCTTCGATCTGTATTCCTAAAAGACATCATGGAAAACAATGGCATTAGGACAAATATGGTGATGTGCATCAGCATTTGAAAAGGCCTTGGACACAGAAGTAAGATTTACCTGTGTTTTAGAGTATGATGGATCCCAAGCACAGATATCAAGGCAAAGACTGCCCTTTACAAATTGCTCATCAGGACAAAACTCTTTGAACTCCTGTGGAAAGATTTGAAAAGATTAAAGTGGATTTGTTAGAATATATAAAATGTATTAGTTTACATAAAAATGCTAATTTTTGCATGCAATATTTTGTAATTATTAGCCACACTGGCTTTGGAGAAATACTGCTGGGTTGGCATAGATTTAAATTGCCTTTAATTGGTCTCACATTTGAGATTAAATATTTTCTAAATAGACATTTCAGACCGTCACAGAGATTAGAGACAATGATGACAACTATTTTTTTCAAAATAATAATCTATAAGAACCATAATGAGCCAATTTAATTTAGAGTTTCTACTCACATGCAACTAAAATCAACTCACCTCCACTGCCTCTTTGCAGTACTCCAGTCCAATGTCTCCAAGTGCTTTTTTCACTTGTTTCCTAGCCTTCCTGATTCGTGTGAGGTTGTTCACTGGAAGTTGATACATCTTTCATGACAAACAGAAAACAAACATTTTTAGTTGAGGAAACGTAATCACAGCAAGCAAATTATTATATACGTTTTCAAATGTAACACTGTCGTTCAATCGACAATTATCAACATCATAAGAGACTGGCTTTATAAACAGGCATTAACGCACGTCTCCAGTCGATAAATCACTGTCAACACAATTAACGTTACATATGACTGGATGCGTTACCTATTATGTTCAATACTTCAGTTTCTATAGGGGCCCAGTTATTTCAGCGGGCACGCTTCAAGTTATCTTTTGTTACTGGTTAAGTGCTGGCTTGATCAGACATAACGTTACTGAAACAGAGCAGATCTGTGACCTTTCGTGTTCCAGTGATTTGGGGAATCAAAAGTTTTACAGTACATGTGGTTAGCTTGTTTTGGCTAACGTACCGTTAGCCAACATTAGCTGTGTTGCCCGCTCATGTCGGCTTGGTCAGCTCACGTTACTTAGCTAAACACCAAAGCTAGCATTGCATAGCCGGTTAGCGTTATTTGTTTTTCCATTTTCACAGACTAATTCAATCGATGCATTTTACTCACCTTATGATACGTCTGTGGACTAGATTTACAATGGTTGCCTCTCTACATAAATGGCTAACAAAGATGTTAACCGGCAGGTCGGGACGTGCAGATTGATGCAAGTGATGTTCGCTCTCCTCAAAGCCAGTGCTGATGCTCAGCTCCTCGGCTAGCTAGCTAGCTAGTTAGCTGTCTCATCTGTTTTGCTGCAGCCTCTAGCTAGCTGGAGGAACGAAAGGCGGGACAGAATGGTGCACATCTCATGATAACTGTATACTCCAAAAATGATGACTGCAGGAACACTTGTGTGTACTACGCTGGTGGGCCAGGCCAGCCTGTTAGCTAACGTTATCTATTCCAAGTGAGTCAACTCTCAGTCCAAAATGGCGTCGACAAAAAGACGGAAGTCGTAGCAGACAGGGAGCTGGGCAGGGGCTGGATCTGGACGGCCAAAAGTTAGTATTCATTGTGTTCGTATTAATGCAATTTTTTTATTTTCAGTCATAAAAAGTTAACATGTATTACTTTTCATACAAACACCACATCATTTGTACTGTAGTTTACCTACTCTTGCTGCAACCAAGATAATCAATCACGTTCATTGATTGATCCCCCACCCCAGTAATGACGAGCACATATGAACTCTGCCATGCTAGTATACAGTTGAAAAGAACACAATTTACCATGTTATATTTCAGTTCCAGCAAATGTAGTTGTGCCTGAAACATAGCTAGACTTCAAGACAGTTGTTGTCATTCCAGTGGTTCCATAATTTCCACTACAGCAGTCCGAGGCCCTGTCATCACCAGTCTGGAGACTTGCCTGTAGTCCAGGTAGAGGACACACTGTCCATTCACCTGGCACACAAACTGCCGCACCTAAAAAATATGATGTGAGGTACATACAAGCTCTTATTTTTGCTGTTTTCAATCTCCTTTTGAGGTTTAAGTATACTACCATTTTCAGTCCCATGTGTGTAACATATATCTCACCTTAACTCCAGCAGCTGCTGCAGGGCTTCCACGGTCAACAGCCTGCACATAACAGGGAGCCTTGCCTCTGACAACAAAGCCCCAGCCCAGGGCATCTCCTATCACCTGTGATGGCCGGAGGGTGAGATAAATTACACATTATGTAGAAATTAAATGGAATTTATATAGTTTGCTATTGTTAAGATACAACTTTATTAGTCCACATGGAAAAATAATCTCCAGAAATGTTTCATCTTGTTTCTAATGTTAACTATGAATTGACCTAAGTAGCTATGTTGATGCTTTGTTTGAATGGTTAACAGATGAGAATTGTGTTGATATCACAGAACCTGCAGGCAAAAGGTACCCCCAAGTAAGTATTTTAGTTTTGTCCCTTATTGACATCACAGATTCATGCTTTAATGATCCACTTTTCGACTTTGGAGGACTGTTTTTATTGAATTAATGCTGTTCAAATCCTAGACATGACATAAATGTTAGCTTTTAAATAGCCATGATTAAATCATTACAATAACTCACCGTCAACACTCTCTTGATGAAAGGTGCACCAGGTGCCAATAACTCTTCACATGTATAATTTCTTCTAAGTACTGTAAAAAAAAAAAAATTAAAATATATCGGTTTTGGACCTCAGTATACCAAATACTTTGTCTTTAAAGACATTTTGAAATGTGTTACATGAATATTAATTACACACTTGCCTGATTTAGGATTGCATACCACTGAAGTTGAAGGCACCTGGGCAAGAGGTGGAAATCCAGCAGAGTGAAGCTGAAGTGAATTCAAGCTGCTTCGACGCCCACTGGTAACCTGTTTCAGATCTTTATTTGACCCCACTGTATTAAAATTAGTAGGAAAAGTATAATGCGATAATAAGCATTTACAACAAAGTGTATAAATTGCAAAAAAAGGCAAATACTTATTTTCGTTTACCAGACTGGAAAGTTGGAGAGTTTCCCCCTTTTTTTTGGCGCAGAACAAATGGATTATCAGGAAGGTTGTCCTCTGGTGTCGACACTGCCACACCTTCGTTTGCATCTTGTTCACTGTCATTTAACAATTCAGATAGGCGGCGTCTGTGGCGAAAATTGATGCAGAACTGATAGAGCAGTCCACTGTCAAAGAAGTCATGCTTCTTTGCAACTAGTGATGGGAGTGGGAGAGAGAGAGCGCACAAAACAGTTAGTTTTTAGAATAAATGGGCTTTATAACAAAGAGTCAATGAGTGTATTTGCTTTAGATTGCAAAATCCCAACTGGCCCCCCACTGTCAGCAGCCACTGACGGCTCGCTCCTTCCTGGTGCCGTACATCAAAGGACAAATAAGGATTCCCCTCACTGTGCTGAATGATGCCATGCTCCTGCAATGTGCGGCACAGCACTATTCCCTGACGCCGGCTCTCTGCCTCTCCGTTCTGGAGGAGCCAGTCAATCAATTGGCAGCCAGGAAAGGAGTGCTGATATGCAACACCATGCTCCTCTCTTAGCTGCAGAACAGAATTCTCGTCCCCGATGAGACTGAAGAAACAGACACAGAAACACAGATCAAATGTATCATAACATGCTAATTACTTTTAAAAAGTGCTTGAAGGAGCATTTCAACAGACGTTACCAATATATCTCTGACAGGAGAGGGTCTAGCTGTGTGTGAAATTTTAACCCTAGCCTATTTATCATGCTAGTGTGTAATATATAATCACCACAGTGGTTGACAGTACACTTCAAGGACAAACAAGAGAATCCTAGCACAGAACAAACAACAGCTCTTACTGTTCATAGAGTTCTTGTCCTCGCATGAAGATTTTCACCTCTGTATTGAATGGAAATGTGCCATCATCCTTACGGAAACGGTACAGCAGTTTGGCATCCTTCAATACTGGCCTTTTGTCACAGACTAAAAAAAAGGCAACATACAGTTTCTAATAAGTTTTTAAATAAGTGGCTCTCTAAATAAAGCAATATATTAAAATTAAATACATTTGTACTGAATATCCCCTTGCTGAAACTTTTGTTGTTGCTTCCTGCTTACCATGGTGAATGATGTCATGATCCATGAGGTGCTGCATTAAGCAGACAGCTGTTGCTCGATCTGGAGCTTCCTTGTGGCTCACAAGCCAGTCTATAAGTTCCTTTGCCACAAAGCAGTTAGGATACGTGCGCAGGTGGTAGAGTCGGTCCTTGATTAGTTTTCCATTGTGTAGTCTCAACCTTGAAAAGTTCAAATCAGCCATATGTTTAACCTTGAACCTTGAATCAATGATAAGCCTGACCGTAGACATGTCATATCCCCCCCCCCTCTCTCTCTCCATACCTGAGTTGTTCTCCAGCAATCATGACTTCTCCTTTATGTTGTCTGGCCATGGCTTTTCTCCTAATGCTACTTGTTCGCTCCATTTTCGTGTGGCCTGGAAGGTAAGTGAAGTGAACTCTTAGTTATGGCCTTTTGTGTTTACAAAATATCCATTGAAACACACAGAACCCAATTTGCCATGTGGGAAAGATGTTGTGTATACAGAAAGAAAAGGAGACAATTACATGGTACATTTGTGCCAGAATGCCACAGACAGAAGGCCTCCACCAAAAGAAAACTGTCCAGTGTTGATATTTAGTTTTCTCTTATCATTTCTTCTCACTGGTTTTCATTGTATGCTGTTTCAACAGTGCATATGACATCTTTGAGTTGTCCAGTAGTCACATTGTGTTAGTATTTTAAGAGAAACAAGTGAATGACTGTTGATGATAACCCTTTTCTAATTGCCTTCATGGTCAATGATCAATCCGCTACAGCCAGTTAATGGTTGGTGTATTCAGGCTGTGTTTTACAGCATAAAGTAGATCAAAACTCTGTATTATCTCGGGTGTCTATGGATGTTGCAGCTTCCTAGACGACACACCGTTATGTGTCAGCATGCACTGGATGAACTTAAATTAGGTCACATTTTAAAGGTTGTCATATTTTAAACATGCTAGTAACAGTGCTTGTCTTCTATTATATGTGGTTTCTGCATCAGTTTTTGATGGCAAAACAGGTCATGTAAAGTAGGTCTTGGAATGTGAAAGCATCCGTACTTTCAGCCTCTCAGGCAGCATATACGTATATCCTGCCTATTTTAATGGAATTGGCAGACCTAAACCCCAACTACATTTAGAGTCCTCTATCTCGTCAGTCAAGCTTTCACTATCTTTGGAGTATGCACTGCTGGAGAGGGACACCTCAGGGCGAAAATGTTGCTTAACCCTTTGATATCCTGTGTAGCTGTGTCACCTCTGGACACCGCTAGGGGTGACATCCCTGAATCAGACCGCACATTCTGGAACATGCCAGGTTTTTATTGTGTCAGAGATGTTGCTGAGCTGTTGTCAGGCGTTCATGATTTCTGGTGGTATGCTTTGCCCTTCTCAGGCTGTTGAGGCTTAGGGCCGACCCACTGTAAAATAGGCAAGTGTCTAAGGGCTCTCTCACAGATGGTTTGAGCTCTGTATGCACATGTTCCATATATGCACAATCCTGCATGAGAATAACCTAGAATTTGGCATTGTAATTTTCAAAACAGGAGTGATAGAGCCTGGAAATCTAACCTGTGTTCATCTAACCTGCATCTAATGTTTGGCTTACAACCGAGGCTTGAACAAACACTCAATTTGTTGATTTTCTTATAAAACATGAGCACCAGCTTACTGGCCACATAAACCCAATTGCTTCCTCTTGCACTCATGTAGAGCTAAAAGTGGATATTGAGATTGGGACTTGCAGTGTAGGCTTGTGGCCACAAGATGTCAGTGGTACCTCTGTAGGAACTAAGGAGAACAGTGACCACAATAGTGTCGAATGAATTGTTTTACAGCCTCCTTTTTGTTGTTTAAGTGAAATTCGTGTGTACACCGCCACACATTCAGACATAAATATAAACGAAATTAAGGCTGAAATAAAAGTATGCTAAATTGGTTTAATATATTTTGGAAGTGGGCAAGTGATCCCATATATTCAGTGGATTTTCTTGATAAACAATAACAGTACTGCCTAGACAAAGTCTGGGTGTGTAGTTATTTGACCTGAGTTATACACAGTGATAAATATAAACACTCCTGTGGGATAAATAGGCTTAATTTTAAAATGGAGGGCAAGTCCAACAGGAAAAAACATATTGCAGGACATAATGTGCCGCTGTGCAGACATTTATAGGTTTTGGTCAAATGATCATCACGAACAGCTCATGGGGACAGACTCGTAGAAGCTTTTATGCAAATCGCCCTCCTCCGCGTGTTTTTATTGGAGAGGAGGGTGGAGGTGTAGCCTAGAAGGCGTGACATCATGCCAATGCAGCTTTATGAAGAAAGTGCGCTTCCCCTGAGCAAGCAGAGGTGCGTCCAGTGCAGTCCGCTGGCATCAGTGGACTTCTAGTGTGTGGCTACCGAAGCCGAGCAGGCTGCCCGGTGCAAAATCACCAGTTTGCACAGAGTTTGATAAGGTGGGGGGCTTTTGAGCACGCATGTTTGTTTTTTTCCCTTCTGAGCTGAAATCAAAGTTTGGAATTACTGCATTTTTTTCGAAAGTAAGCGCGCTTTCGCTGACTGTATGAAATAGCGTTGGACACTTGGAGCTCTTTGAAGGGACTCGCTTGCCATTTACTATGACCGCTGAGGCGCATTCGCATTTGGGACTGCAGAAAAACCCCATGGATTTCGTCAGCGACTTCGACTTGATGAAGTTCGGCGTTAAGAAGGAGGCGATGCAGGGGATAGACCGCTCCTTCATCGGGCAATGCAGCCAGCTCCAGAGACCGGACTCTGTTTCCTCCACCCCTGGCAGCACGCCTTGTAACTCCGTACCCTCATCACCAAACCTAAATCCAAACGAGCAGAGAAATAACCCTGGGGGCGACCAGTTCTGGATACCCAACAATGGGGGTTACCCTCAGCAAATGTACCCTCAAGCTTTTGGTCTGACACCCGAGGACGCAATGGAGGCCCTAATCGGCGCCACGGCGCAGCAGGGACACCCATCTGTGCCCCACGGCCACCATCCGCCACCTTTCCAAGCTGAATACGAAGGGTACGGCCACCTCAACGAGCCTGTCCAGCACTACCCGGGACTCCCGGGTCACCCTGACATGCAAGGCATCCCCAGCAGTCACTGCCAAGACCCTTATCTCAAAGATGACATGGGTTGCGCGTCCCCTCAGTCGCCGGAGGATCAGGTCCTCGGTGCGCACCACCAGCACAGCCGCCACGACAGGCGATCCAACGCCGAGAACCACTTCTCAGACGACCAGCTGGTGTCCATGTCCGTCAGGGAGCTGAATCGGCTCCTCAGAGGCCTCGGCAAGGACGAAGTGATGCGTCTGAAGCAGAAGCGCCGGACCCTGAAAAACAGAGGTTACGCACAGTCCTGCCGTTACAAGCGCGTCCAGCAGAAACACGTTTTGGAGCACGAAAAGACAAACCTGGTGACACAGGTTGAGCAGCTGAAACATGAACTAAACAGACTGATGCGGGAGAGGGATGCATACAAACTTAAATGTGAGAAACTGTCCGGTGCAAACTGTTACCACGAAACTGGGTCTACCAGTGACAACCCTTCCTCACCCGAGTATTTAATGTGAGTTTGTTAATATCCTGCAGAACAGATTCTTTAGGCACTAGGTTGACAGCTCGCCTTGCTCTTTTACAAACAGGCCCATGGATTCATCAAGTTGTAATTAATTTTGGACATAAGGATATCACTTAAATAATTGTAATAGATACAACTAGGGAACATGTTATTAATGGAAAATTACAATGAAGCATGCATGCAGGACATGTATGAGATGTTTTTATTCTATAAAGGCGTATCTGTATTTTGTCTGAAAGGAGATACTTGAAATCAGAGAATATTCCCTTTTTATTAAACTTTAGTCCTTTTTCTTCAGTTACTCCTCAATCTTCATTTTGGTGATTTTGCTTTGCTTAGTTTTTGTAGCTCAAATTATATTTTGTGTTCATGCTTCCTTAAAAATAGAAAACATACTGGAAAGAATTATGCTAGAAATTACATTTCTATTATTTTTATGACTCTGATTCTGCTGGACAGATGTGTTCCTTATTTGCTTGTTCTTTTTAAGATAATATATGATTATGCAAATTGTTTTTCATCCACTGTGTCTTTAATTTGCTATGGATCAATAAACCTATTGTGACTTTTTAAAACTGTGTCTCATCTGCTGACAAAAAACGGTCCACACAGTGAAATATTTACCTCACATTAACAATTGTCTTAGTTTGTAATACACCATAAGTATTAATATTGTAGTTATTCTTATGAGAGCTATTACAACATTTGTTTGAACTCATAGTCACAATATACAAAGTAAAGAATGCTTTTAAATGACTAAATCCATAAAAGGAAATAATCCAACATAACATCTGTGCACACTACATAAAATTATGGTATTGAAGTCTTTCAGACAGTATAAATATGAAAGTAAGTTAACTAATTTGTGTGTCAGTGTAGATGCTAAGACTACAAGCACAACAACATTGCCGTCACTATAACTTTCTACTCTAAAATACGACCCAATAGGCCTACATTTTAAAAAATATACCTACATTCACAGTGTCATGTTACTTCATTATCATGTCATGAGTCTTAGTAACGTTATTATTATTATTATTATTATTATTATAAGACGGTCAAAGGAAGCACAGCAACAGTCAAAGTGTTGTGTATTTGTTGGTTCGGGGGTGAATGAAAGGATGAGTGGCTTTCTCTCCTTCCCTGACCTTTGCCCTTCACGGAGTGCTGCTTCCTGTGGGACCCCGGCATGTGAGAGCACATGGGGCTGGCTGGCAGGGGCTGTGGGGCACAGATAAAATGGAGTGGAAATCAGACTTCCCCTCTGCTCTCTTCCTCAGACAAACAGATCACCTCTGCATTCATTAACAGAGGAAGAGAGAAACAACAACCACAGCACACACTGCACCGCGCTCTTCTGGCCAGCTCCAGAGGAATTTTTTCACTTGATATGTTTTTTTGTTATTGTCCTGTTACATTTTGAAAACCTCTAGCAAATTTCCTGACAAAAGATCATTTTCGGTTCAGGACTACAATAATATTTGGATGACTGTAATACCTCCAAGGCCATTGTGATAATGTGTGATAGGGTTGTCACATTGTAAATTGAGTTTATAACTTCTGTGATGCCCTGAGCTGAACATCTCAGACTATTCACTGTCAGCAGAGACTTTCTCATTGTTCCCCCATAGTGAGAGTTCAGCTGGGCAGGTGGCTCTGTTAATGGCACCACCCTTTAGCCTGGAAACCAGGTTCTCTTTTCATGTGTGACCCCTGACAGTTTTGACCTCACCCCTCTGTTGAGGGAAAGCAGCTCTAAAATCACACCACAGGTGCAAAAACACTTTCCTTCTGAAAGCAGGCCCTATCCCTGAAGGTCGGCTCGCAGCACTGGGAGTACATGACGTAGACGACTGCGTTTGTGAACATCAAGGATGTAGCAGAAAATAACCAGATGGTTGTGGCAATGAATAATGCTCCTCTATATTTCAATGTTATTGGGAAGGGCTCATTAATCAGTGGCTGTTATATATGGCACAATACTTTGTTTACAGGCACAATTTAAATTCCTTTTCTTTTAAAAGTGTACTCGTAAATATCCTCATTAACAGTAAACCTACTCAGATGACTGCTGTGCAGAAAGTAAAATTCACCACCAATTATTATTGGAGAAGTTTGTTATTAGTTTAGTTACATGCTTGTCCATTTATTTTTTGTCTCCCAATAAATATAATTTTACATGTCTCAATGTAATTTGTAAATAACACAGTCAGGTTAAATATGAAACCGCTTAATGCTTAACAAAATAAAACCTTAAATTCTACAGCATTTTAGATTGAACTACCTAAGTGTATATTAATATCGGAGAAATTGAGTGCAAGGTATGCATGTTTGTGTACAATTGCATGTATTTTACATTGCATGCACTGATGTATTGTAGGTGTGGTTTTTCATGTCTTTGTTCGATGTGGTAGGTTTGCGCACTTACATTCATCACATGAGGATTTCTAAGCAACAGCGGAATAATAAAGTAGAAGTGTTGGCGAGGAGAGCGGTTTGTGGTACGGTGTGACAGTGTGCAGGGTGCCATTGTAGAAACGATTAGCCAGCTCTTTTCTCTCGCATGCGATAGGCTGGTGGGCCTGATGTGGGAGCCTCACACTACCCCCCTCCCCCCCTCCTCCTCCTCCTCCTCCCCGCCACCAACACCCCGAGCCCACAGCGCCTGAGGCTGGCTACTGAGTCAGCAGGAGGGAAAGGTGTCTGCACGGCTGTGGCATCAGAACAAGAGAGAAAGCAAAATAGCTGGAGAAGGATAAAGAGCAGTGAAAATGATTTACAATAGACATGCTTGCATTTTTTAAAAACAGATGGAGAGAAGGAACGATTGCACTGGGGAAAAAGTCAGAACGAGATGATGAAGCAGGTAAAAGAGGAAGCATCATCATCTCCTAAATTATTTCAAAATATCTTCTGCAGAGGCCTTTTTATTACATAGTGACTAAGATTTTCACTCTAGATGTAACTGTGACATACTTACACAATGAATAACGCCTATTAATGGCTGTTGTTCAGTGAAAACACTCAAACATGTCCATCAGAATCTGTTAAATGTGGTGCCAACCTCTTGGCTGAGTACTGGAGTTTGCCAAGGCCTGGCTGCATCTCAGACAGCGGACACAGACAGAGGAATGCTGCAGATACTCACCATTGTGTCGGGAGAGGCAAAGGAATGCAGGCTGCCAGGCTACGTACACTGTCACCAATGAACACAGCCAGAGGCCTCGAGCCATGAGGGAAAGCCGGGTCAACAGACCCCACAGTCAAACATCACTCATCACTTCTATCCGTGATATCATACCCATCTTCTCTGGAAAGTGTTGGTTTGGCCCAGCTTGACTGTCTAAATACTGAGTGTCTTGTTGCAGAATTCTTGACTGACTGTCACAAAAACTGTCAGAGATTAGATACAAAATGGCCTGTGAAATAAGAATCAGTTGATCTGCTGTGTAAATATTCTTTTGTTTCAAACAAACCCTGTTGATCAATCAGTGAATTCTGCATTCACAATCATGATTGCCACTAATCTTCTGTGGCTAAATGTCAACTGACCAGACATTTGACCCCCAATAGCAAGCCATTTCCAGCCTCAGCCAGTTCTTTCACCCGTTGTTTTGCAACAGTAAAGGCTCATACTGGTGATCGTCTACAAGAGCGGCTTCACGTGAAGTGCAGAGTAGAGATTGGGATGGACAGGATGGACGAGGGGCTTCCTCTTTCACTTCCTATATGAGGGTCCAGTCAAGTGACTCTTTGTGAGAGTGTTAGGTTGTATGTCGCAGGAAAACGCAGCTTCGACCGCTGTGGTTTCCGCTCAGGATGTCCAGTCGTTTCTGCGCACAGTTGTGACACTGTGAATCATGCAGTGGTCACACACGCACACAGACGTGTCCATGGACAAGGCACACACACACACGCATGCAGACATGCCTATGCAAATATACACGATCATGTGTAGATGCACTTTCTTGCTCTCTCACACAGAGGTACACATTTTTAATAAAATCATGTGATTGTGACAATTTTAGTTTGTCACTCTTTTTTGATTGCCTTAGCTCCTGCTCGGACTAGGAAGGCATTTCTTTCAGTATTGCCACATCCTGAAAGATTCCACGGTAATTATGATTGTATAACTGGTAATGACTTAGGTTATCACATGATGGGCTCTGCAGGCTCCAACTGAGTGGATTAATGTGTAGCCGCAGAACTACAATAAAGCTTGTCTTGCTATCTTATTGGCTGTAATAAGGAATCTGGCTTCCTGTGGACGTTGTGTTCAGCATGTTTGTGCATGAACTCCTGGGGATCTGATAGGAAGGGCGTTTGATAAAGTGCTTGTCACGTTTTAGTGGACATCACTGACAGAAGTGTGACAAAGTCCTGTCACATTTAAGACCCTGGACTTTGGTTACCGAACAAAGGGTGAACCACTGTATGTAATGATTATACAGGTACTTCCCAGCGTGACCGAAACATAAAAACAGTCTTTTAACAGAGGTGAAAAACAGAGGTTTTTTTACCAGCATACACAAAAGGGGTAAATGAACTGTGCAAATGATGTGAAAGTGACTAATCATTTTAGATACATTCCAATAACTGCACCCTCGACACCTTGACGATTTTCTACAATGGATACAGAGCATATTCTCCTGTTTCATGGGTGACACTGCAGATTTGCAGCATAAATAAGAGGCCAAAGAGTGAAGGAAGTGTCATTAAAGAGAAGAAAAGAGTAGAAAAAAAGAAGAGGAATATCTTTTCCCTTCATTCCCTGTTAGGATTTCCTGTTCTGTTTTATGGGGGTCATGCAGCTGGCAGGCGCCCTCCTGTTTCTGTCCATAATGATGACAGGCGTCCATTAGTGCACAGTAGAAACACGAGCCACAAAGGTTAACTCAGCCCCCCCCACCCCCTCCTGACAGCCTCTTCCCTTTCCACAGCCCCTGGCCCCTAGTATACAACCTACCTATCTATAGGGCAGATAATTGTGGCTTTCAGTTGCTGTTGGCAAAGCTTCGCTGATTAAGGGTCAGCTCCTGCTCAAACACCAGCATGTGCACCCTGGCGAGTTTAACACAACCTGCAAAGCAGGTACAGCTCTGGGACCATATTATGTCTCTGGTATATAACAATCTCACATCCAGGAAAACTAATAGTGGGACTGGTTTTTGAGAGGGGCACTGCAGATGAGAAAATAAACTGTTCTTGCTGTTATGTTTTTTCGTGGGTTTAATTGTAGGATAGAGATCATTTTATATTTTTGGGATGATGTTACTGTGTCACCGGGAATTTAAATGAATTGTGGCCCAAAAAGTGAGAACAGCAAAAGATATCCCAGAGATGTATATGCAGGTTTAGTTGGAAAATCGTAAAGAAAAATGAGATTTTTCCTGCACTCTTAGTTTAGATTCTCTCATACAGAGTGAGAAAATAGATATGAACAGATTATAGGGTTCGAAATCGAAACTACAGATGTCACTGAACATGTACCATTCAACACCCTATTTCATAACTTTCTGTGGGTGTCACTAACATGAGAATATGGCAATGGTGTCATTCGTTCTGGTAAAGTCTAGCAGGCCTCCTTGGAATTAGGTGTGTCACTCTCCCACTAGTGTGTCATGTTAACATCTCCCTTGTGTCATAACTCTTCCCTCATGTTTCTCTGAAGCACTATGCTGAACTTAAAGCCATATAATTTTTCCTTTCAGCTGATTATAGCTCAGCCGGATCCGTCTATGCGTCTTTTACGCTTGGCAGGACTTTGCAAAACAGTGTTCACACGCCCCATTCTTTGATTCTTTGGCCATCTTTGTCATCATGCACAATGTTAAGCCTCCGCTACAACAACTGAGTAACAACCATCTGTGTGCTGTGGTTGGACTGTCAGGGAGAGAAGCTTGTGATTGGCCAACATAGAGCTTATAAGGGATCTATTTAAGGGGACGCAGTCCTTTATACTACAGTGAACCCATGTACTTGTTTGCTCTTTTTGTGGTCAAGATACAGGAACTACTTTTTTCTGGGATTTAACGGCAGAAAAAAAGAAACCATAACTTCTCAAAAGATTTAAATGAAAGGTTACAAGTAAACAAAGTTTATGGAGGGTGTGAAACGAATTCCCACTGAATGTAAGATAGTTAAGAGAGTTCATTTGCAATTAATACAAAAAATTGTTAAATAAGTATTATATTATTGATCATTTATGAAATCATATCTGCATTAACTATTTCTTTGGCAACTTAGGGGGAGCAGAAACAAACGTTAAACACAACACTGACATTTTATCACCTTTTAAAGGATTAGTTTGAGCTTTTGGTCACTGTTTGCTGTCCTGGCTCCACAATGAAGAAACTCCCCATTGACATCAGGACAGCAGAAACTCTACACATCTTCCATTGCAGACTGAAAACTCATCTGTTCAGACTGCACCTTGGTCCATGAAATAAAATTTAAATCTATCTCATATTGTATCTAAATGTAGCACTTCAAGTAGATCAGCATATTTGATGACGTTCATGTACTTGCATAATTCGAATTCGCGAGATAGCTGTAATCTTGCCGGCCAATGCTGGTCATTTCTCCCCAATTTCGGGGTCAAATTACTGCTGAGACGCGTTATTATAGATCCCACGTAACTTCTAGGCAAGTCTCGCCCTACAAAGTAGCCCGATTGGTTGGGGTTAGGCATTGACCTCAAGTGGTTAATGTTAGGATAGCCGATTGGTCAGGGGATAGGACCTGAACAAATCGGGTTCCGTTACCTTGTCCAAACATCAATGCCTGGCCAATAGTAGCGTGTGAATGCTATTGAAGGGCGGATCCCTCCTGGAAGTTGCGTGGGTTCCATAATAACACTGCTGGGACATGTAGTATTTGGCTAAGAAGCCTTTATTGGTGATTTTTCACTGTACAAAGCACTGCTATATAGCTACTCCATTGCAGTAGCTAGTGAAATAACGGTGGAGGCTGCAGCCGAGCTCAGATTCCAGGAAACACTCTGGCCAATCAGAGTAGACTGGGCTTTGTCGGGAGGGGGGCTTAAAGAGACAGGCGCTCCTACAGAGCGTCTCATACAGAGGGTGAATACAGATGCAGCAGCCATGGGCAGTATGAGTGTTATGAGTGTTTTTTTTAACATTAAAGCATGTAAACATGTTATAGTACAAACACAAAATACAAGTATTATCCTGAAAATGCTATATAATAGTTGCCCTTTAAGAATTGAAATTTTGTAAAGGTTAAAGAAAGTTATTTTTGAGGCTGTAGTTTGTGGTGATGTTGTGCTAAAGTGCATTATATTGTGTATCTTACTATTTATCATGAGATACAGCTGATTATTAACTGACTTTAAGTCTTTATAGCTTTTACAAGACAAAAAAATAATTGGTATGAACGCACTGATGTAAAACTGCAAATGATTTTAAAAAATGCAGCAGTGTCAGTCAGAGAAGAGAAAGTGAATTGTGTGAAGTAACACACCGCCCACACGTGGCCAAGCAGTGGCCTGCAGCATTAACATGTCCAGGCTGAAAAACAACAAAAGTTGGTGGCCTCTGAGCTGTAACCCAACACACTCTGACCTCAGCCTGCACATCATGTGTTGAGAAACGTTCAACTGTCCAACTGTTGTGGGAACCCCCCATCTGTCTGCCTCCCATGTTCTGGAGCACAGAAGCCTCAGACAAAATCAGACAAATAAGTGAAAACAATACCATGAAAAACTATCAAACTGATAACATCAAAGACCAGAAAAAAAAATCTTTGAATGCGTCTCTATCTCTGTTTCAGAATCAAAATACTTTATTGATACCCTGACGGAAATTATTTAGTTACAGTTGCTCACAGTCAGATTCAAGGTAAAATAAGAGTAAGAAAGAGCAAGTCAAAAAGTGTATAAAATAACATAGCTATAATAATAAATAAATAAAACGTTAAGTAGAAGTAAGTGAGATTAGGTTAAAAGTAAGATTTGGTTAAAAATATTGTTTCAAATGGATTGTACAAATTCTATTGTAGTGCAGTGTCAACATTAATACAGTACGAACATAAGTTGGCTGCTCTGGTGAAAAACATTCAGAGTGAGTATGTCAGCTTCAAGTCTCTTTTGTACAGGCCAGGTCAAAAGGTCACCATAAGTCTGTGAGTGACAGCAGTAATGGCGAGTGGGGTTATATTTAAATCCCGAGGAGAGGAACAGCCTTGACTCATGTGTGGACCCTGCACACAGAGAAAAATGAAACTGCTCTTCTTGTTAAGTTTCCTAGCATCCATATAACTTGATGGCAATACTTATTTTAAGACACTGATTGTGAAATCTTTTGCTGAAGTAGCAAATAAAGGACAGTTCTAAAAAAGAGATATACATTTTTGACAATGCTTTCATGTCCCCTTATGAGTTAAAATGTAGGTTGCATATTATTGGAAAGAGTATCACTGCCTGGTTAAGAATAGATTTTATTGATCCGTGTGATAAAGTGAACCCTCTCTTTAAAGATTATTTCCCAATGTCCTGCTGAGGAGTTCAGTTGCTTTGTTGTATGAATAGATCTGGAGTCTAACTGTGTTGATTCGTCTGTGGCAGCTGAGGTGTTTAGTAAAGGCTGCTCTGGGTGATTGGTGGAAGAAGTGGAAAGCAGGAGCGCTGGGCTTTCCCACAGAACCAGAGGAGAAGACTTTGAAATATGAGCAGCATCTCTGAAGCTTTATCAAGCCCTAATCATCTGATATATCTGTCAGAAGCCGCAGCCCTCTCCATATACCTGTTATTCCTATGTGCTAGTAAAACAGATCTTTGAAGGACTAATCCTTTAATACTGATTCATTGTTTCATCAACTGAACAAACACTTGTGTTTGCTGCAAAGACTTAAACTTCTTATCTTGAGCAGTGCTACCTAAGTCAGTTTAAATGTTTGAGATAAATGAGAAAAGTGTGGCAGATGGATCGTATGTTATCCCTTCACTCTTTGTGTTTTCACACCAGCTTACCCCCGGGGCTACTTTGACATGCACATGCATACCTATCTGTGCTGCCATCTCTTTACAGTATATCTGTGTCAGCAGCGGGCTAAGGCAGGAGCATGAGAAATGGAGGCGAACTCGGTCCTCAGTCCCACGGATAGGGGCTGTGCACTCAGCTGTAAACGTGTGTGTGTGTGTGTGTGTGTGTGTGTGTGTGTGTGTGTGTGTGTGTGTGTGTGTGTGTGTGTGTGTGTGTGTGTGTGTGTGTGTGTGTGTGAGTGTCATGAATCTTTATTTCCATCTGTTTTCATCACCTCTGGAAAAGTGGCATGACGAGTCTTCCCATAGAAGTGGCGAGAACGTTGCCGTCCCGCACCTTCCTCTCCTCCTCACCTTACTTGATGACATAGGCCTTATCTCTGCATCTGCTGGGACCAATAAGTCCTTCCCCTTTGTTTAAGGACTAGGGCATGCTACTGAGCTCATCGTGAACGGAACGCTAAATTGGGAGCTTTCAGACACAGATGAGGCACATACTGTATATCTGTGAGGAGTCCGTATTTAGAGTTAAGCGATTATTTCAGATAATCTTAATAATTGAATAATATCTGCGACTGCTATGATGAACTCTCTCTGACTGCTAAATATGCAAATATCTTCTTTTACTCCACATTGCAATACATCATTATTCTGTTTGGCCTCGAGCTGTGGGGGAGAGAATCGGCTTGTTTAGATCCACAAGTCAAGAAGCTGTGAAGCTACACACCTTTTACTCCTATGATATGATCAACTAAAATACGAGTCCTCCATAATATTTCATGCCAATATAAGGTCACAATGTGATTAATTTCGATCCCTTTCACTTCAGGAAGACTCAGAAATGTTTCACAAAAGTACTGACAGCATCAAAGAGGGGATGCCTTCACTCCAGTGTGAGCCACCATTACAAAGAGAGGTTGACCTTGCCTTTGGCCTCTTGGCTGTCTGACAAAGCAATCCCCATGCTCTAGTGCAGTACGGCTGTCCTCTAAATGAAAGTAGCTGAGAAGTGAAGGGCAAAGAGGCCTATGGAATATCAATGTGCGATGCTCTCAATTAAGATTAAAGCTTCAAATGGAGTCCTATGGAGCCGCTTCCCTAAGAAATACTTGACATTTTACCCTTGCTGACTCTGGATAAAAAAAGAGTCCTGCACCACCAGTACCACCACCACAGCCGCTAACTAGCTGCCCCTCCTTGGCGATTCACTGAATTCATTTTGTAGATATTGACTTAGGCTACAGTCACACTTCTAAGAAATAAGTGAAATGGATCATCTTACTGCCAGTGGATGATAAGAATACTGAAATATGAAAAAGCGTCTGGATCAGCAAAATGACAAACTGGTGGGGGGGGGGATATGAGGCAGTCATGATAAACCCTTAGAGACAAATTCCCTACAGCTAGACGGAGGACTGAGGAGAGGAAAGAGAGGGGGAGAGAGGTAAAGAAGAAAAGAAAATATACATCTGCAACATGCCCAATTTAAATGTATGTTTAAGAGAGAGCCTCATTAATTTACAATACGTGTATCCTCTCTGAATGCCAAAAACATGGAAAGAATGGACGTAGACAGCTTGTAAACACATAAAACACCAGCTATAGGGAGTTTTTAAGTATATTGGCCAATTTTATCTGAAAAAACATTTATTATATGGGAACCTCAGTTTAACATATACTTATTATATTTTCCCCTCAGTATCACATCTTTTCTCTGACAATGCATACCGTATTATCTGTGTATTTTCGACCACCAAACACTCCTCAGTCATAAAAACAGCCAATTACAAAGCTACAATTCTGTGCGTTATTCCCCTATAATTAGTACAACGTTTGAGATTTATTTAGCAGTTTGTTAAGATTCAGCAGATGTTGTTTCTGGGCCAGTGGCTTCAGTTTGAATATAAAACACGGGTCGGTATTCACTTAGAATATGCGGCACATTTCCTGGTGATTTACAGAACATGATGTCAGTTGTTTGCATCTGATGTAGATTAATACAGATGCTGTTGTTTACAGTGTGTATCTGTCAGTATCATCACATCTGAGCTATGTGAACATTTCTAGTTATGATTTTGGTACAAAAGACAAACGTTATGTGGCCATTCAAATCAAGACAGTAAATTAGTAACAACACATATTTGCTCATTTTGTTGAGAGCATGAAACTCCAGGTGGGCCTAAGCTATATGTATAAAGATTACATTGTATTGCTAAAAGTAAGAGAGCAGGGACTGATTATTACATGATGTAGAAAATAAGCTCAAAATGGAGCCTATCGTGTAAACTCCACCCTTGATAAACAGAATTCCACATCACGCTCCAACTCTGCAGTTAACTGAATCAATGCAATTCCACTTGTGCTGATCTTGCAGACTGAGGCCCTTCCCCATCCTCCCTCTCTCTCTCTCTCTCTCTCTCCCCCCCCCCCCCCCCCCCCCTCTCTCTCTCTCTCTCTCTCTCTCTCTCTCTCTCTCTCTCTCTCTCTCTAACACACACAAACCCATCTCCCTCCCCGTGCAGGTCTACCCATCGTAACACATTAGCAGTAGAAGCCATCACACAATCAAGACAAGGCAGTGTATGAGACGTCAGGCCAATTTGTTTCCTTCTTGGAGCTACATCACATTAGCAGGGTTGCTATACCCTTGAGCTAAATCCAAGTTCACACAGAGGGAGCGGGCTGCCGGACAGGAGGGCAGCAATGTCAGCAGTTTTCAGACGGCTGCTGACATGTATCCAGCAGACTGACATGTATGAAAAAAAGCTTGATAGTTTAAAATATGGTCCTTTGGATGTGTTTTTGTAAGGCATTTCCTGCGGCCTGGAAGTGAAAGAGTGCACTGTCAGAAAATGAAATAAAAAAGTTATTTAGTCAGAGGTCAGGACATCAAATGAATCTGTTGAGTAAATGAAAGGACTGGATTTTATTTCCACTCTTATTAGGATCTCATACCACCAAACAAATGTGATATGACTTCAGCTGTGCCCTCCCTGAATCAGAAGACAAATGTGAACCGGAGAGACCAGTCAATAGTTCAATTATCTGATGTCTGTCTTGCTTAATTAAACATATAATTGACTATCCAAGGACTAATGATAGCCATCCCATTACCCATGAATTCAGTGGATTTGGCATAACCACCACTTGACCCCGCTGTGGATTGACTGGCCTTAGGTACAGGGTCAGAGTGTATCCACTGTTCACCACTGTAACACTCACTGAGACTGCATTCCCCGTCGCATGTCTCTGGATGTGGCTCTCAGCTCTGCCAAAAACAGTTGGAGGGAAAAATGCAATTACTGCAAGATTATCATACTGCTTCCGTTTGACTTTTCTGACTGAATTCATGAATATATATGAATCCATCTTGCATCTCAATCTGGAAACCCCCCCATCTTAGCCCCCCACATCTGATGTTTGGCTGGTGGCGCTTTCTTTGTTTCCTCAAAGTGTGTTCTTACAGGAAGATTAAAGTGTTACCCTGAAAAACCCAGACCATAATTCAAAAAAGTATGAAACATCAAAAATTGGTCTGTCCGTGTACAAAAAAATCCCTGCAATATAAATTTCCAGAACTTTAAGGGAGAATGCATAAAGGATGTGTTTTCCTAAATATCGCTGTTGTCAGGTGAAAACCTCCAAAATGTAAACTTTTCAGGAACTAAGAAACAGCCTGTTTTTTAGCTTGATGACCAAGCATTTTTAAGTTTATCCATTTAAATTCTGAAAGGTTTTCATGAGCTGCAGGCCTATATATGTTCTATAGACCATAGTGGACCATTTAAATTGAAGGTGAGATAATGTTTTTTCCCAGAGTTGAGAAGATTGATACCACTCTCTATCTGTCCATCTAGTGTGAAGCTAGAGCTAGGAGACAATTAGCTTAGCTGTAGCTAAGTCACTGTGCTCGGCCAAGAAATCATTTTAGCATGTAGCTTTCTGTAAAACTACAAATTGTTGTTTTCATATTTCAGTTTGTGTACAGAATAAACAAACAAGATATAACATGTTCATTAATGAGCTTTAGCAGTGCTGGTATGTGTGTTTTTTAACTTTGGACAGAGCCAGGCTAGCTCCCCCCCTTTCCCATATCTTTATGCTAAGGTATCTGTCACCTGGCTGTTGCTTCATACTTAACAGACAGACAAGATAGTGATATCAATCTTCTCATCTCACTCTCAGCAAGAAAGCAAATAAGCATATTTCCCAAAATATTCCACTCTTCCTTTAAAACTAAATTATTAAAACCACAAACACTTCCTAACTGAGGCTAGTGTGATACTAGTGCCAATAAATACCCGATTTATTTTAATACCAAAACAATTATTTTTTGATACCTTACTTTTACAAATGTAAACTTCTAAGAAACATGTTTAACAAGGAAGCCAAAGTTCACAAATGTTAAATCTTGTATAAACACAAACACACAACACACAAACAGAGACACATACCCTTTGACATAATGAATTAGTCTTAAATTGGTTCTTTAAGTATATAGAACATAGAAAGAATTTAGCCATAGAAAACAAGAGACACGTTTTGGTTATTGCCAAAAAGGTGTTAAAGTTCAATACAAAGCCTTACATATTTTGGATTCTACCATAAATTTAGACAGTTTTACTCTATAATCTGTTGATGAGGTCCACACTCCAATTGTGTTATTATATCACTGCACACTTCTAATTGCCTGACAACACCTATACCCAACCTCAACACACACACACACACACACACACACACACACACACACACACACACACACACACACACACACACACACACACACACACACACACACACACACACACACACACACAGCACCCCTCTCTCCCTAAATGTATCACCAACCTTTGGACTTCAGCACTCCTCCCCTTAATAGCTCAATCTGACGGATCATTTAAAAGCCAGCTAAAACAGACAGATGGGTAATGGATTGCATGGCAAATCAATGCTGGGATCAATGGAAGACGTGCATCAATAAATGGATAGAGAGCAGCTGAAATAGACACCAGAGTTAATGTGGAACAGTGTAGAACATCATTGTGTGGAGCACACAGTGGAGAAGGCTAATACGAGTCGCCCTGGCTGATAAGGTGTCCTTTTGAATAATGGAGACAACAAACTGACAAGATAAGCTAAACTTAAGCTGAGCTGCTCTAGTCTAGCTGAGGGAGCTGCTTATTTAGTGCCCATTCCCAACATACTGACACACTCTTTCTCTCATAAAGGCAGCCACCACCAGGCCAATTTCTCTGCCTACTGTAGCTCCACAGCAGTTTCCTGCCTATTTACACAACTATAATCGTGTGACAATCCTGGTCACACTGACGCTGATGTGAATTGGACTGTAGATACGGTATCAAGGGAACAGTAAAGCAGAAAATTAACAAAAGTGCAAATCTGTGTTTTTGCTGAACAAAACACGAAGTCCCAGGAATCTTTTCTCTGTCCTCACCAGGGAGCGAACACAGAGTCACCTTCATCAGGAACAAACTATATAGTTGTTTTCCATTTTGTATGTGCAGAATGCTGAGCTAACATGCAGGGACACATGGTGTTGTGGGGGGGGGCAGCTCGCTACAAGTGTTGAACTTGTGTTGGACCCAGGTGGCGTTGTGACCAGAGTCTGAATCATCGCTGCAGCACTAGACGCTCCAGACTTGTGGTTTAAATGTTCAACTGTGGGAGGTCTCCCACTCACTGATAACTGCATTTATACTGGTGTCAGCTGTTGTGAATGGGCATCATAGTAAACACAATTAATACAATTCTTAATAAACCTCAGCTTGCACTCCTTGGACAAGCAAGTGGCAAGACACTACAGCTGTTTCTCATGGGCTCGTGCCATAAATCTCTGGCGATTGGGTGGTTTAAGGGTGGGTGCTAAGGAGCAGCTGTACCCATCTAAAAATAGCGGCAGGGCTGCTGCCGGACAGCGCATTAAAGCTCAACATGCAGTATAGCACAAAGAGCCTATCAACAATACCTTCCACCTGCATTAGCCTAACTGCAGCCTGGCATCAGCATTATAACGCAGGAAGTGACTGACTGTTGTGCAAGCATGTCACTGTGTCTGACGCACAACCCAAACAACGGCCCAATCCTGACCACATAATTCAGACACACTTTATTTTTCCAATGAGCTGAACATTCATTATCAGTGTGTCGTGGCCTGAGGCAGAATGCTCCCTTCTCGGTGTAGTGACAACCACCGGCCACCCTGATGGAAAACAAAGCCAAGATGGCACAGCAAACACAAAATCATTATGACAAGCAGAGTTCAACAAAGTAGGTATCAGCACACTAAGCACATTTTATCAGTTTTCTTTTAGTCAGACCTTTTCTCTAAATTAGAAAACAGACTGAAACTCCTACATCCAGGCCTGCTTGTTCAAGCTGATAATAAAAAGTGTGTGTGTGTGTGTGTGTGTGTGTGTGTGTGTGTGTGTGTGTGTGTGTGTGTGTGTGTGTGTGTGTGTGTGTGTGTGTGTGTGTGTGTGTGCATGCATTTGGGGTGCACACACCTGTTTGGGTGTACTGTAGGGTAAATGTAATTGGTTAACACAGAGGCTGGCAGTGTTTAGAGATGCCAAATTGCGCCTCTGGGAGTCACTATAGCTCACAATCTGACTAATGAAGGCCAAGTAATCAAGCTTCAAACTCATCAACCATGTTTGCAGTAATTAAAAGCTTTATGTTCAGCACCAGGAGAGCCGTTTGACTCTGTCAGTCAGTGTCAGAAGCCAAACCTGATGTTTGTTATTTCCTGGAGCAAGGAACATTTGACACAAAATCCACTGCTCTGACTGTTTGTTCAGTTTAATATAATGCCATAACAAATACATTGTGCCACTTAGAAGTCCGGTCCGTGCATTCACACCCAAGCAAAGAGGGAGCCTACATAAATGTACACGGTGATAGATATGAGTACAATAATTCATTGTATACTGTCTGTCTGTGTCATCCTGATCTATTCTGTCCTGTGGGACTCTGAGGGTCTGTTAGTGTAAAATACTGCCATCATAGCCCCTGGCCTTCAAATCTACATTTAATACACTACAAATCAGATATATTTTCAAAGAAATAAACACATAATACACATACAAACGTGCATGTGTATTAGCTACATTACAGTTACAGAAATTCACACTTACATTCAGCATGTACTATAACCTCCTAAAACAAATGCGCTGGTTCTACACACCTGCAATAAAAAGGTTATTTCACATCTGCATGGGTGTAATTTGTCCTTATGCACAACAGCATAGGCATGCTGACTAACTGGATTGGGCCTTAACACAATATTTGGTAGGATATAATGTTACACCTTCTGCCGGACATGCTGACATCAACAAGGATTTTACCCAGCATGCAGCAGGAAAGGTTCTACCACTACAATTCTCCAAGGATTACATGTGACCTGAAGAGGACATCAGAGAGTGGCTGTTTGTCTCTTATAAAATATAAAATAAATAAGTCCACCCAAAACTTGAAAATGAACATTTTACAGGTTAGTCATTAGAATGAATCTATAACAAATATATCTAAACTATTGTATTAAATCATGATAATTTAGCATAGTCTTTGTGGTGAAAGAGACTGATATGGTACTGTTTCATTTTAAGAAATAAACCATTGGTATTTCCAGAGTTCCAATGTGCTTCTCTATGGGAGTGAAGAACAGGGACAGGGCTCTCTCTGGTGGCAGAGACCTGCTAGTGTTACAGCTAATGCTCATCACAAGCGTAACCCCAGTAAATGAGTAAAAATAGGCACTTTTTATTGAGGAAAAAAACAATTAAAAGGTAAATCATGTAGTTTTTTTAAATGTCTCATGTGAAGTGGAATATGCAAGCTTCTCTGTTTACCAGTGAGCCGCGCCTAATAGGTACAGACTGTTGTATTGTGGACCCCCCACTGCTTTCTTGATTACAGACAGTAGTTGCTTTGCAGCAGCCAATTAAAAAAAGATACCATTCTCTCGCATTTTACCAACATTATATTTACTTGTAGATCAATTCCCTTCAACTGCGCCATTTCACGTGATGAATGCATTGCAGATACTTTTGATGCGTTTGCCTGGTAGGAGATGCACGCACCATAGGAGCACGGCCTGCTGTTCTCACCTTATTGCCATGTAATAGTTTAGAGTGTAGGCGTTGTTAGGTCTGGAGTGTAATGATGTGGCATCTTGGAAATTAAAAACATTTATAACACTGATATTAAGTTGTAGTTAAATGCAATATTAGTTAGTGGTTATAATCATGCTTCATTATGACCTTTTAGTACATGTCTCTGTTAAACAAACCTAAGGCAATATTAACATATCAATACTGATATGGGTGAAGCTGCAATTAATGAATTAATTGCTATTGGATAGGCCATCCCCACAGCCATTAATAGCAAGAAGCAGGTAAATTATTTCAAGACTAGATCAGTTGTGGAAGAAGCATGTTTCTTCAGTAAAAGTTAATGTTATGGAGGCAGTATCAATGTCATTTGATTATTATCACTGATGCATTAAGCAGCATTTAAATGTAGTTGGTTAAGGGGGAGCTACGTTTTTATATGCAGTTGGGAAGTTATATGAAACAATACATCTTATTTATGTTTGAAGTGAAACAATTAGTCGATCACTGAAAATGTTTTGGGTTTGGACAAATGAAGACATTTGGACTGAGGGAAATTGTTATGGGTGTTTTTTTTACTATTACAATATACTGTCGACCAAATGATTAATTGATGAATTAAGAAAATGGTTGTCAGATCGATTGGTAATAGACAAAATCATTATTTGCAGCCATTATTTATGAGATCATCTCATATTTTGTGTATAAAAAAAGTAACTGTCAGATACTGATATTGCTGTAGTGGAGCAAAAAGTATTATATTATATATACTCAAGTTAAGTACAAACACCTCTAAAATTGTACTTAAAAGCCATTTTTAAAAATGACGGACTACAACATATGTTTACGTAATATGAATTAGGCCTATATTCAATGTCATGGAGTATCAACTTGAAATGCCTCATCATCAATTAGTTCATCTACAGTATTTTGAAAATGTGGGCTGTTGTAAAGGGTTTATAATGCAACCCCTTTAATGTCATTATATGCAATTTTTGTTCAAATTAGTCTATGTATAACTCTGCATGTCTACTGTGAAATAAATAGATTAAATAGCAGAAGGTTTGCTGCCGTAGGTTTGTTTTCTCCATTTAAAACTACTGGAAGAAAGAAAAGAATCAAGCTATCTGTACATCTTGATACAAGAGTTTACACACCTAATCTTCTCACTATAGTTAAACATTAGTCACATAAAGCTCAGAGTGAGTAATACATTTATAACTCAAGGCATTCTGAGCACAACTATCACTGAAGCCCCACAAGCTTTGATCATTCACAGGACCTTTGTGCTTAGATGGGAGATATGAAGACATAAACACTGTTTGTGCCAGGCTCAGCAGCACACCATGTAGAACCATGATTCAGAATAATTTAAAAGTATATTATTGCTAATATGGAGCTTTACACAAATGCTAAACCCCCCTGCTTCACTGCTGCCTAAAAATTAGAATTCTTTGTCCAAGAATGATATTGACAAGAATCTGTGCATAAAGAAGCATTCATCGTAATCTGTTTGTAATCTGTGACAGAGATTCTTCTCCAAATCCGCCCTGGACAGCAACTGTGATTGGCTATGTAATCAGCAGAGGTGCCAGTATCACAGATGCTGTCTCTCAACTAATTGCATGAAGGCACTGCAGAGCATAAGGCGCAGGTGCTCATTCTCTTTGGGAAGTCACTTTGTTTCCTTGTCTGTCCTATAACTTTTGAACACATTTTTTCCCCCCAAGATATTCTTCACAAGGATTTGATTACAGTTTTTTCAACTGTGATGGAGCTGAAAGCGAACACAGAGGATGGATATGTAGGAAGTGTTAGAAAAGACAAAAGTCAATAAGCACTCATCTAGCAAAAATCTAGCTTTGTTTATTAGCAAAGCGCAGTGAGAGCCAGCTGCTCTCTAGAATGTTGTTCAAATGCAGTTACAGCAGCCAAATGTGTTTAAATAACCAAAACAGCACTTGCACAATGCATTTTCACTCATACTACAGCAGATATTATCCAGTTTTAACCACCTCAGCAAATTATTTTCATTAAACTGACATGGTCAAAAAAATATTGAACTGTGTCTTTGGTTAAAAATAGAATTTCTGTCAATTACAATTCTGTTTTACCATACACGAAAAAGGGCTTTGACATGGACAGGACACTGAATGAAAGGGACAAAAGTGGGCACTGCAGACAAGACAAATAGAAGAAAGCTAGAATTCTACTGCATAAGCCAAAACCATTTATTTTAAACAGAGGATCCTCAAGAAACCTTGCAATAGCGCTTCCCCGCTCCATCTCCGAAATCCCTGAAGACAAACTAGTGTACACATCTGGCTCTTGGCCATGTGCCCATGCCCGCACTTTCAACAAGCAGTCTGGGGTTTGGTTCCTGCTTACAGTCTTTGTGTACCCTCTGCCTGCTGTGAGCGCCAGGCCCCCGAGTCATGTTGGTGACGTCCGCTAGCTCTCGCCTCTGGGACAGGGTGGTCACCATGTGCTCCAGCTTGGAGCGGATGGTGGAGTAGTGGTGCTGGCGCTCTTTGGTCAGCTTGTGGAAGCAGTCCTTTAAGGTGCCATCTGGAGCTGCCTGGGTGGGCGAGCTCTGCCTGGGAGACGGAAAGGAGGGAGAGGTGGCCTGGTTTGGCACTGTGCTCGTTGGTGTGATAAGGTTGGGGTGTTGTGTGAGCTGGAGGTCAGTCTGGGTGTCACTGTCCATTACTGACTGGCTGGTCTGAGTGGAGGCATGGCAAGAGACGGGGCTGGGGGTCGCTGGCTCTTCCTCTGCTAGCTGATCTGCAGGGAAGCGCTGAGTGGTGCTACCAGCCAGGATCTCCTCTTGCATGTGCTGCTGCTCAGTCCACTCCTCACCTATGGTGAAGTCGTTGGATACTGGGTTGGTTTTACGACGATCTGGAGTCGACTGTTCACACAGCGGCTGGACAGCTAAGCTTAAGGGGTTGCGGCTGGGTGTGCTGGTCAGACACACTGGCCTCTGTCTGGCCAGTTGAGGGGAGGAGGTGATTGAGTGTTTGATGAGGAGATGCTCGTAGATGCTGCTGTTTCGGACACTTGGAGGCCCTCGAGTGTTTATAGGTAGAGACTGGGCGTAGAGGATGCGGAACTCCTCGTCAAATTTCTCTGTTATCTGACCAGAAAGCTCGATTAGGTTGCTGCTGTTTAGTTTTCCATCAGTCCAGTTGTACCTGCACAGGAATGGGATTTAACAACATGCATGAATGAAAGTAAGCAGGTACAATTATCCAAACCCAGCAAGAAAATTACTTTTGTCTGGTAAATCTGGGGATTTTAGGCAACTCCATGCTACAGATAGGCAGCTACATCATTTGATTTTAGGTCAAATGGTTAGAAGCCTTTTACCTGTAAGAACCTGTAGCCACTTTGTTTCCATCAATCAGCATGAACCTCTCATGAACTTCCCCAGTAATCCTCGCACCTGATCTCATGTAATAAGTTGTACCAGTTATAGTTCGCACTCTCATTTGCTGAAAGGATAAAAAAAAAAAACAGAAGAGAAAGAACAGGAGTGAGCGATAAGTGCAGACCCACCCAGTCATATTAAATATTAAAGGACATATTTTAATTTGATGCCATCTGATGTTTTTATTTTGTACACAGAGCCACACCCAGCTTTACAGACCCACCACATACCTGAAGGTCATCCAGGCAAACACCGACATTTCTGCACATCTTGAGGAAAGCAGGAGCACATGATTGGTCCAGCAGGATGTAGACAGGGACTTTGCGGTGGGAGCATGCCTCCTGAAGATCCTTAAAGATATCCAGGTCGGTCAGGGAGTCTGTAACTATGGCAATCACCTGCAGTGGAAAATTACAGAGGTAATATAATAGAATTCCTTTTCGCAACCGTGTTCTTGCAGATGTAGCACATGACTGTTTTTTATTATTGTCAAATGCAATGCCTTATTTCAAACAGAGCTGTGAATCTCTTTCAGGCACACTCCCAGAAATGTGCGTGCTGATGAGCTTTCTATTGACTGTGGTCTGTTACCATGGCAATCGGCAATAACGCTTGGTCAGCAGACAAGTTACTTCAAACAGGAGAGAAGTAGGTGCACTGTATGGCTTGCCTCCATTTTCCTGAGCTTCAGTTCGCACTGAGATTTCTCTTTTTCGCGAGGAATTTCACATGCTCTGCTAAAGGTTGTGTGTTGAGGATTAGACACAGATGTTTACATAGCTCAGATTTATTGCTTCAAACTTTTCCACATGCAGCTTTAACAGGAGTTCCCCAATTTATCTGCATGATAGTGTGTGGGTGCTTTAGGAAAATTTGTAAAAACAGTTACATTTCACTGAAATATAGGACCAGGCTGTTCCTGTGAGCCGACCATACTGTAGATGCACGTTGGGTTGCTACGGTCAGTGGTTTAACATTACAAAAAGACAGACGACCTAATGGTCACACTTGATTGAGAATATTTTCTAAGGTTTCAAAACTGATAGCCAGTACACTGTATATACACACACCACTACATTTGAACTGAAACCAGAGAGAGAGAAACCAGATGAAGAGGGAATGCAAACTTTGATAGAGGGGAGCAAAGCAAGTCGAGACACATCTGGCACGCAGGCCCTCCACAGGCCTGAGGTGCTGCTGAAGACTCACACTCCCTTCATGTTGGATTTTTTTTTTTTTTTAAACCGAGGCAGAGTGACAGCTCCCATCAGTAGCATCAACATGAATATTCATGCCGTGTTTTTGTTTGTTTGATCCTTTTGGTCACTGTTTTTTTTCTGATCAAGACTTCAAAAACCTTTCAAATTACAAACTGATCAAAGAAATTCCATGGGGAAATCTGGCATGTATTTTAGGGATTATACAAAGAAGATTTAGAACTTGAGTTTTCCCTCCAAAAATGTTTTAATGAGTGACTATACACACACACACACACACACACACACACACACACACACACACACACACTTACTTTGTGGTAGGGGGATATTTGATAAAATATCAATTTGAAATTTGACAAATAAAAATCCTGTTTTAGGATACCACATAAAACCATGCTGCCATGTTATCGCTGTAGCCTTTAGGCTTGGAAAATATGTGAAGCAATGTTGGTATAGAAAATACGAAAAATAGAATACAACAAGATATTATACAGCATGTCCCTTGCAGGAATATCACTATGCTACGAGTGCCTGTAGGATATAGAAATAATAGAATCCGTTGCCAAGTAAAAACTGTAAAAGGTGATTATTAAAAGACAAGTATGCAGCTATGTTTTTAATACTTTCTTTGTGCATACCTCTCTGGCACTTTTAATCATACGCCTCGCAGCCTCCTTGCAGCTATATATGCACTCGCCGAAGCTGGGCTGGAAGTGCGCCACGGCCCGTGTGACTCCCCGGTAGGAGCCGGCGGTGAAGGCGGGCCAGCCGATCTCCAGCAGCGGTGGCTCCACGTCCGACACCTCGGGAAAATAGGTGACGGAGGAGCAGTCCAGGGAGCTGCTGAGCGACTGCTCCAGTGCCTGGTCCTCCCCGTGGAGGGACACACCGCGCGGGGGCACGGCGGCGTTCCTGATCCGCTGCATCTCATCGTCCGAGAGAAAGTTGGGGATCCTCTCTTTCCTGAGGAAGTCCAAAAAGTTGTCGAGCCCTCCCGACAGCAGCTCCTCCAGTGCTAGTCGGTGTCTCTCGTTGTACACCTCCTGCAGGTTCAGGTCGTCGACCCCGGTGTGTTTCGGAACCAACCTCAGAGGTGAGTCGTCCAGGCACTGTGACAGAGCCATTGTTGTGGATTCTGTTCCCCTTTCTCCTCAAAAAAAGACTCTACCGTACCGCAGGTGACAGGTAACGCTCTGACCTACAGGAAGTCAGATTTGTATTTTGGTTTTTCCCTCCATTCCTGTCCGTCATGGATCCGTATTGGCTGTCGAGCGGTTGTCAGACCAGAATGGCGTCTCCGGGCTCGCTGAGGCCGACTGTCAATCTAATGTAAAGCCGGTCTCATTGGCTCATTTGGATGCAAACAAGCCTCCTGTACACCCCCCCTGCTCTGCCCTGATCAGGTTACACCGCAGAGAGCAGGGAAGAGCACAGAGCCCTCACTCTGACGCTTCCCCCTAGTACCGTGTACATTGTGATTTCTTGGGACCAGTATTCTCAATCTCACTCAGTATAAACTTTCTGGCTTACACTTTATAGGAAGATAGGCACACAGAAAGTCATTTTTATAGCCTACATTCTTATATACATGTGTGTTTTTTAACTAGGTTTATCAGACTGTCACAAGAACATTCAGTTAAATATTTTTCGTTTCAATTCAAATATCAAAATATTGTCATTCAATATGTATTAAACCAGAGCGCAAGGTGCACAAACCTTTGGTAACCATAGCAACATTATCTATTTCTGGTGGATGCTGGGGGTTAACTTACACCGACTACAAATTACAAAAAATGGTCTATGATTTGAACACATCCTCGCCTCCATCTAAACTTGAATAGTGCTGACGATCTGTCAAGTGGATTTGGTGACACCTGTGGTGACCTTTTACTGTAGGCTACATAACCTCGAGCTTTAGTCGAAATTAGTCTTGTGAACTTACAGAAAATTCAACTGTAGAAAATAGCACCAGCATATATGTGCACCAAATGTATTGCTGTCACAAGAAAAGTTACATTTTGTCATATTTGAGGAACATGTCTTTTAATCCTATACTATACCAGATCATGCATAACTACAAGTCTCACTCCTACAGACTGGAACCAGAGGCTGGGTTTTTGCTGTACAATTGAGTGATTCATCTTCCTGATAGATCATCTTTGTGTATCCTGATTGTACACAGCCACAGCTACAGGCAATGTCTGAACCCAGTCAGGACAAACTGGGAGGGAAGAGCAAATCCATGTTTCCTAAATAATGGAGGCCTGTAACCCTATATGTGAGACACAGACATTGAGGGTGTTGTATTTATGTTGCATATGCTGGAGGTCTTTGGCTGTAGTCCCGCCTACTTGTCACACACTCACAAAGTGTACACATATCTAAATCAGTCACATTATGTTTCTAAGTAGACATATAATGTGTCCATAATACTCAGTGGTTTTCGAGTGGCCTTATCATACTTAATACTATTTCAGTTTTATTAGCCTACTACAATATTCTACTTCTCTTGTTGATATGACTTATTGATATGCTTTCTTAATATCCTTCCAAAATATATGAACATAGTTCTTCTCTAATTAATTTCTTTCTTAAACCCTTATTCTAAAGGTCTACTTTGGGCCTCTGTGCTTTTACGCATTACATGCCAACACGGTCAAGATGATCACAAGCTTATAGCCCCTATTCTGCACAACAAGACATAACTAACATTGGTAATTTGATTAAAGAAAATATGTCTGATTATTTTTAACTATGAAAATGTATATCAACAACTAGGGTACATTTACTGTGCATTTGCGTAAATTCGCTTGTGCGTAAAAGTCTATTTTAAGCCGGTGGGCTAATGGGCCTGTGCTTTAAATGGAAATTCCCACAACGATTAATATTCATAGTAGCCCATCAAGATTTTTGTTCTTCTAAAAACGGCAGGCTGCTATTGAAAAAAAAAACATGTGACCCAATTAAGAGGACCTTTTAGATGATGAAGCTCGCAGAAACGATATGAACAAATCCCAAATTTACACAATGCAATCCATCTGTTCACCCGGCTCCACGGCGCCATTGTAGCTATGCATAACCCAATCTGTTAGAGCATTGCCTTACCAACCATATAACGACATGTGCAGTGGGCTCAGTATACATACCCCCCTCCTCCCCTTCTACACACTCACACGCACACACATCCCCATCACATCCCCGCCCCTCTCCAAAATTTTAGATGAAAGGGCTTTTGGATTTTGGATGACGCTCCGAATCACGTGTTCATAGGAAATACACTCGCTATAATTTTTTTTGGAGCTGCCTCGTCCTGCACCGCCGACCATAGTTGTTTTGCCGTCTCCATGCAGTGTGGCTGAGGGGTGGAAAGGTAATGTAATGTAATGTACCTTGCCGTGGTCACTGACGGGTTCACGCCAGTTCACCGGGTTCACTTGAGGAGAGCTCCCACCCCCTGCTCGCCTCCTCTTCTTCTTAAAACGCAACGATCGGAGCTAATCCAATATTATTCATTTATATATTAATGTCGGATTCCATTTTTCCAACCGACTGTTGAGGTAAGAACACATCTACTCTTCCAAAACGCGAATAACTCATTATTGTCGAGGTGCGATCTCCAAAGTTGTTTACTGAAATTAAGCCTCGCTATTGAATATTGCATTTTCATCTGGTGCTGTAGTCAAGGCAGTTTATATGAAGTCGCCAATGTATAAAATGGCGACAGTAGGTGGAGGAGGGGGGTGGAGGATTTTGGGGAATATTCATAAGGTTATATAGAGTGCGCCTTTGGCAAGTAGGCTTCGAGGCAGTGTGTTGCCCCACACTCTTGTGAATGGAGTGAAACGGGTTAACTCGTCAGTTTGTTACAGTTACAAAAACTGATCCTCCGTCTGGCTGAATTTGCGCTCCTTCTCGCGCTATACAATGTGGCGTATCTGCTTATTTTATTGCACAACGCGCTGTATTTCCCCACTGTGCCGTGAGTGTGAGTGTGCTTTTAGTTGTGAAAGACTTCTGAACACAGTGCTATAGCAGTCTTATTAACTGATATAAGAATCCTCCGAGTCCATAGATGATCAAACTGCATGCCAAGTATCAGTTTTCATCTATTGATCGCTCACTCTCTACACATTTCTTTCTCTTTCCTGAGCAAAAAGGTAGGCCTGTATCTCTATGCACAGGACTCTTTTTCTTTCATTTCCTCCTCTTCCTTTTGCCAACATGTGGTGCTGCCCTACTCACACACACACACACACACACACACACACACACACACACACACACACACACACACATACTGAAACACATACATTACAGTCAGGAGAGCTGTTCATTCCAGGAGCACGCAGATATTTTGCAAAATGTGGAGGCATGTATTAAAAATACTAGTTCGTGTACGATCACATTTTCTATCTGTATATTTACCCAGCTCTGGATGCCATGTGTCTCCCTCTGCCTTTAGGGGAGGGACCTCTGTGCTGACTAATGTTGCCTCTGTTGATGATGTGTGAGTCCAGTGTCCATAACACAAGGGACAACAACATATTATTCAAGCAGCAAGCTCAGGCATGGATCGTTGGCAATTTTTTAAAGGTATTTTAATTATTTAACCATGTAAGCTTGTTTTATATAATGTAGGTCATGGAAATGACTGTGCAACATTTCTGCCACTGAAGTTTTCCTGAGAGAGTTGCTGTTTAGACTATGGAGAGTGACTTCAAGTGTGTTTAGTGGACATTTCTGCACTCCGATAGTTAAGTTTCAGGCATGTGTGATGTGTGTGAAGACCGGCTAAACAAAGGTAAATGAGCTCTTGCTGTGCGGCTCCGGCAGATCGGGTTCAGCTTGGCCCAGTTTGGCCCGGTGAGTTCAGTGTGTGTGGAGGATTTCACTCCAGCAGGACGCTTACACTGGGGGAATGTCAATTCCCTTTGTGGATCCCTGGGAACAGTCTTCCATCTCCCTTCTCGGAACTGCTCTAATGAGGCCAGGCATATTGCCTTTCATCCCTCACTCCCTGCAATTAGGCACAGCTCACAGTTTTCGTTATGGCCACAGCGGAGAGTGTATACACAGACACAATGTAGCCCACTCCCCTCGGCGAAACAGCGTCTCTGCACATGCCACCTCTCATATTTCGGAATACTGTACTTTTCAGGATTTGGTGTTCTGATTTCTAACAACACTTTAGATGTTATGTTTTTGGGCGCCTCCCACAGTTCAAAATGAATTCCCTGCCAGAGAATACCAAGGGAGGTCATATGGTCATGATTTGAAGATTTAGTTGACATGGAGTGTATAACATTCCTTAAGTTCAGAGAAGAAAATCAATCTAATCTAATGCCAACCAGATCTATTTTACAGCCGTTTTTATACAAACAAGCACTCATGATAGCGGCATACCTCATGATCGTAACAAATTGGGAGAAAATTCTCCGAACCACAATGCCGAGTCCTATTTTTCCCACCAGAAAGGACGGCGTTCTATACAGGTTCACTTTTATTTGGATCTTTCATCCTTTTTGGTATTGCTTTTGTCATTGGACCAATGTCGTATCGAAGCCCAGACCACTCAAAAGCCTCACTAAAACGGCATGTTTGCACAGTTCCAACCAAAAGAAACGCCCCAGCAATGAGAGGGGGGGGAAACCTTGGGACTACTGGAGAAAGAGCCCCTGCCACTTTCTCTGTCCTGTGCAAGAAAGGTTTGGTCAGCAGGAGCTGGCATTTGCCAGGCTTTGGCAGTTATAGGAGGCTGTGATGTCAGCCATTTTAGGATGGACAGTACAATGTGCGGTATGCCGCCATCTTTCTTCCTTTTCTTCTTAAGTTGCTAAATGAATGCCTGTAGTCTTGGCTACAGAACTGAAGAAGTTATTCATCAAAAGTGATGCATGACTCAGATTTTTTTTCTCTGCGCACCATGGTTTATTTGTCATTCATCTGGGCCACAGATTGAAGGTTTCGGAAAACAATGTAAGATTTCAACAGTGAGCGTTCACACAAAAGATGCTCAGCCAGGCAGAGTGCAGTAGGTATGTACTGTAGCACCTCTGTCTCCAGGCCTATGCACTGATTTAGCAAGACAATAACACTGACAGGAGGTCATTTGCAGCGTGTATGGCTGCATTATTTCTTTTAGCAATCTCTGTCATAAACATAAGAACAGTGGAGCTGGGATCTTTGTATCGCTACGACCCGATTTAAAAAGAAAAAAGCCAAGTTGTTGTTGTGGACCTCACTCAAAGTTATTTGAAAGAGGCTTGACCCATAAATGGACTTTTCAAAGATGGCTGGCAAAGCATGTGGATTAAGTTTGTCCTGCACCGGATGCAGTCCAGGGAAGTGTGTGTGTGTGTGTGTGTGTGTGTGTGTGTGTGTGTGTGTGTGTGTGTGTGTGTGTGTGTGTGTGTGTGTGTGTGTGTGTGTGTGTGTGTGTGTGTGTGTGTGTGTGTGTGTGTGTGTGTGTGTCTTGAGGATGGTGGGTGTGGGCGAGTGACTCCGCTGTGTGTGTGGCGTGGTGGGCAAGGGGAAGAGAGGGGTTGCCATGGCGATGTTAACACATGAGTGGCACCACCGACCGGTCTCCCAGTGGATGAGGCTGCAGTCAAGGTGTGTGTGTGTGTGTGTGTGTGTGTGTGTGTGTGTGTGTGTGAGCACAGAGGAGAAAGGAAGACGAGATGGCTGACAACACCTGCATCACAGACATTCAGACACTTATACGCACACAAACACACCCATGTGGAAAAATTTAGAGCGTGCAGTGGAGACGGAGTATCCACACTGAAGCCACAGCATTTCTTTAGCTGGACGGACAGGCGGTGAAGACGGCGTGAACTTGTGTGCTGTATTAGTACTGTGCTAAGGACCCTGATGAGTCTGAATTGTTTTTCAGCACACGTAACACTAGAGCCCGACACTTATTCATGCTGGCAAACGTACAGTGCCATTCACGCAAAGATGTCTCCAAACTGAAACCTGTCCACCCTTACTGTCAATACAAAGCCCACATTAGTCCACCGTGGCAGCATAATGGGCACAGGAGACACCCAGGAAACAGAACAATTACAATTCCACATTCAGCCGTCTAAAGACTCCCAGCGCTGGATCACGTTTCCCTTATAAATGAGGCGCCATTGTTCCCAATCTCTTCTCTGTGCAAGACCGTAATTGCTCTCTGGCTTATATTTATTTTGTCCAGCTGATCCACTTGCATGACGTTAGTCTATTTAATGGACATTGTTCCCAAAATGTTCCCGCTAAACAGATTTGTTGATCATTCAAATGTATTTGTCAGGAGTTCCCCCTCTCTGCCCAAACCCTCAGCGGGTCATGTTTTTTGTCAGATTTTTTTTAAGCGGACTCTCAAGACAACAGCAGATCACTGTCAAAGCAAATTACACGCAAAACAAATATTTTTAGAAGTGAGAGAATTTAAGCCTGTTTTTTTCCCTCTTTACACATCAAGAGACTCCTTGCCAGTTATTTATTTCAAAGAGAAAGATTTTCAGAACATTGCAGGTGCTAAATGTCGCGGAGGTGATGAGGGGAGTGTGTGAGGAGATGTGTGCCTACGAGATGTCAGCGGGGAGGAATATTGAAACAGCAGAGCCTGTCATCATCATCATCATCAGTCATCCTCTCACTTCAGTCCCAAATGTCTGAGTTTTGTCTTCCTTTGTCCTGCCTCCTCCAGCCTTCACATTCTCATTCATGTGACAGGTGGCACAACAAAAACGCCAATCTCTGTTTGTTAATGTCAACTGTAGGTGACCCAGCAATCTGTGTCTGAATCAGTGCACTGTTTTGAATTAAATTTTAATGTTTAGCAACCACTTTGCAGCCTCGCCTCCCTTTCCGCTGGTAGCAGCTCGCTGTAGATCGGGCATGTTTTTTCTGTTGAAATATTGTAATTACTGCAGCAGTTTATGAGGTGATGAAAGGGAATACATGCTGCTTTCTTTCAATTGGTTTTGCCGAAATGGGAGTAGCACACTCAGCCGTTTGCCATGTGAAAATATAGAGAACATAATTAAATATTAATGAGATGTAAATATAATATTGTTATGGAAATGACAGTGAAAGAGGACATAAGGGAGGCCCTCCTGTACATCTTAAAGCTGCTGTTAAATGAGGCGGAACGTATAAATCCCATCAATATTTAAACCTAGACTAATCCCGTTTGTTTTGAAACGCTTGGTTTTTTTAAAGTTGAATGGTTCAGATGTGGTTTTAGTTCGGCGAACAAGGCCCCTCTGCTTACGCTAAGCGTGGGTGTCCAGAAAGCACGTCTGAGAGCTCTGCCACTTTCCCTCACTTCAGATACGACTCCCGTGGTCCGCTGAGATGAAAAGGGTTTCCTCCCTCTGTGCCACAGATCCAGTGCCAGCGCAAGGACATACGACACACTGGGGACAGTGATCGTCTGAGCGTTGTCTACCTCGTCGCTGAAACACAAGGCCTGGCTTTTCAGCGGGACCCATTCAATGGCTCCCTGTCTGGGAAGCCCTTGTCTTGTGTCTGATTGCACGTCTCACTCGCCAGATAAAGCAGCCCATTCTTTTGATAGGTGACCTGATTCTTTATGTAACCTTTCTCAACTTTTGGCTTGTCTTGGGTTTTCTCATGCAGGAAGTGGGGCGTTTTTGTTTTTTTTTCAGGGGAGGGGAGCTTCTGTACTAGGCCATAGGGCTGGGCGATATATCGATATCGTGATATGAGACTAGATATCGTCTTAGATTTTGGATATCGTAATATCGTGATATGACATAAGTGTTGTCTTTTCCTTGTTTTAAAGGCTGCATTACAGTAAAGTGATGTACTTTTCTGATCTTACCAGACTGTTCTAGCTGTTCTATTATTTGCCTTTTCCCAACTTAGACATTATGTCCACATTACTGATGATTATTTATCTAAAATCTAAGTGTGAAGATATTTTGTTAAAGCACCAATTGTCAACCCTAGAATATCGCCGCAATATCGATATCGAGGTATTTGGTCAAGAATATCGTGATATCTGATTTTCTCCATATCGCCCAGCCCTACTAGGCCAGCATCTGTATCTTCACAGAACGGCGTCCCCTCTCGGGGGCTGCTACCTCAGCCGCAGCCAACCTGCCGGGACCAAGTTACCTTCTCCATCACTTTATTTTCTGAAACATCCTGACATGCGGTGTGCTGTCTGTGGGACAAACAAAATGAATCACTTCAGCACAGCTAAACTGAACCAACACTTGATTTGTTCTATAGCATAGTGACTTCTCTCACACAGTTGTTTCAGATATGTATGACTACATCCCTCTGCTGCGTGAAAGCCGACTTCTAAATCCCTCGTTCAGTGGAACAAACCCAATGAGCGGCATGTCCTCAACAGGGGTTAATCGAGTGTGCCGTCAGAGGATATCATGACCTCTCTGGCGGCAAAACATACAGCACATGCCTGCGTCTGGATGCAGCGAACTGGGATTACTGCATAAGATGCTGGTGACCTACTTTTTCTGTTGTTTGTTTGTTTTGCTTAGTTGTTGTTGTTTTTTTTGTCAGAAATCAGCAGCCTTCAGTAGAAATTAAAAAGAGGTAGATACAAGGAGGACGTCACAATCTGTCTGGGATCAGTGTGTACTGTTGGGCAGTCATTTGAGGGTTTTAATTCTGGAACAGGTTCATCTTTTATTTACCATCCAGCCGGCCATGGTGATCATGCACGTGGATGCAGTAAAACCAAAGTCTGTGAAAGTGCTGTTCACTGTGTCCAAACGCAGCATGACAAAAGAAAATGTGCTGAAAGTATGAGAAATTTTAACTTTGTTAAGAACAAAATGCAGTTTGAGATGTTGAGGTATGCTGGATTTCAACAGGAACCATGTTTTGGGTGATGGTTGAATTTGTGCAGCTGATGTTTTTCCCCAAAATTATAAGCTTGCAGGAGAAGGCAAAGCCTGAGTGATATGGATAGATGATGATAGGATGAGACTAGTTTTTAGCAGCATGCCGCACATCAAGGCTTCTCCAGTTTCGGAAAGGAAGATGAGAGTGATATACAGAGGCTCTGTGTGTGTCTGTGTCAAAGGTTCACGCAGAGGGCAGAGGGAGCACAGCTATGTCTCCACTTTGATATTTTTTCTCATCATTTGTTTTCACGTTTTGTTCTTTCCAGTATTAAAATGACTATAAAAACCAGCTGTATCGCTAATGAAACACTGACTAGAGTGCATCCTTGTCCTACAGACTGTTAAATATTTGTGCCTTTGTGAGAGAACAGAGGCATGTTTTTAACTTCATAATGCGGAGAAAAAAAATTGTATCCATCCTTGTGACTAGAGTGTTATAGGAAGGGAAAGCCAGTGGATGTGGTTTGCTAATGGATGTGTGCATCCAGTGATTGTATGTATGCATGTGACACCATGCTGCTTGTTGAACACGTGTAGGATGAAATGGTTTGAGCCTGCAGCTTGTAAAAGGCTTCAGATGTGTTTGCAGTAACCTTCTCAGACCTTATGAGAATGCTCCAGGTCCTTAACTGAACTGTTGTTGGCTGACTACTGGGAAAACAGACAGACAGACAGACAGACAGACAGAGTCACCTGATTTTCCCTCTTGACACTACATTATGCCGGAAAGGTACACTGTAACGTCTAATGTGAAATATATGGCTCCCATCCAAGTGTGGCAGTAAAATGCTCACTCACTACAGCAAAGTCATTTAACCTTCATATGTCTGCTCTACAATATCAAACCAAAGACAAACAAGACAGCATGGCCCACAGCAGGTGACAAATTTTGAACATATAACATTTTTATAAAAAAAAAAGATATCTCATTCTCCTGTAAAAAAAATCACCTTATTTAAAACAATAATACCTATACATTAAAAAAAAATAAGTTTACCAAATATTGTTTGGAGACAAACGATACACCTGCGTGCAGATTTTTGCATATTTTTGGTTGCTGCAGACAATGTGGAACAGCTGGTAGGGTTAGATACACTCAGCACTATCATTTTGGAGTGGTGAAGTGTATCCCTCTCAATAGGTGCTAAATCCCTAAGGTAGTGATGCGTGGATGATATTTATTTACTGATATTAAGTCTTTCCTGGAGCGAGGCAGGTAGCATCTGGCAACTAAGAACACTAATTCAAACATAGCATATCACATGTATTATTATTCTATTTATTTTTAACTTTAGCTTTAATCTTGGTGCCAACCAGCATTTTTATTACATGAGTTGTGTTATTTTTACTAAAATATAATTCTGTGGACAAATGCTATCACTTAATAGAAGAGCCACACGTATGGCTGTGGAGTCTGTAAATTCAAGTAAAGAACCAGAACACGGACAGGCTGCATTGATTGAAGGAGTGTGTGAGTGTGGTGCCCTGAAGATTATTTATTTTTTATGTAGATTTTCTTGATTTATTTAATGTTATATTTATTTTTCAATAATTAGGAAATTAGCTAAATGTGATTTTAAAACCTTAATAATAATGTTCATGAACTCTGATGCCATTTGAAAAAAATGTCTAGTGAGTAAGCTCCACTTTACCTTTTTCTGTACAGTAAATTAATGTAACTTTCAGTTTTTATTATAAGCATAATAGACAAGGTTTTTTTTTGTTTTCAGAAAAAAAGCCTTAGACTCTTTTACTTTAGTGCTGTAATTGCTGATAAATACCACCTACTCTTATCACACTGTATTTCCACCTACATTTATTACCCTGTGTGGGGCTTTCATGTATGAATATGTTCATGTATCATGTTTTCATGAATTTTCTCAAAGCATAGACTATAAATCTGCTATCAATATACGACTATTATGTCATTTTGACAATGTTCAAGTACCAGATTGCCTTTTCTTTTTCTGTAATGATTAAATTAAAGATGGGCTCTCTCTCTCTTTTGTACTTTTTCCTCACAGGTTCCCTGGGAGCTGTTAAACTTGTCCATGTGACAGGAGTCCTGAAGTGGCAGAGGGCATGAAGAAACACTGTGATATCATAGTGGCTGGTCCATGACACTAAACTCCATTCAACCCTCTCCACTCTCCACCCACCCTCCGTTCTCATCATACCAGACAAGCAATCACTCACACCATTTACACAAAGCTGCACAATGGCCAGCAAGAGGAAATCCACTGTACCCTGCATGATACCATCCAAATCCAAACATGTGCGTGAGGAAATCATACTGGGCTCTCTACCAGAACTCCTACCAACGATCCCAGAAGACAGCATACTCAGCATCTCTGGAGAAGAGTCCGGCCATTTCTCTCACAGCGCCTCCAAATCCGAAAGTGGCAGCGAGATGCAGAAAGGAGGTACATACAGCTGCCCAAAGTGCCGTTTCGAGTCCAGAGATCTAAACTACTTTTTGGATCACATGCACAACTGCCACTTAGACTTCAGGGCCCAGCCCACTTTCTACTGCCTGAACTGTGGGGTATCAGTCGTCCGCTTTGAGGCTCTGGCTCTGCATAACGCTACCGCCCACCCTAAAATAATGGAGGGCTTGGTCACTGCCTCCCTAAGTGTCAACAAGAGGGATGGAGTAACAACAGTGGAGCAAAGTCTCTTCACAGACCGTGGAGAAGACAACAGAGAATCTGGGATCTCCCTCACCAAAACACCAATTGCAAAGATGATGAAAGCCAAGGGGGAGCACAAAAAGATTGTAGTTTCTCACACCGTGGAGGTACGGAAGATAGACACTGGAAAGGATGTAGACCCCAGCATGCTGACAAATGTGCCTGAACTCCAAAACGGGGCTCTCAGTTTTTCTGGCGCCCCAGCTATGCCGAGGACCACTGTCGCTCATGTGACTAAGACGACAGTGTCCAACCAAGTCTTTCACCAGCACACTCCCTCCCTTTACTCTCCCCCCTCCTCTGCTTCCAATAAAGACCTTCCAAAGGTGATGATCCCTCTCAGCAGCATCCCCACCTACGATGCCGCCATGGACACCAGCAGCTTTCTCAAGACGTCCTTTGGCAAGTTCCCCTACCCGACCAAAGCCGAACTCTGCTACCTAACGGTGGTCTCAGAGTTCCCTGAAGAGCAGATCAAACTGTGGTTTACTGCCCAAAGGCTCAAGCAGGGCATAAGCTGGTCTCCTGAAGAGATTGAAGAGGCCAGGAGAAAGATGTTCAACACAGTGTTCCAGGGTGGAGCACCTCAAAAGCAACCCACTACACAACGGCACGTTAATCACATTGTAACCCATCACACTGTCACTGCCCATCAAGGCTCAAAAGGACCAAACTTTCAGATGGCCAAAGTTCCCTACAACAATATGAAAACCAGGCCTGTCGGAGTCATGGCCACACAGGCAAGCATGTCAACCAACCCCCATGTCACTAGGGTCTCGTATTCTACTCCAATTGTCCCCCCAACGTTCCCATCTGTAGTCAGAACAACACAGGTACTGACCAAGAATACTCAACCCACTGTGGAGCTAGACAAGAGCAATGGCCTCAGCCTGGACATGGCTGGAAGCAGCGGTTGCGCCAGTAGCACCAGCAGCAGTCGAAGCAGCAGTAGCAGCAGTAGTTGCAGTAGTAGCAGCAGCATCAGCAGCTATTCCAGCAGCAGTAATGGTGCTGAGACTGTCACCCGGAAAACAGTGCATAACAGCAGCCCAACTAACAGCATTAACAGCATCACCACTTGCTCTACCAACATTAGCAATAATGATGAGCACTGTGTTGCTGACACCAACGGGAAAACAAATGTCCAAAGCAACAGTTCACCAATCGGATTGGAAGGTTCAAACAGTACCAAGAGTCAAGTAATCATCGATAACACCAGCAAATCCAACATCACCTGCAACAATCATAACAGCAGCATAGTCAGTCCAGAAGAGCAGGCCCACGCCGCGAAGCCTGATGTTGAACACAAAAACTACATCCACAAGACCAACAACAGCAGTATTAGCAATGAATACCCCAGTACTACCTGTAATGACAGTGTCCCTAACCTGAACCATGCCAGCAAATCCCCAACTGAAAGCACCAGCACTACTGTCATTACAAAAAGCAGCTCATCTATTTTAGATGAGGGTAAATGCAACAAGGACTTTCCCATAAAAGGCATGTCAATTTTACAGCAACTCATCAAGGAGGAGGACCCGTTTGCTAGAGACAGAAGCTGCCCAGAGCGGAAAATTGACCCCATCAAGATCAACTTCAAGAGGCTGAAGATGAATGAACCAGATACTACATCTGAGATTGTACACCAAGATCATAAGTCTGATACAGCTGAGGATTCTGCTTCTCAGCCGTCCTTCTCCCCCCCCTGGGCCAACAAGACCCCCCAGCAGCTGCACATTCTCCGACAGGTTTTCTCCAACACCCGCTGGCCCAGCAGTCAGCAGTACGAGGACTTAAGTGTCCAGACAGGCCTTCCCAAGTCAGAGGTGGTGCGCTGGTTCAGCGACAGCCGGTACAGCCACAAGAATGGGCAGCTGAAGTGGCTGGAGACCTATCAACGACCGCCCACAGTAACAGTGGAAGTGAGGAGCCACGGAGATGTTGAAGCCGAGTCTCCAAAGGACTCTCCAGTGGCCAAAAATAAACTTGTTGAGAAAGACATGAACAAGCACCTTGAAGGAGATGCAGGACTAAACTCAGGGCAGCGGGTTGTGTGGCAGGATTCATACTCTCCGCTGCTTGGTCTGATGGCGTCCAAGGGGAGTGTCGAGCGAGCCCGAGCTGAAGAGTCAGCGCAGCCAAGAGACCAGCAGGATCCCTGGTCAGAGAGAGCAGAAGACCACCAGCAGCCAGTGGCCAGTCAGTCACTCATTGAAAAACAGACGGATGCCAATCAGGCCAGGTACTTCAGTCATAATGCTCGAATTACAAAGTGTGATAAAAGCTCGTAAAGTAAGATACACTTCTCATTCACAGTGCCTTGTGATAATTTACAAGCATAGCTATTTATCCATCAAGAAAGCAAAAACAATGTAAGCCAGGTGGAGTGATGAAAGCATGACAGCTTGTTGTTTGTAGTCATGGTTGCATGATGTACAGTAAAAAGGAGGCAGGAGAAGTGTGTACAGGTACTCTTATTAGCTTATTCAGATCAATCAAAGGTCTGTGTTCAAGAAGCTATTTTTAGATAAGAAGGAGTCTGGCCCGTTGAATTATAGATTTAGAGCGCATGCTAATATATGTGAATAAATCATGACAATTGTCTTTGGTGAGATGTATTTCCAAGAGGCAAGTTAACCCGTACACAGGCATCTTTTTACAATGCTTCCTCCCAGTACAATAGAAATAATACAACAGGAACTTTTCAATCAGGTCCTCACGGTGTGTGTGTGTGTGTGTGTGTGTGTGTGTGTGTGTGTGTGTGTGTGTGTGTGTGTGTGTGTGTGTGTGTGTGTTGCTGATAGGGATCGCCTGAGGATGGAGCTGCTGGAGGTGTGATGAAGCAGGCCCAATCTCGCCAGAGGAGCATGATGTTAAAGGCTGGCTTGCTCCACTGGCCGTGGTCTAAAAAGAGTGTTCATAATGACAGCAGATGTGATTGTAGCTGGACCGTTGGACTCTGACTGTAACTGTGAATACCCCCCACCCCTCCTCCTCCTCTTCCATCACTTCCTGCCATCGTCAAAAGAAAGAACTTCTCACCTTTTGAGTCCTGTGATGTTTAAGCATTTCATGCTTCTTTGTGGTTGTGTGGGGAGGGTGCACAATGAGGTCAGTACGAGGGATCAAAGAAAGAGAAAAGACGCACACTGACTGGAAAACTGACTTGAATGAGTAAAGATAGGATAGGATAGGATAGGATAGGATAGGGCTGAGAGATATTGTTTTGGGGTCAGAGGGAGAAATATATATATATGATTGAAACTGCACTAAAGAGGGTTTGTACTGACTGGACAAACAAAAGACGTGTCAAGGAAATCTTACTGTTGGCTTTGTGATATTTTTTACTTTTTTAGCAACCAGTACTTCAGCACTGCCTTGAATTTTACTTTTTCCGTTATTTGTTTTTTCAATTCTATTTACTCTTCTATAGTCACTGTAAGTCCAGATGCAATCAAACATGGTTTATTTAGATCTGTATAAATGTTGGTGATCACTTTGCAGTTCAGCTACCGCAAGAGACTATATACAATGCACTAATGAAGACAGCAATGCTACAAATCCCACTGCCCCATAGTAAAGGTATTGACAGCTCCGTCAAGATCAATACACTACACTGCCCTGCAAACTGAACAGAGAGAAGCCTGTCACGCTAATGTTGCCTTACTCAGCTCTGTCCATGTTTATATGACCTGTCTGTCAATCACCTTGCTTTCCAGCTACCGTGCTGTCCTGAAAAAAAAGAAGAAAAAAAAATATACATGCCAGTGCATCAATGGTCACTGTTTGTCTATATCTGTGAAAAAAATCTTGTGCTGCTTTCTGTACACTTGGAGATGTTTAACTTTAAGCTGTCATTATATCTAATATTGTTACTGGCGAAATGTTGTTTAAAGCTAAATTATCAATTTGATCCCTAGACACTGACAGAGTGAGATATTGTGCTAGCTAGAGAGCCAAATGAGGAGATCTTTGCTCTCCTCTGAATTTTCTTGTGTTTATATAAACATACAGTCACTACATGAATCCTATTAAGCTGCATCTTTGTCAAGCTGCTAATAGCTAAGAACGGTGCTATACCATCCAAAGTGAAATTGGAGGTTGATCTCCTACCAGCAGTGTATGCACTTGTGTCGAATGTTACAAATTTATTTTGGTTTGAGATAGTGGAATCTGGACTTACGGTGTTATGATCACTTTTATGAAATAGTCTGATCATAAAGCACTGTTGTATCATCCTTTCTACACTTCTGAATCTTTACAGAATAAACTGAATACTCACCAAGCAGTAATGTGGTATTATTTGCTCAGCACCTTGCACCAGGAGTGAATATGAATTATGCCATGGATAACAGTCAAATTATTCAGTGTGATGAATGTGAAAGTAGCATGTTATGAACTGGGATTGAAGAAATGCACACAGCCCCACCTGCTGGTGAGTAGTTGACAATACAGTTTGTTAAAAGCTGAATTACGGGGAAGGAAATTTTAGTTAGTTTCCATGACAGGCAATTTTTACAGAATAACCCATTTATTTTGTCTACAATGTGTATTGTGAGGTATTTTGCTTTAGGTATGTATGCAGATGGTGACCAGAGCTTCTCTATTCAATGAAGGGTGTGCGCTGTGGACAAAGAAAAGGGTTATAGGCTAGCCAGATGTTACAGGGAGAAATAAAAACCTTCTGGAGGTCATCACAGGAATGTACAGGATTGCAATGATTCCAGTCACACCACAGCTCAGTTTCCAACATATGATATTCGAGTATTTTAATGTAAAGGATTAGATTGGGTGGTGATGGTGCAATGGATATGACATGCCTTTGGTGTGGGAGAGCCAAGTTAATTTCCCATTGCGATAGATCAAACAATGTGTTCCTGAGCAAGACACTTAACCCATAGCATGCAACCTCTGACATAATAGCTAATACATCAAAAAAAATCACTTTGGATAAAAGTGTCAGCTAAATGACATGTAATAATGTAATAGATGTATTCAATTATTAGAACTGTTCATTTGTCTTTACATTTTGTTAAACCTTACATGTGTCACAGGGTGAGGACCTTCAGAGAAAGTGCTCGTTTTAGACGACCAAATGATTGACTAAGCAAATATGAGGACAACTCGGGCAAGACCTCCAAGATGGCTGCTAGTCCAAAAGCAGCTTTGCATGGGGGGGCATTGAGGTTGGATAACACTTGTCTTCAGAATCCAATCCACTGATATATTCAGAGTAAATTTCTGAACAATAGAAATAAGAATTAAAAAAAAAAAAAACAACACAAGAACATAGTACATTTACTTGTAGGGTTTTATTTATTTTTCAACCTACAATGAGCATAAAACTAAAGAAAACATGATCAAAGGCTATGACAAAAGTAAAACAGGAATAGGATGTTGACTTTACAGCTACTTACAATTTTCCTATCATAAAAGTGGAATAAAATGGAACTGAATTCACATTAAATGTTACATTATTTTATCCTCAATCTTTACACAATTAAAAAAACTAAAATTGTAACAGATTGGTGATTTCTTTTTTTTTGGCAAAGTTGATATCCCTCACATATCCTTCGGGGAAGGAAAACACTTTCATTTAATGACTTTAAATACATCATAGCATTATCTTCAAGTAACAGATAAGGGAGGGTTTTTTTTTTGAGACAATTATTAAATTAAGTTAAAAATGGATGTAGACAGAGTTATGCAGAAAGATTCAGAGGATGCTTACGACTAAAAGGATAAAAATGATTGGTTCACATTTACACTGAAAAGAAGTCCCTGATGAAGGCTGTAAAACAAAACATTCTGCTTGCTTAAGTAAATATTGACATGGTTGCAGTATCTCCCCCCCCCCCCCCCCCCCTTTTGCCTTTCATGCCAAGCAATTCAACATAGTCCAGTTTAAAATATTCACCCAAACAATTTCATGGCCAAGCCCCATCATACACACATGCGCACGCACACACACTCAAAAAGTAGAGCTCACATTTCCATTTCCTCAAAAGGCGCATGGGTGTAGTTAAGGAGATCATTCGATTTAACTTTGTCTATTAAAATATAGAATTCATTAATACATAGAAGGGCTAAAATACAAAGCAAGTGAACAGAGAAAATAAAATGGAAAGCAGTTTTTGCTGAATACAGTAGCTAGGACCACAGAGTTCAAAGTGTAGGCATTGTCAGGTTATGTCCCCAAGGAGGGAGGGAGACAAGGTAAAAAGGTCTTCCAATTACTGGGACTATGCCTTGATGCTCTGTTGTGGGTGTAGTTCAGCCTTGATGCCTGATCTCAGATCAGATGTTTAGACTACCCACAACACCCTCCTGCCACTTCATTATGGCCTCATCTCGTCTTACCATGGTCTCTGCGGTTTTTCCTGCTCAAACTGTCTGAAATTCCTGATCAGGTCTGGCCATCAAGCAAACGTCTGTTAAGCTAAAAGAACAAGTATCCGATAAAAAAAACTATCATAGTTTAAACCACAAATTGGGATTTAAAATTCAAAGTCTTCGTCTGTCATGTCAATGGCCCAGGCAAACTTCTCACGCTGGGTTTTGTTGTAGATCTTCTCCACTGGAATGCCCCACTTCTTACACCTAGGACACAGACAGAAATGACAGGCAAATATTATAGCACCATGTTCCTCATCGTATTACCTGTGCATCTTTGTCCAACAATGAAATCAGGGGAGGGACAGTCAACTGTGATTCTAAAGGGATAGTCAACCCAAATATCAAAAATACATATTTCTCCTCTTACTTGTGCTATTTATTAATCTCTAGATTTGTTTTGGTGCGAGTTGACCAGTGTTTGGCATATTGGCCATAGAGATATCTGCCTTCTCTCCAGTATAATGGAACTAGATAGTACTTGGATTGTGGTGATCAAAGTGCCAAAAAAAGAATATTACATTTGAAAACTTTAACTGCAATGTCTTTTGATTTTGGGGTGAACTTTCCTATTGAGCAACATGAGTGAAATGTTTTCTTAATTTTTCAAATACTTTTAGATCATCTTACCAAGCCACAGAGATGCGAGGGTCCAAATAGTTGAGCTTGGAAGTGCCAAGGGCAATCTGCTTGTTCTCTTCGCGATCGGTCGCCTGCACCTCCAGCTTCATCAGTTGCTCCTCTATTCTCTGAACCGCCTTCTTCTTGGTCTCCACGGCCCTTCAGGGCAGACAAGCGGCACTCAAGGTTATAACTGTGGTGAACAGGGTTGACCAGGGAGACAGCATTTGGTCTATAGCAAACCTTTAGATACTTACTTTTTTGATTTTTCATCTCTCCGTACTTTTGCATCAGCCTTGGCGCTCTTCAGTTCTCTCTTAGCATCAGAAAGCTGGTCCCTTTTAGCATCAATCTGAGAAAAAAAAAAAAAAAAAAAAAAAGTGATAAGTCTCAAAAATAAAATGATTTTATTGAAGGACAAAATCAATCCCATCAAGCTCTTTCAAGACAAATCATTTTTCCCTTAACATTCCCACAAGTTATTTTTGCTACTGCAATGTAGAAAAACCATTTACCAATTTCCCATTGAGCCAAGTCATACAATGAACAAGTTCACATTATTGGGGATATAAAAATCCCTACTTGAACTTTATGTTAAAACAATTCACAAGATAGCATTTCATTTAAAACTACAAATGAAATGTGAGACATAAACTAACCTTTATCTCCGGTTAGGCAAAAATAAGTGTCAGAGTAATAAAAAAAAATAAAAAAAAACACATGTTAACCTTAGTCTGCAGGTTCTGCATAGACTTCTCAAATGTCTTTGGTGGAGCCCTCTGATGGTTACACAGGATAGCCACAGCCCTGTTGGCCCTGTTGTAGGACAAGATCTTGGCTGGAAGGTTCTCATCCGCTAGAGAGAGACGGCGTGTATAATGAGATTTCTGTATGCAGAATGATTCGTGACAGTAGTCACACCCAGATTAAAAGCCTATTATTAAATTTCAAAACAAGCAATTCAGATGTATGCACCTTCTATTCACCTCTACATGCAGGGTTCGTACAGCTTTTTAAAAAGAAAAATTCAGGCACTTTCAAGGTACTGTAAACCAAAGGTTTCCAGACTCTTGAAGCTTATATCATCACATCCAAATTGTTGTTACTACAAATGTGAAAGGTCAGGAGACATGCACACGTTCTGGTTGGCGTCTGGTGTGAGATGCCAGATGACATTTCAAAAATTAAAGATTTTTGGTTTACGAGAGATTGTGTAGATACAACATTTGAGTATATTCAAAATCAAGCATATTCCCAACCTTAAAAACATTTAAAATGAAACTCTTCCCAAACTTTGAAGAATTTATATGAACACTGTACATGGGACTAAATAAAGCTGGATTTTAGTGGTTTTAGATCCTTTGACTGCAGGTGGAGACGTACCACTTGTGAGCTGCTTTAACTGCTGTTGCAGGGTGATTGAGGCGTTGTAGGTACGGAAGACTTTGGCTGTCAGACCATCCATCAGCTCCTGAAGATGCTTGTTCAGAACAGAAGTCTGGGAGGAAACAATCATTGTACAAAGATTGGTTTTCAGAGTGCCAAAAAGGTAGACACCAGTTCATTTAGAAACAGTCTCTCCATATAAACTTTTATGCAGTAGTGAATTTTCTGCCAAAATAATTTCTATTCCCAGGTTACGTTTTGCTTACATTAAGGCGATCAAACAGGTCATCGTCAGGCTCCTTGTTCTCCATAAACAACTGAAGATTCTTAAATACCTACAAGAGGCAGAACACTCATAAATACAGAGGCAAAGTTTGCACACTTAAAATGAAAAAGACTACTTTACAGTTCTTACCCGTTTCTCCACAGGGACTTTGTTGTAGTAGCGGATAGAGTCTTTACCCAGGAAGTCAAACTCCACCACATACTCTTGACCATCGTTCTCTGGATAGAGTTTGATGTGTTCAACTCTCAGCGAGCAGCAGCCCACGGTGTCTGCAGTCTCTCCTTCCTCCTTCTCATTACCCGCTCTCAGAGCCAGCTAGAGCACATCAGGACAGCTGGATTAAAGCCAGTTTACAAAGAAATTACCCTCTCTGCAGCTGGTGTTTACTGCACCCGCTAATCCCCACTTGCAAGTTACAGTCATTGTTAAAAAGCAATTACACAACATTAAACTCCCTAGAGCTATAGACACTCGGACAATGTCACTAGTAATAATGCACCTCACCTTGTCGATGAAGTAGAGTGCCACAGCCCTCTGTCTGATTCTCATCTCCTTAGACTTCCAGTCTTCGTGGTACTGGGTTCTGATACGGTCCACACATTTCTTCAGTCTACGAGCCGTTTCATACTTCTGCCAATCCTTCTCTCCCTGCAGACAGACAGCGTGGACAAATGAGTAACTAAGGAACTAGATGGGGCCATGTTTGTTAAACATGCAGACAGTATGAACTTGTATTAAATTAGTAGGTTGTTGCACAGTACAGCAAGTAATGAGACACTGCAGTCTCAATATTTACATTCCAGTGGAGCCCACATTTTAACAGATTGTCAAGGTTTTGAAAGGTCACAATGACTCTGGAATGGCTACGGACTATTTTTAAAACCGGTCAAAAACTCCTTTTAGTGCAGAACTCTGCCCACCTTGATCCTAGAGCTGGGGTTCAACATGATGTATTTGATGGAGCCTTGAATGTTCTCCGTCCACGACACCAGCCAAGTCACCTTGTTGTCATGGCGAACCTCTTTCCACTTAGTGCCTGGAGGAGGCTCTGGGTGCTTGGAATCCCTATGGGGAGCACAGAAAATGAGGAGCACATAGATAAAATAAAGTATCATTATACTCACTTATATACTAATCTAATAATCCATTCACCAGTATATGAAAATAAAAAAAGCCTTCACTCACTTGCTGCAATTGATGATGATGTCTTTAGGCCTGATGCGCCGTTTGAGCATGCCCATCTTAGGATGGTCTCCACGGCCGCGGAACAGCCCTGGGGGCTCAATGCGGAAGTTAGCAATACGCTCCCTGTGGTTGTCCATGATGCAGAAGCCGTACTCTTGCAAGAGGCGCTCATTCTCCTCCTTTATTTTCTACAAAGCGTAGGAACAAAAACACATCAGAACTCCGGCTTGTTCAATAATTTGAAGTCAGTGTCAAAAAGAAATGTCAAAAAAATCCCTACTGCATCCAATGTGATGGAACACATGAAAAAGTGCTAATGGGTTGGATACTTTCTCCAGGTACTGGATTTAAATGTGCCAACATTACTTGCAAGGTAAATTGGTGGTATGATCCATGGTTGAAGTTCCAACACCATTGACTTTATTTTTTGAGTAACTGATTTATTTAGATCTTCAACTGTCATAAGTAATGTTGAATTAGGGCCAAGGGCTGGTGCGGCTGACTGGCATTTTATGAATTTTCACAATCACTATGCAATTAAACAAAAAGGCAACACAGGTGAAACTGCTTTAACTGCTGTTGCAGGGTGATTGAGGCGTAGGTACGGAAGACTTTGGCTGTCAGACCGTCCATCAGCTCCTGAAAATGGTTATGACAATATATTGTGTGGCCCGCTATTTTAGTCCCTAGTTTTGTTTTTAGACCAATTTTTATATTTTTGAACATACAAAATACAATTAAACAGAATAAAAACCCTTGCCCACCCTCTGTGGTCTTAAGCTAAACAAAACAAGCACACAAAAAAATAAAAAAAAAATTCTTGTGACACTGAGGTCATTAGGACAGATACCTGTGCTGCTGCGCTTTTCCATAGGTCTATAGTTGATGTTAACTACTGTTTTATACAAAGTGCCTAGTTTTGATATAAGTAGTAGTCAAGTTTACCAGTTTCTCATCCTTTGTCATGGCCTTCCTGGCTTCAGACTGAGCCTTGAAGTACTCGCTCATCTCAGTGAAGTTGCACTTCTTCAAGTCTGTGAGCTTAGCCTTTTCCTCTGCATTCATTTCCTGCATTAGCAAAACATGGTACGATCACAAAACAAATCTTTGAACAGTTACTCCACACAGATTTATTATCACTCAAAAAAAAGTTGCATTTTCTTCCTACCTTCCTCCAATCTTTAAAGAAGTTTTTGCGGAAGATGTCTTTTGTGGTGTACTCATGGTCCAGCATTTTGGCAAAGAACGTGGCAACCTCTTCTGCCTCTGGGCTGAGCTTCATGTGCTTACCTAAAACCGTGCAGACATTAGGTGCGTTTGTCCGCCACTGACATGCCATCACATGGTTCAACAGTATAGCCCTTGACTAATTTAAAAGTTGAGTACTGCCGTAGGGAACTACAGACTTACCATCATAGTAAAATTTGACATTACTAGGAAGAGGCTCATAAGGTGGTGCAAACACTGGCCCTTTGTGTTCCAGAAACTTCCATTTGCTGCCGTCTGTGTATCTCTCTTCTTCCCACCTGGAAATCAACCAAATCATTTGTGTAATGTACTTGATCCAACAATAGCACGCAATACATCCATACATGCTCCACCCCCACGCTGATCAGCACGTAGATATCATACATCTGGTTGGCATGGATAACTCACCATTTCCACTTCTCCTCTGGCTCTTTCTTTGCTTTCTTTTTTCCATCAGTGACTTCTCTTTTGTTTTTTGTCTTTTTGGGCTTAATGTCCTAAAACAAAAAGGGGAAGAGAAACAGTCATTTCGCTCAAAAAAAATAAAATAAATAAATAAATACAAATCTGGCAGCATCAACATAAAAAGCTCAAATTTTTCAGGTACTCCCTCATTTTGTGCTTTAGACAAAAAGCCCAATCCAAGTTGGCATTCTACATCTGGCCTTTGCTTACCTCTGGTTTCCTTTTCTTGGCCTTCTTGTCATTTTCAGTCTTAATTTTTTTGGGCTTGAATTCAGAGCTGAAAAACAACTTGTGTTACAAATTTGATGATAACTATACAAATACCCTAATCCTATGAAATAGACACATGGAAGACATGCATGGAGTTTAAAGGCTACTCACTCGTTATCATCATCCCTTTCCCTTTTTAGGGACTTCTCATTTTTAGGAGAGTGGTAAAAATTATCCTCAGGCTCAGACTTCACTTGTGGAGGGCTGCAAAAGAAAACAGAAATGACTTCATATAAAAATGCTACAGGTAGCATAAATATAGTACTTAGGTGAAATGTAGAGTAAAATATAGATTCCAGACATACCTGGCAAAGCCATTCTCCTTTTTGATTTTACCATCAAGGGACTTCATCTGAAAAAAGTTAAATTGTTAAAGTGCAACAACAACCATGTCTGCATAAAAGCTAAACCAGTCATCAAATAGTCATTTTGATGGTTAATCAAGTTTTATACTTAACTTTTTGTACTTTTCTGCATAAACATAATTGGTTGGCCCTGAGTGGTAAATATTGTGGACTCAGAAGCCTTATATAGCACTATATGATAGGAGTGTCCAAGAATCTGTCTATTGTACACCAGTTGCCCTAAACATCCATTTGAGTATATACACGTTATACAAGTTTGGCAAGGGCAATAAATTACGTGCATGGTAATTCACCTTTTTCTCCTTGTGCTTGTATTTGTCTGTGCTGCCATCTTTGTGCTTCATCTTTTCCTTCTCATTGTCTCGGTGTTTTTTGTCGGAGGGGTCCTTGTGATTGCTAGTTGTTAAAAACAAAATGTAGGTTGTTTTACCTGTTTAATACAGAAAATGTCTTGTCCACTTAAAGCAAAAACCTGCATTTAAGAGTATAGACACACACACACACACACACTACCTGTTGCCATGCTTCGACTTCTCCCGTTCTTTATCCTTCTTGTGGTCCTTATGTTTGTGTTCCTTCTCTTTATACTTGTCTTTATGCTTGTGAGAGTCTATGAGAAGAAAACTGTCATCTTCAAAAGTGAAAGGAGATGTTGACTGAAATAATCTAACAATGGACTGAATAAATGGTAGGACTGCTGTGAGCACACATTAGGTACAATGTTTGCCTAATGGCCACAATACAATCCTATATACAAAAACGGCAAAGATGAACACATGCACTCCACTCAACCAGGTGGTAATGTGGACCCCCCCCCACACACACCTTCCATAGTTTTAAGTAAAAACAGGATCGGCACACAAAGTCTAAAAATGCACCACAATTGGCATGTCGTGTAGAGTGTAGACTGAATTATTACATCGTGGCACAGCACCACCTACTGCCCATTGTTTTGAGACAATGAAACATGGTCCAAGTGAACAAGGTAGGCATTCACCCCCTTTAATTTGTAAACCACAGCAGGAGGAAAAAAAATAAATATGATGGAAAATCAAGTCAACATGCTTTAGAGGGTTCAAAGCTATAGACCTGGGGTGCTTTTCATTACGCTAACACATGCTTTCTCTCTCCCCTCCTGTAACCCAGAAATCGTTTCCCCTCTGCCATCATGGAGGATCTTCCAATCCCTTAATGCACCCCGAGGAGAGGGGAGGCTTTTGGAGGAGCTTCGAGCAAGAAAACACTGGTGTTTTATACGCAGAAGTCTGCCTAACCGTCATATATTTTTTTTTAATCTTTATTTTAAAATTAACATACATCTAAAAGAAAATCAATAGACTAGACTAACTTGTGTATGATGACTAAACACGAGGGACAATAAGTTCACCGTATACCCCGGAGATAGATAAGTCCATACATACCCTTCTCATCTCCGTGCGTCGTAACTGTCTGACGCACCCACCGCTAGTCTAGTTTAGCACAGATCCTGGAGGTAACCAGCTCCAACTAGCCTACTGCTCCCAATAAGTGACAAAAACCATCTTCCTATTTACATGTTGTGATTTGTATAGTCACAGCATACACGCTGTGACTATACAAATCACATGTAAAAAGATGTGTTATTTTGTCACTTATTGGGAACAGTAGGCTAGTTGGAGCTGGTTACCTCCAGGATCTGTGCTAAGCTAGATAGTCACAGTCACTTGGATGCGTCACAGCGATGTGAAGGGTATGTATGGACTTATCCAACTCTGGGGGGATACGGTGAATTAAGCTGAAGTCCCAAAAAGTCAGCATGTTCCTTTAAAAACATTAAAGATATTGCATACATTCGTTGTTTGGTAGCCATTTTTTTGCAAGGAAGAAATCATTGACACGTATAGTTCCATTTCTTTCAAAATGGAAAGAATTGAGTTTGTAAATTTACATTTGTGAATATGAAATTTGTCGAGCTAAATTACATTAAGGAAAAACACATTGTCTTTGTCACTTTAAAAGTAACAATACAGATAATTAGTAACAAGTTAAATCTAAGAATATTCTGTCAATTAAAAATAAAACAGCATATTGAAAAGCACACCTGGTCACAAGCAGAGCTGGCAGGTAACTGGCTAGTGTAGTAACATTAAGAAGTTGTCCATATTCCCCTGATATGCCATGTGTTGATCATGGTGTACTTTGTTCTAATAAAAATACTTAAAAAAAAAAAAAAAAAAAATCTTGGCGATTTACCTTTATTGTTACTTTTATCATTGAAACAAAAGACAGTTGATTTGTGCTGTCCTCAGATCTAAACCAAGCCACTGATGTTAGATATGACCTATGTGACTGACTAGGGAACACATGCTAAACTGTCCAAAACATATGCATAAGAGTACAATTGGTAGTAGATAAATGTTTGAGCGCGCTGACAAATGTCAATTGAGCCAGGCCATAGTTAAGATGCTCTCTTTTAGACAGTTTCTACTGATCTAATTTCCTTGCGGGAGTCATCCCAAAAAGGATCAATATAGAGTCTAAATGTTCAGTCTGAAGGGACTGAATACCAATCTAACTAGAAGTGAAGCCAAAGCCCTTTATGCCCCATTGCTGATGAATGACAACAAATAAGGTTGACTGGTACAGTTGGTATGATTTCTTGCAACAAAAAAGGCAATATCAGATCAATACTCCATGCTTGGGTGCTGGAGTATTTTTTTAAGGCGCCTCAATAATTTCACTGAAACCAGACATACTGAATATTTTGTCCAAGGTAGTAAGTGTTTAAAGTGTATACCCAAGAAAAGTTAGTCCTTGTTAATTGGTATAAATATGGATGGTGTATTGTATGATTGATATATAGGTTTCTATAGCTTAAACGGACAAAATCATAATAGCATTACAAACCCTAAAAACTGGCTCACTTTATACTTTAAGATATTGTCAAGATGATCTAATATACAAGACCTCGTTTAACTTGTGGGGTTATCAATTAAAGTTGATGACATGTGCTGACTGTTAAATGTGGCCCAAACTTAACAGGTGTACTCTAGCTGTTAAAAAGCGTTTAATGTCTACATTATTTAAAAATAAAAGAGTCGAATCTTGGTCACTACGTAGGATCTTAATGAAGCCCTATGCCTTCGCATTTCTCCTTCACACAGCCATCTGCACTTCACAGCCTGGGTTCAGCTTGCAGTAGTCAGGCCGCTACACCGAAAAAAGAAAATGGCGCAGAGACTAAGTCCTCAACCCCCAAACCCTCACTTTCAGGTGGGAAATATGGTATTAAAAGTCAACCAACAAGAAATTCCAATACGATAAACAGATAAAACACCTCGAGCTGTGTACCAATAATGATTAGAATCAAGAAAATAATTTGCGGAAATGCTTTTAATAGACCTCCCTTTTGAACAATAGGCGCTTGTGAGTGAGACAGAGGACTTAGTCTCTGGACGCCATTTCTGTCCTCTACTGAGAACTACCGTAACGTTACATTTGATCAGTGAAGACGTGCTAGACATAAGGGAAATCATCCTTTAACTTGTTAGCTTCATATCACAAACTTACCATTGAAACGAGACCCACCGTCAATCTGAAAAATCAAAAACAGATGAACGTTAAAATACCATAATGGCTAATACGCCGGCTAACTAACTTTGAACTTGCTGGATTGAAAAGCGAGTTTGTTAGCTACCCTGCTAGCTAGGCTAGCTTGCTACGCTGGCTGGTAACATGGCTGATACCGAAGCCGCTACGGCTAACATTGGCTACAGCTAACGCCAAATTAAATGTGGGGTTAGCCCACTTTGTTTCGGAGTTCATGCCTGGCCACACAAAGCTGAAAGCTAACTAGACAGTACCTCTCCGTAAAATTACAAATAAAAACGCGATGAAACGTGTCAAGACGCTGTTAACAACAATATGAGTTGGCTTAACATTACAAACACACTCGGTTAACCCGCGCTAGCAGGCACTATTCACAGTTAGCTAGCTAAGTTACCTTGTCAAACCAAGCGAATAAAACGGTAGCAAGAAATTGTACCCGTCAACCACAAGTGATGACATTACCTGGTCCCCACTCATTTCCTAAGCGTTGTTATATTGAAAACTCAAAAATGAGTAACGCGTAGGGTTACCACACACCGGCGAGGAGATGCAGACAGAATGAAGAAAAGATACAGTTGTGTAAGAGATGAAGTCCCAATTGTACAGTAATGCGCATGCGCCTCAATTTAAATGGTAGAGAGTAGTAGCTCCTCCTCCTCCTCTTGACCAAAACGTGTTGCTCTTCGGGCCCACGATGGTCACACTGTTCTGAGTGATGGGTACACATGTAGCCTATCAGGAGCACAAGCTGTTCAAGGTTCAGTACTCTACTTGTGTATCTGTTTGTTGTTTGTATTCAATTGATCTGAGAAGTGACAGCAAAAGAATGAAGCAGCTCTTTGTACATATTTGTAGTAATACTAATAATAAAATTCCTCACCATCATCATCGTGTCTGAAGAAGCCTGTCCTTTCAGATAGGATATATACCCATCCTTATGTCATTTAGTAAATATGCATATCGACAAGCTATACACATTTTAATGATTTCAAACATGGTGTAGGTCAGAATGTGTGGCACGTAACAGGCAGCTCTTGCCCTCCACAACCTTGTCACTTACAGTTTTTCTCAATTGCTAAAACACAATTTTTGAAAATTGCTCCATTTTCTGAAAATATTAAACATAAAACCTCATCTTCAAGCACTATTTACAAAACCTCTGACTCCTCTTTCAAAATGAAACTTTCGCCTCAGAACAGTTTGAGAACACTGCTCTCAAATCATAAACAAAGTGATCAACATGATATACACTATCAAGCAGTCAAAAAATAGAAAACACATTGTTCAAAACATATAGTTATCAGGGAGAAGTATATTTTTAATCTCAAAACAAATTTCATATTTTTCTGTCATTGTCTTTAGATGAATGAAAACATGTTCCATCATAGTAGCTCAAAATTGATCAGAAATTACTACTCTGCTTTGCTCTTTGCAATTTGTTTTTGTTCTTCCTCCTCCTTGTACCCCTATTTTTACAGTACCGTACCCTGCATCTCACAAACTTGTCCTTTGTCTCTGTGATACTGTAATTCTTGTTCTTTGTTGATATTAACCTGCAACCAGTCAAAATCTATTGAGCAGTCAGTACTGTTGGAAAGCACAATGTTCAGGGCTAAACAATTTGTTTATTGTACAGTATACAGCCTACAATGCACTGTACTACAGTATGCAATACTAAACGGGACAAAAATCAAAGGAGTAAACATGTGATCAATGTGCTTCTTCTTGTCTTTGGGCTGGGTCAGACCAGAGCACTTCATCGACGTCACAAGCAATATCGCATACGCACTTATCCTCGTCCTGACACATCATTTCTTCTATCCATTCTCAGACTTTCTCCTTCCCACCTTCAACAACCTGTTTGCTCTCTGAACTGGATTATATTGGTTGTGTCACATCATTTGAAACAAGTGAAATCAATTTTGAGTGGTTGTGTTCAATCAATGACATGTGTTCTCTATTTGTATTTGATTGTTTCCACTTGTGTTTACCAGTATGGATGACATGTGCATTAGAGTGCAGAATGTGTTTAGAAAATGTCTAAGTGAGATCTGAAAATTGTGTTTTACCATGTGAAATGGTTTAAGGTAGGGCTAGGCGATATGGAGAAAATCAAATATCTAAATATATATTTTTGACCAAATACCTCGATATCGATACCGCAACAATATTGTAGAGTTGACTATCGGTGCGTTCACAAAATATTTACACAATGAGATTTTTGATAAATAATCATCAGTAATGTGGATATAATGACTAAGTGGGTAAAGGCAAATAATAGAACAGTTACAACAGTCTGGTAAGGTCAGAAAATGACATCACTTTACTGTAATGCAGCCTTTAAAACCAGGAAAAGACACCACTTATGCCATATTACAATATTACGATATCCAAAATATAAGACGATACCTAGTCTCAGATCACAATATCGATATAATATCGATATATTGCCCAGCTCTAGTTTAAGGTATTGACAACAGACTGCACAATTGGCTAAATGAGTTCAGGCAACTGAGAACTTTGTTCAGCCAATGGGTTTTAGTGTTTTAGCAATTGAGAAAAACTGTAACAACTCAAAGGCAAATATATTCAGACTGTAGTTGCGGAGTGAATTGAAATTCAAAAAAGGTATGGTTCAGAATTATAACCACCTGAAATGACCTAAAAATAAGGTTTCAGTCTCATCTTCATACTCCTTTTTAGATAAATGAAAAAAGTGTAGTGGCAGATGATCACTGTACAACTGTATCAAATATAATCTAAATACACAGGACAGCATCTAAAAACACTATTTTAAAATGATTTTATTAATCATACCGTAGACATGGTATAGACATGGTAGCTTGCACTTTAATATTTGTTAAACACTGTTTTTGTGAAGCCAATATTTATTTCCCTCAGAGGTTATGAGCATAATGTATACTCATGTGGTTTGATGGGCCTGCATACATACTAGTATTAAGAAAAAAAACTCTGTTAGGGATGATTGAGACTTGGTGGTGGATCTCAGTGAATGTTAAAGGCAAACTCATTTTTGTCCACAAGAGGGCATTGCAGTCCATAATATATCCTGTAGACTCAACATTTAGTTCAAGATTTAGCATTAAAAAAAAGGTTTTAAAATGTAGTTGATTACAATACATTATTCCATACTGTAAACGGCTGCTAAAAACATTATTCCATACTGTAAACGGCTGCTAAAATATACTATGTAACTTTTCCCTCTTCGGCCCCCCTACAGGTTGTCTCATTGGAACTACTGCTTATGCGGCTATAGAAGAGGAAAAGTTATATAGTATACCTTTAAGGAAATTCTGTGCGTTTGCTTGACACAGTGAAGTAAATATAATACAAAAGGACATAGGCTACATGTACCAAATTTCTGTTTTTAATGCAACAGCCCATCAAAAAGAAAAGAATGTAGTTTATATGACCTGGAGGTTTCAGGTGTTTTAGTTCACAGTTGATAATGCATAGTTAAAATTATCCAACACCAAACATGTCACCAAGTAGTCTCACATAGCCAGGTCTCCACAGCACTGTCAGCGCTGGAGTATATCAACAAGTGCTTGAGTGTACAAAAAAAAAAAAAATAAAAAATAAAAAGTCACTAGATTTTATACATTTATGTGTAATGCCTTTAATGTCACACTTTACTTTAAAATATATGTTATCTTTATACGTTGGTTTAAATAATCAGTGTAATAACAGCAAGACAACGAGTACACAGTGTAATATGTTTCCTGCTCATTCTTTTTCTCCTTGCTTATCTACACTACATCAACTTTGACTATAATCATTTATAGTCAAATATCTGAACAATATATTTACATTGTTTTTTTTTCCTTCAACAATATTGTATTTCCCCACCAAATGATGTTAAAAGCATATGGTTCAGTTCATGCTGTTTGGATGTAATAACAAACACAAAATCTTGCAGATTAAGCAGAGAAGCAAGATTATTAAGGCACTGTTATGGGAACATAGTGTCCTCAACCTCACATGAGTTTGCTATTCCTGATCGTTGGGTTTTGAAAGTGGCGTGGTTGGGTTTTGGTATAAAAACATATAGGAGTCACACAGCAACCTGCGCACAAGTTCAGGAGCCTGGGAAGGGTTAGACCAAGCCAGCTCCTCCTCCGGCTGGGACAGGAAGTCACCTAGCTCCGGACACGCTCGGATCTCAGGAATGTTGTAGCCATGTTGATCATCACCTAAAAGAAAGAGTGGCCTAAATATTAGACATCAGCTCAAGAAGCGATAAAAAAAAAACAATCACAGACGTCAGAGTGTGGCTTTATCCAAAACTGTTGAGGCTGCCTTATCAGAAAATAAGGCAGTCAAGGGTAGCCACTTCTCAGAAAAAACATGTCATAGTTTACACGAACATCAGAATAAAATTACTTTTATGGTAACTAATAAGGACACCAATGAGAAACAACCTATTAATTCAAATAAACAAGCTGAAATCTATCTTACCGCATCTGTCTGCCATGCTGTCAAAAAAGAGCCAGGAGTGGGGATCAGAGCCGTATTTGACAAAGGACACATAGTGGCTTGTTTGAATGCAGAGCACAGCAAACAGCTGCATCATGTGCCTGGGCACGGGAGTATTAGAGGCTACATCTGCTGGTACTGCTAGAGTTTTGGGGGAGTGACCCTGCCGTGACGGATGTGTGTGAACCTTAAAGAAAAATAGAAAGTATAGAGTTATGGTATTCATGTTTATAAGTTAGGTGAGTGGGATACTTGACATCTAAAACCATCTTCTGCTTCAAGCCATCTGGTTTTACCTGTGTGTTGCAGGTAGAGCAGTACTGTTTTATTCTCCCTGGCTGCAATTTGCGATCTGGTAGACAACGAAGACACTCGTACTCTGCCAAATGCCCACAAACGAAGCATTCCCTTGGAGCTGTTATGAAAAGTAGGTGATCGGTAAGAATCTTTAAGCTCTTCAAAAACACTATTAAAAAGTAGTATTCTATTCACATCCTTTGTGACTTAAAAATCGATTATGCCTGTTCCTCACAATTGTATAGAAGATCTGTGACGTCCAGCTCAGTGGAGGGAATGATGTGAGAAAACATCTTATACTTGTTTCCAAACCTTGGCATCTGAACCATTAGACAGGATGGCATCTGAGGGGAAAAATAGGAAAGACAATATTGGGGTTACATTATTGTAAAGAAGAAAACTTGATTTAAACCCCCCCGGCTTCTTTTCATTTTAAGAGGAGCACATGCTCACCTCTTCAAACTTGAGGTCTCCTGAAAGGCAGGATGTGTCCAGCAGCTGTTGGACAGTGGGCATCTGTCCCATCTGTTCTTTTTCTAGAAAGACCTGGAAGGTATAGGCACCGTGACATATTTCTTGTCTCGATCTAAAAAAGAAACAGAATCTCAGTAACTTCACACAGTCAAATAGGACAGGATATTTAACTAAGAAATAAAATTGTACCTGAGCTTAAGCAGTGGCTCCATGCAAAGCACTTTCTGAAAGAGGACTGTGATGAACTCTTCTGGGTCTGCAGAGAAGCAAAGCAATTAAAAACCTATAGAATTGCAACAGTAAACTTTATTATGTTATGTTGCAACAACTAAAGACTATTCTAGTGGAATATAGACCAAATTACCATGATGTTGCACTAACACAAAAATCACTTCCGGGTGGACAACTGATTTGACTTGCTTAGAAATGTGAAATCAGCACACGGGTTCATTTCTGGTGTCATTTTCAGCCGTTCATTGTAGCGTTTAAAAGATATATAGTTAAACACAGTGGTCTGACTTGAGGTTTCTGATTTGCTTATTTTATGTACTGTGCTTTGTTGCATCCTTGCTAAACCAAATCCACCCAAAACTAGCAGTCCCAAATAGAGGAGAGATGTCACTGTTGTGACCCAACAGGTAGGCTAAATGAGTAAATGTCTCCAAACTAACATTAGAGAAAGTTTTGTTATTAATGACATATTAAAAGGTCCTATGATATGCTGCTTTTTGGATGCTTTTATATAGGCGTGAGCGGTCCCCTTGTACTGTATCTGAAGTCTCTTTCCCGAAATTCAGCCTTGGTGCAGAATTACAGCCACTAGAGCCAGTCCCACAATGAGCTTTCCTTAGGATCGGCCATTCTGTGTCTGTAGCTTTAAATGCTATTGAGGAGAGAGGGGGGGGCAAGGTGGAGGGTGGGAGTGTGGCCTTGACTAACTGCCACTTTACATGTTTGTAACAAGGGTAAGTGACCGTCTGGAAAGCGTAGGTCCTATGGCGCCATTTTGATGCTACCTAGCGCTCACCCGCTGTTAGCATTCCATTGACTGCCATTCATTTTGACAGCGAATAACTTTACATCTGAAGCGTTTAAAGACTTAGTTTGTCCATTGTTTATTTCTTAAGAAACACGACAATGTATAAACGGCTCCATTACCTTGTATCTCACGTTATGGCTCCGTAGTAGACGTTTTTGTAAAAATAGGCTAACGATTGTGTCATAACCCCGCGACTTACTGTCACACAGTAGAGTAATTACCGTATAGTACATGAGAAGCTCGCAGGCAGTTTCAACTTACATTAGCTGTTTATTATAGTTTAATTACTAATGTTAACAATAGCCTGTGCCTATGTTATCTCCTTACATGTACCTACGCTCTCCTTCGCTGCAAGATTGGGAATGATTGAGATTTCTCTTGGCACAGCTACCAGAAGACTTTCAACTTTCAGACAGGTTGCTTACGTCACATTTACGTCTCTCTCAGTTGGAGGCTGCGCAGTAACGCTCAGCGCTCACCGGACAAGTGCTTCTAATATCCTTCACTGGTCTCCGTCCAGAGCAACGGGATCTGTTGGTCCATTATTATATACTGTCTATGGTTTGTAAGCCACGATGCCTCTCTCTCATGGGCGGGCCAAATTCTCTGGGCGGGCAAAGCAGAGAAAGGGGAGGTAACCTTTCTCCTTATGAGCTCATAAGGAGCGAGATTCCAGATCGGCCCATCTGAGCTTTTATTTTCTCAAAAGCAGAGCAGGATACCCAGGGCTCGGTTTATACCTGTCGCCATTTCTAGCCACTGGGGGACCATAGGCAGGCTGGGGGAACTCAATGTTAAAAAACCTCAAAGTGAAATTTTCATGCCATGGGACCTTTAAAGTATCAAACACGCATTTTAGATAAATGAGATTTAACTTTGAAATAAGACTTGAAATAACTCATCCCCGTTTGCTCAACACCGCTAAAACTGAATGTACATGACGCAGGGGTTTTCTACCGGGAACTTATTGTAAACAAACAGTAATTGGTTCTATGGTTTTTAACAATGCATGTTGCAAAATATGGATGTGTACCTTTTTCCTCTGTTCGGAAGGTGTCACAGCCAAGCTGTTTACGGAAATTCATCACACTCGCAGCAGGCACAAACCCTTGTCTGCAATAAATACATTAGTTATCAGTGAGCAAACACAAGAACTCATACACTGAAATAGCTGCATACAGCAAACACAAAGACACACCTTCTTATGTAAGAAGGGTTTGAGCACACTATTTTTTGTTAGCTAGTGAATAAAGAGTACCCATATCATTAAAGACAGTGTACTTGTTTACCAGTTGAGACTATGTAAAATGTCATAATGTTCTTGTTTTGCAGACTATGATAATGCTAGGCGTTAGAAAAACAAATTCTTGAAGACACGGTTTATACCTGCGCAAACAGTTGACCATTTTTCTAAGAGTGCAGGTTATGGGTTTGTCCGTGTCAGCAGGCTTTTGGCAGATATTTTCCAGGGTCACGGATGAGCCGAACAAACTTAAAGAGAAAAGCACATTGTTTTATTAACTTGAATACAGTTCAACATGCTCCATTTAGTTGTACACAATCTCCTGCAAATAAAATTAATTTACATAATGAGCGATTGAAGCAACTACAAGGAACTTTTAAACTGGTTATTAAACAAACCAATATCTCAATTTAACATGGATGCCTCTATATGCCCTACATATGCAAACTAGACCAACAGTGAGAAGATTGGCTATTTCTACATAGTTATTTTTAATGCCTCTCCCGAGATCCCATTCCCCGCGAAATCAGAGGAAAGATTTAAGGATTATAACATTTTATTTGGCCCTAACCCTATTGCTACCAAATTAATCTGCACAAAATGAAAGTTTCTTGTAGTTGCTTTAGAATAAATCTGAGCAGAATTTGCAAAAGTGTGCTACTTGAGAATCAAATGCTCTGCGAGGTGGTGAACTGGTTTTACCTGAAGAGTGTGGCATCGAGGTAACAGGAGTTGACGTGACCCTGAATCCCTTTCATTCTTCCCACTAACAAAGACAATGCCTTTGATTCAGGAATAGGTGGTTCATTCTCATCTGTGTCCTCAAATGGAGGAACTGAAAACAGCCAGCAAAAAAAAAAAAAAAACATTGTATTCTGCAGTAGCTTCTCACCGGGCTTAAACACATTTAACTGTACAATCACACAGGCCTTTATGACTAATGATTAATCTGCTTTTCCACAAGCAGGAAGTTCACAGGAGTGTCAAATGTCTGTTCCACTAATAACAAAAAACTGTGCATTGTTTCAGGTGTTCACATAATTTTATCTCCACTAAATCCTGCCTCAAAAGTTCCTAAAATGTCAAGTTCCTCAAAACTGATTCTGTGAGGTTGTGTGAATCATAAATTACAGGTAACAGATAAATGAAAAACTAAAAAAAAAAAATTCTAAACCTTTATATAACACCGATCAAAATTTCAGAGTTTGCAAAGTGTCCTGTACAGCAGTTTAAATGTTGCGTAGTGTACTACTCAGTCCACAACAGTTCAGAGTAGACAATTATAAAAAGGATGTTAGGTTAAGCTAAAGCTTAATTTTTAAGTAATAAAAACGAATAAAGTAAGAAGTAATAACACCCTGGGGTGGAAAAGAAAATTAATTGGATAGTTGAACCCATTTTTCTGGTTTTTCCAAATGTCCGTTTGTGCTTAGAAAATTTAACTGATAAGCGTTACACTGACCCAGCAATTAACAAATGGATGAAGGGGAAGTTCGCTTTTCCACATGATAGCAATGCACTTGTTTCCAGCGATCAAGGCTAGTTTGATAAAGTGTATATTTTTCCTCCTATCAGCTAGCAGAGCTGTTGTGTCCCCTTAGACACATTAACCAGACGGCCGACCGTTGGCAGAAAAGGCAGTTGGACTGATCACTCGGCTCCCTGAGGTCCAAAAAGTGCCTCAGAACACACCGAAGTGACGCCGACTTCAGCGTACATTCTGCGCGTGTGCGAGATGCAATACGTCTCCATAACAGCAAGCGGCGCTAATCTGAATTGTCGCCAAAAAATGAAAACCGGCAGCTGATTGGACGAACGCGTCACGTGGGTCTGGCTGGATTTTTCAACCGGGCATAATGGAGGCTTCGTCTGGAATACGATTTCATATTTTACGAAGATAGTTCACCGAAACGTGTTTCTGAAAAAAATGTAAGCGAGAAATAGGCCATGCATTTGCTGAATTAGTCTTCATTTCAGATCGACAAAAGGTCAATTTAAAAGATTTGTCAGATTTTGAGAGGCTTAGTCCCGCTCGTCATTTCCGGGTTAGCACTCCAATCAGATTGGTCATTGAGTCCAACTGCCCGCCCTCCGACCCAGCAAGTCAGGTCGGCCAAAATGAAGGCCGACAGCTCCTCCAACGAACGACTGCACGGAACACACCAAACAGACTTGAGTCACTGACCTCGCCAGACTGTCCGATGGCCGATTATCGGGTTGGTGTGTCAGGGCCATTACAAAACAAGTCTTGGCGAATGAGGGATTTCGACTACTATAACCTTTTTAAGTGTATCCAGAATGGAGCCCCAACAGAGTGTTAATTTTGTACAGCTCCAAAACATATGCATCAGGTTACCTGTGTCGGTCTTGCATCTAGGGCAGGTTTCTGAGATAGCATTGTTCATTCTATGAAGTCTTTCCAGTGTGTAATAAATTTGATGGATAAGATTAAGCTGTAAGAGCTTGTGGCGGCTGTCGTAGGAGAAGTTTGGGGGCTTCTGCACATATTGCCCCCCCAGTCACTATCCCTGAAGGTGTGATCCAGATCTTGTTGCCATGTGACCCGGGATTTTAACATATTGCCTAAAGCTTCATTTTATTTTGTACAAGTAAAATGTAACACTGGTCAAAATAAAAAAAAAAAAATAAAAAGTCACATTTTTACTTTGAAAAACACTTATACCAATAATTTCAAGTGTGTGTAAATTTGAATTGCTTGTGTATGTGCATCCCACCAAACTGGGAGAAGTGTCTAACCTGGAGGTATGTCAGTGGGTCTGGAGGTCTCCCTTCCTATAGAGGAGCAGAAAAACCTGCTATCAGGACTGCACTTTGTGACGGGAATGAACAAAGCCCTGCGCCCTTTGCAGGTGAAATACCTCTGGCTTCCATACGTCCCATCAGAGCAGCCATTCACCTCATAGTCCTGAAACAGTTAAAACCAAATCAAGTGTGAGGTAGATGCCTAAAGCTGACCGAAATGGTAACCGTACAAAATGTTATAGTCACTCACCAATTCAATCCCAGCCCATTCACCAGTCTTCCCTTCAAGGGTCCCCAACCACTGGACAACCCCGTATACTGTGATCCCTGTGTTGGACACCACCTCCACCATGGATCCCACCTCCAAAGGCACATGAGATGTGCTTGAACTTTGGCTCTGAATGACACTCTGCACTATATCGTTGTCGCTCACTTGTGGTGCACAAGATCCTATATTCGGCATGGAGTTGATGCGCGTCACGGCTTTTCTGTTTAGACCTGTGGAGAGTATAAGGTTTTGGAAAGGCTGAAGGTTAGGACATTTGTTTTAGGCTTGTCACATGCTGCCTCATCAGATTGGCATCTAGCTAAAACTGAACATGTTACGTAAGAGGTATGTAGACAGCTCAGAGTTCACAATGTGACAAAATGTCTGACCCCGTGATTAATCTGCTGTTTTACATCCCAGAGTAACCGGACCAGTTTTTCCAGTTGTGTACTGGGACTGCGTCGTTTTCTGAAAATTTTTAATAGCAGGATTTGATTAGCTGATTTCAGGGGAGGGGGATGGATGTTTTTTGTTTTTTATTGTTGTCGTTTTTTTTAAATGAATTTAGTTTGATAACTCAAAAAGGACATCACTAGCAAGTATCTTGTGGTTAAGAAATGTCACATGTTGGGCGCCTGGGTAGCTCACATGGTAGAGCACACACCCATATGCAGAGGCTCAGTCCTTGCCACAGCGGCTGCGGGTTCAGTTCTAACCTGCAGCCCTTCGCTGCATGTCATCCCCCTTCTCTCTACCCTTTCAAGTCTAAGCTTTCATATCAACAATAAAGGCCTAAAAATGCCCCCAAAAAACATCTTTAAAAAAAAGAAGTTGTCACAAAAGAAATAAAAGGTCACATGTTGAATTCAAAAGAGGCAGACCAAGCTGCAACTATTACCACTTTACTTACCCCCACATTGGCCGTCTTTCCAGTGCAGTCCGAGGGGAAGGGAGTAAGATGGGACCACCTGGACGATGTCTGCCGCACTGAACAAGGGCAGAGGAGCAGCTTTCTTGGATGACAAATTGTGATCACTGTCCTACAAGAAAACAGACACTCAACACTTGTGTATGTACAGAACACAGATAAACGTTCTTGTGCATGTGCACATTTTTTAATAATGACAGAGTCGTATCTCTCTAGTAGTCTTTTGACTAATAACGTTTCACCCGAAATGATATGGTCATCCTCGTTTCAATATATTTCCTAAGGTTATATTAGTGTGTATGTGCAATTATTCAGATAAACCTGCTGATCAATATAACTATGCCTCTTCTACTTTGTTCTTTATGCCCCACACTACACCCACACTTTGATGCTGAAATTAAATAAACCAGACAAATAAATGTTACCCACCACAAATTCCACCTCAAAGCCAAGCATGTGCAGGTCGTCTTTGTTCTCCTTCCTTCCAATTTGCATCAGGTTCTTCACCACCCCTGGCAGGTGTCCCTTCTTGTGCTTCACCACCACCAGATCATCCTGAGACAGCTTACAGATAGCCGAGAACAGCTGGGGGTTACACAGCAGCTCCAGGCGTTTGCTTGCGGGGTAAACAAAGAGCAGTAGCTGGGCCTGGTGGCGGGTCAGAGGGTATGTGTCCTCCCTCCTCACGATGCCTCCGCTCTTAGGGCTCCCTGCATTGCTGCCACCGCAGTACAGCAGCCCCATCAGCTCTCCAGGCTGCAACTCTGCCTCCACACGGCCAATACATCCTCGGCAGAAGCCTTTCCTCGTTTTCCCGCGTATCACGATGAAAAACTTCTCCTTTAGTACAGTTTTGGGCTCCATAGTTCCACCTATATATTCTGTTAAACAGTTTAGAAGCAAGGAATATGCTTATAGAAACAGTTAACCTGTAGCACTACAACAGGAGTACAGTAGTAGGCTACATTGTAGCCCAACATCTCCTACTTGATTACAAAGTTGGGAGAACAGTAATTACACACGAATTTCAAATAAAAACATAATTTTATGTTTAAAAGTAGGCTACTAACGGTGTCGTGGACAATACAAACAATTGCATTAGAAGTATAGGCTACTAGTATTTAGAATTAGCTACAATTGTAAGAATATTATAGAACATGTTAACACAATTCCAATACGTCCCTGCACGAGAGCTAGCTTATAAATTTGATCTAGGATACTCGACCAAACAAACCGAGGTGCTCCAACGTTACTCTAACTAATATTCATTAGCGAGTCGGTTTACTTACTGTTTTCATTTGCCAAGAGCAATTACTCCGGGAACGGTTGCGCCAATGTTGCAACTTGCAACAGGTCTCTTCCTCTTGCCTTGTACTGTGTAGTAGGATAATCTGCAGACGTTTAAATTAGCGACCTGCATGTGACCGACAACGCCCACTTGGCAGCTCCCAACTTCTCCGCCCTGAAACTGCCCACTCCACGAGATATCCGCTACAATACATGACTGTAGACTCGGTAAGAAAAGGAAGGATATTGTTGACTGTCTTTAAACTGTGTACAAATGGCTACTCATTTGACATGCAACAACTGCCTATTTAATATGATGGGGACAATGCACTCAAACTGTGAAAGAATGGCTAAAAGGTCTGTTGTGTTTCAACATGAAGTCTGGTCTGGATTATGTTTTTAATTAATTATCTGTCTAGATTCAAGATTCTTTATTAATTCCACAATGGGGAAATTCACACTGTAGGGATAGACTATTAGCTTCCAGCCATATAGTTCTCAGTTTAAATTGAACTCTAAATCTGTCTGCATTAAATATTGATGTTCTGAGACAGAACATATTTTTATAACTTTGACTGTTGTTGTCCTCAGTTTGCTTCGCTGCATATAAAAGAGACACATTTTAAGATCCATCTCATGACCTTTGACTCAGGTCATCTTCTTGCATATGATTAAGCATTAACATAAGCTTAAAACCTCAAGTGCAGCTTAATTTATCAAAATATTGTTATATGAAGACAGTAAGTCTCACTTGTTCTGCTTGTTGAGGCTTCATTGTCATCTTACAAAACACATGGGAGGTCACTATATTTTGCTGATACACTGACATGTTTATCACCAGTTGATGGAAAGGAACTGTGTCAACAGATAACTAGAAAAATGTTCAATGTAACAAATTCCTCTAGTGCACGTTTTGAGTGACATGTTTTCTGCATGCAGACTTAACATGTGACATGTCCTACCCTGTGAACAGTTGGTATACACATCAGATTTACATAGCAGCTATAATTTTCTTCAGCACAGTGACCAGCATAAAACCGTTGTCTGTTGTGCTTCATTTAAAAATCCATTTCATAATATCAGTTTTAAGACAATTTTTACGAGTAGACAATTTTGCCTTCTTTAATAGAAAGTACTTGTCTGAAGACTGCCCTCTGTTGGCTGGTGATCACAATAACATAACAGTATCACACTGGAGAACAACATAAATTTACATCATACACTGCAACATGAGCTTATCCAGATACTACCATTTCATAATATGTTCTTGGGAAGATATTTATGAAAAAATAAAGTTCATGAGAACAATATAACTATGAGAAACTATCAGATAATTGAGGCTCCGTTATGGCTGTAATGCCATCTTTGTTCCTCAGGATCCCCTGGACCACAGAGTTTATCTTCGTTCTCTGAACGAAGTGATCCTTTTCATTTAAAAAATGCACTCTCTCTTCTGGAAACTCCGCTGATGAGGGAGAGTTAGGAAAGTAGGAAATTATTAATAGGAAGAATATGACAATAATAATAATGGCAAATGTCAACTTACGGTCAACAAGAGGTCTGTTTGGCTGACTTTGTGGTTGGAGTCTTCTCAGGGAGAGGCTGTCATTTTTCTCCTTATGGAAGGACAGAGCACTGATCAACACCTAAAGCACACAAACAGTCTAAATTCTAGAAGTTTTTGTATTAAAAATCCTAACATCTTCCATTGAATCAGAGTCCAAATCTCTACAATGTAAAGTGATCAAACCTGGGTGATCACGCTCAAACTCTGTTGTCCAGCTGAACTGCTTAGTGCCATGTAGTTTACACATTTATTCCACCCTGGCACCACTATTGTGGGCATGAGAGATGACAGGGGCCTCTTTCCTGGCTGGACTCTGTTTTTCTATAGCACAATAGCAAACAGTGAGCCATATTTTTGCAACTGGTGAATTTTATTGGGTGAGATTTCTAATGGTAATGCACCTGGTTGGTTAAGCTTTGCCCTGGGTTTTTGTTTGGCCAGGAGAAGTCAAGCATGAGGCTGTTGAGAAGAACACCTGACCGTGTTATAATTCTGCTCCCAAATGGCATGCTCAAAGAACTGCAAGATCACAAAGACAAGACCTAAGATCAAAAGAATGACAGCGTGCCCAGCAGCACATTCCAAACATATCCTCCTGACCTGATTGCTTATCTCAGATTGTAGGTAGTTACTCCATCACCTTGCAACTGACACAATGAGGTCATCTGGTCCCATGACTACTACTTGTCCAGAAATCAGCTTTGTCTGTAGGGAGTGGACAATGGAGTCGTACTTGGGTGGAGAGGTTTGGGAGGAATTGATCCTCTGGTGAAGCACTTCAGCATGACTCTTACTTTAGCAAGAGAAGAGAGAAAATTAACAGGAAGTTCACTGTTATACTGATAAGTTAGTTTGGTGTTGTGCAGTAGAGTTGGCAATCAATTATGACACAAAAGTAACATAAATATGAAAGTATTATGATTTATGACTTATCAGCTGAAATGCCTAGTTGATTAATTGAGCAGTCAATCAACAGAAAATAACTAATTTCAATTAATCACAGTCATTTTTATAAGAAAAAAAAAATACCAACTGGCTCTACCAATGTGAGGATTTTATGCTTTTCTTCTTCATAATAGCATATAGCACCGTATACACAATAGTAAACTGAATATCGCTGGGTTTTAGACTTTTGGTTGGATTAAAAACAAGACATTTGTAGACATCCCCTTGGGGTTGTAGATATCACGGGAATTTTTCCTACTTTCTAACATTTCATAGACAAAAGAATATATCAGTTAATCAAGCAAATAGTCTGATTAACCGATAATGAAAATAATCTTTAGTTACAGCCCTAAATGCAATTGTGATTCCTCAGTGGAGTTTACCTTAGCATGTCAGAGAGCAGCTCAGTCACTGAAGAGTTATATTTAGGGTCACCCAAACCACTCGCCATAGCTAAAGCTCCTTTCAGAGCCTTAACAGGAAAATCAATCAATCAATTAATCAGAGACCTAGCATTTTAATCAGACCGTAATATAAAACATTTGGATATTTAAGCTTTGCAATCCAGTACCTCAGCAACAAAGTGTTGCGTTTGATTTTCTGTGTTGTTCCCATTGAGATGGAGGCCCTCCAAAACATTGAGTGCCAATATCAACACTGCACCAGCAGATGGGGGAGGAGGAACTTGAATAATAAATTCTAAGACAGGAGTAACACAACATAGATGAAGGTATCACGAATACATACATGTTTATGCAGTCCATTGTTGAAGAAAGTTTAGTCTTTACCATTGTACAGGCCTTCCACTGGCTGCTCCACTTGAACACTGTAGTTACTGATGTCGTCTCTGCTCAGGACCCCTCCATTAGTTTGCACCTTTGTAAGAAAAAGCACCAAAAGTTATTACATCACTGAAATTTGAATAATTGCAGTTGTTAAACTCAGATTAAAAGCAAATGTCACCGTATAGTTTTTCCTATGAAACCAGACCTATTTAATATTTGGATGTCATTCACCTCATCCTCCATCTCTTGGGAGATGTTTCCGTTATAAAAGTTGGACAGACCAGCCTCGAGGACTCCAGCCAGACTGGGCATCCTCAGAAATGAACCAGGAAGCAAAGCTTGGCCATCAGGGAGGAATATGTCCCTGAAACGTTGCGACAGCTGCTCACCTTTTACCTTTGATATAGCGTCAGCTGTCAAATGACACAAATGAGTCACATCCTGGTATATCGTCCTCAGGCTACATCATCACGTTATATTGTGATTAAGCGATTAAGTGATAAAATGTAAAGAATGACGGTTTGACTCACCAAGATCGAAAGACACATTAAAACCTTCTTTGGCGACAGCAGCGGCTCTGTCGACCACATCCTCCCATGATAAACTGCAGAGATTTTGTGGTAAGACATTTGACTTAAGGATTGAAAAAAAAAAAATTAGACTAAACACCAGATTATTTTCACTTTGTCTAAAACTCTTTTACCTCCCGAACAAGCTGTGAGCACAGTGTAACCCTCTGAGCAGACCTGGCACACCCACTTGCAGACCTGCCTGAATGGATGAAGTAAGATTGTACAATACATGCTAAATAATAAAATATAAAAACACCTTTACATTACCTTTAGTTCTGAAACATTCCGCAGCATCTCCTCTTTAAGTGTTTTAGGTGCAGTTCCCTGAAAATTAATCACCCTGGTTTCATTCTTATGGATGTCATGAACCAGCATCAACCCACCTCTACAGAAAGAGAACGAGCAAAGGATGAATTTGTGATCAGATACATCAATGTATGTTTTACACTCAACATATCAATAGGTCAGTCACATACCCACCAACACCTGACACATGTGGATGCACAACACCCAAACACAAGGCGGCAGAGATGGCTGCATCCACACTGGATCCACGATCACGAAGGACTCTCTGGCCGAGTGCAGTGCAGCGCTCGTGATCCGACACTACCTCACCTTTTACAAACATCTGAAAAGTAACTGTAATGAGGATAAATAATGCACTTGTGGTAATGCTTGTATATGTTATATGGCACGACATACCAAATGTCTCCCTAGGTAAATATTCAGGATCAAAGCAATGGTCACTCCAAAAACAAAGGCGATAGATACAGCATAGACACATAGGAGTGTGTCCTGACTGGAGCAGTCCTTGTCTGTCTCTTTGAGGTTGGAAAGGCTTTGGTCAAACAAATTTGGGCTACCAGAGGCCAACTGTTTCAGAGGGATGTCTTTTGGGAGATGGCTGAGGTCTGTTGAAGCTGCAAGGAAACAAAATTAACCTTTACCAAAGTGGAAATGTTTTGGGTTTGCAAGCCATATAATAGTTTTCAGTCCAGGTCCTCCAGACCCAGAGATCCTGCCTGTTTGCCCCCCTTATCATCTAATCAGGGGATTTACAGTGTTGCAAATTAGCATCGTGGCAGGTATCAGTAGGAGAAAAATACAGCAACATATTGTGTGCTGAGAGCCAGTATTGTAAACTATTTAGGCTATATTTGTAGCCTCTCACCACAGTTTTTAGTCCAGTCACAGGTAAAGTCCCTTGGTGATGAGCCATCAGCCAATTGAGATGAACGAGCAAAACTTCTGTAACTGAACGTTAATGGCCTGTTAAGTTTTGTTTCAAGCGAAGCATCCATCCTCACTGGCTAAGTCAATTCAAGAACAGTTCTTCACAGGCCTCCTTAACTGAACGCCAATCAAACACAGCAGGTGTAATTAATTCCCAACTAATTCCCAACCAATGAGATCTCAACATTTGCATCAGTCAAATGTGAGCTGTTCAGTATTATTTGGACATATTTGGACTGACTCATAAATAAAGCACAAGCTGCAAACTCATCATTTTTATTTCCGTATAAAAAAAAAAAAGGTTCAAACCAGTTACATACAGGTAAATAAATGCACGTTGATACAAAAATTACAGAACTTTGTCCTAAATATTAGAGGATACATTTTGCATAGGCTGCAGCCATCCACATGTATAAATCCACATGCACACAAACAAGAAAACATAGTGTATTTCATTTCATGAGATGAAAATCTTAATTCCAAACTCATATACAGTACGAGTTATAACATAGCTGCCTGTTGTGTTGTTGTGAATGGTTATCTTTGTGTATTGGAATATGTGTTTAATAAGTATGGGATTATTTCTTGGTTAATATTTGCAGTTGTACAACCAGAGCCTCAGTGGCTTATGTTGCGATGTCCTGGCTGTTGTAGGTGAAATGAGTGATGTTGGACTCCTTGGCGAACACGGTTCTGGCGCTGAATGGCGTTACGAGACATTTGGTGTGGGTCTGCCCAGGCCTTAGCCTTCTGGATGCAGGTTAACTGTGTCACTTCTTCCAAAGCTTTAGGCTGAGAAACAGAGCCTGTGATGGCTCGACCTGTGGTGCTGCTGCTTTGAACTGTGGGTTCTTGGTCTAATACACTGGAGAGAAACAAAAGCAAGTATGTGAATCTAACAAACTGAGTCGGTGTTCATCAATACAAGTTAAAGGGATAGTTCTGATCTTTTGAAGTGGGGTTGTATGAGGTACTTATCCAATGTCACTGTATTACGTACAGTAAATGGCTGACGGCACACATCCAGTTTAGAGAAGCAGACGGGAGTCCCGATACGGAAGCTAAGGAATGTACTGCTGTGGACAGGGGCACACAGCAAAACATATTTTAGCCCCCAGAAAGAGCCCCACCTAAAAAAAAAAAAAAAAAAAAATCAATATCAATTTAAGTGTACGCTATATTTAAAATATTTTCACTGCTCCACCTTGCCATCTGACAGCCCTTTACACAGGGAATTGAAGCCATTATCTATGCTCTCCTCATAGCCACCAGACTCATTTTACCTCGCAGAACACAGGAGATGCTGGTCTACTGCTGCCTTAATGGGTTTGTTTGTGTTATTGTGGGACTGTGGTGTTTATTAAAAGGGTTAGGAACTAACAAAATTAACAAAATTAACAAAACTAACAAACTAACCGATGGAGGCCACAACAGACCAGCAACTCCTGTGTTCCACAAAGTAAAATTACTGTTTTTGTCAATGGAGTCTGGACTTTGAAGAGAGAGATATAACGGCTTCAGTTCCCCGTCGTAAAGGGCTATCTGACAGCAAGGTAAAGCGGTGAAAGTATTTTAAATATAGCATGCACTCAAACTGATATTGATATTTTTAGGTGCCCCCGTCCACAGCAGTACATTGCTTAGCTTCCGTGTCGGGACTCCCGTCTGCTTCTCTAAACTGAAGGCATATGCAGACCACCCTCTACTGTAGGTAATAGGTAATAATAAGTGGTAATAAAATTGTGTTTTAACTGCAATATTTGAAATGTTTATTGTTGGTGTACAGTTCAATTATTTTCTCATCCTCAAATGTAATATGGTAATGATTTCTTGAAAGGATCCCCCCTGCTCCCTCACCTCATGTCAGTTTCCATGTTTGCAACTGTGTCTCCATGAAGAGCAGAGTTTGGTGGTTGGGTGTCGGTCAGCTCTGCACCCTGGTTCTCCGCTGAACCAGCCTCTGTGGCGACAGAAAGAAGTTTTGTCATATACCTATAACCAATATTCAATATACCGTAATTAATATACGTACTGTACTGTGTGTACAAAAAAAAAACTTATTTTAGTGCACATATTAAGGTGCACAATTCTCTAGCTAAACAAATAACAGGTGAATTATTAAAAAATAAAATCTATAGCATATGAATGTTAAGAAATATCTTTTAAGATGTCAATCTTTGTGTTTAACTGTTTGGCTTAATTTGCTTAAAAGCAGTGACTCTAACATGGGTCTATCATGATCATTTGATATCACCATACTGTTCAGTGCACATGATGCAATGATTCTGCAAAAAGGACAGATTATGATTTAAGAATATAAATACATCCTTATGATTTTTGATATATTTATTTCAACCACTCATTTCAACCATACTGAATAACGTGAGTGACCTTGATGACTGACAACAAGCCACCCTTCTTCCACCACTTCTCCAGACTTGACATCGTCAGGGGTTTCTTCCTCTCCCCCAAAAAACAGACGGGTGATCGTTTTGAACATTGCTATTTTCTTTTTGTCTTCCCTTGAGGTGTTTGTCTTTGCTGTTGTTCCCGTCTTCCTTCCCTTCTTTGTTCAGCAGAAAGCTCAGGTGTTGTGGGAGTCTTTATCTGCTAATGACAAGAAAAATGCTGGCTCATGGAGTCATATGTTCACACAGCACCATTGCGCCCTTCAGTAATAATGATCCCTATTTGAGAGTGATGCCAAGAGACCCATCCTTCATTTTTTTTTTTTTTTTTCCAAAATTCAAGCAATCTGGGTCAGCTGACTAGGATGTCCAATTACATTTGTTGTAGTTTCAATAATGATGCCCACTCCCTCAGAATGTCATTGTTAGGGTCCATTTGTCTCTAGATATATGGGGAGGGGCTTTTATTAAACATCTTGTGAGTGCAAAGCCTCTGGTCTGCACCTCGCCTGAAATGGCTCCATGTTGAGCCAGTGCACTTAATAAATAATTAATATTAAATTAATTTCTGCAGTGCACACTTACTGTAATGATGTAATCTTGCTATTGGGTTGTGTTTTCACTCACTGTCATGCAATGCGATACACACCACAAAAAGAATACGATTACAACACTACTGCAGCCACAGAGATCAAGTCTCCACTGAATCAAACATGTCTCACTCACTGAATTCAGTTTAAATGTTTTTTAGACATTATTTCAGGTCTTTTGGTCCCAAAGTGGTTTGCAGTAATATATCGTTATACCTTCCACGGCTGCTACCAAACTAACCTTGACAGTCTGCAGTATACGTCAAATCCAACTTTGGGACAATAATCGAATAAAATAGTCTCTATGTCTCTATGTCAACAACTATGATATTGGTTGTGTATTGTCTCACATATGCAGTCATGGATTCCTGTAAATGAACTGTAGCGCTGCAGTGTCCTTACCTGTCTCAGTTTCAGTCGCAGACCATTGTGTAGTGGTGTCAATTGGCAAATTTTTAAAGGTACCTTAATTGTTTGCCTATGAAAGCCTGTAACTGTTACAACCAGACAAGACTTTTGTTCTTCTGTATTTCAAATCTCCAACCGATCACAGACAACAGAAGACCCGCCCATGTCCCCGCCCACCAGGAGTAACACACCAATCAGAGGCCGCGGACTAAGACTGCGCTGTAATGTGATTCTTGAAACGCTCTGAAATATCTCTGTCAAAAGTTAATGTTCACTCTTATCCGTTGTTGGTTCTTCGCACGTCTGCACAGCTGTCTAACCTGCACCATGGTTAATCAGAATCAGCTTTATTGGCCAGATTTGCCTAAACAAACAAGGAATTTGAGCAATGATAAAATTAAACTAATTAAACTTGTGCCTTGATAAGTGTGTGTGTGTGTGTGTGTGTGTGTGTGTGTGTGTGTGTGTGTGTGTGTGTGTGTGTGTGTGTGTGTGTGTGTGATCAGACTCGTTGATGGAGACCAACTTATTTACCTACACTTGATTTACCGTAGTAGGCCTATACACTTTGAGTAGCTTTCTTCAGTAAATCTAACTGAGTACTTCAGTATTAGTGATGCTCTGTGAAAGTGGCTTATAATGTTCAAGGTGAAGGGCCAACACAATTACATGGCACTATATGCTACTATTCAAATTCAATATAATCACAAAAAGCCCAAAACAAGTTAAAAAAAAAAGTCACTGCACACACTTTTTGGGCTTTTGGAGACATTTTTAATACCTGGAGACACAAGAAAAACAAACTCCACAAAAAAAGAAAAATTAACCTTCACTTGGAAAGACTTCACTTTTTTCTGATTTGTATTTTTTTTTTAAATGGAAAGGGTGCACCCTTTCAGTTTAATTTAAATTACAGCATTTTTGCCAAAGAACTTTGCAGCATTACTTAAATAGTTGCACAAATGATGCGTTTTACCCCCAGCATACACACTGCTAAACAATATTGTATTCATGCGGAAAGAACACAGTGGTGAGTGTTCATCTGCTAGCATCCTGTCCAATTTGTAGTGATATTGTTGTTGTAATCCTAACTTGTCTTGACTGCAGTTCAGCAGTCCAATATTTCAATGTTTTAATGAAGATGAGGAGTGGACAAAGTCAGTTCAGTGGGACAAAAACTAAAATAACCGATTGATTTTTACTGTAGCTGTGTGAAGATATTAAATCTGTCATTTTACGGGTGACACAACTTTGGATAGCGATCCCTTGAGACTGTATCGATGCTCTGATTGACTGGGACCTTCTGTAACAGCGCCACCCAGTGTTATGGCATGGACTGGTAAAATGTTATTACTCCCTTTCTTTCAGAAGATGGTGCAGTTACTCTACTAAAGTTGTTAAAAGGCTCCAAGACTGAGACGGCCATGTGTTATCAAGGTGTAGCTTCATTGAATTAAGTTTGGCTGGTCCGATGACACTGTCACGCCACCAAATTAACACAGTAACAGTCTTACAACACGGGGCACTCTGAGAACAATAACTTTCATGAAATATGAATGCTTACAGTCATCTTAATTTAATGCAAATGGCACTTTAGTAGAAATATTGTGCACATTCATGATGTTTTTATGTTTAGACCTCATTCCCTTCTTAATTCCCCAAATGAGGGAAATACTTATGACTGAGTATGAGAACAATACCAAAGTCATCCAAAGACATGCATACTTGGTGAACTGGAGACTTTAAATGAATCACATGTACTGTGTTTATCTAGACACTGTTCTGGACTGTCGACCTGTCTTGTCGGCTGCAGAGGACAGTCTGATAATGTTCAGCACACATTAGAAACAGCAGGAATTCCCTACATCTGTAGTCATACTTGGTGCTGTAGTGTTTAAAAGGCAAATGTATCTATGCCACAGAACTGGCAAATTGCTTTTCATCACATTTTCAAGTATCTAACTGCATTATTGGACCACACATTGTGACGTGACTATTTATAACATTCACGCGGTCATTTACACTTAGTCATAATAATTCGCTACTGTTCCTTCACCTTTTCTTGTCTGCAGGTCAACATCAATGGATTCCCGTGTGTAAACGCGGTGAGAAGCTCGTGTTTTTGTTGTTGTAAAGTGCGTGAGCATGAAGGCTTCATCCTGCGCATTTGAGCAGCGATACGGGAGGTGGGGAGGTGGGGAGGGCCCTCCGGGCGAGCACACCCCTACCGCCTGTGTCAGAGTATTTCAGAACAGAGGCCAGTATTTAGTCATTCTGCATGAAAGCCATACACACACTTGCCTGCTTAAGTCCACTCTAACTCGTGGACTATAGGAAGATATTTCTCTGTTTCCTGCGTATCCGAGGACCACGATTTGTTTTACCTTTTTTCATTCTTGTAGACACTGTGCGTCGCGACCACAGGATACTTTTACGCACAAATATTTAACACTCACAAGGACAATGCCTCGATCTTTCTTGGTCAAAAATTACTTCGCGAAACAAAAGCCAAACTACAGTGAACTGGAATGTCAGAATGGTGAGTTGAGAATCTTTTTTTTTTTTTTTTATGAATTATGAAAGCACAAGTGTTTACACTATTGCGCAAACTAACTTAAGCGCCTCTTTTCTCAAGTGTAGTCGTGACTTTTTTAGTTAAATGTACCTACATTTTGGAAAAACAGTTTTTGCTTTTTGTGCCTGGTTCAGCTACCAACCCGGCTACTCCCTGTTCAAGTCGGGGCCCGTTAGATGCACTTTCCCCCCTTTCTGAGACCAGACAGAGCTCCATTCATGTTACATGCCCTTGTGAATACGTGGGAGGAAACGGCCCATGAAAACTTCCCATGGCTCCAGCTTTTTGCTCAGTAAATGCTGAGAAAAAAACATGAATGTATCACTTAAATGAATACAGGCAGTATAGGTGTAGTTGGTGGAAGTTTATAAGACCCCTTTTTAAATCGTGCATTTTTTTGTCTATTGTTCTATAATTTAATCAAATGTCATTGGACTTTATGTGTACTGTCTGATACTGGCTTTATGTTTGAACCATCCTCTCCCTTCTGTCTCAGACACTTCACTGGAGAGGTATCCTTTTGCTGAGCTTTCATCAGGGGACAACACCTCTACAGCCACCTGCTTCACAACAGGTCTGGTGTGGGACCTAAGTGTCCTGCCCACCCTCTACCTGCCCACCTCCCAAACAGAGCCCTCTGCCACCCCAGGCCCCCTGGACCTCAGCTCCCCTTCCAGCCTCAGCAGCAGTGCCAGCAGTTGTGGAGAGGAGGATGAAGGACGCACCTCAGATCCCCCCAGCCCCGAACCTGTACACACGTATGCTCCTCGCCAGCGGATGAAATGCACCGGCGTTATGCCTATCAGTCCCCCTGAGGAGGAGGAGGAAACGGAGGCCCCCGTCACAGCAGCAAGGCCAGCCTTTCTCTGCAAACACTGCCCCAAAGAGTACACCAGCCTCGGGGCTCTGAAGATGCACATCCGCTCACACACCCTGCCCTGTGTGTGTACCACCTGTGGAAAGGCTTTCTCCAGGCCATGGCTGCTGCGCGGCCACATCCGCACACACACAGGTAAGACCCATGTCTACAACATTACACCTGGATTTACATCATTCCTCATCTGCTAAATGTCCACATTATTGTTGATTCATGAGTGACAAAGTCAGCGTAGGTGTTGCTAATTGTGAGTCAACAGGTCACTTCTTCATCATTTGGGGTGTGAAGTGAGAGGGCAGGATATCCATGATAATCAGTTTGATGAGCTCAACACTTGATCAGCAGACATTATCACATAGGGTAGCTCTCTGTAGACCCTGTGCTCATTGATCACTCATTGTGTTTAATGTCCTAGCAACAATGACTCGTCAGCTAATGATCTTATCGCGGCTGCTGGGGAAGACAGCAGATTGGGGACACAGAAGGGACAAAAGATTTAAAGAATGCCTGAAGGCTATCACTGAGCACTTTGTACCTGCAACAACTTGTTCGCATGCTAATCTCATTTGGCTCTGATTGAATCATGCTAATTCCGTCAGGCTCCGACCCCACCAGTCTACCGTGTGCTTCTTTATTATCTTCAGAATGTGTGTGAGGTGTTAATAGAAGGCTCTTGTGAACTCAGAGATGCTTGACACTATATAAGGGGTGCCAGTTAAGTTATATGACGTGTGTTTCCTCCCTTTCTCTGTCCAGGTGAGCGCCCTTTCTCCTGCCCCCACTGCAACCGGGCCTTTGCTGACCGCTCCAACCTGCGGGCTCATCTGCAGACCCACGCTGAGGTGAAGAAGTACCAGTGTGGCGTCTGCTCTCGCACCTTCAGCCGCATGTCGCTACTGCAGAAACACAGCTCCTCCGGGTGCAGCTCCTCCATGGTGTGAGTACCACAGAGAGAGACAGAGGGTACCCAGTCAGAGCTCAGGGCAGTGGAGGGCTATTGACCACAGAGAGGGGGTCTACACAAGCCCAGCTGGCCTGTTGACGACACGTAAGGTCACAAAGAACATGAAGTGGCCTTCTTTAAGAGACCTGGAGGGAATGAAGCCTAATTCTGGATTTGACTTTACAAGCCATTTAGCTTCTCTGCTCTGTGAAAAAAATACATCTGAGGAGTAGATTTTTTCTTCCAATCTAGATTGAGGTCTTGAGGCTGGACCAAATCTGAACTGAGCAATGCTGACAGTCACTTGATATCAGCCCATTTGTTGCTATTGTGCCCATTCCAAAGACCAAATATGTAGTGAACTCATTGGGGTAAGAGGTGTTCTTCCCTGTCTCTGTCCTGGTGCTGGCCAGCTCAGGATCATAGCCTAGACACAGCTGCCGAGAGGTAGGGGTGCGTGGGTGGAATAAATCTCTCAGCGTGCCTCAAAACACACACACACACACACACACACACACACACACACACACACACACACACACACACACACACACACACACATACACACACAAAGTAAATGCACACACAGCTGTCCCTGGTACTGTGGTGTAGATAGACGAGGTGCTAACAGGTGCTACAGCCATGACCTTCGCTGGCTGATAGCAGGTGACTTCTACTGCCCTTGGTTTGCTTAAGAAAAAAGAGGAAGCATGTCATCGCCACAAATTTGGCATCATTAAGTCTTTTTTTACCAGTGAGGATCATTTTAAGCCTCTATTTTGTCTACATCCAAACCTTCTCGCTAATCTGATGATTTTCAGAGATAGGAACAGCCATGCTGTCTGTTATTTTCCAAAGAAGCTTCACTTTGCAGCACCGCTGCAATGTGGATGACAATGCAAGCTATGCACTCAAGGTTAACACAGTGTTAATAATACCAGCCAAAGCCATATTTTGTAACTTAAATGAATTTGTGCCTTGAAATTGTATGCCTTTTGAAACAAAAATGTGCCTTTTTTACCTCAGTATTTGTCAATTTAAAATGAACATTGATTGCAGTATTAGTAGAAGTTAGAGCCAACAGTTTGAAATGCAAGAATGCTGGGACCAAAGATTTTAAGGTTTACACCATGAAGACATGTTGGCGTATATGTGATCAGAACTCTGTAAATGGACAGTACAAAGATGAAAATGAACTTTCCCAAACATTTTATGGCAGTGTTTTATAGTGCAATGTGCAGATGATGCATTATTTCAATTTTGTACCATGCTTGTGTGTTCACTTCCATTTCTTGTATGTTGTAACTGATACATTTCCATTCAATAAAGTAATTTATGTTTATTAAAACTTGCTCTTTCGTTAGCATTAGCGTTCAAATCCACACTTGTACAGTTTGATCTATTATACAAACTGATACAAACTGGAAATGGGCGCAGTCGAGACGTTGGTCATAAAAGGTCTGTTTGATCATTAACTGGGAGATTTCGGTTCAGCATCTTGATATAAGGTGTGGAGAGTGAACTGACCATTGTGGTGAAGCTGAATTGCAGATGTGCAGGTGAACACACTGCGTGATGGACGGGAACAACTGATCGCACCTGCTTCCAATTTCCACCTGCCATCTACGTCTCACTGTCACTGTGCAAACACTACTGGATATGTGAATGTGAGTGTGTGTTTGCGTGTAAAGAGAACTTGAGTGAAAGTCAACTTCTGTTTTCAATCAATCCCAATATTTAACATTAATTCATATGTGCTCACTACAGCTCTTAAAATAACCTTAAGGTGAAATTCTAGTAAGCCATATCCGTGATTGCAGTGTGTGTGTGTGTGTGTGTGTGTGTTTTTTTTTTTTCCTCTTCAGGGAGTATAACATTCTCCTCTTCCTCTGCCTAGACAGTGAGTCATTCTGCACAGACTAGAGCTGTAGGTTCCCATGGCTCCTCTGCTCTCAGTCAGTAAGTCAGGCCACTAGTCAGTCAGTCAGTCAGTTAGTTAGTTGGTGTGCGTGGGCTGAGGCCCAGCCAGGCCAGTACAGAGTGAGGTAAGCTGTTCCACGGCACAGTTTCTTATTTCTTACTGAGTCAGGGAAATGTACTCACAGTTACCAGCCAGAACGACCACTGCATCATGTAGCAGGGACTCACATCGCACACTCAGTACTTTAAACTAAATATCTTATACAGATTCCCAAACATATGTGCACAAACATCAACCAGGTCCAATATGGAACTAATGTGAGAGTCCCTGATTGTGGCTCCTTTGGCCATTATGCTCTCATATCCTACCCAGGATGCTCTTGGATAAAAGGGCTATTAAAATATCAGCTGTTGGAGATTAGCTCAGGCCTATAATTCTGATGATGTCAGCTGGTATGTTGTGAGGTGAGGTTGTTAGCTCTGTTAGCAAAGACAATTGGAACAAGTCCCTCTTTTAAACTTTACTTTATTTTCAAGTTGTTTTTTTATGATGATTTTCACTTCCCTAGTTTTTCCCATCACCTCAATATTTTACTACAATGATAAGGGTGTTGCGCCTCAAGAATTGGTGAGCAGCTTTTAATTTTTTTTAAATTATTTAATATTCTATAGATCAACATTAAATCACATCTTGCCTTCTACTATCTTTCTAGTCTTTCGAGGTCACCATTGCTACAGAAGCTGCACAGCCTCATATGGCCAGTAAAAACTCATACATTCAAATCTTTGCTGCATCACAAGTTACTGTACTTATTTCTGCCTTTTTATAGAGAAATGAAAACACAACATGCTCCCCTTCTTGTTCCTTGGGGAGAGTGGAGGGCCTGGAACTGAAATCTGAGAGCGTTTTCCTGCTGTGTGCTTTACAGTGCCAGAACACTCACTGTAATTTACCAAAAGTGGCTGCTATTTATGCCATAAAGCATGTGTTTAACATTCCTGAACCCCACTGTGTTTGTGTATTCCTTGCTCTCTCACTAGCTCGCTCTCTCCCACTCACTCTCTTGCCTGCCTCTACGACTGTATTTCTATTTGTGTGTGTGTGTGTGTGTGTGTGTGTGTGTGTGTGTGTGTGTGTGTGTGTGTGTGTGTGTGTGTGTGTGTGTGTGTGTGTGTGTGTGTGTGTAGTGAGTGGAAACAGTCCCTACAGAGCAGCAGCCCTTTCCCTTTTCACAGAAGGATCATCTCTCCCCCTCTGAGACAAGGCCGACAGGAAGTGGGAGTTTACATTGGCCTACTTTACCCAAAAAAGCAGCCTGGGTGGAGGAGCTGCAGAGCTCAACTGCTGTTTCTGCTGCTGCTGCCACTGGTGCACTTTGCCACGACCAGCGCCACGTCCCATCCCCCCATCAGCTGTCCCAACCATGCCTGCTCTTTTAGCCAAGTTTTCGGGGTAGAGTTGGGTGGCCATGAACTATAGAGTGGCCTTCGGCGCAGCAGCAGTTGGGGCTCATGGCCTGAGAGACAGGAAGAAGCTGTCAACATCTCATAAACAGGACTCATCCTGCACTCATGACACACAAGACCTGGAAAGAATTCTCCCAGGAAAAGCCTTCAGACACCCACTTTAACTCCAGACTGTGGTTCAGCCTGGTGCTTGTCAGTGACCTGATTAAGATGAACCACAACACAAACATTGAAAATGCATACACCACCTTTCACAGTTGTGACCATCACCTGAGAGTCAGTAGTCATTTTACTGAGACGTTACAGTCACTTGATAATAAGCTGATTATCAGCAGTGGACCATCCAAATAAAGTGTGACCTGTTACTTGTGAATTGCAATGTAAGTATAACCTCAACAGTGGGTTGGTGTGACCAGGCAGATATCTGGGGGAATGGAAGCACAGCCATTCTTATGCTTTATATTTAGGAATAGAAACACTGTGCTGTTTTCGTAACATTGACCATCCTATCCTCAGCTGTACCCCTCAAGCACCTCCCACCTCATGTTTTACTGATTTGGCCTCATTCACCAAGATTAGCACATCTCAAAGTCTGTCACCTTGTTCAAGAGCACTTCATTACTCTCTAGTGTTTTGGTGTTAAGAACGTCTAAAGTTTTGTGGGATGTCTTGTCCCTGGAAGATCTTCTGCAGTGTTGTCTCACTCTTAACACAGTAAGGTTCAGAGTACTGATGTAAATGTGAGAATGCAGAGCTAATTCCTCTCCGCTGAGCTGAAAACAGGCCTGAGACACAACCGCTGCATCTGGTAAATAAGAAGGCCAACTGCGGTAACACCACAAGTATGCTTAATGATGGATTTGATCAGACTGTGGAGTTGCCCCAAGGCTGGATTGGAGAAGTGGTTGGGTGGGTTAGGGGATGGGGGCAGGGGGGCATATTAAAGAGTAATGAATCACACACTCAGTCACAGGGTCGCTGGCTATGAATGTGCTCTCTGTTGGTTTTCCTGGAGCCTGGAGTTTACTAACTGATGACGCAGGCTGGACTTGATCAGAGACATGTGTTGCTGTGGACGCGATGCCAGTGAGAAGCATAGCCAGCGAGAGGAGAAGGGGGAGAGGTAGAAGGATGGATGGCGCCTGAGCTTTCTGCTTTCCTCTGTGTGTCCTTCTGGGCATTGCCTCACACTGGGGCTAGTGCGATTAGAGAGAAGAAAGAGGGAGAAAACAACCCAACTTCTACCCTGGGACAGGAAACGAGAAATTCTTAGAGAGTATCCTGACCCAGCTTTCTTAACTATCGTTACTCCCAAATTCTTGTGTGGCATCTCAGCGAGCTAAGGAGCAACATGTCTGCTAAACACAAAAGCAACCCAAACTGATTTTCTTCCGATCTTAACAGAATGAAAAAAAAGAGGATCATTGTGTGACTCTTTTTAACCAAACAAGACAGTCCACAGCCATGCTAGCAGCTCTGAGAGGCTGCACTTACAATAGGCAATAGGCAGTGGTGCTTTGAGCTCAATGCTAAAAAAAAAAAAAAGAATGTCAGTATGCTAACGTGCTTACAATGACAAAGCTAACATGATGATGTTTAGCAGATATGTTTACCATGTTCACCAACTTAGTTTAGTGTGTTAGCATGCTACAATTTGCTTATTTGCCCTAAACACAAAGTACAGTTGAGGCTGATGGGAATGTCATTACCTCTGCAGATTTTTGGTCTTAAACCAAAGTTCAAAAATTAAGGGATCACTAAAGTGATAACAATTCATCCTGAGGGAGAAATGGATGTGTGTGCCAAATGTCATGACAATCCAAATAATGGTGGTGGAGATATTTCCCAAATACACACTACAGAAAAACTCAGAGGATCCCCAGAGTCTGTAGGAAAAATCCTCTGAACACAATAGCGCCTTTCACACATGCACTACAAACCTGAAATTATCTAGACATTACCCTGCTGAGCTGTATGTGAAAACGGGTAAATTTAAATGTCTGAATCAGTTGGATTGGACATGAACCGCTCTTTACCCTGCCAGCTCTCACATAACAAACCGACATTGCCATCCATAGAGCCATGCCGCTAGCACGACTAAAAACAGATAAAGTCACCCCCACATGTCCATACCTCCAGTTAACTCTGTTCTTTAAAAGCGAGTGGTGAATAGATTTGTTAATATATGACAAAGTTATTATGTAAAACAGCACATTCACCTGTTTGCCACAACGGAATGCACCTGAGCATACTTTCCCATACAAGGTGCAAGAGGACGTTGAGCTGTTGCCGAAGGCACTGACATAGTATTATGAAAGAGGTCATGTAGTTTTCTGCCAGCCTGTCAGGACATGTTATGGTGTAACAGTGTGTAAACAGTATCAGGTGGTACGTATTGTCTCCTCACTTCAAGATTTTGATTTGTTGAAACTTAGAAAGCTGTGTGTGAAAAAGAGAAGCACCTACTTGGGCAAGCCGGATCATGCCATGACTAAATGTGTCGCACACATGAATAGCACTGACAGGAAGAGGATTGCTAATTGAGTTATGATCAGTGTCTTTTGTGTGTAATTTCCCATGAACAGCTTTACGTGTTCACAGATTCTTAAAGCCACACCGGTATGAGAGATAGAGGTGTCGAGTGCTTCCCATTTGTTCCAATGGAGATCAAAGGAAATTAAGACTGAAGGTATTGCACACCACAAACAGATGCATGGCATCAAAACCCTTCTACAGACAGTAAACACCAATAATCTGCTTCATGTACACACACACTCACTCACACACAGTGTACATACGACAGCATTGTCATAGATCACCACACATGCTGTCACACTGTCTACAACATCCCCAGATACAAACACACAGACGTAGGTGAACACACAGGCGTACACACTGAGGAGTGCTCTTCTGTGTGGGAGGCCTACGCAGCAGCTGGTTATGATGGAAAACACCCGGCACTCCCACCAACACCCCACAGGCCGTCCCTGTCATTGTGATGCACCGGGGGGGCAGCTGATTCCCCAAAGCCTCCAAGGCTCCAGACCTGGGGGAGAGTGGCCTATTCATCAGCGGTCCAGCTTTCAAACAACTCCGCTAGTTGATTCTGCACAGTTGGTTCCTAAACAATAGAAACACACACACACACACACACACACACAGGCAAGCAAGGAAGCAGTCGCACAATCCTAAATCTATGCACGCACACAGACACATGCACACAGTCCTGCACATGTTGAAGCCATTATCCTGTTGCTTGTTAAGTCATTACTCTATAGCTTGTTATTTTCTCAAGCAAGAGAAAGCAATCTATCCACAAAGGAGTGCTGAGAGATTTGCCACCCGACTGAGCCTTGGGATATGGGAAGTTACCCTGAAATTTGAGGAATGTGGTGAGGTCTGAAACCTAAGGAACAGAGAAAAAAAAATCTTCTTCTAGAACAGTGAAGCTTCTTTCCCGGAGTCTCCAGGTCGTATCTGCAGCCAAGACTGTATGAGATGTCCACAGGGAGGGAGTATTATATACATTACTGATGACAGTGCAGAAACGTTTCAGTCCACCAATGGAACATGGAGGAACTGACATAGTCTAAGAGCTTTGACATATTCACGGTGGATCTCAGACATCTGGTTTCCATTTCCCTCCTCTCCCAAGACAGTGAGTGCTGGCAGCAGGGCTTTTCAATGAAATCGTCTATTCGACTTCCTGTGCTATCAGTTTAGCGTAAGTGTGTGCAGGGTAATGAAAGCGATGCTCAACACATAGGCAGATAGTAAAGTGAACTACACTGCTTTCCTCCAGGGTTTTTTTCAGCTCCCCACCCCCACGCCACCCTCAGGGTTTATTAGCAGGAACACCCCATGAGCAGCCATTTTCACAGCATCCTCTCCACTCCGCTCCACACTTGGAAAAGCTGCGAGCCAGCACACTCTCACCAAACTGCTAATGAGTGACACATGCCCCCTAGCTCTGTCGCTGACACCTAAGATCAAAGCACTGGAAGAGAAGGGGACTGATTAAAACATTAAACCCGGACCCCTCATCCCCATCCACCTCCTTTTTGACACCCATGCCATATGTCTGAGGGCAGCCAAATGGTGACGCACCTGTCTTTTCTACATTTAACACAAGCAGTGGTGGTGTGGCTGTCTCATGCTTCCATTCACAGGACCAATGTCAGGGCGAAGCAATGTGTATTCCAGCTGTGTATGATAAGAGATCAGATAACACCATTCAGATATGTTGTGTAAGAGACATGAATGAGACATTGTGCACAGTCAAAACTATTCATCTGAACGCCTGTAGGTGGACAGATTAAGGGAGGGAATGGAATTATAGAAACCTGAATGCAAAAGTCTGGATCAACACTGAATTTCTCGGTCCATGATCCCTGCAGTCCTTTTCATTACATCAATTGCTTCACCCAGCTGAAATATTGTCAGAGCAGTTTCCATACTGCTTAAGGGCGTCAAGAACAGAGCGGGTAGACAGGAGAGGGAGGGGGGCTGGTTGGGGGTAGCCAGGGCAAAGGCAGGAAATCCCACTGCAGCATGAACTATTTTCCTCCACAGTTCCACCAGAACAGCTCTTTGTACCACTCCCCCACCCCCCTCTATCAGGCCTCTGTCTCTGACAACCATCCACTGCTGTTCTACAAGGCAACCGCACCACAACCACCACTGCCACCACTGTGAAAAAAACAATCCAAACCTCTGTCACACACACATGTACGCAGTTCACTCATGGGCCGTTACTCAGCAGTGCTGGGGTTGTGGAGTGGGGATCAAAGCTTGGGGTTCCCCTCCATCTCAGTCCAAAGTCCCACTGTGGTTAGGTCATAGACAGAGAGGCACCTTATTTTGCACAGAGCCCCCCCCCAAATGCCAAAAACACTCAAGTATACAAAAGAAGAAGCACACATATGAACTGAGAATGCATCCTTTCCTGCTACATAAATTCAACACAGAGGGAAAATGATCTGTGGCAAATCAAGGCCTTTTTCTTTATCGTCCCTCTCATCAAACATTCCTTGGCAATATCCCCTCACAGAATCACTTGATCACCGAGGATGCACATGCTCTTCATGTGACTCCAATGAAGAGATGGCTCTGCTGTGGCACATTGCAACACAACTCAATTCTGTCCAAGACTCTCTTTTCACAGTGACATACATTCCACTTCATTAAGACTGAAGGGTTAGAGGAATGAGAGAAATTCAGGTCAGTGACACTCGTGAAGGACCAGGAAAGCAAATAAGTGTTTGACTCCCTGCCACAGCACAATACTCACTGAATGTGTGTTTCCATATTGCAACATCAAATCCAGACACAGTGCTGATTTGTTGCAGAACAGGAACCAGGCCTGTGATTGACTTGGATTTATTTTATGCACCAGTAAGACCCCATGCAAAGACTGAGAGGCCTCCAAAAGAGCCTAAAGCCAGGTCCTTTTTTTCTTTTTCCCTGAGACAAACTCAGAACTTTGGAAGAGGCAAATGTGAGTATAGTGGGTGGGAGCAGGCCAGGCACCTTACAACAGCTGGTCTGAATTATCCGTGGGGTCGGGGGTAGTTGGCTCGGGGAGGTGGAGGGGAGGCGTGGAGACTCCTGGCGCCAGGATCGGGCCAGCAGGTCAGGAAGGATGACGATTACCAAAATACTAGCAGGCAGCCATAACCCTGCAGAGAGGGGGTGTTCCTGGCTCACACCGCTTACAGCTACAGGATGGGAAGGCAAGTGGACGACCGTGGGGGTGTAGAAGTGTGTGTGTGAGAGAGAGAGAGAGGGACGCTCCTACTTCCACTTCCTATGAGATAGCCCCTTCCTGTCATTGAAAAACATAGAGAAACACCATGTTAATGACTGTTAAGTGGAATTACCTTTATCAGTGAATACAAGGCAAGTGTATCAGGGTTTACATGAGTCCGACGCTGTCTTATAATATGCTACTATACATAAGTTTTCTTTTGAAAAAATGTAACTTTTCTTTTGTTTCTGTTAAAGCCATAAAACCAGCTGCTTGCAAGGTGCAGCTCACTCACAAGGTTCCTTTTGTGCTTCCTCTCAGACTGAATTGGCCACATGTAAACAGACTCAAAACTGTGGAGGAGCATCTCGCTGCAGCCTGCGGGAAGGCGGGGCTTGATGTCAAGCCCCGCCCACATCCAAGTCAGTCATTTCTTTTTACCTACGTCACTCCCCATACACTCAAACGGACCAAGACGCTACCAAAGCTGAGATAGCCTCGTTTCATATTAGGTGACAGAAACTGATGTAGGCTAAACACAAACGACATTTCATGCAACAGCAATGAACTGTAATTGGGCCCGTGTACTTTTTCGATTATTTGATTTCCGATTTTGAAACGAAAAGAGTGGTTCGGAAATAACGTAAGACTGCTCCGATGAAAGCCCTGTTTTCATGAGCTTCTGGGGCTAGCTGCTGACTAGCTCGGAAGCTAACATCTAATGGCAGGCAGGTTGCTAATTAGCCAATGCTAAAAAGTATGGACGTACTAGTTTCCCCTGCTTTCTATCAATATTCCTCGGTATTTGTCTTTTGATGTAGTTTGCCAACATGCTCGTAGACTTGTAAATGAACTGTTTGCGTGCTAGCTAAGTCAACGGTCAACACCTTTTTATATTGTAACGTGAAAGCTCAGGCTGCGTTAGCTTCAGCTAAGCCACAGCAGCAACTTCAATCCTCGGATATAGCGGTAATCACGTAGCGATTTTACTGTATCTAGACATCTGTATGTGTGTTCGACCTTTTGAAATACTTAGATTAGGTGTGTTACTGTACAGGTAATATCCAAGGAGCATCTCGCCTGATTGTGAACTCTAGTGAACCAGACTGAGAGACCATTTAAAGGCTCAGGAACCCTCGCAGGTGTTTGGGATTAATTAGCTGGTTAGAGTGGGACACTTTGAGCCGACAATATTGGACCTTTTCACAATATTCTAATTTTCTGAGGGAACTGTAAGCCATAGTCATCAAAATTATAACAAATACAGGCTTGAAATATCTCGGTTTGCATGCAATAAGTCTATATAATTAGTTTTACCTTTTAAGTTGAATTACTGAAATAAATGAACTTTTGCACAATATTTTAATTTTTCGAGTTTCACCTGTATGCTTCTGGTTGACCTGTTAATTGTTAAAGCAAAATCGCCCCTTTGTACATTTGGTTGTAATGACTGAATTATTGCTGTTAATATGAAAGTCCATAACGAAACACACCATTCTACTTTTGAGGGCTAAATTAAATGAAATATGGCTCGTTTTCCGTTTGAACACATTGTCATCAATATTAACAAGGTTTAAATTGACCCATTTTTCAAATTTGGATATCATTTCAAAATCGGAAATCAGTAGTAACTACATGAAAACTTCACTGTTGCATGAAAGGTCGTCTGTGTTTAGCCTACATCATCAGTTTCTATCTAATGAATCAAGAGGCTACATCAGCTTCGCTACCAGGCTGTCTTTTTTTGTCTTCAAAAAACTTTATTATTCAAGTACAGATCCATAAACACATTGAAAACATTAAATGCATACATACATGATGCACAGACTTGAAATTTACATTAAAGAGGTTGTAAGGCATTGTAAATGTTCAGAGTCCGAATGGCTTTCTTATTTGTCAGTAAGTTTCAAAATATAATTTCATGTCATTTTTAAATTGGTGAATTTTCGGTTTTCTTTCAGATCATTTACATTTATAGCTATAACATTTTCAAATAAAATTAAAAGATTCTAAATGAAAACATGGCATTTATCCAAATAATTTCCTTCATAGTAAAAAAATGCTACCAGGCTGTTTTGGTCCGGGTATGGGGAGTGACGTAAGCAAAGAAAAATGGCTGACTTGGATGTGGGCGGGGCTTGATGTCAAGCCCCGCCTTCCCGCAGGCTGCAGCGAGATACACTTAAAACTGTGAGGTTAAGGGTCACATACAGGAACATGGCTCCCCCCGCTGGTGAAGGTGTAGCTCTGCATCAATAGACACGTAGGATGCATGTGTGTGTGTGTGTGTGTGTGTGTGTGTGTGTGTGTTGGTGTGTCTGCGCTAAAAAAAGATGAAAGCGAAGCAGCAAGTACAGTGTCATCTTCAATTATGATAACATTTCTGTCCAAATCTCAAAGACATAATGCATAATAATATTGTCATTATGTGTGACAAATATGTGTGATAAAATATGCATTTCTTATATTTATTACTTTTGCTTTTCATAAGGCTAGTAGAAAAGCAATGATAAGGCTTAACTCTTACTATTGTAACTTAAAGTTTCTCAGTCAGAAAAGATTGGAACAAATATTCATGGACATCACAGCTCCTGGAGACAAATCCCTTAATTCCATTCAGATTTGTATCAATGTCCATTTGTTGTTTGGTCAGGCTTATTAATTGAATGAAAGGAAGTTGAAATGTGCTTCCCCCATACAGTATTCTTTATCAGGCTAATGGAAAGTTGTACAACAGTGAAGCCAGGAATTGGTCTCAGCCCCTTCTTTTTGACCAAGCCCTCATTCTGGTCAGCATCGTGATTGAGGTCAAACTCAACCGCATCTTCATCTCTAGGATGGAAACAAGATCATCAAAATGAAATAAACGTGTGGCCGGATTTCCTGCATGTCTTCCCCCTTTCTTACCTAGCTGTCCTGTCGAAAATGAAAGGCGGAAAACCCCCCAAAAAATCTTTAAAAGTTAAATAAACGTCTTGGCAACTAGAAAAAGAACAAATGAGGGGGGCGCCTGGTGAGCTCACCTGGTTGAGCGTGCGCCCCGTGTACAGAGGCTCAATCGCAGCGGCCGCAGGTTTGTTTCCGACCTGAGGCCCTTTGCTGCATGTCATCACTCCTCTCTCTCCCACTTTCATGACTTAATCTGTCCTATCAATAAAAACCAAAAGATGCCACAAAAATAACTTAAAAAAAAAGAACAAATGAGGTACAGCAAAGCCGTTTTCATCTACATGTTTATGTTTTTAATGGATTAAAACAAAACTCAGAATTCTGTATAGTGAACATGACAAAGTTACACATGACTTTCTAAACAATATAACAAGACATTGTGTGTGTGTGTGTGTGTGTGTGTGTGTGTGTGTGTGTGTGTGTGTGTGTGTGTGTGTGTGTGTGTGTGTGTGTGCGCGCTCCTGTTTTGACCAACTCGGGCCAAAACAGGAGCGTTCTTTATCAAAGATCAACCTTTTTATTTTTTAAACATGATAACATTTGTACCTTTAAGCCTTTTAAGGTATGACTACCTTAGTGTCATAGTGACCTCTGCTGGAATGTGGACTCAAAAGCAAAAACAAACATTTTTTAGTGTTGGCTTTTGTTCTAGTATGAACAATTTTAACAAATAGCAACATGTCCTCTTCCAAAGCCAGTGAGTCATCTATGTTTACTTGTATCCATTTTCCGTACTTAACCTTTTTAATGTCAGAAGTTCATGTGGATCCTTCTATTTCAGAAAAAAAGCATTGTGTGGTTAGCATAGTATGAATAATTAGATCAATACAAAAAAGTCAAAATATAGAGGCAACAATGTGATATGCATATTTCAAAGGAAGTGGGGACATGTGTTTAATGCTTGCTCTGTGGCAGTAGAGGGTAGCATTGGTCAGTAGTTTCACCAAAAGAGCAAATTTGCTTCACATTTTACTGACATGCAGTTGCCACCAGGACCTGTAACACTCCCTCCAAAGGAATGTTTGCCTCTCTACAAAAATCCTGCAATGTGTTTTTGCACATTCAGATTTTCTTTGCACATTCAGATTTTCTTAAACTTTTGTTCTGGAATCATCCGCAGATAAGAAGACTCCTCCTGAGAGTCCTACCTCTGATGTTCACACTATTCTGATACTGCCAATTAGGAGATGAAAACAGACTGCTAACACACTGTCGTATTGTGCGCTAAATGCAGTGTGACAGAAGTGGATGATTGAGACACACGCAGTACCAGCTGTCTAAGTGTCTGGCCTGCTGCCAGGAAGTAGCACTTCTCTGAATGCCAAACTGATCCTTCTGTTACGTCTCGGAGAGTGAAGCAAGAGCACAGGGCTTTCCCTCAGGACTTTCTTCACCTGCTCCTCCTCCAGCTTCTTACTGCTCAACATCCTGGGGCCCCACATAGCTCCGACTAGCTGTTAAATGTTGGCAGGATCTCTCAGAGGCCTGTGGTGGAAGCTTTAGATGGGACTGAGGCTGATGCCCTCTGCTGGTAAAGCTACTGATAAAACTAGAGCCAAGCAGCCAGCCAGATGAGGAACTCTGAGCTCTCACTCAGATCAAAGAAGCACTACATTTAGATTAAACTTTTCCTTCCTCAGTCATTGAATGTAAAAAAAGAGAAGAAGGAAGAGAAAGGGATGACACACGGCAGCCGATCTTGGCTCGATTTAAACCCAGAATGCCTTGATATCTGTCAGCTGTTGGCACCTTACACCAGGATTCCCAAACATTTTTATTTTTTTAGACCGCCCACGTTTACACTACATCACAATATGGACCACAATATTGGTTTAGTTTGTTTAGTTAATTTGAGTATGAGAAGTAGGACTTTGCAGTAAATCACTACAGCAATGTCAAGGATGACACCATAAAGTCAGAGACTTATTACCATTGTGGTCCGTAATTTAAGGCTGCAGGTGACAAGGTGACATCATACTACCAACAAAACAACACATCAAATGCCTATATCATCAATTAATCAATCATCAACAGAATCACTCATCAAAAAAAAAAGTTCTAAAAATTGACATACAAATTATAACTCAGATGACAATTTAAAAAATACATTTATTGTTACTGGACTAGTACAACGAAATGTCGTTTGGAGCAAGCCTGTAGATGCCTAATTAAGGATAAAAACTATAAAGTATTACATTGAGTATAAGATACAGAATTTAAGAATTAGATAAATATAAACATATATATACAGAATATATTAATAAAGTGTCCAGTACTGGAAGAAAGTGGAGCCAGTACAGTGTTAAAAAAATAGGGAAAATGGGAGAAATAAAATTAACAATCAAATTAGTTGAAAATAATTGCAATATTGCACTTGAAAATAGGTAGGATAGCTTCTAAGCAGTCACAGTGATTGAGAATACAGTCAGTTGCTGCTGTGATGCCCTTCTGTGTCTTCCTCTGTGTCAACCTCTCTGACCAAGCACATCACATGCAGAATACTTCTATACCTTCCCTTTGTCTCTCTCTGTCTGCCTGCTCCACATTCAGTAACTGTGAACCTTTATAATACTCAGTTTCCCCACTGTAGAGTAAATTATTTTACCTATAATCTAAAGCTGACAACATGTAATCAGTTGCACTGAAATGTGAGATGAAGCATGTTGCTAATTCATTAAATTTAAAGAGTCATGTGTTATTAATTATGAGATTACTGTGATGAGATTATGAGATTTTGAAATTGTCATCCATTCGAGGGTCAAGAGTTTCTAACTTCATAATAAGCCCTCAGGTCTGCAGTTAAACATGTGAATAAGTCACTGATACACTTCAATGACACATGTGCACTGCAAAGTTATTAATAAAACGATCTTAGTCTGGATGCTCTGCAGCATTTTTTCCATGGGGGTTTAAAAAAGAGTATTTCTGATGAAATAAGGAGCTAGATGTATATCAGTCATAGACAGTTTTCCACAATCTAACAACCTAAATGTTTTTTTTATTGATGACGTATTACTTATAAAGCCTTAAAGGTCCTATATTATGCTAATTTTCAGGTTCATACTTGTTTTTTGAGTTCTACTAGAACATGTTTACATTATTTTTCTCATACTGTCTGTCTGAATATACCTATATTCACCCTCTGTCTGAAACGCTCCGTTTTAGCGCCTGTCTCTTTAAGCCCCCCTCCTGAAAAAGCCCACTCTGCTCTGATTGGTCAGTGTTCCCAGGTCTTCCACATCTGTGCTCTCTGCCCTGTCATTGCAGTCGGGGAATGAATGTAAAAGCACTCTACCACTTCTACCTATGTAGTATAGTTTTGACTTCACAACCGTGCAGAAGTCTTGACGACTCGTTTAAAAGGCACAGTTTCTGAATATGATCTATGTGCATTTCTCTGTGGATTGAGCGTTTCTTAAAAATATTTTTACAGTGTTGAGATAGCACCTCGACTTGCTTTAAAATAAAAAAAGACATGGAAATCTCACTTTTTACGATATGGCACCTTTAACAAATTATTTATTAGCCATTTATTAGGCCATTATTCATAAAAATACAAATAATGACTTATTAGAACGCTATTGTCAAACTTCCACATCCTCTTATTGGACTAATTTTGTATTACAGATCTATTTGAGATGCTGAGCCACAGGTCTCTTCAGGTCTTTGTTTTGTGTTTGCTCAAAGTGTCTCTCTGCTTCAGTTGATATTTCCCCTGAGTGATCTGTGTCAGTTTGCTTGACTGGCAACCAAGTGAATTAATTGAACTCGCAATTTGATGGTGTAACACATGTGCTGCCAGTCGGCCTCTTCTTTTGGTGTGTTTGAGCAGTTGTCATGGGCGACAGGTGACGTCCTCTGTGGCAAGAGGCGGCGATAGTGTTTGTGTGTATGCATGCACTTTGGTGTATTTATGTGCGTGTGTGTTTAAAGGAAATATAGGATGGGCTTGGAGCCTGTGTAAACTGTGAAAGAGACGCCACACGAATCGCTAAAATGCCTCTCATTGTGTGAGAGCAGCTCTGTCTAAACAGCAATTGTGGTCAGAGGGCAAGCACTGCCACCTGCATCCATGCTGGTTGTCTTTAACAGACCCCCAACGGGACTGACAGTAAATTAGGTGAAGCTATGTCTACCCTGACAGTAACGTACTGTAGGTCACTAACTGAAGGTCTTTCCAAGTAGCTAGACATGTTTCTCTTCCAAGTCTATTTAAAGTCAAGCAGAGCAACTGAAGTCATGGCCCACTGTGTAGAAACAGGGATTTCAGTGAAAACATATCTTTGTGTGAACTGAACTTTTCTGTATAGCTGTAACGGTTAGTGCAAACCCACTGGTGTGAAAGTGTCAGTGATGTGATGGTTAATGGATAAACTCACCACAATCGTCTAATTATTTCAAATCATCATACAGACAACATTCAGACTACAAATATTGTAGTCTATAGTAGAAATTGTTTAGTTTTCATAAATATATTAAAAAACTAAAATTGGGTTTTTCACATGAGTTAACTATAGCTTATCAGAAAGACCTGTGTCAGCCTAAAAAGTTGCCCAACTGTATTCTACAAATAACATGTTTGATAAACTGAGTGTAGCTGTGTTTACTCTTCACTACATTCCTGTCTGTTATCACACATCACATAACAAATGTATCTCTCCTTGCATGGATTGCTCATTGTAGTGCGTGAAAGGAAGCCTTGGAGCTCCTGAGTGATGTGTCTTAGTGTGTGTGCGCAGCCTTGTTAACCCTTTACTTCTACTTTATTGGACAGGAGGGGCTGCAGCGGGACTCTCACTGGGATCCTGGAGTGCGTCAGATTGTCTGCGGGCCTGTGTTTGGATAAGGCTGCATGCCCATTGTCTCTGATGCCCCAGCTGGGCCATGGTATGCCTCCATGCTCCTGAAATAGAAAGACAGCTGAGGGCTGCCATGCATACTGAGGGCCGGGCTGGCGGAGCAGGCCGGGCCCTATGACCCAGACCACAACTTAGTACAATGAGACCCGGGGTATTGTCTGGAGCCAGAGGCTAATAGCTGAGGTATCAACCCCCCCACTCCCGCCCCAAACGGCTCGCTAAAAGACTGATTAACTCTGCTGTGTGTTATTAGTGCATGCGTAAGGGTGGATGTCAGGGGGGTGGAGTGGGTGTGGAAGAGTAATTGGGGCTTTAGCGTGTGTTTGTGCCACGCGTCAGCCCGTCTCCACTCTGATGAACCGATGGCTAAGACCTTAGCCCACACAGTTGCTGCAAGGTATTGTGGGCAGGCACGAGGCGATTACAGAAATATCCACCCTCGATGAATGCTTTGATCCAAAATGAAACACTGCTCCACCGCCCATGTTTAGGTTACTGCTATAGAGCAAAATAGGGATCTTAATATTTGCTCTCTCAAGCCAGCAAACAAGAAAACTCCCTTTTTACAGAAAGAGAGAAAAGAAAAAGGATTCATAAAAGAGATGAATGAGACAATATATAAAAACAAAAAAGAGAATAAAAAAAGATAGATAGTAAAGTAATAATCATCATTTCTTGCAAGAAATAGTCTCAAATTGCTCAAACAAGTCAAAATAAATCAGGCAATATATTGATCATTACATTGTCTTATTTACAGTATTTTTTCAAAGAAAATAACAATATAATAATAGGATTTGAATTTTAAAGCTGTTTGTTCATTTTAGTGAAGTAACATTTTGTATAGGTTCTGATGAACAGTCCCACCTGTGCAGAAATTGAACATGGAGAGAGAGGTGACTGTGTCATGTGCGATAAAACACTGCTGAGAATGACTGCAGTCATAATTCCCAATCTCTCTGTCTAAGCTTGCTGGCATTCGGTGCATGATGATCTAAAACAACTGTGACAGACCCCTAGATCAAGTCTTGATGCCCAAAATGTCAGCTCCTCACTTGCACATCACCAAACTGTGGGCCGGCTGGTCCACCAGAGTGAACAGAGGCCAACTGTATGTCAGTTTGGTCTCTTTATATGGGGAGGTAATTTAAAGCTGCACAAATGTCTAATAATCAAAACATGAGCATTAATGGACCTGGCCACATTAGACTCTAAATGATTTTGAGGAACACTGGGGATGTAAGAAGAGCTGTGGCTCTGAGAAGTCAGCTGTTGCAGTGTGCTGCAGTATAGCAGTGCAAAGAGATGTGCTGGGGGACTACGCTAATGCTGCTTGCACTCCACTATGTGTTTGTGTGTGTGTGTGTGTGTGTGTGTGTGTGTGTGTGTGTATGTGTGTGTGTGTGTGTGTGTGTGTGTGTGTGTGTGTGTGTGTGTGTGTGTGTGTGTGTGTGTGTGTGTGTGTGTGTGTGTGTGTGTGTGTTACGTGCTGGAGAATGTGGACTTATTTAAAGCCAGCAGCTCTGGGGACTTTGGGATTCATCTCCTCCTCATGTGTTATCAGCATGCCAGCTTTTCAAATGGTGCAGCAAGTGACATAGTACATAAACCAGCCTCTGCCTCTCTGAAGAGCCCCTTGTCCCAGAATAGCTCAGGCCTGCTCTATCTAACTGATGCCCAAGAAAGTTTGAGCCATCACGGAAACACCTCTCAGTCTGCCACGACAACAGATAACGGCATCAACAAAGATGGCCGCCACTCAGGTCAAGACATCCATTATTAGGAGTTTGTTTTCTTGTTTCTCTCCATGTTTCTGTGTGTGTGTGTGTGTGTGTGTGTGTGTGTGTGTGCAAACCCTTTCTGTCATATTAAAAGTAGGCCTATCATCTCTCAGGGTTTGTGAAAGTTACTTAATTGGCACCAGACAACTGTCTTCGGCTTATCTACATGGCTTTTGCAGAATTTCACGCAGTCAACAGTTAACAGTCAATCTCCCTATCAGGAATGCTGGACTCTGGCTTTGTCTATTCTGAGAAACTGTGGTCCCCTTTCCCTCCCCCCGTGCTGCACTGTCACCCTGCTCTCATACCAGGCACCAACCTCTCCCCTTGCTCTGAAGGTCAGATCTGGTGGAGCCAGAGTGTGAGAGGCGCAGTGCTAATGCCAGAATTACTGAATACACAAAATTACAACAGTTATGTGTGACCATATGACACCCTGTGCTACCAGTGGATAGTTACTGAGATACTTCTCATTTTCATCAGAGGCCCAAGGTGCCAAAGCTCTACGTATTGCTGGCTACAGCTTCGTAGAAACAATCTGAAAAACTACAATTCAATTTACAATCTTTCATCACATATCTTGAATGAATCGTGTTTATTGATTTTAAATTCATGTGAGGCACTTTATTGTGTGGTCGGCCACACGCCACGTTTCTCTCTATTAATATAATGCTGTGTATTTATAGTAACATGTTTAATGCCACACAGCTCTGTAAATAATCTCTTCTAAGGTTGCATCCTATGTGGCCTCACACAATAGCAAACATCCCTGTTGGCACTTAACAGCACAAAAGCTGCAGGGCTATTACTTAGAGGCCAACATGAGTTTAAGCATCACAGTCACCTAATGTGGGAAGAGTTCATTTGTGTTTATCAGGAGGTCGAGGGTGGGTAAAAACAATAACTAAAATCTAGATATGTATTTAGCTCTACTGACTGTAATTTTTATATTATTTTAATATTCTATACATGCAGTTTTTCCTGAGAATATTCCGTTTAATTAACAGTTTTTGTTTCTAGGTGTGGACACAAATCACTGTCCTGGTAGGCAATGATGCACTGCCCTTTCAAAATCTATGGAGTGAAAAAATTCTCTCCTACCGGGATGCTCCAAATGCAACTCTCTCCCACTCCCTCGCAGTGTGTACAGTGCATAAAATAACTGGGGTACAAAAATAGCCGGCTTGGGTTTAGCGCAATGACAAAAACGTAGCTTTCCTTTTGTGTCAATTGAGACAGGCGCTCAGCACCAATAGGCGTCGGAGGAGGTGGCATATGCTAATGAGGGACAAATGTCCACTGGCCGTGACCTTGAGAAACACAGTATAAAGGAGGGCACATCTCACCAAGCTGTTATTTCGTTGTGGTCGTCCTGAGGTCAGTGGACACCGTTTTGCCTTTGTTTGGTAGGTTGGTCATTACGCATTTTACGCGCGGGTTGGCTGCCCTTAAAAGCGTCATGTAGAGTAATAATTTCAGTTACAGTAGTATAGTGATACTGTTTACCTTTGCTGGCACGTGTCAGTTTACGCATAATAAGTTTCTGTTTTTTTGTTCACACTTGCTGATAGTGGATTTGCGCTCTTTACGCACAAGCAGTGTTTAATGGTCACGCATTGTTTTCATCAATAATGGAAGTTTGAAGTAACAGAAACAGCTTTAACATATAAAGAACTACTGACCCTAATGCAAAGCTTTGTTTTCTTACCAAAGGAATTCCTCTACTCGTCTGTCTCTCTGGTGCGTCTGGTTTTTGGGGCCGGTGAAGAGTTGCCAACATGTCGCGCTTTGACTCGAGGGACTTCGGGGAAGCTGCACAGTTTTTACGCAAATCTGACCTGGAGTTGATGGCGTCGCACACCATTGCTTTTGACGGTAGGTCTAGTAAGGAGAGACCAAAGAAACGAAACCTTATAATAAAAATCACATTAAAATCAATGTTTTTTATTCAATATTTTTTATTTCATTTCTGTTTTCAAATAAGGCAATAATTCAGCCGATCATGTGAGATTCCGCTTAGTCATTTCAGTTGCATTTGTTGCAGTGTTTTCAAAGAAATAGCTAATTTACAGTCTGAAAATATGGCAAAATATGGCAAAATAATATTACTTCATTAAATCACCGAACTGTTTTTTCAAAGTAAAATGTCACAATGTATCACTATTTTTTGTAAACTTGTTGTTTACAAAGGTGCTATATAAATAAAGTTTTAAAAACATCTTTACACACTTCTTGAGGTGAGTAGGCCTATTTTGGACACATAGTGTAATTAGTGTAATACTTTTATTTTTTTGAGGAGTTGTTGTATTTCTTTAATACGTTTTTTATGAATTGTCTCTGGCAACATTTGTATTATGGAGAGTTTTGCTGCTTCCCAACATCTTTCCACTTAGTGCACACCCTCTGCTGTACTGTTAGGTAAGAAGCGAGCCTGGGTCCCTGATGAAAAAGAAGCGTACGTTGAGGTTGAGATCAAGGAGCTCAGCGGTGACAAAGTCATTGTTGAAACCAAAGATGGGAGGGTAGGTGATCACCCTCTAAATGCAATAATGAATGAAAACACTTTATGCACATTACAACCCCATGTTCTCTTCCTCATGTCTGCCTGCTTCCATCCCTTTAGACTCTGACAGTGAAGGACTGTGACATCCAGCAGGTGAATCCTCATAAGTATGACATGATTGAAGACATGGCCATGCTGACACACCTCAACGAGGCTTCTGTGTTGTTCAACCTGCGCAGACGCTACTCTGCCTGGATGATCTATGTAAGTATCCCATTATGGTTCTTCGCCTCTCCCATCTTTTTATGATCCCTTAAGAGGCATTATTATCCAGATTAAATTACAGAGTTCAACTGTAAACTTGAGCAATGTCAACCTGTCAGTGGCAGAACTGGACGTTTTTGCTTTAGATGATAAGGCATCATAGTAGGTTAATGTTGTGTCATGTCCTGTTTCCTCAGACCTACTCGGGGCTCTTCTGTGTGGCGGTGAATCCATACAAGTGGCTGCCCGTCTACACAGCCCCTGTGGTCGCTGCCTACAAAGGCAAACGCCGCTCTGAGGCACCGCCACACATCTACTCCATCGCAGACAATGCGTATAACGACATGCTGCGCAGTGAGTGTACGCTAAGACATTATAACAAAATACAGTACACACAAAAGAAAAATGTGATCACAAAAAAACATACAAAACACACAAGCACATACAACCCAATACATATACCAACAAATATAAACGCACATACCTGCAGTCATGTGTACGTAACAAGCCTTGTGTTATTTTCTCTTCCTCAGATCGGGAGAACCAGTCCATGCTCATCACGTAAGTATCAAATGCTTCAAATTAATATATTTATTTGTCTTATCACAAATTAGAGAAGAAACAGACAGCTTGTAAATAAGCAGCCATATTACATGTAGACTGTCCACACACTGCCACTTTAATATTTTGATATTTTTTCCTCCAAAGTTTTTGGCTTTTTCTGAAATCTATTCTTCACTCTTTTCTTTTTATTTCTGTTTTGTAACATGCAGTGTAATTATTTTTGATTTACACTACCTTTACTAATTTTGTGACCAGTTTTTACCTGTTGTATGTACACTTTGTTATTTTTTTACACTCCTATAGCGGAGAATCCGGTGCTGGCAAAACTGTCAACACGAAACGTGTCATTCAGTATTTTGCCATTGTGGCAGCTCTTGGGGAAACAACTGCCAAAAAAGGAGTAAGGCTGATGTGGCAACGTTTTTGCTTCCCAGCTTTTTTGCTGTATTTTATTTTTATTTTCTTCATTTTTTTTTTTGGTCCCAGGAATCCTTCCGTGTATCCCCTTTAAACCGTATCTATACATTTTCCTCACTGTCAAAATGGTGAATGTGAGAACTGATTACATTCATGTCTGAGTCTTTACCATCATGTGTTGTGTAGCCCTTTCCAGACACTTCACTCTTTCTTATTGATTTTTAACTATTTTTCTTTTTCCCTTTCCATGTCATTTCCCTTTTTTGGCTCAAAATTTTTCCATTTTCTTTCCCTTTGCTTTGAGTTTTGGTTTTGACTTTTCTGTGTTCATTTTTCCTACCTTTTTCTCCCCTGCGTTCACCACACTTCATCATATAAAACAAGGTGGCCATTGGGTTTTTCCACAGCTTTAACAACCACTATCTAATTTCCCAGTTGGTTATGATGTTTCTCTTTGCTTTTGAAACAAAGCATTATTCAGTCAGGCTTTAAATAATATGACACTCACAGTCTTCTTACCTTATTATTTTACAGCAAGGTCTTGCCACTAAAACTGAGGTGAGTTCAAACTGCAGGAAAAAATTATGCAATTACAATATGTTTAACAGCGATTTAAAATAAACTTTAAATTGTAAAAAAAGAATAAATAAATATATGTGACTGGGCGTCTTTACATTTTTCTTTTGATGTTATCTCCCAGGGGACTCTGGAGGATCAGGTCATTGAGGCAAATCCTGCCATGGAGGCATTTGGTAATGCCAAAACGCTAAGAAATGACAACTCATCCCGTTTTGTGAGTACCTGTAAAATCCCCTGTATATAGGATACAGTATATACATTGAAATTAGTTGGATAATCCTGCTATTTGTTGGTTTGTTTCTGGAGCATTTAAAATAACATTTACCCACAGGGCAAGTTCATCAGGATCCACTTTGGACATACTGGCAAACTAGCCTCTGCTGATATTGATATATGTGAGTTAACGGTCAAACATTGTATTCATCATCATCATGTATTTCTCTTCTTGTGCCATGTCTGATATTAACATGTTACTGTCCTTTTTCACCTTTAGATCTTCTGGAAAAATCCAGAGTGATATTTCAGCAGCCCGGTGAGAGGAGCTACCACATCTACTACCAGATCATGTCGCAGAAGAAACCAGAACTGTTAGGTTAGTCATTCTGGCTGCTTTGTGTATTTCATTACGTGCTTCTGCAGGACTGCGATGTGAACCTGTAAACTCTTTGTTCCAGACATGCTGCTGGTGTCCTCCAACCCATACGACTACCACTTCTGCTCCCAGGGTGTGACCACCGTGGAGAACATGGATGATAGACAGGAGCTGATAGCCACTGATGTAAGAGCTTTTATTTTGTCCACATGGAGAGAAATCCATAGAGCACATTGAGTACATTTGCGAAGTTGTGAGATTACTTTTCTTGGCTTCTTTACAGCATGCTATGGACATCCTCGGATTCCTGTCTGACGAGAAGTATGGCTGCTATAAAATAGTTGGAGCCATCATGCACTTTGGCAACATGAAATTCAAGCAAAAGCAACGTGAGGAGCAGGCGGAAGCTGACGGCACTGAAAGTAAGAGTCAACAACAAGACATCTGGCACAAAAACAAATTTAATTTAAAAGCAAGTTTGTGATTTTTGTCCTCTTTGGTTTTCAGGTGCAGACAAGGCCTCATACCTAATGGGCGTCAGTTCAGCTGATCTCATCAAGGGCCTCCTGCACCCAAGGGTGAAGGTGGGGAATGAGTATGTAGTGAAGGGACAGAATGTGGAACAGGTGAGGTGATGCACTGTCTGCTGTCTTTGTTTGGTTTCATAATTGTATTAATCTGAAAGACAATGAATGAGGTAATCTTTCTGTAATATAAACTGAAAAAATGAGGCACAATATATCAAACATATAAAAGCAGAACTGCGGTACGAAATGTACTTTACAGGGTAGAAAAGATTCAGTGTGTTCAGCTTCACTTCATTCTGCTGGACGACTAGTATGCTGATGAGGGACGGCTTCTTAATCATCAGTCGATCAATAAACTCGCCACTTTCAAATGTGGTATCTAAGCAACAGAAGCTATTCATGTGAATGACAGCTGTATGCGTGTGTGCTGATGCCGTAGGTTAACTACGCTGTTGGTGCTCTGGCCAAAGCCACGTATGACCGCATGTTCAAATGGCTCGTGGGACGGATCAACCGCACCCTGTACACCTCCCTGCCTCGCCAGTACTTCATAGGGGTCCTGGACATCGCTGGGTTTGAGATCTTTGAAGTAAGTTGATCTGTCCTGCAATTATTTTTTAAAGATGAAAATTATTTTTTATTAAGAACTATTACCATCAAACTGGTTTTCTGTTTCTAAGGCCATATTTTGGTTTAATATCAACAGGTGCTCCGTGTCTCATCCTTTCTTACTGTGATGAATAAGCTATACTGCAGGATGAATCTCCATAACATGTATCTCACGCTGTCCACTTCCAATGCTTCCTCTGAAACACCTTTTCCTCTTTTGTTGCAGCTCAACAGCTTTGAGCAGCTGTGCATTAACTTCACAAATGAGAAACTGCAACAGTTTTTCAACCACCACATGTTCATCCTGGAGCAGGAGGAGTACAAGAAGGAGGGCATCGAATGGACCTTCATTGACTTCGGGCTGGACCTTCAAGCTTGCATTGATCTCATTGAAAAAGTAAAGAAAGTGTTTTATCTGTAATAGATGAAGTTGAATCATAAAAGAGTTTCACAGAGACGTATGTAACACTCTGCTCTTTCTCCAGCCGCTGGGTATCATGTCCATCCTTGAAGAGGAGTGCATGTTCCCAAAGGCCTCAGACAGCAGCTTTAAAGCCAAGATGTATGATAATCACATTGGCAAATCGCCTAATTTCCAAAAGCCACGGCCGGACAAGAAGCGCAAGTACGAAGCCCATTTTGAGCTGGTGCACTATGCCGGAGTGGTAAGTTTGTTCTTGCTAAAGCCCTGAGACAGTCTTACAACATTAATTCTTACATACATAATTCAATAATATGGATGCTTTTACAGGTACCATATACCATTATTGGCTGGCTAGACAAAAATAAAGACCCATTGAATGAGACGGTGGTGGTGTGTTTCCGGAAGTCCTCCAACAAACTGCTAGCTTCTCTGTACGAGAATTATGTTGCCTCAGACTCAGGTACAGTAAACAGGATGTTGACAGAAGACTATAGCATAGAATGGACACCTTAAGGATTTCAAATTAATCACTCTGCTTATTACCTGGCAGTATCTGACCACAAGACTGGTGGCAAAGAAAAGAGAAAGAAGGCAGCCTCTTTCCAGACCGTGTCTCAGCTTCACAAGGTGAGCCTGACACCACAGATTAAAATGGTCCATTACTGATGCAGGTTAATGCAGACAGAGGTGATTCCAAATCACTTACCTTTTTTTGTGTGGCACGAGAAATGGTGGGCATCATTGGACAGCTGGGATGGAGGCAGTTAAGACTTGCAGTGATGTTTAGGGCAATGATCACATGAACATCACTTTAAGTCTGTGCTGGCTCTTCTCTCCTTAACATCAAGAATTTCACGTATGAGGAACACAAAGTCCTGCAGATAAAAACATGAAGATAATGTTATTTTTTGCAATAAGTGATGTTCAAATTGTAGATTCAAGGTACTATCATTTAATTTGCGGTGTCCCTCCTTTCCTACAGGAAAACCTGAATAAGCTGATGACCAACCTCCGCAGCACCCAGCCTCACTTTGTTCGCTGCATCATCCCTAATGAGACCAAGACTCCAGGTAACACATAGCACAATCATTGCATATAATCAGTAGCTAAACAAACTGGACCAGGCTCATGTTTGAAACTTGTTCTGCACAGGGATCATGGAAGCATTCATAGTGCTGCACCAGCTACGCTGCAACGGTGTGCTGGAAGGCATCAGGATCTGCAGAAAAGGCTTTCCCAACCGCATCCTCTATGCTGAATTCAAACAGCGGTACAGCTTTCAGATCACTTTTGGATATCACGGCATGGTAATGAGTCACGGTGATAATCTGTCTGACAACACTCTTTTCTTCATCCATTCAGTTACCGCATCCTGCACCCCAGTGCCATCCCAGATGATAAGTTTATGGACAGCAGGAAAGCTGCAGAGAAGCTGCTGGCCTCCCTGGATATCGACCACAACCAGTATAAATTTGGACACACAAAGGTAGGAAGTAGCAGCTTGTGTAAAGCAGAGCTGTGAGTGGCAAAATAATCAGCGAAAAAAAGCTAAATAAATTTTTTAAATTATTTTTATTGAATTATTTAAAAATTGGATGGTGTGATGGTATTTTTAAAAATGAGCATATGATACTAAATCTAATCCCCCGCCATTTTGGCTTCATGTAGGTGTTCTTCAAGGCAGGCCTGCTGGGTCACCTCGAAGAACTGAGAGATGAGCGTCTGGCCAAAATCCTGACGTTGCTGCAGGCAGCCGCTCGTGGCAAAATCATGAGGAATGAGCTGAATAAGTTAATGAAAATGAAGTAAGAAGACCAAAGACTTTTGTCGATAAAATCACTTCTTTTTTTATGAACCTGAATGAATATAAAATGCATTCATAGGCAGAGGAAAGCATTCAAGCTTAATATCTCACAGGAAGGTGAAGACGAGTGCAAAAAAACACTCCCTCAACAGTTGCTTTTCTGAACAGGTTCAATAGCAACACAATCAGCCGCGAGCCTTTCAGCTTGTGATATACTATACCTTAGTGTTCACTCCCCTGCTCTAGTATGTGTGGCATGCAAGGGCAGTGTTATCGGCGTGTGTGAGGCGTGTGCTTGCCCTTGTATGGTTACCAGGCATGTGTGTGGCCCTACTGTTAATAAGGGGCCCCATCCTCTCTCTCTCTCTCTCTCTCTCTCACACACACACACACACATCGCGGGTCTCTGCCCATTCTCACCATCCACTCTCTCTAAATTAAACAATGCTGACGGTGTCCTCAGAGCCAGGTGGCGACATGTGTCAAGTGGCAGCTGCTCAGGCCCTCCCTAAAAATACAACCCCCGGCCCCCTCCCTGGATGCCCGATGGCCCCTGGCCCCTTTTGTCCGCGGCGCCTGTACTTCTAAGTGAGTGCATTGATGGGATATGTGGCGGGTGATGGAGGATTAAAGTCGCCTGTTGGACAGAGGGCTTGAGTTTCTAAATAAACACAGACTCTCACCTTTGAGAGGCACCCAGCATGGAGTCATGTCAAAAATGCAATCAGTTCCCCCACCCTCACCTCCCTCCCCGGCATGTGCACACTCACTCAAACTCACCCTCTAAACACTGAAAGAGAGTCCTTGACCACTCAGCTCTGGGTCCATATTTAGGGCTGCTAGACGCCATTCTAATGAGACTAAATCAATCTGGTAACCCTGTTTGGTCACAGTCATGAAACATCAAAAGGAGCATTAGGTGTATGATTTCATTTTGCATCCCTCCGTGTATGATTAGATACAAGACAGTGAATAGCAGCAGGATTAGTGCCAAAATAAGTAACTAAATAAATAAACGGGGAACTCCAGGATAAATCTTTTTGACCTTCTTCTCTTAACTTGACGTGAACTGCACTTCTACTCGTTTGAACAGTGGTTCCCCACACAGCTTTGTCAGATGAACTCAAGTATTTGATCAGTATCACCACCAGTCATGTTCCGAATTTGTGCATTTGTATTTAGTTATTTTAACATTTTTATAAAAGTGGATATTGTTACGATATAATAACATTTTCATACAGTTGAACTGTCAATGTTTAGTTTGGTTTAATCAAGTTTGCATTTGTACTTTTAGTGGCAGAAGCTACATATTTCAACCACTCATTAAGTACTTCATTAACTACTTCAACCACTGTTTCAGTTATCACTTATGCTAACTAGTTCAATTGTTATACGTTACTTTTTTCTAACTATTTCAATTGTTTATTTCTTTTAGCTATTTTCAACCATTAATCCAATATTTTTATTCAACCGTTTAGACCTTTCTTCTTTTAGACCTTTTTTTAATAGCTTGAGCTTCCACGTACCCCCTGGCAGTATACCTGATTGGGAATCATCGGTCTCTGTGCCATTTTAGATTCGTTTTTAAAAAAAGAAAGATTTCAGTGGTAGAAAAAACCTCACTCTTCCAATCCCTCCTTTTTATTTCATCTTGTTTTTAGGGAGGCTCTGATGATCATCCAGTGGAACATCCGAGCCTTCAACGCTGTCAAGCACTGGCCCTGGATGAAGCTCTTCTTCAAAATCAAGCCTCTACTGAAAAGCGCTGCCACTGAGAAAGAGCTGGCCTCTCTGAAGGAGGAGATGGCCAAGCTGAAGGAGGCTCTGGAGAAATCTGAGGTCAAGCGCAAAGAGCTGGAGGAGAGGCAGGTCAGCCTGGTCCAGGAGAAGAATGATCTATCTCTACAGCTGCAGGCAGTAAGTGGCATTCCTCATGTATTCACACATTTAGCTTTTGGAAAGACAGATAGTTCAGTGGGAATGCACTGAACACATACTCTTTCTCCCCTGTAGGAGCAAGACAATCTTGCAGATGCCGAGGACCGCTGTGAGCTGCTCATCAAAACTAAGATCCAGCTGGAGGCCAAAGTGAAAGAAATCATGGAGAGGCTGGAGGACGAGGAGGAGATGAGCTCTACTATGCTCGCCAAGAAGCGCAAGCTGGAGGACGAGTGTGCTGAGCTGAAGAGAGACATTGACGATCTGGAGCTCACTCTGGCTAAAGTGGAAAAGGAGAAACATGCCACTGAGAACAAGGTAAGGGAATTTGAAATGGAGTGAGTTGCCTCCAGAGGGAGTTAAGAGGCCGCAGAAAGATCCACAGCACATTTAGTGGATTGAATATGTACGTGGAAATAAAAAACATGTTTTTGATTGATGAGTGATAAATACATTTCCTTCTTCCGGCTCACAGGTGAAGAACCTGATTGAGGAAATGTCAGTTCTTGATGAAACCATAATGAAGTTGACCAAAGAAAAGAAGGCTCTTCAGGAGGCTCACCAGGAGACTCTGGATGACCTGCAGGCAGAGGAAGACAAAGTCAACACTCTGACCAAAGCCAAGGCAAAGCTGGAGCAACAAGTAGATGATGTGAGTGTATTTATCGCCTAATTAAAAGCACAAGTGGTCATCATCATATACATAAAATGTAAAATGTTTCAAACTTCCTATTGTGAACCAGCTGGAGGGTTCACTGGAGCAAGAGAAGAAGCTGCGTATGGACCTGGAACGGGTCAAACGTAAGCTGGAGGGAGATCTGAAACTCTCCTTGGAGTCGGTTATGGACTTGGAGAACGACAAGCAGCAACTTCAAGAGAATCTGAAAAAGTGAGTTTGCTAAAATGAAAAATATGATGCTTGCTATTGGGAAGTAATGATAATGATAATAATTGCCAAATATTTTCTACCAGGAAAGACTTTGAAATGAATGGGATGAGCACAAGGATTGAAGATGAGCAAGCCTTGGTCAATCAGCTCCAGAAGAAGATAAAGGAGCTACAGGTGGAAACTGGTCTCAACTTGTAATAGAGCAGTTATGACATAATTTTGACAACATAACTGACCGCTGCTTTTCTCCAGGCTCGCACAGAGGAGTTGGAGGAGGAGTTGGAGGCCGACCGGGCTTGCAGGGCCAAAGTAGAGAAGCAGCGTGGCGATGTGGCTCATGAGCTCGAAGAGCTGAGCGAGCGCCTGGAGGAGGCTGGTGGGGCCACCTCAGCCCAGATCGAGTTCAACAAGAAGAGAGAGGCAGATTTTCTGAAGCTGCGGCGAGACCTGGAGGAAGCCGTGATGCACCACGAGGCCACAACGGCGACCATGCGGAAGAAGCATGCTGACAGCATCGCGGAGTTGAGGGAGCAGATCGACAGCCTGCAGCGAGTCAAGCATAAGCTGGAGAAGGAGAGGAGTGAGGCCAAGATGGAAGCCGATGATTTGGCCTGTACTGTGGAGCAGCTCTCCAAGGGCAAGGTAGATAGAAAAAAGAGGATAAACACACAGAAAGGTTTAAAGTACTAGATCATCCCTTATAAAACAAAGATTTCCATCTTTTGTCTACAGACCACTTCAGAGAAGATGTGTCGCCTGTATGAAGACCAAATGAATGAGGCTAAAGCCAAGGTTGAAGAGCTCCAGAGGCAGCTCAACGACACCAACACCCAAAGGGCCCGTGCACAGGCTGAGATTGGTAAGGAGCTTTTATTTTATCACAAATCTCACAAGCAGATTTTACAGACCGGTCAGTAACACAGGTACCTTTTTCTTCTCCATGTAGCCGAGGTGAGCAGGAAGCTTGAAGAGCGAGAATCCATGGTCTCCCAGCTGCAGCGTGCCAAGAACTCCTTCAGCCAGAATGTTGAGGAGCTCAAGAAACAGCTGGAGGAGGAGAATAAGGTCAGCTCCATATCACTGCATCAGTCAGTGGTGGTTATTCACAAAACTGGTAGCTACCAGTAGAAATTCAGAGTTCCTCCACTTCAACTAACTGCTCTGTGCCATCATGATTGATCTCTTAAGGCTAAAAATGCCCTGGCCCATGCACTGCAGTCATCTCGACACGACTGTGATCTTCTGAGAGAGCAGTACGACGAGGAACAGGAAGCAAAGGCTGAGATGCAGAGAGGTCTGTCCAAGGCCAATGCTGAGGTGGCTCAGTGGAGGACCAAGTATGAAACTGACGCCATCCAGAGGACTGAGGAGCTGGAGGAAGCCAAGTGAGTGAGATGTATTTTTAACTCTCGAAATTTGATGGTACACAATGATAATTTGAAAGCATGAGTGCCAAATGTGTTTGCCTCTCATTAGGAAGAAGGTGGTGACACGTCTGCAGAACGCTGAAGAGACGGTGGAGGCTTCCAATGCCAAGTGCTCCTCCCTGGAGAAGACTAAACATCGACTCCAGACAGAGATCGAGGACCTGGCCATTGATCTGGAGCGTGCCAATGCTGCAGCTGCTGCTCTGGACAAGAAGCAACGCAACTTTGACAAGGTATTAGCTGATGGCAACTATTACAGAGGATGGCTTTTGCTGTCCTCAATGGAAATCACCCTAAATAGTCAGATGACTAATAGTTAATTTGTGAATCATTATTATTATTATTATTACTACATGGTGAATTAATATGATTGGGTTCTGGTACCATGTACAATGCCAACTCATGACTTTTGTTCCAGTGCAAACATGTGTCTTGTTGTGTTCGCCAGGTGCTGGTCGAGTGGAAACAGAAGTATGAAGAGTGCCAGTCAGAGCTGGAGACCTCTCAAAAAGAGTCTCGCAGCCTGAGCACAGAGCTCTTCAAACTGAAGAACTGCTACGAAGAGACCCTGGATCATCTCGAGACCTTCAAGAGGGAGAACAAGAACCTCCAAGGTACCTGTCATTGTTTTTTACAACATGAATACCCAGTTTGAAGGTTGCATAAAACCAATCATTAGTTTATCTAGACTTTATACAAAATACAGAATATATTTCTATCTTTACTCCCCCAGAGGAGATCACTGACCTGTCAGATCAAATCAGTCAGGGAGTGAAGACCATCCATGAGCTGGAGAAAACGAAGAAGGGTCTGGACATGGAGAAAATTGAGCTTCAAGCTGCCCTGGAGGAAGCTGAAGTAAGCCGTTTGCTGAGTTCTCTCACTTCTTTCTCCTTGTGGTCTGGGATCTTTTTTGACAGAGGTTAGCCACAGAATATCTTCAAGCATTAAGTATGTCTGTCTGTCTCAGGGCACTCTGGAGCATGAAGAAAGCAAAACTCTCCGCATCCAGCTGGAGCTTAACCAGCTCAAGGCTGACATTGACAGGAAACTGGCGGAGAAGGATGAGGAAATTGACAGCCTTCGGTGAGATTTGTGGATTACTCTTTGTCCTTCTTCATGGCAGATTTGATTCTATCCCATCGACCACTCCATACAAACTGGGCCTCCTTAATTTCTCTCTCCATGAAATCTTTCAACTTCTAGCCGTAACCACCAGAGAACACTGGAGTCCATGCAGGCCACCTTGGATGCCGAGGCCAAGTCTCGCAACGAGGCAGTGCGCCTGAAGAAGAAGATGGAGGGTGACCTGAATGAGATGGAGGTGCAGCTGAACCATGCCAACAGGCAGGCCTCAGAGTCCCACAAACTCCTGAGAAACTTGCAGGTTCAGATCAAGGTGAGTCCATCTAGCAGCCGGTTGATGAACTTACCTAATGTGTCAGATTCATTAGTACATGGAACAAATTCCATCCATCTAAATACTTTGCTTGTATGTGATCTGTGACTCCAGGACATTCATTTGGAGCTGGATGAGACTATTCACCAGAACGAGGAGCTGAAGGAGCAGGTGGCGGTGACGGAGCGCCGCAACAACCTGCTGGCTGCTGAGGTGGAGGAGCTAAGGGCTCTGCTGGAGCAGAATGACCGTGCACGCAAGCTAGCTGAGCATGAGCTGCTCGAGGCCACGGAGAGAGTCAACCTGTTGCACTCTCAGGTAGGAATAAGCATTTAAAACCACCCTGCAGTGCATTTATGAAAGATTATGACTTCACTTCATATAAATATATTGGCTTATCAAAAGGACGGACACTTAACTTTCAGTAGATGGAAATAAAGAGGATACTTTTGTTTTCCAAGCTAGCTAGTCTTTGTGGTTGTTGAGAACAGCTAAATAGCTGCAAAAGCAAGTATTTCTGGCCTATTTGTTACTCTTTGGTTCAGTTGCTCTGATTACTTAATCCCAGCTAGTGGTTATCAGTTTTAGAAATAAAAGAAACCAAATTGAAAACAAGATAAACTGACATTTTAATAATCCTGAGATGATTCTTGAAACTGACTCTTTTGCTGCAGAACACTGGAATGATCAACCACAAGAAGAAGCTGGAGAATGATCTCTCCACACTGTCAAATGAAGTAGATGATGCTGTGCAGGAGTGCCGCAATGCAGAGGAGAAGGCCAAAAAGGCCATCACTGATGTAAGTTCTGGAATAAACTAAATATAAAGTGCATGATATAAGACATTTACAGTACAGAATAACTCAACAGGGGTTTACTCAATGCCCATTTAACAATGATCCTCTGAATTCTTGTAGGCAGCTATGATGGCAGAGGAGCTGAAGAAGGAGCAGGACACTAGTGCCCATCTGGAGAGGATGAAGAAGAACATGGAGCAGACCATAAAGGATCTGCAGATGCGTCTGGACGAAGCTGAGCAGATCGCCCTCAAGAGTGGAAAGAAGCAGGTCCAGAAGCTGGAGGCCAGGGTCAAAGAACTGGAGAATGAAATTGAATCTGAGCAAAAGAAGAGCCAAGAGTATCAGAAGGGAGTACGCAAGTATGAGAGGAGAATCAAAGAGCTCTCCTACCAGGTAAACAACAAGTGTGTTTGCACATAGATCATGCTGGGGTGTAAAATATGAATGCATGTTTTTAGGAGCTCCCTGTTGTCTGTGCAGAGTGAGGAAGACAAGAAGAACCTGGTCCGCCTGCAGGACCTCATCGACAAACTGCAGACCAAGATGAAGAGTTACAAGAGACAGGCTGAAGAAGCGGTGAGTCCACTATCAGCAGTTGAGTATTATTGTAGTGTCAGTGATAAATTATTATCTTCACCACATCATTAGCCATAGCTGGAGGGGTTTGAATAGAGAAGAAAATAACTGAAAAGCCTTCAGTTTACTGTACACTAAATAGGTTTCTTGGTTTCCTCCTGTCTGCAGGAGGAGCAGGCAAACACCAACCTCTCTAAGTACAGGAAGCTCCAGCATGAGCTTGATGATGCAGAGGAGAGGGCTGATACGGCCGAAACGCAGGTCAACAAGCTCCGGGTCCGCACCCGTGACCAGAGTAGCAAGGTTAGTAAACTAAATACATTTCATATTACAGTATGCTGCTGAATTGTATGACCTTTAGAAGTATTTATTAAAATTAGCCAGCAGGCTTCATAACAAGAGGGTTAATCTGAGAAGAGACTGAATGTTATCCTCTGTTGAAGATGACCTCACATAGCCCTCTTATATGATCTCTAGCGTGGTCACGAGTAACTCTGTAACACTGTGTATGTGGTTGCTAATAAACATCCCTATCTTGTGTATTTCAGCATGCTGACTGACGTGAGGCTGAACGCTGCGGCCAAACATATCACAGCCAGCCAGCTGCAACAGCTGTGCTCGACTGTGATGACACACCCAAATAAAGACTTCAAATATTTACTTATGACTGTTTTTTTTTTGTTTTTTTTTCAGTGTAAATATGTGATAAAGATAGAAATCCCACAGAGAAGATCTAAAGGAGAATTTATTATATTATTAATTTGACAAACAGCTGTTAAATAAGGAAAATGAAGTTTAATACCAGCAGGAGGAACATGTGGGTGAAAGTTGGTTATAAAAGTAGTTACAGTAGAATGTCAAACTAAAACATGAATCTTGTTTGATGGTCAAACAGGGTTAGAAAGAGATTAAGACTGAAGTGTGCAGAGGTGAATAACTAACAGCCATGTGAGATTTTATGCAATGTCAACACATGAAAAAAAACATGGGTTATCTAAAATGAATTCATGATTTACACCATGAATATTATTCACTGTCCGCATCTCTTAAAGTCATCTAACCCTTTCAACAAACACCAAGACGCTGTCGATCATGGCGAGGTGACACACAATCCTATTTAAATCAAAAAAAGCACCACGTGGTCTGTTGAGTGTGAATTGTAAGACAGGATGCAAAATGTGTCTAATATAATCCTCATCATGCCAAACATTACATAAATCTCCAGTTAATAAAGTCAAAGCATCAGGGATCTCAAATAAAAACCATAGTGTTATGTTTAACACTGTGCAGCATGTTCTTGGCCAAGGGGATACCATTTCACCATTTTATATATAAACTAATGAATGAAATCTAAGGCCTACTAGGAGCATAAGTGTTGAGAACCAATTCTCTTGTGCATCATACAGAAGGCTCACTCTCTCTAAAATTCAGATCACAAAGCTACAGAAATCAGGGTTTAAAGACTGTTTATGAAGTTGCTCCTGAAGAGCGCTCACAACATTCATAATTTTATACCAATAACCTCATTGGGTTCTATAGTGGATGACTGGAGTGATAAGAGATTTGGATCAATGATAACATACGATCAGTACTAAGAATGTAACACCCCTGCAGAGGTACCCCGCTTCAAATCACATTATGCTGGCAAGAAACCAAAGCAATGATCTCGGGCATCCAGCATAGAAACAGAATTTGTTAGAGAAGCACTTGTAAAGTGTAATTGTATCAACTTCACTGCAAAGCACAAAAGATGAACTAATTCAAAGTATGTGCGCGCACACCCATCAAGAGATTTAAGACATGCTGAATGAAAGTTAGAAAAAAAAAAAAGAGGAACATTTCTGGTTAAGTAGCTTTAAAGCAAATAAAAGGCTTTCAAAGTGTTTGCATCCCAAGGCGGCATAGCACTAGCAACTCATGGCATAAGGGGTCAACTGCGGAAATGCCCTTATACATTCACATGAACATTTATTATGACTCATGACATGCTGAGAGTAAAACTGTACACTTGACATAAGAAGTGGTTTGATCTGTACGGTGCAAGGATAAAATATGAGGTAGCTCATCCATTTGTACTTATCTCAGGTTGGGTCTGCTTAATTTGAGAAACCAAATCAGCATCTTCCATTTCCATTAAACGGCCGCACATTCAGGCCGTGAACACATCAACATAGCCCTGCTCACTGCTTCATCTTGATCCAAACAAAAAATCAAGTGGTTTCATGTAAAATGAGCCATCATAAAGAAAGATTGTCATTCTCAGCTTGTTGTCAAAGCTTTTGAGAGACCAGAGAAAGTTGTAGACCTTCAATCCAATGCTGATGCTGTTGGGCAGAAGGCTAATTCACATAAACTTTCTGTGGACTGGAACAATCTAAGTGGTATCCTAACACTAGCGCCTGCATAGTTTATTCTCTTCTCAAAGCATCTCTCACAACATGGATACACATTCGGTTACAAAAAGAAAATGTTTTTAATCAACAAATGTGGTAAAATATAATAAACAATAAAAACTATTTAATCTGTGCAATGTTTTATTCTACAGTTTATCCAGAGCTAAAAAGTTTGAACAAGACATAAGTAAATAAAATAATAATAAAAAAAAAAAAACCTGGTAAAGAAACGACTCTCGAGTGGCTTCTGAAGCCACAACAGAGTGGATGGTTTTAGGTGAGAGGAGCCACGTGTGATTTGTGAAACATGTCAGCCAGCCCACAGGCTACCTAAATGTGCAGAGTAGAGCCAAAAAGCACCAATTAACAATATCCATCTCATAAAATAGACCCACAGACAGGTTAAATCAAAACACAGTTCATTGATAAGACCCCTGCAAAATCCCATCTCACCAGTTTCCCCCACAGGTCATGACGCCAGTGGCGTGGAACAGAGAGGCGTAGGTAGAGGGAGAGTGAGGCCGGTGGCTCCTGGCAGCCCTGTGACAAACCACTGACCTGCACATCTGGGTAACGATTTAAGCTGTTGCCATTTCAAAACCAAAGAATCTTTTTTTTTCTAACATACTTTGTTGAATCACACATATATATTTTTTTCTTTTTTGAATTTCACCTAAAGCAAACAACCAATGCAGGTGTCATTTCGCAAGGTCCCTTAATTGTCTGTCAAACGTTGGGGTGGGCATACAGGTTTCCTCCTCTTCCTTTGAAGAAGAGGTCGGTAACTTAGTGATTGGATGACAGCCAGGCAAATTACGTCCCATCACGTCTGTGATGACAGCCTCAATGCGAAGGTACAGACAAAAAAAAAAAAAAAAACAGGAGAGTCTTTACATCCAGAACGCAGTCACAAAGTGCCTGGATGGCTCAGCTCAGTGGAGACATCACCAGCTTTAGGTGTCCATGCTCCCTGTGACCTTCTGCCCTGTCCCACCCCCAGCACACTAAGTGAACAAACTGGAGGTCAATCTTCCAGCAGGTCTCTGTCCAGATCCATGTAGGGTTCATCAATGTAGCTTGCTATGGCACACAGAGAAGTCCTGTCTGAGCCCAGCAGCACTGACACCGTCTCCTTCCAGTAGCTGAAGGGGATACAGGAACTCTGGGAGGAGAGAAAGCAGAGAGGATTTGGAACAATAAAACATTGTTTGACTTAGTGCTCGTTATTGAAGGCTTAGCTGCAATGTCCAGTTACATGTACACTACCGGTCAAAAGTGTGGGGTCACGTAGAAATTTCCATTCCACTCCATTACAGACAGAATACCAGCTGAGATCAGTTACATTGTTTTTTTAACCAGGGCAACAGTTTTCAGATTACATTATCTGCTTACATAATTGCAAAAGGGTTCTCCAATGTTTTCTCAGTTAGCCTTTTAAAATGATATCAGATTAGTAAACAGAATGTGCCTTTGGAACATTAGATGAATGGTTGCTGATAATGGGCAATGTAGATATCGCATTAAAGATCAGCCACTTCTTTCTACAACAGTCGAGAACCCGACCCAGGGTGAGTCTGATGAAAACTGCTGTGTCTGCCCGGTTCAGCTCTGACATTTTCTCGCATTGCACAGCACTGTGAAGGAATAATCTCCGAGATTACGTTATGTTCTGCCTCTGTTTAGAAGTGGTGAATGTAGGCTACAGCTCACAGCAACTTGATACTATATAGTGTCTGGATTTTGTTTGATATTTAGTATTGGCAAATGGCTTTTATTTTTTAAAGATTTTTGGGCATTTTAGGTCTTTATTTGAACAGGACTGCTCAGACATAAAAGGGGAGAGAGAGGGGGAGTGACATGCAGCAAAGGCCACAGGTCAGAGTCAAACCCGCGACCGCTACGTCGAGGAGTAAACATTATTATTTATTTATTTATTTATTTATATACACACACACACACACAGCTTTTTAATTGAGTTTATCCAGTATATCCAGCAATCATGTAGCTAATGTTGGAATCAGGAAAAGAGTCAAAGGTGGTATCACTACCCCCCCCACTGTTGTAAAGCGTTCTGCATGTGACCGACCGACCGACCCTTGCTACCGCTTTAAGAATGGACTCTTCAGAATAATAAGTATTCTATCAAAAATACAGAACACAACTTAGCTAAATTTTTTAAAATCATCTCTTGAATTTTGTTTCATTTTAACCAATACGGAGGTCTAAACCAGTTGTACAAGCTTGTGTTCCAGCCAAAGAATACATGTCCAACATGCGTACACGTTATTTCCCAGAATGTTGTGAATGTGTGCCAGAAAAGTGACTGAACGTAAACAGTAGACACTTCAGTGAAATAAAGATAATTACTAATGCTTCATTTATGCTCAGTAAAGAGTGACAGCTACTCACGTTCTCCAGACAGGTGCTGTCTTTGTCCTTGTTGAGGTAGTGGCGCTGCCAGAAGCGCAGCAGGTTGTGGAAGTTGTTGAGCAGGCAGCCCGGGTACTTTTCGGCGTACTCCTTCTCTCGCAGGGCGTTGAGGTAGAAGGGCAGTTTTGCCTTTCTTCTGGCCAGCATCAAGATCACCAAACTGGTGTTTAAACAGCTCACATTCTCCTGCAGGATAAATGGAATGGATGCAAGAAGGAACAAGACTGAATTTACACACACACTCTATTGAAATGCTAATTGTAACTGATGTTACTTTATCTTAAAATGTGGTTAAATCTGTGAGTCCAATCATTTCTTGAACTGTGAGTTTCTCTGAATACATGTGACAAAGTGAAAATGAAACAAGACCTGTGTGAGTGTCTGTACGTTGATGATGTTGATCAGACGGAAGAGGAAGGCCAGCCTGTTCTCAACTCTGGCCATGTAGGACAGCAGGCAGCATTCAGAAAGCACCTCCACCACTGGGAAAATATAGAACACTGAAATCAGTGGTTAAAATCTAGTATAGGAATAACACTTCCATCTATTTATGAACAGGAAAAAGTATTTCTTTTTAAACCTTTATTTATCCAGGGAAGTCGATCGAGAACAATTTCTCATTTGCAACGACGACCTGTCACATTCACACAGTTCCACATTCATACCTGGGAGCTGCCCAGTACAACCACAGTCTGATCTGCTGGCCACTGAGAAGCTTCACTTTCCCCACGCAGATTTGGTCTGGGGATTGAACCAAGCTCACTTCTCTAACCTCTAGGCCACCACTGTCATTAAATAGAAATTAACACACATTTTCAGATCAAATCAATCTGATTGGTTCATAGTCGTGATGTAATAACCATATACAACAGCTATGGTGTCTAATTTCTTTCAGCACTTCCCAAAGGGGACCTGAAGCTTGGTGAGATAGATAGATAGATAGATAGATAGATAGATAGATAGATAGATAGATAGATAGATAGATAGATAGATAGATAGATAGATAGATAGATAGATAGATAGATAGATAGATAGATAGATAGATAGATAGATAGATAGATAGATAGATAGATAGATAGATAGATAGATAGATAGATAGATAGATAGATAGATAGATAGATAGATAGATAGATAGATAGATAGATAGATAGATAGATAGATAGATAGATAGATAGATAGATAGATAGATAGATAGATAGATAGATAGATAGATAGATAGATAGATAGATAGATAGATAGATAGATAGATAGATAGATAGATAGATAGATAGATAGATAGATAGATAGATAGATAGATAGATAGATAGATAGATAGATAGATAGATAGATAGATAGATAGATAGATAGATAGATAGATAGATAGATAGATAGATAGATAGATAGATAGATAGATAGATAGATAGATAGATAGATAGATAGATAGATAGATAGATAGATAGATAGATAGATAGATAGATAGATAGATAGATAGATAGATAGATAGATAGATAGATAGATAGATAGATAGATAGATAGATAGATAGATAGATAGATAGATAGATAGATAGATAGATAGATAGATAGATAGATAGATAGATAGATAGATAGATAGATAGATAGATAGATAGATAGATAGATAGATAGATAGATAGATAGATAGATAGATAGATAGATAGATAGATAGATAGATAGATAGATAGATAGATAGATAGATAGATAGATAGATAGATAGATAGATAGATAGATAGATAGATAGATAGATAGATAGATAGATAGATAGATAGATAGATAGATAGATAGATAGATAGATAGATAGATAGATAGATAGATAGATAGATAGATAGATAGATAGATAGATAGATAGATAGATAGATAGATAGATAGATAGATAGATAGATAGATAGATAGATAGATAGATAGATAGATAGATAGATAGATAGATAGATAGATAGATAGATAGATAGATAGATAGATAGATAGATAGATAGATAGATAGATAGATAGATAGATAGATAGATAGATAGATAGATAGATAGATAGATAGATAGATAGATAGATAGATAGATAGATAGATAGATAGATAGATAGATAGATAGATAGATAGATAGATAGATAGATAGATAGATAGATAGATAGATAGATAGATAGATAGATAGATAGATAGATAGATAGATAGATAGATAGATAGATAGATAGATAGATAGATAGATAGATAGATAGATAGATAGATAGATAGATAGATAGATAGATAGATAGATAGATAGATAGATAGATAGATAGATAGATAGATAGATAGATAGATAGATAGATAGATAGATAGATAGATAGATAGATAGATAGATAGATAGATAGATAGATAGATAGATAGATAGATAGATAGATAGATAGATAGATAGATAGATAGATAGATAGATAGATAGATAGATAGATAGATAGATAGATAGATAGATAGATAGATAGATAGATAGATAGATAGATAGATAGATAGATAGATAGATAGATAGATAGATAGATAGATAGATAGATAGATAGATAGATAGATAGATAGATAGATAGATAGATAGATAGATAGATAGATAGATAGATAGATAGATAGATAGATAGATAGATAGATAGATAGATAGATAGATAGATAGATAGATAGATAGATAGATAGATAGATAGATAGATAGATAGATAGATAGATAGATAGATAGATAGATAGATAGATAGATAGATAGATAGATAGATAGATAGATAGATAGATAGATAGATAGATAGATAGATAGATAGATAGATAGATAGATAGATAGATAGATAGATAGATAGATAGATAGATAGATAGATAGATAGATAGATAGATAGATAGATAGATAGATAGATAGATAGATAGATAGATAGATAGATAGATAGATAGATAGATAGATAGATAGATAGATAGATAGATAGATAGATAGATAGATAGATAGATAGATAGATAGATAGATAGATAGATAGATAGATAGATAGATAGATAGATAGATAGATAGATAGATAGATAGATAGATAGATAGATAGATAGATAGATAGATAGATAGATAGATAGATAGATATATCATTTATTTATTTTGCTCTATATATAAGCAACCACTTCAGTATGTGTAGGCAGCCAGCCCAGGAGGGTTTATTTTATTGTGAACATAATCATTTATTAATAAAAATATTTAAATTGGCCTCGCATCTGGCCGAACGACGCCCCTTAGCTGATATATAATCACAACATACCATAGCCTGTCATGAGCTATTGCTTAAATATACCTCATCACTCCTTGAAGCTGCTTTTCATGATTCCCCCCCCCCCCTTTACACAAATCACCTTATTTTATATTTTGTCACACACCAGCAACTATTTGACAAATATATATCTATCCTTAGTTGTGCTTTTATCATACGCAAGTCCCAAAGGGCTTAACAAAACAGAAATAAGGACAGGAACGGTGCCTGAATCTAACAAGTCAAAAATCAACAATTATTTAATTCAAAACAAGAAATTATTTTAGTGACTTCTCCTTTAAGTGTTCTCTAATCAACTATTCTACATGTGTACATTCCATTCCAGTTTACCTTTGACATCTTCAGTCTGGCTCTCAAAGCGGTCCAATGAAAGGACAATGCATCGCACCAGCATGTTGGAGTCCACCAGAGAACTGTTGATCTGCGTCAGGAAGGTCTGAAACTACAGAAGAGAGATCAAATTATACCATCAGTACAGTATAGTATACTATTAGACATAATTGTTCATCCACCACACAAGCTGAGGAATGGTTTTAACATTTGATTTTGTTAGGCCAGCATATACATTTTTGTAACGCATTTAAGGTGTACACAATTCTACCTTCTCCGGAGTGTTGACATATTTGTTGAATCTTTTGAAGGCATCAATGTTAAACTTCATGAGCTCTCCAAGCAGATCAAAGTAGCTCTGTAGGACATCTCGAGACGTACAGCCACTGTCTATGATGCAAAACAGGATGTGCTGTCGAGGGATGGAAGCAGAAAGTGAGCAGCTGTACGTTCAAGAGAATTCAAAATCAAGGACAGATTTGTGCCATGTGGAGGGTCTTCAAGGATGATGAGGAAAAACGATCCATGGTTGTAGTTTTACCTCTAGTAGTCCCCTCTTCAGGAGGAACATTTGGTCTGCATAGGAGGTGGCTCCTCTGAGAAAACTTTCCACTGCCCTTGCCTGCCAGAATCTACAAACACAACAGAAAGCTTCAGCAAAGCTATAAAAAGCAGAACTAGAGACAAATCTTGAGAAATCTTACAAAAAAAACAAAACAAAAAAAACAGAGAGCCTGATACTCCAATATGGGGACTCTTTTAAAGAAGGCTGACCTATCATCATCTTTATCTCTGGCGTCTTAATCTTTGGCCTACGGGATGCTGACCTGAATGACGAGTCTGGAGGCTCCCTCTTCATGACAGTGAGAAGGCGTGTGAGAAGGCCCTTCTTCCCGTCACACACTAGGCTTCTGTCTGTGTTGACCAGTGCTTCCACCTCAGGGATGTTAGCCTTCATGGATATGGCACTCAGTTCATTCAGCTCCTGGCTATTCAGCAAGAGGTATTTATTCCTAAAGACAGGTAAAATATTTTAACAACAAACATAGCTTGAAAGAAAATATCAACTCCCAGGTCATTAAATTAGGGGTCACTTACTCATGGTGATCACTGAAGCTCTGAAGTAGCCGCAAGAACTGGATTTTGAAGGATATTTCCTGCACAATGAGAACAGAGTGTTAATGGTTATGTTGAACTTGAAAATGCTTAATGTAACTGCCCAGAGCCAGTTTCCAAGGATAATGCTGAAAGTTCATACTGGACTACAGTCGCAGTTCTCATTTTGGCCATGGACGACATGATTTGAGGCAGTGTATTTCCTCCAGATCAGCTTGTCAAACAAGTTATTGAGCCCTGGGATGAGACGAAACTCTGCCAACATCTTGTGGACCTGTGAGACACAATACAGTGCTCAGTGAAACACAACACTCCAGCTTAAATCTCAAGGAGGGGCGCGATGTGTGCTGTTAAGTACCTGGTTCCTCTGTCGGCCCATAAGGAGGACACACAGCACATAGAGCACTTCTACTTTATACATGATCTCATGGACAATCTTCATGGACTGGGGCAGTCGATGTCTCAGAGGGCTGGTGGCCAGGGAACTCTCATCTGATGACTCTGAGGTGAGGAAAAAAAAATCTGTCAAAGTTTATAGGATTTAATCAGTGTAAGGAACCGACAGCACGACTGACTCGTCTCACCTGTGCTGCTTTGTTCAGCCTCCTCGGTAGCCATCTGCATGAGGGCGTCCAGGACCAGAGCATTGTCTAGCCATGTGTACCAGTCCTCCAGCTCCTGCAGGAAGTTAGCTCCTGTGGCCTCAGACACCTTTCTAGTGGCCAGCTTACACAGCCGCTCAATGAAGCCAGGGATGTTTAGCAGGGTTACTATTGGAGAAATAGTATAGTATTGATAGTTCACAATTTACTGATCCATTCTTTTGCAATGGCACAAAATACATTATAGCATGGATTGAGAACTCTGTACTAGGCCTGCATTATATATTGTTTTAGCATCGAAATTACAATGTGCGCATGCGCAATAGCCACATCGCAGGACGTGTGATGTCAAGTCAGGCAAATGAACCTAAACATGTCATGCTACACTGGATAATAAACCAATGTGTTTATGATTAAATGGTTTATGAGAGCAAAACATTGATTACAAGAGCACGTTCTTCATAGATCTAGCCTCTTCATTCTGCCCTCAAAAGTGCACCAGATTAATGCATTCAACTAAAAATGTTGAATATTCCTGTAGTCTATTTTTATTTTAATATTGCCAAAAAAAAGGAAAATATTGCAATGTCAGATTTTTTCCAATATCGCGCAGCCCTACAATGTACTCTGAAGACAACCTACCCTGGTTGACCTCGGCCCGTGAGGGGCTAGCATTGCTTTTCTGCTGTGCATTTTTGGCCAACAGGGTGTGCTTGTCGTCGTTTCCTACATCAGGTTCTGAGATAGTGACAGATAGGATGCGGCAGAAGTTGGCTAGTTGTTGTTGGTCAAAGCTTTGGACCAGGCCTGACAGGTTGGGGATGCCCTCTAACTGGATCATTTCCTGGAAAATGCAAACAAATTAACTGTTACGCAACTAAAAGCAGAGAGACATCAGACATTTAACAAGTTGTGAGATTGACCCTAACTGAACCTGCTAAAACTGTAGCAGTTTTTTTTCTTCATATTTCAATAGATCAGTTTATGGATAAAAGCTAAAAAGATATTTACCCATAAAACAAACATACGGAATATAATTATGACTTTTCATTTAAAAAGCCAGCAACAAACAATCAGCATAATAGGAAGGGGAAATTGAGTCCTGTATATGTTTCTCCCTCTATTATTGTAGCAATGGTTCATAATTTATTTTGCCAGGCTGAATTGCCTGTGATGTTTTGATCTATTGTGATCTGAAATAATGACAAATGATCAGGACAATATTCCAGAGGCAAAAGAATTTTCTCAAGATTTCTTCCTTAGGCTTGGTACATAATCCATGCAAGGTATGCCTACGCATACATTATCTCTAGACTACTAATCCACACAGGGAAAGAAAAGCCACTGTAATGATGGGTTACTGAAGAAACTTAAAAATGAAGGGTACTTAAAAAAAAAAAAAAAACAAAGGACATGCATGTTTTTACACACTTAATTCCCAATTGCCAGAAAAATAGCAAACAAATGTCTTTCGTAGTTGCTTATTTGCATTTTTCTTTCCATCTTTCTTTTCCATTTTTTTCCACCACTGCTACCGGAAAAGCATAATTCTATAGAGTGTTATACTTCTGTCATGATGTTGCAGGTTAATATCATAGTGTTTCTATTTAAAATGAGTTTTAAATGTCAACTGTTGCAAAACCATTGCAAATAACGATATGTTGTTCATAATCTCCCCTAAACATTCTCTCACTTTATGATATAAAGCAGGGAGGTGGTTTGCACTGGAAATACCTTTGCTAACCTTTACCACCACTTAACACTACCAGGCCCAGAAATATGAACAGTAGAGTAGGTCTGTAACAATTACATAATTTTTTTTTTTTTTTTTTTTTTAATAAACATAATCGCCCTCTTTGTTTTACCACAATTAATTGGTAACATTAGCTAGGGTCCTAAGGGGTATGGCTGTTGATGGTAATTTATTATTTATGATAATAAAGAGGCGTGGTTTACTTCATAGACTGTGTACTTGTGTTATTACATTATCTGGGTCACATAACAGTAGGTTTGGGTACCGAAACCCAGTTCCACTATGGAACCGGTTCCTACGTAAACGGTAGTATTCGGACCGGATTAGAACACAAATTTCAGTTCCGACTGAAATATTTTCAGTCTGTCGCTCTGGACATCGGCGGACTCTTTTTTATTTCTCCCTTTTCTGCCGAGTGGCGCACGTGCCCGCTCGCGGTGTGACGCGCGTGTCCGCGCTATTCCCCCGACATGGACTCTACAATCGCAGCTGATAAGACGACTTTTTGGACACGCTCCGAAATGGATGGAAAAATATCTCTGTAGTCTACCGTTAGCTAGCTATTGTAAATGTAGGCTACTTTTAAAATGGCATATTTTCCCTCTGGGCTCACCAAAACGGACGTAAAGGCATACTAACCATTCACTAACCATGCAGCGTGACTGCACGCGATCGCTAGTAAACATATTACACTTGCTCTGCTAGTCTATCGTTCAGGACAAGACCCTGTAGCCTGGTGGTGGGGGAGGCAGGACATAATCCCCAAATTGTCTGCCCTTTCTAACTCCTCCCTGTGTGTCCAGGCCTCTGAGAGAGTTTTCTCCTGTGCAGTACATGCCATAAGTCAGGAGAGGTGTAGTATCTCGCCAGAGAAGCAAATATGGTCATTTTTCTGCAAAAGAACTGCTAAAAGCTGGTTGGCATACTAACTCAACAACATTTATTCTGTTACTTGTTAATAGTGTATGTTGTTAAATAATTGTAGTTATGCGTTAGGTGACTTAGGTTTACTTATTATATATTTAAGTACTTTAAAATGTTAATATATTGTTCAATTTAAATAATTTTCAATTTTAAAAAAACTCCATAAAAAAAAAAAAAAAAAAAAAAAAAAAAAAAACCTTTTTATGTCATTTTTCAGTTTTTCAAGAATCAAAAATCAAAATCACTCTGGCATAAGAGTTGTCTTGACATGGACAACAGAGCCAGCAGATAATACAAACGTATCGACAGAGCAAAGATTAAAAAAGTATTTTCAGAAGACTCATAAGTATAATTTCACTGACCTTTAAGACACAGGCACACATAAACTCCCCCTTTAAGAATATTGCTGGCTTGCCAAATGTGTCACAGCATAAATTATGAAGTGACTTCATAGCATGACGATTCAATACAAGTATAACTCTGACCTTTTTAACTCCAAGTATATCTTCAATTAGGGTAGCAGTCTGCAGGAAGGTCTTCTTGTTTGTCATCAGGGTGAAGAGAAACAGAACAAAGTCATCCCTTGCTGCCAGGCTCTTTGTGACCCCCTCTGTCTATGAATTAAAGAAGAAAATGTGCACTTTATTTAAACGATGCCCATGCTGTAACAGCACAAACCAACTGGAAGGAAAATACTTCCTACTTATACACATGCGCTAAATAGAAGCAAGGTATAATGCAACTATGACATTTCTCTGGTATGTACAAAATGTAATAGGATACTTACACATATACAACAGTTGTAGAGAACACTAAGGCAGTCCTTGACCAAGTCATCATTCACTGTTGAAACAGAACCACAGACATTAGTCAAATTGCCTGAACAAATCATGAAATCAAAATCAATGATCATGTAAAAACTTGTGTACTTCCCAATAAAAGCAGACATATTCACGTCACTACTTACTATTGGCTTTTTTCTTCTGCATAGTTAATGTGGGTCTCATCAAGAGCTCCACAAGCAGCTTAAGAGAAACAGAAAAAAATAGTATTCAATGCTGTGAGCAAATACTGTATTTACATTTACAGTGCCTCTGTAGGAGTTGTACTACACGGAAACTGATTCTCCAGAGGTAACAAGCTTCTGAGTCCAATAATTACAGATTATCGAGCATTAGGAATGTCAGACTTACATTGACTCCACCAAAGAGGTCAAAGGTGTACGTGTTGGGGAAAGTAGATTCCTGAGCGGTCTTCCTGTCCTCTGTGACAAAAGACATGGCCTCCATGGAGAGCTGGGATGATAGAACCTGACAAAGACCATTGTCCACATGTAATTTACATCACCCAGGCTCCAAAGTAAAACATTCAGCAACAAGTGGTTAAAACCAGTAATGCCACAGCCTCGTTGATGGATGGACTAGTGCTGTGTGGCTAGTTACCTTAAGAAAGCTGTGGGCATAGGAGAGGTCAATGTTGGGATGGCTGCTCTCGTAGAGCCTCTGCAGCAGAGTTGGGATGCCATGCCACTTGGCCCGTTTATCTCTCTCCTGGAGCAGGCCTCCTGGGAGCTAAGACACAAACAGAGGCAACCTTAAATAGTGCAAAATATACAGTGAAAATGTATATAATGTTATTTGCATTAGCATTCAGAGGTATGTATGCTTGTACAAGTGGATGTTTTTCTTACAGAGGAAAGCAGAGTGTGCTTTCGAGTAAAGAAAATATATGCGGTCTATAAAATGTATGCACATGAAGTCCCAGTGAATAGGAAGGTTGGGTCTTCTTTTTAATGAGATTATAGTTAAGCCAAACCTTAGGTCATGTAGTAGACCACTGCAACTAGGAGAACAGAAACCAAAAGCAACTAAGCAGATTCTTATGTCATCCCTGTAATAACTAAAAGTGTAGGACAAGAGTCCTGGCCCATAGTCGGTGGGTGCAAATGTATTGTGGAGAAAGTCTATAAGGTGCAGCCAAATCTTAAAGCTGACCCTACAGCATACCGGATGGCAGTACAGTAAGTGATGCAAGCATAGTTGTTCGGGGTTGAGTTTTTCTCATTCAGATTAAATTTTTGTGGGTCATTCTGAATTGGGCTTTTTGCAAAGGTCACAGAAGAGGTAATTTTATACATATACCTAGTGTATTTATTGACTCTACAGGTAATGAATTGTTTTGTCTGGTTATGACAGCAATCCTCACTGTTGAAACCCTTTATAAAAAGAAAAAAAGAAAAGGATGTGACAACAGCGAGAATTTAAAGATATGCATGAAAAATTACATGATAATTCCTCACCTTGCATGTCAAAAAGCTGAGATCTTTTGACTCTGTGCCTTTACTCCTAAAACTAATAATGGTATCTTTTTGCAAGGGAGACACATTTTGTAAAATCTGGGGATCACGACAAAAATCACGACAAAATATTTTATCAGATGTGTTAAAAATGCAAAAAAGTGAAACCACCCTCCAGAGTGGAAATCTTAAGAACTCCACCGTTGCGTTCCCGTCTAAAAAGGGTAAAAACGTAAAAGTCTATTCCCACCCCATATTTCGTTATATAAATCAAAATATAGAGTGATTACTCGCCCATGGCCACGCCGCCATTGGGTATCCACAACCTGCCTATACTTGGTCCGGATGGCTTTCAGCTTTGATGATATCTGACTTATACAGATAGCGCATTTCTCATGTAGATATGACGTCCCTCCTGGTACAGGATACTGCTGATGAAATTTGGTTCATATGTCTATATATTTTGACTGGCAGGACTCCCAGTCCACGCCCCTGTTGTGCCTTTGTAATCTAATGTTGTTTGGAGCAATAACTCCACCTCCTCATTTGTCAGACAAAATTGTCAACCATGTTTTGGTTTCAAGCTACTAGGGAGAGAAGTAGAAGGAAGGACTAGGACGCGGACTTGGTGATGTTGTGTGGCAGTGCTTCACACTACCACCTAGCCGCCTGGTGTTCATACTACATCGAATTTCACACACTTTTGCGTCACCATATGCACACAGATTTCCCGCCCCCAAAATTGCTCGTCTAAATGCGGAATAAAAAGTGAGAATGCAACGCCACTTCTGCGTTTTCTCTTCAGATTGTTTCCGTCTAAACATAGCCTGAGTGCCTTTAAAATCCCTGGAAATTAGTATGACCAAAACAAGAAACTCAAATGCAGCACTATACCTTTTCTCATTCAAGATGTTTTATATTCATATGCTTAAACCCAATAGCTAGTCATCAGAGGCAATTACTATCCATCCATTTTAAAGTTAAAAAACAATGCTGACAACCCCTGCAGCCCAAAGACAACTAAAAACGGATTTCAGAGTTTACAACTCTCACTTGATGACAGAGTAACTCTTCATATTTTTGTAACTATTAAAATCAAGTTTATAATGCACATCTTCTTTTCATATTGAATGAATGCAGGGACATTTTGTGCCCTGCATGGTTCCCTCTCAATTTACCAAATTGTGTTGCAAAAAAGAGAGAGGGAGTAGCCTTCTTGGAGAATGTTTTAAAATTGTTAACAGCTATTGGCATACTAATGAGATGACCATGGAAAGCCTTCGAAGACACCAAAAAGCACTAGCCAACTTAACAACAACAGCAATAGTGTTCAATGTGGCAACTGTCTCAACACTGTGAGAAGTCTTATAATACTTTTCAAATTACATTTTCAAGGTTATGAGGGATATTTTTAGACTTAAGGTCTGCATCATACTGACATTTCGCTTCACCACGGAGACACACTACCTTGGAAACTGCCAGTCAGCAAGAAGGTAAAAGGTACGACACTGACTCTACAGGGTTGGTTTCATCAGCTTTACAATGTAACAGCTGAAGTCACAAACGTGTTCACAAAGTGAAATAAAGATACAGTGGCTGAATGTGTGAAAATGTCAGGACAGACCTGTGCTACGTTCATATGCATAAACCTAGCTAGCGTTAAACAGTTTAACGTTACGTCAACTAACGTTAGCGTTCTACCGAAAGTAACGAACAAATAGGCCTTATGTGCTACAAAAGTTAAAATAAATATCGTATAAATGTTTACTTGCGTGGAACTAAAGAATACACTTGCGAACTTGTCCAAACAGCTGTGGCCTATCTATTTATGGAAACGGTAACGTTAGTTATAGCTAGCTAGTCGTTAGTGTGTCGTTACGTAATCACCTGAACTGGCTTAGCTAGCTAACGTTAGCTGATGTTACACCGTGACATTAGCAAACATTACTGCCATTGATTACGTGAATTAAGAGCTTCCGAAATTGAACTACGGGCTCCCCAGTAACATTTATAAAAAAAAAAACAATAGCAACCCGCCAAAGCTTCAGTTCTAAGCGTTTCTATATCGTAGTTAACCTGGCAGATAATGCTAAGCTAACGTGGCTAACAACAAAAGACCCACTTGAAGCGGACCTTGCTTCATGCACTTGTAGTGCTAACGATATTTGCCTTGTCAGCAAGCATTTATTATTGTCCAGAACTCAATGTCGTAAAAGTTTAAGGTTTTCATTTTAAAAACACCCCGTAATGTTCGAGCTAGCTGCAAAGCAAAAGCTGACAGGGGCGACTGGATCTCCAGTCAACTCTCCAAGACAACGTCTTCGTTTTCAGGCTGGACTCTGAACGCAAGTCCCTGGTCTTTCAGATGTCTTTACCGACGAAACATGCATTGTTTCTCTTACCTGCGTCCCTCGACTGAAACCCTGACCAGTAATTTTACTAGCCGTGAACTTTGTGACGACATTGCCATTGCAATGTCTTCGTTTTCCTCCAGTACAAGGGGACTCGGACCCCAGAAGCGTCGCCATTATTTCTTCTTCCTGAACTGAACTGTTCGGGCAGGAAGTGGAAGGCTTTGATGAATTATTGGAGGTAATTAAGCGGCATCTGGTGGCAGAGAAGCACACTCTGCAAGAATCAAGTGGCTTCATTTATAAACACATATGTAACGTTAGGCCATACATTATTATACCAAGAAAATACAGACGAGACTCTCTTTTTGTGTTGCTCATTTATCACATAGCTAACATATTTGATTGGATTCCAATATCATAACCATAACAACAATCATATTCCAATAGAATTTGCATGTTTCATATTGCATTCAACAGCACATATTAAATTAAGAGAAACATTCAACTTTTGAAACCAATTGAGACCAAATGTCTCACAGACTTTCAATTTTCAGCTCACACCTCCACTGTGTGCCTCTTTAAACACACAAAAACATTCTTGTTGCTGACATACAGTATGTTACAACATACATTGTAGTGTCTTAGCCCTTCCGCAACACCAGGGCGGTCTGCAAAGACTACATTTGGGCAAACAGATGATCTCATCCAATGGCTTGCCCAAACTAGAGATGGGACAGGACAGCATCTGACTTCTCTCTATCTGTCTGACTTCTTTTTGTCAGACTGATCCATCTCCTCAAGTGTCCCAGCTGTGATCGTTGCCCTCCGTCATTTGGAGGTAGGAGGTGATGGCCTCCCTCAGGCCTTCGCTCACTAAAGAGTTGTCTGACTCTGTTCTCTTCCTCTTGAAAATCACTGACCTGGAAGAGACAAAAGGATTTTCAAAGACTAATAAACTTCACAAAGATGAATCAATTGTTATTTAAGCAGGACACTCATGCTCTGCTGTAATAGAGTGACATCTTGTGGCAGTCATTAGTAGAAGCAAGGCTAAAGACAGTCTGCCACACCTGCTAATGTCCTTCCAGTTGATGGTAGGCCTTCTGACAGTTGTGGGTAAAGGCCTGGCTTCTCTAGCGTTGTCTAAACCCTGGATGAAGCAAGGCTCTGTCAGCCGACCACACAGCCCATCTGCAGACTCTGTGAGAAGGGGCAACATTTTAATATCAATTTTTTAGAGTTATCTCGGGAAACATTATTACATCATCCGTGCAAACCTGAATAGTGTTCCACCAGGTGATGCAGGGAGGGGAAGGGGATTCCTGGAGATATGTAGACCCAGCCATTTTCAAGGTGAGGGATTCGGTAGTGCTTTACACAGTCCAAGTATGAAGCGTTGGCCCTCTTCAGGACAGACAGCGAGTAACAATCTGAACATAAAGAAGATCACAGATGTAGGAGTTAAACTACACAGCCTTGATTCTTAATTTTGCACATAATTAATGGCTGCACTGATTCATAGGGCTGGGCGATATGGAGAAAATCAAATATCACGATATTTTTGACCAAATACCTCGATATCGATACCGCAACGATATTGTAGAGTTGACTATTGGTGCTTTCACAAAATATTTACACAATGAGATTTTTTATGAATAATCATCAGTAATGTGGATATAATGACTAAGTGGGTAAAGGCAAATAATAGAACAGTTACAACAGTCTGGTAAGTTCAGAAAAGTACATCACTTTACTGTAATGCAGCCTTTAAAACCAGGAAAAGACACCACTTATGCCATATTACGATATTACGATATCCAAAATCTAAGACATATCACAATATCGATATAATATCGATATATTGCCCAGCTCTACTGATTCATATTCCTTTTCCTTCTTAAACCATAGTTCTAGTTGTTTCTAAGGCAAATTAAGCCATTCTAATGATCTGACTACTGTCACTTGTACAAGCAAAATTCTTTTAATAGTGGAACTGCATTAGAAACCGTTAAAATGATCCGCTGACACCCACCACACATAATATTTTAATGCTCATTTTATGTCCTGGTGTCACAGTTTGGGCTTGGATTGAGTATGTTTTGAATGCAATTCACAGTGGGGGGAAAAAAAAGAAAAAATAACCCTCTAACCTTTGTTTGTCTCTGACTCTCGAATCAAGAAGGCTCCGCTCTGGTTATTATGCTCCATGAGCAGCTCCACTGCTTTGTACCTGCTGATGCCTGTGAACAGCCACCTGAACAGGGAGAAGACACGATGGGACAATAAGACAGTGTTGTCATAAAGACAAAAATAAATACTGTACGTATGTTGCTGTTGTTTTCAAGTTTGAAAAAAATCCACTGGAACAGTATCAAAGCACATTCCCCACTGGAGGAGGACTGAAACTACAGGAGGCAGAGGCTGGTGTCATGTCACTGGAGAGAACACAAGTTTTGTTCCAAACCTCTGTCTCCACTGAGGTAAAGGTTACCTATAAAGAGACTCCTCCCACCTGTCAGGGGACTCCCCACCCCTCATTTCACTTCTGTACAATTCCTCTGCTGTCTCTCTCTGTGTCTCTGTGTGTGTGTGTGTGTGTGTGTGTGTGTGTGTGTGTGTGTGTGTGTGTATGTGTCTCGCTCTCTCTCTCTCTCTCTCTCTCTCTCTCTCTCTCTCTCTCTCTCTCTCTCTCTCTCTCTCTCTCTCTCACACACACACACACACACACACACACACACACACACACACACACACACACACACACACACACACACACAGTAAGGAGACAGATGTCTTAACATGAGTTCTTATGACAATGGCCTACCTGTGTGTCACCTTGGCGATGTAGTTGGTGGGAACGTAGCTCTCACGGCCTGTGGTTGTGGATCTCACCATCATATAATCACCATCGCTGTTGGAGAAAATAATCAGTAATGACTAACTGTATCTGTCTAGGTGAAAACAATGGTGAGGGTGAAACATTAGGAGCTACATCACATACTCTGATATGATGGTGAGTCGTTCCCCAATGCACATGGTCAATTCTGTACCCACAAAAGATGGGTAGTTACAGAGGGATATAATAATGCTCTCCTGGAGGGCTGCAGAGAGAAAGAAGGAGAAGCATATAATAAACCAAATTCTGGTTGTAACATTTTTCTTTGTTTTATTTTCTGCGTTGATGTCTTGGGAAAATAACCTACGTGGTGATACAGGTTCAGGTGGATTTTCTAGGACTGTCAGGTTGGATTCACATCGGATGGGGCAGGTCCCCATGTTCTTTGGTTTCTTGCTGATTTGAAATGGCAGAAAAAGAGACACAGGGCGAGATGAGGAGCATAATTAGAAAATGGTCTGTCTTCAAAGGCCTTCAATACCCTTCACATTCATAATCTAATTATCCCTCTAGTTATTACATTATGACTGCCATCCGTGAAAGAGCTTACAGGTACTGCACACTATTTTGTAACCTGACAACAATATCTACATGTAGATGATACAGGAAGGCGCCTAACCACAACAAGAGGCATTGATATCCTGTGTTAAATTTCCATGCAACATGTTTACAAGGAATAAAATCTACTTCACACGAGTGAAAATTTAATAGATGAGATTTCATTCTTAAAATGCACACTTTTTAAATATTAGCAAGTTAATAAAATATCTTTAAAAAAATCAAATAAACAGTTTAACCTGTAACTGATTTCTCCATTCATATGAAATTGAGATATCATTTACAGTAATACAGGTGACCAGGCAGCAAGTTTACTAATATTCTGAAGGTAAAAGTCAAGTCATCGTACAAAACAAAAAAAGAAAAAAGTAAGAAAACTTCCTTCAGGCAAAATACCATCACCAGACCAAGTAACATAGGCTACTCACCTCCTTCAATTTCTGTGTTGTTTGTCCAGAAATGATATTCCGCACAAGTAGATAGCCAGATCTTTCTCAGATCAACTGGTAAATTACAAATCTTTTTGATGAAAAAAAAAAAGAGGCTTGTCTGCCTTCAGCACACACACACACACACACACACACACACACACACACACACACGGAAGCCTGTAATATGTGTGTAAGCTCAGGTTTCCGCTCAGGCCTGCTAATCAATCAGAATGACTGCGTTCCCTCCTCTGCACTGTTCCCATGAAGACGTCTGTTTTAACAGCTGTTTATAGTGGTGGCTGACTGAAGAGACGAGACATCCTGCATGGCCTTTATGTATGTCACCCTGCTGCAGCTTCCTGTGACGCTCAAGACCTTACATCCTGACTCAGAACAGCTTGTGTTGATCTCTTGAATACAGAATGTTTTCAGCTGGGGCTTATAGAGCATCACTTGTTTATGGAATGAACTGTTTGTCTACGTAAGCAGCATTTACATATACATGTACGTGCACCTTGTGGTGCAATGTGGTGGGTTCAAACCGTGACGTTATTTCACACAGTGTGTGTAAATGTTATATCACACAGACAGTTTGTGTAAATTAGGATTACACTGGTCCAAACTACATTTTATCTACCTTTAGATTTTGCAGCTGAACTATGATGTCTGGTTAATGGAAAGTGTTTAGCACATTTTCCCTGTCATTTTAGTGTTGCCATTACATTCAGATGCCGGTCATGTTAAAAATCAGATAAGAGTTAAACCTCTACAGAAGCATGACGAAGGTTCCCCTGCCAGCCTACTCCTGTCCTGATTTATCAGCAGTCATAATGTTCATCCATCATGCTGACACTGCAATGTAGCAGTGCAGTAGTGGAGCAATATGACATTGGCATTTTGTACTCATAATCATTTTTGTGTAAAAATGTCAAAGAAAATTAACAATGTTTTTTTTTTTTTTTTAATTCTTAATTCTTTCAGTGAAAACTGTGCAGCCCTACGCTTCATTTATGTATATCAGAGATGGTAGAAATGATTTGACTTGCTGGTTTCAGTCTTTGTTTAGAGAGATGTTCATGCTCACAGACGCTAATAAGATAAGGTCACAAAAATAAAACTGGAAAACTATGAACAAATGTTGTATCTCAATTTGTGGAGTGAAACTGTGGAACAGTCTGCATGTTTAAAGCAAAGTCCAAACAGTATCCAGTTTATAAAATTATTTAAAAATATATAAAGATATGATCCTCACTAAAGTGGTGGCAGTGGTGGCCTAAGGGGTTAAGGAAGCGAGCTTGGGATCGGTTCAATCCCCAGACCGGCTGGATAAAATGTGGGCGGGAAAGTGAAAGAGCAGCGCTTGTCCCTCCCTCATTACCACCACTGAAGTGCCCTTGAGCAAGGCCCTTAACCTCCAACCGCTCCAGTGGAGCTGCTCAGTGGCCAGCTGATCAGACTGTGGTTGTACTGGGCAGCTTCCAGGTATAAATGTGGAACTGTGTGAATGTGACAGGTCGTCTTTGCAAATGAGAAATTGTTCTCAATCGACTTACCTGGATAAATAAAGGTTGAAAACAAATTAAAAAAAAATAAAAATAAAATACAGGGATGAAGAAGGGCTTTGATCACTAGGTGTGTGTATATGTATGTATACTATGTGTATGCCAATATGCACATGTGTATTTGCTTATTTATTGCTCTGTCAAGACAATTAAGAGACTATGTATATAGCTGTTTACTGTATTTAACTGTAATTATGTAACTATGGGTGTGATAAGTGACAAGTATGTCAAGTTCTATAATTGTATTGAGTTTTTGTAATTAATGATTTAATTATTAAGGGTTAGGATTAAATAAGTTTATACTTCTTCCTACTCCTTTTCGAAGATGTAAATTAAAGAAATTAGCTAATGAAATTAATTATGTTATCTCCTTCTTGTTTTTACCTTCTTTGCTTTTTTAATTTTGTTGGATATGTTTTCAACAACTGCTGTTGTCTTTTTTTTGTGTTGAATTTCACATGCTCAAGAAGAAAAAAGTTTGTTCATAATCTCTTCTTGTACTATTCTCTAATCAGATGTACTGAGTCCTAACTCTACTGTGAATGGAACAAATAAAATAATCTTTACCAGAACAGGGTCAGATGTGTGCTGTAATCACAGAGAACTGCATGTTAGAGCAGATGGAAAGAACTTCTTATCAAAAAAATTTAATCATTCCATACCAGTGTGGGATATCTTTCTCAAATAGTTTTCTAGATTGGTTCACCAAATATAGCAAAAGCCTTATTTGTAAATGTGGTATCTAACTCCACATTATTTATAGTAAAAATATTATGTTCGGATTGCAATTAATTAAGAGTATCATCTTAAATTGTTTGGAGTTGAGTGTGCATATTTTAGACACAAGTTAACAGAGATGTCAACAAAAATGGACACAGTAATCATAGCAGGGTTGTTGCATGGCATTGCATTAAACTGTACAGATATTATGGTCTTCACCCCTGTATGTACTTAATGAGAGATTCATTTGTCTTTGCTATAAAAAACTGTAGTGTTGCACAATGGAGAACCCAGCATGATAAAAGAAGCCTCAGTGTGTGATTCACCTGATTAACATTCAGCGCTTTAGTACATCTTTTTAGTTTGAAGTCAATCTCATCTCATTTGCAGTGCAGCTGATCAGTTTTTCTTTCAATATGTGCTAAATATAGACTGCCTCAAAGTTGTCACTGTGAGGAAATAAGAACAAGCGTGGTTGGAAACTAACTCACCACAGTCACCTCACTTTTCCACTAACAGAAGAGGAAAAGCACAACCGCTCACTGCACTGAGACAGACACTACTTTCTTTCTTTTTTAATTCAAATGCATGCACTACACTTGTTTTTTATGTGCAATTACATTCAATTCAATTTTATTTATAGTGTCAAATGACAACAGGAGTTATCTCAGGACACTTTACAGATATAGTAGGTCTGGATCACACTCTATGATTTACAAAGACCCAACAATTTCACACAAGCAAGCATTTGGTGTGAAGAAACATTTCCTTTTAGAGAGAAACCTCGGGCAGACCCAGGCTCTTGGTGGGCAGCCATCTGCTGCTGCGGGACACACAGACACTGATATAGATATACATATGATTCATAACAATTATAGCAGTTGGTACGATGCGCCATGGCACTTATAGTAACAATAAAGATAATCGAACTATGACTAGAAATAATAATAGTAGTTGTAGCAATGCAGGGCATCAAGCAGGACAACAGTAACAGCTGCCAGTGCACTTGGTAGGCAGACTTATGGGAAATATACTGCTAAATTATAATGAGAAAAAACACCAGACATGTTGTCGTGTTGTAGCTTTATTCAGTAGTAATATAAATGAGTTGAATCAGCAGACTGTGAGAAGCACCACTGGTCCCCTCATTGAAGGGACTTTTACTTTTCACATCATAACCCACTTGATAAAGGTTGTTAAAACATCTATTTAACTAAACAAAATCATTAACACAAAGCAGAAAGAAAAAGAGATGAGATCAATCACAAAAAGAATACAAAAAAATTAATGTATGTGAAGTGACAGAGTTGACACACTGGTACATGACTTTACTGACAATGTGCTATAGTCTGCAATGGTTCTTCGATGTATCACGTTACCTTTATTTCTGCAGCTACAGTAGGTTTAGTGATCCCTCTGTATACTTTGTGACTTTTTCCGGCCTCATATTGCAGCAAGTTTGGGTTACACAGAGATACAGCGACTCAAAATCGATGCATCCTACAAGTTTAGAGTTCACAACAGGAGAGACCAGTTAAAATAGTAAAAGTGTTGGTCTGTGCAATGAAAAAAGTCTACAAGTTATTTTGAACACATGGATGATTTCTAAAGTGTTTGTAAAGACAATTAAAAACAAAGACAATGTGAAAAAAATAAATACAAGGGGTTGGTGTCAATCATATGGTTTGACCATTTGAACACACAACACATCTGAATGTAGTTATGGTTTCTGCTAAGAATGTGACTTTTATGGTGTATTTAATATTCAATATTTAATAATATGCATCTGGTAATATATTTCTTAAATCCTCTTTTCTAATCACATAGTTTATTACATAATCTCCTGGCTTTGAGTTGCTTAGGAGCGGGATGAGAGAGAGATAGACAGAGGGAGAGAGAGAGAAAGAGAGGGGGAGAGGGCACATAAGTTACTATGGGAGTGTGCAGGGGGTTGGGGGTGGTTTAGCAGGAGACTTCCATGGTCTGGGGTCTGGCCTGGTTGTCCAAGGCCCCCATGGCGCTGCCTTCCAGCAGGCTGTTGAGGTTGTTGCGGCTGCGACTGCTGTCCATGGACGTGATGCTGGAAGAGGAGGTGGTGCGTGAGCGAGCCAGACGAGTCATTCCTGATGACGGCACTGAAACAGACAAATGTTACGCATTGATATTCCACTCACACAGCACGGAGACTCAGCGCAGTGTGGGAACACTAAAGGCCGTTTTATGGTTCCGCGGAGGCTCCACGCAGAGCTTTCTCCGTAGCCTACGTAAGTGGCCTGATGTTTATACTTTTGCACGTCGAGCCGGCGTGTGTGTGTGTGTGTGTGTGTGTGTGTGTGTGTGTGGGGAGTGTTAGAGCGAGGGAGAAGTGAGAGAGTGACGGCGATTAGCTTCGGAGCAAGTACCGAGTCATAGTGAGAGAAACAAAGTGTCTCCCCTGTGCTTTCTGACCACGGTGGGAAATCTGGAGCAGGAAAAGTTAACCCTCTCCTTGATTTCATGTTTATGGACAGTGTTGGGGAAGTTACTTTTAAAAAATAGCGTTTGCTCGTTACTTCTTAAAAAAGTAATCTGTTACTTTACTTAGTTACCCCCTATGGAAAGGAACTTTTTACTTTACTCGTTACTTTTAAAAGCAGGCGTCTCTGGCAGAGACTGAAGTTAATTACACAAAAACTATCTTTGACCATAAAGCCAATCTCTGGTTTATCAGAGAATTGTCTGAACTCCACTGCAAGCTGGATTCTCTCCTCACAGAGTGACAGCTGATTCATTATGAACCAGTCCAGCGCGGGTTGAATGCACATCAGCAGGTCATCGGCGTTACGCAGTGTTAGTGTATACTATGTAATGTCTGTTATTGACTTGTACCGGGGTCCGTGCATTGTCGTAGACACATGCAGCCTCTTTTCTGGAAATCCTTGCGTGTCCGTGCAACCGACACAAGTCCACAGCGGTCTGCTGCGTGTATGTATGAGGCCATCTCCACCGCGTCCATCTGTGAGGTTGTCAGCTTTGTGTCTGCCTGGCTCAGAGCGCCGTCCAGCAAAAAGCCACGAAGCTTAAAAAGCTCTCAAAAGTTAGCTCTGGCTGCTTCTCGCTTGCCATGATTACTCTGCTACCAGCCTCCGTCACGTCCCGTGTGGAGCTTGTGAGCGAGCAGCTGAGAAGGCAGTGTCGCTGTCAAATCTGTCCCTGGGAAAAGTAACGTTGCGCCGACTTGAAAAAGGAACTACGTTTCGCTACCAAATTTTCAGTAGTAGTGCGTTATACTACTTTTTACCCGAAAAAGTAGTTAGGTTACTGTAACGCGTTCCTTTGTACTTTGTAACGCGTTACACCCAACACTGTTTATGGAGAAGAAGAATCAGGAAATGAGTCGGGGGAACCAGCCACGTGCGTCGCTGCGATATGTAGTTCCATTTTTCGAGAGGTGCACGTTAGGCTACGGCATAGGGTCGGGTGTAGACGCAGAGGGGTCTGCGGGGGTACGCCGCCGATTCGACACAGAAGCATAAAACGGCCTTTACCCTGATGCAACAACAAGAAAAGTGCGTACCATGCAAATCATTCTCAAATATGGAGACTAATCAAATAAAAAGAAATATGAATAGAAACAGTAAAACAGAAAATGGTTGCATGTGTGTTCACTGTTAAAAAACAAACAAAAACCTTGAAAGCAGTACAACAGCATGACACAGCATTTGCAATCCAACTGAAGTGGCTGAGGAAGCAACACCAGCAGGTCATGCAACAAAATAGGACACTGAGGACAGAATCCATGCTAACAGGACAAACTGAACTCTTACAGGGAGATGAATGGGTGTCAAAGTATGCAGAATGACCTCACTGTGTATAATACTGACTGTATCCACCACACTGTTGCTGCCGTTAAATACCAATATGAAACAGTGCTCTCTGGAGAATTTCTGCATACATTGACATTCATCCACTGTGGAGTGCTAAGAGGCTATTGGGTTCTATTGGGTTCAAAGCCTACTAGTCTGGCAGCTGATCAAGAACCCAGTACCTGATTCGTTGCTGAGGTGACTGAGAAGAACGTAGGGAACTGTAAGCAATGATTAAAGAAGGAAGGAAGAGGGAGAAAGGGAGAAATGTTGAAAAGGCAGCTCTTATGTTGCTTCATCCCACATCATTTCTGATTCAAACGGAGGCTATGTCGCAGCTTGCTGGTCATTGAGCACCGAAAAGCGGTTTGCTATCAACAACAAGTAAGAAATCATAGCATGTGTGCAAACTAGAATCTTTATTTCCTGTACTTTTTGGCTGTTTCTCTTTTGCATTTCACATTGTGGCGATTCGTTAATGAGGGAAAAGCAGCTTTCAGAAACATGCTGAGGTGTTGAGATTCATTTTCTACACTTTCTCTGCTTGAAAACACTCTTTTTAATCAGTTTTAATCCTGCAGTGGCATTTACTCAACAGGGGGACTCTGTGGCCTTTAAAGCAACACTGAGGCACTGACATACTGGCTACACCCGAGGGTGCCTCCCACTGTGAAGGATTTGGGAATGGGAGAGAGCAAAAGAGAATTAGCATTACAGAAATACACACACAGAAAGGCATCATCTGTATGGCCAGAGCAAGCAAACCTACTTTCCTGATTTCATCCATCCATAGAGTCTGGTTGGTGCACTGTAAGTCAGTATGGTCTGACAGTTTTTGTTTTTCTTTGCAGATGAATGACCTGAAGGCCTGTTTAATTATGCACGCTGAGTCTCTAGAAAGAGACTGCATCATTAAACAGTTCTGGATAGAAAAGAAAATCACACCACTCAAAAAAAACAGAGGGTATTTTTTAACACCCACTCTGAACAGGAAATTAATTATTGTTCAGCATATCTTGAGTGATATTTCAGTTATGCTAGAAGCACTTACACCTCACCTACTGAGGGTTGTGGGGACCACACACTGCAAAGAGCAGAGAGGAAATGGCGTTAGCGTCCACAGAGCTCATCAGGCTGCCTCTCCGTGACCAGGCTGACAAAAAAAACTGTCTTTTCATGCACTGCTGGCCACAGTCCAAACCCCAGCGGTGGGGGTGTTTAGCAACAGCTCATAGGAGACTGCAGTGAAAACAACCCTACTTTAAGTAACTGTTGTCATTGCACTCACGTCAACAGGAAAGTCTGTGAAGAACACAGACAAACCTCACCCACACACGTCAGCCCAAAAAGGTGTAAGCCTGTAAACAATTCTTGGACATTCAATATAGAGTTGACTAGTTTGTACCGGTAACATTTTATATTTTGGAGTTTTTAACTGACCAACCACAAGTAGCAAAAGACATGTGAGCATGTTTACTTACTGTAGCCCATTCCCTGCACAAAGTACTTGAAGGCCTCAGCAAGTTTCCCTGGCTGTGAACAAATAAAAGGATCAAAGTTAATAGTAAGGATCATTTAGACAAACTGCTTAATGATCAAACCTAAAACCTGAAAAACCAACCTGCACAACTTGGGGCAAGCCTCCACAATCAGCCATCTGGAGAAAAGTATCAGTCACATTAATGAATGATTTGTATAGTCAAAAACATCATACATTTTATTCGTCAACAAATGTATTACAAAAAGCTTCACCTTAAGCAGTGTGGTCTTGGTTGGATTTAACCTGGAATTGCACTCCACCTGAAACATTAAATGAGAGGTTACTACTGAGCTAAAAAATAAATAAACATCCTTGCAAACGCTTCCCAAAACTTCTTATGTTACTGAGATGACGGAGTGTAACTCACCACAGCCTCCACAGCAGGTGATGTGTCACCAACCACCAGCAACGCAGGGCACCTGGATGGGAATAAGATTAGGCATAAATATTCTCAAAACCGTGCACTGAGAAACTAAAGTTTATTTGTGTCTTCTTAGTCTTAAAACCTACGTCAGTGTGTTAACTGTGTCCTCATTCAGACCTACGATTGGCCTCTCGATCTCCAGGTCCCGACGGCTGATGCAGGGAGACAAATTACGATTAGAGCTGGAACATTTGAACAACATGATTTTCGGCGCACCTCTTGATTTAATATATCACCCTTGTTCTTTGTATTGTGTGATGCATTGCTTCTTTCTATGTATTCAGATCTGGCTTACTGCACGTTCTGATAAAGAATTTACATGCTTCGGCTATACCCATAAATGTGATCAAGAACACAATAAATGAGGAAATGCTAGAAACTGCTTAGAAAAACATTTGTGTACAGTGTGTAGTAATATTTTGCATCATACTATTGATAGGAGCCACAAAAGAGGGCCAGGTTGTCCTGGTTGATGTCTTGGGCAATGTGGAGTCTGTAGGTCTGGATCAGCTCCTGGTTCTCTGTCAGCTCATCCTGTTGAACAGAGTAAAACAAGCCTCAAATGACTTCAAATGAAATAAGAGCTAGACTCCATATGAAGTTTATGTTATCAGCATGTATTGAATGGACAGGGAGAATGTGCAATAGTCATCCAGACAAGCTGGGGTATCTGTATATACGGTAAGTTTAGATTTAGCACTGTGGTTATATTATTGCTTAATTCACATGAGGACTGCGCGTCTTTTACAGCAGCTAAACCTGCAAAAATAAGACAAATAGAAACCGTATAATTCTCAGAGCACCCGCGAAGGGTGACATGCACCACTAACTGCGCTGCCAAGCAAATAGCGTCTCAGTGCTCCTGTGGTATTTGCATGTATTTAAATTAGGTAATATGCATACATTTGGTGCAACACTGGCCCCCTGCTATGCAAATGAGCCTCATTGCAAAAACAGTCCAATTCACAACAATCAGCACTAATATCCACACACGGTTACAGTGAAATTATTAGCGTCTTCAGAGTTGGTGGCAACTGAAGTGCATTTATAAAGGGGTGCCCTTCACTTCAAATCATGCCATCTTCTTTTACAATCTGAAGGTGTGCTGACAATCCCAACAGCACTGACAGACGTGGTTTCTCTCCGTCACGTTTAAATTCCTTGACCGAAGTTTTGAAGAATGCCTCTGCACCTCGTCAGTCAGGACCTGTAGCTCGCAGTCTGAAAATGCCACTTTTCTTTTTCTCTCTGCCATTGTTTTGCCTTCTGTGTTCTTTGCACAAAAGCAACACATCGCAATCAGAAAGAGGGCAAATTGCACTCAGCTGCAAAGCTTCATGGGCGTGTTTGCGCTGTAATATTATAAGGACAATATCTTTTGCGAATCGGACCATGAGAAGGGGCAGATAGCTGTTGAAAGTGACGCACAATTCATGGTACTATTAGTGGCCGCAATCCATTCTTTGTGAATTCATCCGAGTCTGTAATTTACCAGTTTATATATCCAGGAGGACAGAAATAGAATAATTAGTAAATGTCTGTTATAAGAGCGAGATGAGGTAAAGGTATCAAGGGAAATCAAGAAAAGCCTCCCGAGGTTCAGTAAGTGTTTCACATTGTTAATGAAAAAGGTCAATAACACTACAAAAACAACAACACATGGTGAGTAATGTACTGCAAGAGAAACTCACAGTGCTGAAGTGATGAGCCATGATGATATCCACCAAATTACTGGTCCATCCAGACAGCTGCACATGAGAGGAAGACAGATCCAGTTAAGACAGAGACAAGAGCTGACTTTTTTTTTTTTTTTTTAATTTAGGTAGGAACATTATGGTTATGGCTATATAGCCATGCCTGTGTCTACATGAAGTGTATGTACTGACAGATTTAATGTTTGATTTTATAAAAGGAAGCAAATACGTGGAGAAGCCAAATTGAAGTTTTAGATATTGTGAAAGATGGGTCATCCTGGTGACCTAGTAGTTGTGGTGCATACCATTATAAACGCAACCTTCCAACCCACTTCAAATGAAGTGGGTTGATTTGAACCTATATGGGACAAAGGTCATATCAAGCTCCCCCCTGGTTCCATGACTGTGTGCAACACTAACGCGGCAAAGAATGTTCTTCTTGTATACTACACACAACAATGTACAGTTCACAGTATTGAAGTATAGTAGTACACTTCAGTATTGTGACCCATTGTGTCCTACACTTTGAAGCAAATTATTTCACTCAAAATGAAACCAAGCCAAATGAATCAACACTAGTAGTGCTGTTTCAACAAGTTTGTCCAGGAACAATCTGAAGCTTAGTTTTGATTATTTTCCGAGTGCCCTTAACCCCAAAACTGCAGGTTTAATCTAATTAACACAGGATTAAAGTCCCTGCCTCTGTTTTTAATGCCATTAATCCAACACTTATACATCTTACGCTTAGCTTTTTTAAGTCTCTTTAAAACAATATCCTATTCATAAAAATGTATTGTCAAGTATTGTGGGCATTAACAATGGCTTGGTGTCAGCATCCACAATTCCAAAACTAATAACCTTAATTAGTTTTTGCATCATATAGTAAAGTGAACCTTACAAAATATAAAGTAGACTAGTAAAATGCTATGCATAAATAAAATAAAAGTTATCTTGAAATAGTATAGTTAGGGTAGAGAGCATAAAGGAAAGTGGTTGAACTCCAAAAAGCATTAATTAACAACAACCTAACAAATGACTGGAAACTGAACTGAAATGGCTGTAACAGCTCTATGTTACAGAGTGACTGAGGACTAGCTTCATGCTGCAGTGGGAATACTGACCTTTGAAGCCGCCCAGTCAATCCAGCCTTCAGCACATGGGTCGACATTGATCAGAACCAGCCCCTCCACCAGCGTGGGGTTGTTCAGCTGGAAAGGGAAGGACGCATGTCAGTGCAAACTTAAAAGTATTACATTTTTACCAACAAGACAGTCCTACATGGGTGTTATCTTGCATTATACATGGTTTTGTGCATTTCCTCAACAGTGCAGATACAAGATAAGGCCACTGCAGTGTTCTCTAAAGTGATTAAAAAAAAAGTGAAGCATGTCTGTTCGTTTAAATGAAGATATGAAACATTGAAGATGGAATCCTGGGCTTCTAAATTGAGGGATGCAGTTTTGGAATTGCCTGAAGATAGAAAGAGGATGTCTGGGCATTCTAAGATCCATCTCACCCAATGCTGAGGGAATACTGCGGATGCCGCTTTCAACATCATGCAAATGCAATGCAGCAAGAGCTGCTATAAATCTATCATGGGTAAACACATTTTGTTCCAAGCAGGTTACAGCAAATGCATTTCAGAATCAATTTTCTTCATTAATTTGAAACAAGAGCAGACTCTCCATGGAGAGCTTGGTGGTACGACTACTAATCCCTACACCTTCCCTTTTTACCTATTACCACCATCCTCTCTTTCCATTATTCAACTTCCTGTGCTTCCTCGCTCCTCTCTGCTCTATTGTACACATTCAGTTATTTCAGCTCTACTGCGCTGAGTGCGGAAACTAGACATAAGCACCAAGGTGATTCATCATTTGAGAAATGGCAGCATATGCAGCAGACTGTGCAGAAACCTGATGCCCTGTGTGGGCTTGATGGGAGGCTTCAATGTTGAGTGTAAAAAGCTGTGTGGCCTGAAAACCTTCAATTATTACAGGCAAAACGGAGAGGAGAAAAAACAAATAAAGGGGGTGAAAGTGTAGACGCTCTGGTCCTGATTGGGACTCACTGCGAAGCGGGAGAGGATGTATGCTCCAGCTCCCACGCCGATGCCGATCACACTGTTAACCCTGCAGAGAAAACATTGGTTACTGTGGGACTGAAGACGAATAGTCAATTTATGCACATTACCATTGATCAGCTATTAACACGGGGGCCACTCACTTGAGCTGAGTCATCACAGAGGGCAGCATTTCAGCCAACTCATCCATGGTCGGGTAGCGATAACTAGAGACAGATGAAACGCATGTGAGTCTAAACAAGTAGTTTGTAGCTCATGTTTGAATTAATTTGAGAAACTGAGTTTATCATAAATTGAAATACTCAGCACTCTTTTGACTAATATGTCAAACAATGAATGTGCTCCATTAGCAAATTAACTACCAGCTCGCCTTACATTTTAACTAAAGAAATTAATTGTGGCTCTTACATCAGCAGTGAAATACATTTGTTCCCATTTATTAGTGCATGTAAAACCAGTCTGACACCCACCCGGTGGGGAAGGGAGGAGCACCTTCCTGCTGGCCAGGCGCGTCCACGTGAACCACTGCAAAGTGCTGCGTGATCTCCTGCATGTCCTCATAGTTGAACAGGGTGTTGAAGCACGACTTGTCTAGAAAGGTGCAAACAGAGGACACAAACTCAGAGTCTGAGAGTTCAGGAGTTTAAACTCTGTCGAGGACCTGTGTGTGTGTGTGTGTGTGTGTGTGTGTGTGTGTGTGTGTGTGTGTGTGTGTGTGTGTGTGTGTGTGTGTGTGTGTGTGTGTCAGGTGCAGAGGCTAAAACAAAAGATTCATCACATCCAGGACGTTGTGTGTCGATGAATATACAGGAATTTTTGGTTGACTCACGGTTGAGGCCAATGTCATGATAGGTGAGGATGACAGGTCTGTTGCCCTTGGGAACACCTCTCATTGTCACATGGAGAACGCCATGAGGAGTCTCAATGTCATGCTCCTACAGAAGAGAGGAAGAAGAAGAGTAGAGTACGTTCAAGACGGATGGAAAAATACATGGTGTGTGAAGAGAAAAGGCTTGCACACAAGACCTAATATTTCACTACTTTAATTTGACATGTGTATTGCCTTTCTGTGGCATGGCCTATGTTGTCACATTTAAAGGATATTTCTGCCGTTAATAAATGAAAAAATAAATAAATAAATAAATAAATAAATAAATAAATAAATAAACAAACAAACAAACAAACACAAACAACAGTTCTGTCTTTGTAGCTAAAGCTTGATATAGCTTGTGCTCCAGAACTCCAGTATCATCTAAAAATGAAAGAGCCATTTGGAATACATATTCCTTCATGCAGCTGTATTTCTTTCAGCTTGTCAAACTATCAGCTATATAAACAGGGAACTACATCCTTGTGCATGTTAACGGGTGCACAACACATGGATTATCACTAGAGATAGAAACTGCAGTCTAGGGCTGGGAGATATGATGAAATATATTGCCAAAACTATATAAAAATGTCTATTGTATACATTTTTCTATAATGATTTTATCGTGATGTCGAAAAGCCAGTGGCCTAACTGCGTTACGGCAATATTTACGCCATGTGGATGCGCCCTGCGTTCTAATCCTTTAAAGTTTAGTAAAGTTTATGTTCATTTTGCACTAAAGTTCTTAATAAAATGGAAAAATACTTATTTGTCAAGTATTTGATTCACACAGGAGTGCACAAAAATAGGTTTTACAATGTGTTTATTTCATATTGATTATTTATTTATTGAATTACAGGAAAACATGATATATTGTGATATTGTTATTGGGATATGAAATCATCGCCCAGCCCTACTGCAGTCACAGAGTGGCCCCAAAATAAACACTGTCCATGTTCATTTTAATGACCGAATGAAATCCAATGCAATGGTACAGTACTTTCAAGTGTTTTAAATATTCTTTGGACATTAATGGAGTTCTTTGGTAAGGAGAGATAACATGCAGTATACTAGGCTGTGGCTACACAGACATGATTAGTAGCATAAATTCATTTAAGCATGGCTTTATTCATAGGAGTTTTTGATAATAAACCAGCTTTATGCTTTTAAGCGGTGGAATATTAATTATATTGTGTGGGCTTGTTTTCTTTGCATGAACATTATCTGAGCCACTCACAAAGCAGATGGTAATCAATGGGATTCCCAAAAAAGACTTGGAAGGGGTGGGAAAAGTAATCGATTCTTAGATGCATCGCGATTCTCTCTAGAACGATTCGATAATCGATTCCGATAAAAAAATAAAATTGTTGATTTTTATTTAAAAGTTCAAATCAAATCAGAAAACAGAGTGACAGAAAGAGGATGGCATAATGGACAACAAGTTAGAGTTTAGGCAAGAGTGCATAAAACAAAACAAAACAAAAAAAAACACACAAAAATGGCCAAAAGGAAATAATTAAATTCAGTGTTGTATATATACACATGATCTAATAAGACATGCATAAAATAATTAGGCAAAACACATATAGGCTGTTCATCTACTTTATCACATGACATCTGACCACCTCATGTTTCATGTTCTAAGAAGCCAATTATCCACCTTTAAACATGACTGAGCCTCTGACATGAAGATTACTAGGAGAGAAGGGGACTTCCACAGCATGTTTAAGACTTAAGCTCGGAATGACTACACAATAAAAACCTCAGCAGACAAAAAATGTCATTAAAACTTGTGTGTGACAAATATATCTAAGCTTTGTCTAGCTGCTTTGTTTTTATATGTATATTTTTAAAAATCAGGCTTGGAAATGTACATAAAAAAATTGTTGCATCGATAATCGGTTTAGAATCAAATCGTTGGCCTCTGAATCGGAATTGTGAGGTGCCAATCGATTCCCACCCCTATATAAATTGAGAAATTTTTGCCATAATGACTGATAAAGTAGACACACGTGTGAAAAAGGGACAACAGTTAAATCTACAACAAAGCTTGAACACAGAAGTGATGACTTTATTCCCAAAACTCAGACACAGGAGGCGCATATTTGCTAGAAAAACACCCGATGACCACAACACAACATTTAGGGTTTCAATCTCAGATTGAGGATCCAAAGCATGCACCTCTTCTCCCCCAAACATTCCTTGTACCCTTGGACAAAGAAAGCACAGAATTAGCTGCCTGGGAAACAGTCTTTTCATCCAAGTGTCTGAAACGCACAGCAATTTCACAAGTATGACACTGCAAAAAAAGAATGTCTTTGGAGAAATACTCATCAAAATTCAAAGAGCTCACACCAGCTTCATTCTCTCCATCGTGTTCTTTTGAATATTTTTTCTCTATCGAGCACATCAGTACTTCACAGTGCTGCTACAAAAAAAAAAAAAAAAAAAGTGATTAACATAAATCGGGGGAATTAGTTAGCAGATGACACGGCAAAAACAATCACAGACTCTAATGAATGTTTATGAGACTCAGAAAGAGTGTAGGAAGTGACATAACGGTAAGTGTGATAAAATACAGGAAGTGACCATGTCAGTTTCCAGAATTCCCTCAGAATCACAGCATCACAAAGACACACACTTCCCAAGGTCAGTATGACTTGATGCTGTATACAAGGCTGTGCATGACGTAACTACGTGCATGTGATCTGGGTGGGGCACTCAGCACTCGCCTGGTCTCAAGGCTCACTGGTCATCAATAAAGAGAGCGGGCCTGTGCGGACGAGAGAGACAGGTTATGGCTGACTGACACAGAGGGGTTTTGACTAACTGCTTCCCCTCCTTGGTTCCCACTACAGGCTGTCTGATGGATTTGTGTCACAATCTCTTCAGAAGAGATGGAGGTACATTCTCAAGGACAAGGCTGCAGTAATTTACATCTGCAATCTGTAATGGACACAGTAACCCAAAAGGAAAACACTTGGCAACGGAATTAGATATCTTCATTTGTGTGGGTGTTGGTACAGAGATTAGCCTGTCGCACAAAACATGAAAACTATGTAGCACAGTCAATAAGGGTTGCTTTTTTATTTTTTTATTGGTGTGCAGTGTACTGTTACTGAATATATATAACCTCTCAAGCTGAGATGGAATAAACCACGAAGAAACTCTCCTGCTGACAGTAGAACTTGCGCTTTTTGGAGGCCTTTTCACAGATACAACAGAACAACCTGTTATAGACGAAGAGAAAAGTCTCCATTGCTGCAGAATTTTGGTTTTTAACACAAGGACAGAGTCAAGGACACTCAGTGTAGAAAGAGAGGCTTTGCACTAACAAACAAGACAAACACTTGTGCTAATGCCTGCCTTCTGTCATGTCCATGTGCTGTACATGGACCAGAGAAAGCAGCCACGTATCCCGTACCAGTGATAGGAAATGATAAAGGTGATGGGAACATCGGGAGGAAATAGAGAGGAAGATGAGAGAGATAGAAAGTCTGGAAGTGGATGGGAGGAAATAGAGAGTGCAAGCAAGTAGGGACAGAGGTACAGAGACAGGAGGAAAGAGAGAGGAGACAGGGTGAGTCCTGTATGACTAACAGAAGGGTGTGCTTTAAAACAGAAGAGGTGCATTGCTTTAATTGTTGTGCCTTTCAAGCCATGTCCTGGCACAAACAAGGGTTGAGAATCATGGACAAAAGGGCTGTGGAAAGGGTCTTTTATCTATCCATTTAGCTCTTGGCATAGTTTAAAAACTGTATTGATCTGGGAGTGCTGCCTCTCACCATTTCCACACACACACACACACACACACACACACACACACACACACACACACACACACACACACACACACACACACACACACACACACACACACACACACACACACACACACACACACACACACACACACACACACACACACACACACACACACACACACACACACACACACACACACACACACACACGTCTCAAGAAAACAGACATGGGGTGGGGTTGCTAGCCTGGACAGCTAGAAGGGGAAAAAAGGGGGAGAGAACTGCAATAGCAGCAACATTCATAGTGGCTAGTAGTTGGACAATAAGTGTGTGTGGGTGTTTGGGGGGTAGTAGGTGAGATAGGAATACTGAGTAGGGGGATGTGCTTTGAGGAGAGGGGCTTCAGGAGGTTGCCCGGGGCAAACACTTGGGCTCTTGGGTTTTGGTACCAGAACAAGGAGGTGAGGGAGGGATGTGAAAAAAAGGAGAGCAGTATGTCATGCTATTCCTCTTCCCGCAATCCCTCTCGTCAATCCCTCCTCCCCCTCCTTCCCGTTTTCCACGCCCTGCCAGGAACGGCACCAATCACCCCTGAGAACAGCATTACATGGCAAGAAATACCAAGCAGGCTGCAAATAAATTTTATGTACACACAAGTACACATGCATACAGACATACATCCATGTCTCCTATGCATGGATGTAGGTGTCCTCCAGTTGGATCATGCCAGGTACATGCCACCCTGCTCTCCTTTGACACAAACAGCCCTCCCTACCTGCAGCACACACGTGTGTCATCGAAGCAGTGGGTTCAAACTACAAAATCAAAGTCTCTGCAGGGGAGAGAAGGAGCCGCTACAGTGGTTTTGATGTGTTGTTTCTACAGTGAGTGGTGGGGTGAGTGACCTCCCTGCTTGTTTTCATTGATAAAAGGAACACCATCTTCAACCGTTCACCATTCACGGGTAAAACATGTAATCCTGCAGTTATGGATAAACACAAAAATGCCCCCTAAAAACACACAAATACCAACAACCCTACTGATGGACACCCACATACTGACAGGCATGTACACATTTTCTGGGTATTTGCAGATTCAGAGACACTTGAGCACGACACACATGCATCTTTCATATCAAATTAAAATGCACCACTGCCCCCTCAGCATGTTTTTAGCTGTGCGGACTGCACACATGGGTACTGTGTGACCTGCAGGAACACATACACACAATGAACAAATGTTCACCCCACACTAGCAGCTGCCTAGAAAGAAAAAGCCCAAAGTCTTAGCGGTCTGCTGAAGGTGGTGACAAACAAGCCAAGAAAGACTCCCACCAGCTTTTCCTTCTTAGACCCAGTTGTTGTCACCTTCTTTGAGGAAACTGCACAACAACCTCCCCCCTAATCTTAACCAGAACCTCCTGCTGCAAGAACCAAGTGTCAAGGCAGGCAAGATACATTTGTCACTCACCACTCCATTCCCAGAGCATGCAATCTGGTCCAGGTCCAGAATAGCTGACATGTTTTTCCCACGCAGGAGAGGAGTGTGTTATGCTATGTGCAAGTGTGTGCTGGGCAGCTTTGAAGATCTCCCAGAGGAGGAGGAGGAGGGCGGGAGCGTTGGTAGGAAGGGAGGGATGTAGGGTGAGGCGGCTAGAGCAGCAGCGACAAGGAAGATGAAGAAGAGAGGGAGGAGAAAGACACAGCAGAGGGAGTGAGGAGGAGATGGGTAAATAATCTGAATGGAAGCAGAAGGGGAGTGGATAAGATGCAGAGAGAATGAGAGAGAGACAGAGACAAGAGCTAGGAAAGAGAGCAGGAAAAGAGACAGAGGGGGAGGAGAGTGAGACTGCAGTTTGTGCTTTGTAGTCACAGCGCGTCCGTACATTCAGCCACCGGTGCGTCTAATTGGATTGCAGAGGGTCAGGTGGGTAGGGGGAGAGGGTGGGGCTTAAAGGAGAGAAGCGAAAAAGGGGGGGGGAGTGGGAAGAAGAGGGGTGATGGGGTGCAAAGGATGCAGAGGCAGTCCTGGCTGCTGACGTCACACCGTAAAACTGATAAAGTGAAGAGAGGAGGTTGACTTTGACAGCTCGCCCTGGGCTGTTTTCTGCATCAGCAAAATGGCTGCTCATCGTTGAGAATTAGCAACAATAGTCTCCAGATTTACTTTAGCTTCACCTTTCTGAGGGTAAAGACTGTAAGTGACCTTAGCATCCAAATAAGAAATACCTCAACATGAATATCCATAGGCAGACCCTGTTAATAACTTTCCTTTTTCATGAGTCACTCAGCAGGACTAGCGTAAAATGCAGCAGTCTGACATACACCAACAATAGCTTTGCTGAAAATGTTGTACATACTGCAACACTACTTTATCATGTAAATCTTCTTGCAAAGCTCCAGTGTTCACTCCAGTATTGACATTCAAAAGATAAACCTCATTATGTTCCAAGCTTACCAGAAAATAAACCCACAATGAGTTACTATTTTTATTCAACATTGATAAGCCTACATGAGAGGATCTATTTTCTCTAAACCTGCCTCTGAATCATTTGATCCACATAGTTGATTGATCCCTCCTTTTCTACTCTTGTCTGTCATCTGCACAACTGCTGGCAGTGCAGGTTGTCGTGCCTTTGTTTGAGATAGGCTGCTCTGTGCAGCCAATGGCACACATGTGAACAGCGCAGAGTGGGTGGGACTACAAAGTCCAGGGGCACTTCACTGGTTAGTCAAAGTAGCAGCACGTTCGGTTGCAACCGGCTGTCCTCTAAATTGTTCATGCCCTAACCCACAGAGGGTGCCACTGACACACATGTAGTGTATGTACATTTTGAGAAAGTCACTTTACATACAGACTAGACCACTAAAGTAATACAGTTATCAAAAATACACCTAATATGATCTATACAATATGATGCCACAAGAGAATAGCATCTCCAACACTATATTTCCACAGAGATTTTTCCCGCATTGTAAGGTTTGCAAAAAAAAACAAAAAACAAAAACAGTCTGTTTAGTTCCATCTCCAGTCATTCAAGCCAGATTGTGGTGAGAACATGACTAATTGCACATATAAAGTGATGCCAGATTATGGTGTACATGTGATTGGAGATGATGCGTATGACCGAACGTGTTTACCCTTTCTTCGAAAGGGCAGATGCCTTTTTATGTCATAAACTGAGTCATTGTGCGTCTCAGCAGGACTCTGCAGTCTGAGGAGTCATACAGGCGCACAGTGACGCTCTGGTCTGCGTAGCTCAGTTCAATGGAGAGCTTTGCATTAACCCTGCCAGAATCTAAGGTTTGATTTCCAAATGTCCATTCA